>OU343222.1:289945086-290121936 GCA_910596185.1 Chrysanthemum makinoi | reverse complement strand
AATCAATTCGGGCTGATCACTTGCAAGACCGCCAAGGCTCACGCCAGAAACTACGATCAATGGGTGATAAGGTTCTTTAGTTTTTGTGATCTAAAGAAGCCACATGGAAAGTTCTTAAAGCAGGTTATCTTGGAAGGTCCATTTGAGATGTCTACTGTCATTGTACCTGAGATCCAAAGGCCTTCCACCAAGAGATGAACAAACCAACATTGCTACTGTTGCAGACTTGAATCCTCAAGAACTTCTACACTATGAAGCAGACGAGCTTGCAATGGAATATATCCTCCTAGGATTACCAAACCTAATTCTTCGTAGTGTTGATGCTCCAAAGACTGCAAAGAAAATGTGGGATCATATTCGTCTTCTTATGGAAGGATCTGTACTCAATCAGGAAGATTTGGAATCCAAAATTTACTTGGCTTATGAACACTTCATGATTGAACCTGGAGAGACACTGAGTCCTATCATCACCGATTTTCAGACATCATCATGATTTGGATAACACACATCAATCATGCCAAAATTGCAGTGAATACTAAGTTCCTGAGTAGTCTTGGTCCTGAATGGAAGAAGTATGTCATTTTCTTCTCCAAGCGAAAACATGCATCAATCTACATATGGATTATTGTACGATTACTTGAATCCTCATGAAAAGGAAGTTGATAGGGAAAGGATTCTCCGTGCTCAATTGCTCCACCTCCAGACACATCCGAAAATCAACAACTTGCCTTATATGCTCAAAACAGTTATTCTCCTCAACCAGGAACTCAACCAACTGCTACAATCACACCAAGATCCTTCACAACCTCCATCTCAACCAACTCAATTGGTTCCATACAACAACAACAATGCTCAAGCTGAAGCTAATGAGGAATCTGATCCGTTCGAAGCACTACAACAAGGATTTGCTATGATTGCTAATGCCTTTAGCCGTTATACCAACAAATCCAACAACCGTATTCGTTCCTCATCTAATACAAGGAATCAAGCTGTTGTGAACAATGGACGAGTTGAAGTTCAGAATCGTGGTTATGGTCGTCAGATGGGCGGTGGTCAAGGTTTAATGCTGTGGGTAGGAATAACAATCGAGCTCCAGTGGTGGATACGGAAATGCTCAGATAGGTTGAATGGTCTTCGATGCTACACTGCAATGAGAAGGGACACCTGGCTAATGCATGCCCAAAGCCAAGGACTAGGGCAGTGCTTATTTCAAAGAGGCTCTTCTTTTGGCTCTTAAGGATTAAGCTGGTGGATCTCTCACAGACAAAGAACAGAGTTTTATGGCAAATGCAGACTCAGCTGTTATGTTGATGGCTAATATGCATGAGTTACACATGAGTGACACAGGCCCAGTGTATGACACTGATGGCTTGTCTCAGTACCCGAACAACCATATTTCATCTCTGATCTCATATCTCCGCCAACATATGAATCCGGCAAGGCTCAGAATGTTCAAAATGAGTCATCCACATCTCATTCCGACGATTTTCAACTAGACCCTGTAGTTATATTTGACGATCAAGATGACCAACCGGTTTCCCTTGATAATCAAATTGACTCCGTGGTTATACTTGAGGATCTCAGTAATGATCATGTTGAGACTCACGTTGAACACGCCGAACTTTTGCCTCATCCAGATTTTGCTCGTTTAATACAAGACCAACAGACCATAGTGGAAAAATGTCATGCCATTAATCCGGACTTGAAATGCAAAAATGCACTGTTAACCAAGGATTTTGAATGTTTACAAAAGCAACTCAACTTTTCAAAACTCAAGAAAAACGTGAAAACGGTTTTGAAGCAGCCTTTGCCAAATCTTATCAAAACGAAAAATATTTAGAAAGACAGATGCGTGATCTAGCCGCTTCCGAGAATGCTTTGTTGTCTGAAATAGAACAACTGAAACATGAACATAAAAAGCAAATTAACGCTCTCACCTTGGAAAATCAAAAAGCTAAGGCTGAGTTGTTAACTTGTCAAAAACATTTCTCTGCATACAAAAAGCATTCAACGAAACGAATAGATGATCATCTTGAAGAAATCATCGGCTTGCAAAACAAACTTAAAGAGTTTAAAACTGTTGTTTACAAACATGGCGAGTCGGTCACAGCCATTGAAAAGTTTACTTTAAAACCCAATCCAAATGGATATGGACCGAATCTTGCTGATTACAAACCTAAGCTTTCAACAAAAGCATTCAAACCAAATCCTGAAGTTTCCAGTGCAGAATATAAAGTTGATAATTCTGTTATGAGTGTTGTTGAATATCATCGTCAAGAGGAATTAGATGCAGAAGACGCGAGTCGATCAAAATTAGAAAAAGTTGTTTACAACAAACCTTTTAACTATTCAAAAGCGGTCACTTTCGTCACACCAACGGATTCTTCTAACACACCAAGGGTTATCATCAAACACCTGAGTCTTCTAATGTTAATCCCCAACCAGATTATGCACAAATTTACGTTCCTTTACCTTCCATCTGAAGTAAATTCAAAACCTGAAAATCGAAAAATTCTTAGATATTTTGACATTTTCATGGCTGACCTCAAAATTTTACAACATGAGATAGAATATCGTTCTGAAATCCAAATTGATCATTTTCAATCGCCTCTGGCGCGAGAACAAAGAGACATTTTTCAGAAAAATCTTTTACCTAATGTTAAAAATTTGAAAAATTGTGCATTAGGCTGGGAAAAGGATTTTCATAAGGAACTTGGAGTGATGAAGGTCGTTTTTGAAAAACGAAACATCTATTTCTAATACTAAACGTAAAAAGGAACTGTTGAGAAAAGATGTTGATCGACTCTTGGAAGATGTCATCTGTGCTGATGTCCATAATGTTGTGCTATTGAATTCTTTGTCATATGCATTTGATCATATCTCTGCTGATACTGTTTGATTCTGTGGTAAATGTTGAGAACACTGATAATGTGCTTCAGATCGAGTCCTTAACAGTTGAAAACAACGATTGTCAAACGAACTTTCAAATGCAATACGTCGTCTTAATTGGTGTCAAAAAGATATTCACGATCAACAAATTGCTTTTCAACACAAAATCGCCCAGTTGCGTACAAAATCTTCTGATCCTAAAATTGAGCAACTGGATGATCAAAACGTGACTTTTAAGTGTCAAATCTCAAAATATGAACAAGAACTTGTAAAAGTTAAAAAGGAATATGGTGTCATATTTGATTTACTCAAAAAGACTCGTGATGAAGCATCAAATGAACTTGATCATTATCTTGCACACACTAAAGAAGTTATGCATTTTGCTGGAAATGTTCGGTCTGAAAATCAAGATCTGATTCACACTATCTTCAAGTTAAGAGGAATGTTAGGAAAGTATGAACAACTTCCGCCAACCATCATTAAGAGATTAGCCCCAGTAACACTTAGCACTCATGAACCTAGAATCTCTACTGCCAAATCACAAGTAGCTAACGTGCTTCCTTCTACTGAAAAGAATAGTTGCATCTTTTTCCAAACGTCCGCACTTCACACACAGCCTAGAGCACTAAATCGAAGAATAGGAAGTTGCGACCTAAGAAAAGATCAATCAGGAATGCTAAAGTAGAAGAACACCCTAGGACTATGAATAAGACTCACGTTGCCTCCACTATAGATATTGCGTCTGGCAAATGTAATAGAAATAGTGATGTAACGAATGCTAAACCGTTAAGTACTTTTGATATTCAGTCTGATGCACCTTGTGTTATTTGTCGTAAAAGTATGAATTCTGATTGTCATGATAAATGTGTTGCTAAAGCTATCATCTCTCGTTTAAGGAATCCTAAGAACCGGAATACCTCTAGGCCCACTAATCTGTCTAAGTCTGTGCTTGGTAGACCGCCATCTTTAGATTCTAAGAAACGCATTGCTGTCCCTGTAGCTCCAGTTTCACCTCCTAGGAATGTAGTACCACCTAGTGCATTCACTAAGACTAAAGCAAATACTAGTTGGAGATGGCAGAAATGGATATATCACACTAGGATTTAAGTGGATACCTAAAGCTATTGATGTGTGTATATCTATTATACCTGCTACGAACCCTCTAACATTTCGGGTTCCAAATCTACTTCTATTCCATCTGTGTCGTCTGTGTGTAATGCAGGTGATACAGATCATTCTCTGTATTGTTGATAGCGGATGTTCCCGACACATGACAGGCAATCTTAAACTGTATCAAACTTTATTGCAAAGTTCATTGGCACTGTCAGGTTCGGGAATGATCACTTCGCAGCTATCATGGGCTACGGAGACTATGTCAATGGGAACATCGAAATTAGCAGGGTTTACTATGTGGAAGGCCTCCGTCATAATCTGTTTTCAGTAGGTCAGTTTTGTGATGGAGATTTGGAGGTTGCTTTCCGGAGAAAACTTGTTTCATTCGTGATCTACAAGGAAATGACCTTATGTCTGGATCGCGTAATTCTAGTCTCTACACTATCTCTATGAAAGACATGGTTGCTTCATCTCCCATCTGTTTACTTTCAAGGCAACATCAACAAAATCCTGGCTATGGCACCGTCGTCTCTCACATCTAAACTTTCAAACCATCACCAACCTTGCTCGACACAAACTAGTTGAAGGACTCCCACGTTTTCGGTATTCTAAAGATCACCTTTGCTCAGCTTGTGAACAAGGCAAAAGCACTCGTGCTCATTTTCCTTCAAAGGTGGAACACAGCTCTCAGCATGTGCTTCATCTTCTTCACATGGATTTGTGTGGCCCGATGCGCGTGCAAACGATCAATGGCAAACGCTACATCTTAGTAATTGTTGATGACTATTCACGCTGGACTTGGGTCTACTTTCTTCGAAGCAAAGATCAAGCTCCACAGATGATCATCACCTTTCTCACGAAAAAACAAGTTCAGCTCGAAACACCGTCGACTAATCAAACAGATAGGCACTGAATTTGTTAACCAAACTCTTCGTGAATTTTATGAGAAAGTGGGAATTCAGCATCCAACATCTATTGCACGTACACCAGAACAAAACGGAGTTGTCGAAAGACGAAACCGAACGTTAGTGGAAGCTGCAAGAACAATGTTAATCAATGCTAAACTTCCAGATTACTTATGGGCAGAAGCTGTATCTACTGCATGCTATACTCAAAACCGTTCTATGATTACAAAACCGAATCTAAAACACTTTCATGTATTTGGATCTCTTTGCTATCCGAATAATGATCGTGATGACTTTGGAAAGCTCAAAGCCAAAGCTGACATTGGAGTCTTTATCGGATACTGTGATAATTCAAAAGGTTTCCGAATCTGGAATCGTCGTACAAAACAAGTGATGGAAACGATTCATGCTCATTTTGATGAACTTACGGAAATGGCTTCTGAGTATAACAGCTTGGAACCCGGACACAACCGCTTAAACTTCCCCCAAACCCCATCATCAGCTGAACAAAGCCCCCCGCTTACTCGTCAACAAATGGAAAGGTTATTTGCTCCGCTGTTCAGTGACGATATTGATGAACGTGCTCCAGGTGTATCCGCTGTTTCCGCTGCTCAACCTGATAATACTCTTATACCTGATACACCTGCTACAACAACTACTGTTGAAGATGCACCTACACCAGTTGACTCCACCACAACATTTGAACAAACCGCTTCCAACAATGATGAAGCTGCTGATGATGTTCTGAATGAAGTACCCCCACCTGCAGATTTTGATCCAAATGCGTTCTTTAACCCGTTTGCTAATGAGACTGCTGCACCAGATGTCGCGGAATCTTCAACAAACCATTTGAATCCTCAAAATCTGCACAATGTATACCAACATCAACCCTCCACACATAGATGGACAAAGACCATCCTCTGGAAAACATTATTGGCAACCCCAATCAACCAGTCGTTACGAGACAACGTCTTCACACAGACGGTGAACATTGCATTTATGCACTCACTGTCTGCCAATCTGAACCTAAAACATCAAAGACGCAATGACAAAAGACAACTGGATTGAATCCATGCAAGAAGAACTCAACCAATTCAAACGTCTTGAAGTATGGGAACTGGTTGAAAGACCAACAGGGTCTACGTCATTGGTCTCAAATGGATTTGGAAAAACAAATTGGATGCTGAAGGGAATGTTAACCGAAATAAGTCACGTCTGTGGCTAAGGGTTATCGTCAGGAAGAGGGTATTGACTTTGAAGAATCTTTTGCTCCGGTTGCTCGTCTTGAGGCTGTTCTGATATTTCTAGCGTTCGCGGCTCATATGAATATGACGGTCTATCAGATGGATGTCAAAACTGCGTTTCTCAATGGACAACTTAAAGAAACGGTTTATGTCAGCCAACCAGATGGATTCGTTGATCCTGAGTTTCCGAATCACGTCTACAAACTGAACAAAGCTCTGTATGGTCTCAAACAAGCTCCTCGGGCATGGTACGATAAGCTATCATCCTTCCTCATTGCTAATAATTTCACCAAAGGTTCGGTTGACCCAACTCTTTTTATACAATATCACGGGGCACATATCTTAATTGTTCAATTTACGTGGATGACATCATTTTTGGTCTACACATAAAAAGTTTTCAATCGCTTTTGCAAAACTAATGAAGAAAAATTTTGAAATGTCCATGATGGGTGAACTCACGTTCTTTCTCGAACTGCAAGTTCATCAATCACCCCGTGGTATTTTCTTGAGTCAGTCCAAATATGCCCTTGAATTGTTAAACAAATTTGGAATGAAAACCTGTGACACCTATGCCACACCAATGGCTCATACCAAGAAGCTAGACGCTGATTTACATGGGAAATTGGTGGACCCTACAAAATACCGTAGTATTATTGGGTCTCTCATGTATCTAACAGCTAGCAGACCTGATATTGTCTTTGCCGTTTATCTATGCTCCCGTTATCAGTCGCGACCAACTGAAACCCACCTCTCTGAGGCTAAAAGAATCCTCCGATACATAAAGGGAACCATTAATTTGGGGATCTGTATCCGAAGGATTCTGGTTTTGAACTAATCGCTTTTTCAGACGCTGACCATGCAAGATGCTTAGACTCCGGAAAAGTACTTCAGGAGCTTTACAATTTCTTGGTGATAAACTGGTGTCATGGCAATCGAAGAAGCAGGATTGTACATCGCTGTCCTCAACCGAAGCAGAATATGTAGCCATGTCGGCGTGTTGTGCTCAAGTCATCTGGATGAGAACACAACTCAAAGACTATGGTTACGTATTTGACAGAATCCCGATGTACTGCGACAATCGGAGTGCCATTGCAATCTCGTGCAACTCATTTCAGCACTCGAAATCAAAGCACATCGATCTTCGATATCATTTCATCAAGGACCACGTGGAACAAGGTACTGTTGAATTATATTTTGTGGGTACAGAATACCAATTGGCAGATCTTCTCACCAAAGCCTTGCCTCCCGCTAGGTTTAATGAGTTGGTCCACCGGATTGTATGAGGTGTTTGACTCAAGAGGAATTGGATGACTCCTAAAACAGTCTTAAAACCTGTCAAACACCAAAATCTCTTTTGTAAATAATTTTTCAAAAACAAAATACAAAATATAAAACCTGATAAAACAACAAAAATATTCTTCTAATCTAATTTTCTTTCAACATGGCAAGTACGTTTCTTCCGTCAACACTATAATCTTTCAAAATTCAATATTTTTTTCGATCAAGTGTTGAGGGGGAGAAAATATCACTTAACTGTTTCAAAACATCTGTGTACTTGCATGTTATCTTATCCCGGTTGTTTCTTTTATCAATGGTGGTAAATTTTCTGGTACAATGACACTCCTCGGACTAAATTTATAACCTTTCATTATTTTCTTAAGTCGAGGGGGAGTGTCGTCAAGTTTCTTTCCTAAAACTTTGTTTGGTAACCAAATTGGAAGTTAAATGGCTTTGTTTGAAAAAGGAAAAGGTGGGGACAAAACTGTCAAAATGTTAAAGTTATTTTAATAAACACCTCCCACCTACTCATTCTCACTTCACATTTATTACTTTCAAACTTTAACATCTACGCCTAAATTCATTTGAGAATCCGTTACTTTGATCATCATTTTGTAAGTGTTTTAACGATCTTAACATGTTTTTAAGCTAAGGTTTTTAATTTCATGCAAATCCTACGGCTAAAATTGTGTTACGCGTGATTATGTGTTCTACGCATAAGCGTATGAACACACAATCATTGTGTTTGTTTTGGTTAATGTATTGTGTCTAAACGCTTCTAATACATCAAGGATATCATTTTAACCATCAAAACCCACCCAGAAACACGTATTAATGATTTTTGAAAATTAGGGTTCTTGAGTCAAATTGGGTATTTTCGAATGTGAAGTGTTTTGGTCTAAAAAATTGTTGGGTTATGGTCATATGTTGTTGAATTGATGATTTCCATGGTTGTTAACCACCCAGAAACACTAATTGTTTAACAATTTGGACTTAGGGTTTAATGTTCATGACTTTGGGTAATTTTGATTCACTCACGATTAGATGTTTATACTTGGCCTAAAGACTCTCAACACACTCTAGACCTACCAAATTTATTTGGTGCAATCCCATGGTTAAATCATACGCGTAATTCTTAACCCTTAGGGTTTGACCTACGTATGACTTTCTACGCGTAACTATTAACGAATGATTCATGCCATGTTTTGTTGATAAATGAAGTGTTTGTGTTAATATGAATGATTTGATGAACTTATTTCAGCTTTGCTACGCATATATTCAGAATCAAGGTCATTTGAAACTCTACGCATAAGGACCCTACGCGTAGTCAGTTATGCGTAAGAATAATTCTACGCATAACTATTACGCGTAAGGTTCTACAATGGGACTACGCATATCCTGTGAAGGATATGCTAAACATGACCTCTACGCATAAGGTCTACTCTTACGAGTAAGCCTTACGCGTAAGGTATATATACGCCTACGCGTAACATTTCTTACGCGTAAGTTAGGATCCTACGCATAAGCTTTCCCCTACGCGTATGTAACTACTGTTTACGCTTAACTTTGCCAATTATACGCCTATGCCTTGATTGACCTTCATAATGAGTTGTTACGTGTACAAACTTGTTAATAAAATAATCATATCGTCACGAAACCAATAATGTCACTAATAAACTTAAACGTTTGATGTGTTGTGAACAATAAGTGATAACATAAACTTTAAAACTTAAAGTTAACTAACTCACGAAACCTTCACACGCGTCATTGGACTATTGGACAAACAAGTGACTTAGGACTCGTAACAATCATTGACACTGTACATTCAATAACTAGACAATAAGACCTTCTGTTGACTAACACTATGTCTTTCGATATGTTGGTTCTTTTGGCTAATGTTATTTCAGATCACGACATGGCTGAACAAATGAATGTGGATGCATCAGAAGTTCTTACAATTGCTGATATCTTTCCAGAGGGTTATCCGAGAAAGATTGGAAAGAAAAACCTTAGGGTTGACTTTGACACCCTCACATGCTCAGAATCTTCTTGTCTCATTGTTGTGGATATTCTCAGAATCATCCTACCAGAACATGCTCTCACACTCTGCCACAGTTCCAGAGGTCTACATTCAACAATTCTGGATTCTATGCAGAGGATCACTGGTCAAAGTGCAGTGAATGTGACACTTTAATCACAAACAAGTCCTATCACTCCACTCCTGCTGACTTACGGGCTGTTCTCATCATTCCTGACATCGCTCCAACCGACTTCTTTGCTACCCCTACTGAAGAGACAGTTCTGAAATTCTTGATAGATATTGGTTATGATGAAGCTTCAGGAATCATTACTAAGCACTCTCACGTGGAGCTGAAGAATATTCCTCAACCATGGAGAACACTCTACATGATCATCACCAATCGGTCTCTGGTCGTGACAGTGGCTATGAGCATCCCAAGCTCATGGAACTGCCAATTTTCTGGTCGTTGATCAACAAGAAGGACATTGAAATCGAAGCACTGATATGGGAGGCCATGATGCTATTTCACAAGAAGCTTGGCTCCAAGATTCCCTATGTCAGATACACCAAGCTTTTGATCCAGAGAGCACTTGGACTTAATCCTGATATTCCCAAGCGGCTCAATGACCCAGATAATCACGACATATTGACTGAACCCATACTATCTGTCAGAATCAAAGAATCATCAACAAAGAAACATGGTACGGTATTACCTGATCACCTTCTGACTACCGAAATCAAAAAGCTTGAAACATACAAAAGGTATCAGTTAGCCGTAAAACAGGCAAAGTTGGTCATCTTGATGAAAAATCTTCTGGTACACCTACTCGGAGGACCAGAAGAGGCAGTGCTGGAAGTGTCACAAGTACAGATATTTATAGGAAGCTTCCCAAAAGGAATCCTCCTCGTAAAAGGATTGTTCCCGTAAAGGAAGCTGAACCTATTCCCACACCTGAACCGCAAAGAAAGCTTGTGGACGAAAGCTATGAAGGTACTGACACAGATGAAGAGATTACCTACTCTGAAACTGCAAAGGATGACAATCCTTCAGTACCAAAACCTCCAAGTCCTCAAGCTGATACAGAAAAAAGGAAGACTCCTGTACTTGTACCTTATGATGAAAGCTCAGAGAGTGATGAAGAGCCACCGGAAAATGTATACAAGAAGACGATCAAATTCTTTAGACACCAACACAAGCTGAAGAATTTGCTAAAGACCAAATGGGTGGTCCCGGAGGATCAAGTGGTGCTGCCCACTCTGAACCATCTCCTGATGCGGTTAATCAACCCGATAAGGGAGCTGGTGCCACCACTCTTGTGCAACAACAAAAGCTTGTGGAGGATACTATCGAATATGAGTTTGAGGAACCGGAAACTGAGAAGTCCGAAAAAGATAAAGATGTTGATTATGATACGTTTCTTCTAGATAGTCTGCACGATCAAAGGAAGAAACCTCTGAACCTCCGAAGGATCCAAAGTCTCCTCATATCTCTTCATCATCAGATTCGTCTTCTCACTCCTCACCACCACCATCAAAGAAGTCAACAAAATCATCATCCAAATCCGTGAAGAAACCATCTAAATCTTGGATTTCTCAACTCATGAACGAATTTGAAAGCTTCAAACAAGTCAGAAAGAAAAACGTGCTCAACAAAAGCTGAATTTCTTTGCTGATCACATACAGCATATGTATGACGAGCATGAAAAGATGAAAGGAGAAAGGAAGTTTGTTCAGGAATTCATGAAAAATCACCGTCAAGAGGAACTGAACGAAATGATCGAAGGCTACACGAAAAGTACCTTCTGGAGTACGTTCCTAAAGTCACAAAGGAGTTGTTCACCAAACAACTTTATCCAAATCTTATGCAGATCGCCAAGCAAACTATTCGATCAACGCCCTTAACCGTCACAATCAATCCAACCGATCCGGTAGTTTTCTCGGATAATGAATTGGTGGCCAAGCTTGTCACACAAATGTCTGCACGATCTGGGACATTTACTTCTGATGAAGGAAAGCTGTTTCAAGCATTGCTGGACTACCAACTTCAAGAAGCTTGTAGATTCGAAGCTGAAAAGTCTAAACGTCCTAGAGACGATGAAGACAAGGATAAAGACTCTGCACCTAAACGTCAGAAGCCGTCTGGTGAATCTTCTTTGATGCAACCTCCTCCACAACGGGCTCCTGTTCAACAAAATCTCCTCCTCGTTCTTCTACTGAAAAACCTCAGGACGATTCCGAGTTACCACCCCTGACTCAGAAACCGATGATCACTTTGAGTATACGGGTGGTGACGATGAAGAGGTCCTTGAGCCCCTACAACAACCCACCTCTCCCAAACAAGTTCAGAAACCAGAATCATCATCTAGGCCTTCTAAAAAGAAGAAGAAGAGACGCCTCAACTGACGTCGTATCATGGCTAGATGACGATAAAACAGAGGAATTTGAATGGTTTGCTACTCTTGTTAACAACACTCCCTACCCTGAAGAAGGTCAGGATTTGGTAGACGGTTCTACATTGGAGCATGCTAAATTCTGCAAGAAAAGTTCCATGTGAAGAAAATGACGAAATCTGAGCTGAAGCGAATCAAGAATGAAGAGTTTCAACTTCTAAAAGACAGCTCTGAAAGTGCCCTCGAGGTCGAATATCACCTTGAAAACATTGCTCGAGCTATGTCTAACAACATGGATTGGCTCAACCCGGAAGCAAACATAGACTTCACACAAAGGGACAACCCTCCATACTACACCGATTGGACCAAACCTCTACCAACAATTGGCCCACCAGCTGAACCAAGGATTCCTTTCAGATATTTCTTCAACAAAGACTTGGATTTTCTTCTACACGGTGGCGATGATTCAAGAAAATACGCTACATCGTTGACACTTCCATTCCCAGCAGCTGTCTACTCAAACTGCATAGCCATTGAGGAACGTGCCAATCACTTGTTCTCCAAAACAGTGGAAGCATACGACCGAGATGCATTGTATGGGATTCATCACTGGCCAGAACGCCGACGAATCTACTACAGAAGCTGTCAGGTTCAGAAGTCCCAACATGTTGTGTATAGTTCTAAGATATCGTTGCCATCATACACGTTGACCTTTCGTCTAAGTGGGACTACACATTCCTAAAGAAGATCGTAGTCAAACGACAAGATGAACGGGACTATGCTTTCTCTGAAGCTGACTTTGAGAATTTGTCTCTCAATGACATCGAAGACATGTACCTTGCCAAAGTACAGGGTCGCATGAGACAATTCTCAACTGCAGTACAACGCGAATTTATCAAGTCACTTCTCATCTTCATAAGACGCATTGTCATCAAGGAACGTGTAGAAGATCTCCAGCTGGCTGTTGAATCTTATCAGACGCGTGTCAACTTCACTCCTCCAAAGCTTGATCTTCCCGATATCAACCAGCTATCTCAATATACACTCATCAGCAAACCTTTCGGCGGTGTTTACCGTAGTGAACTTCAAAGAAACTGCTTAATGGCGTGTAGCGAACTCCACAAGTTCGGGGATCATACTTTGAAGCTGGTTAGGGATGGATTGGCATACAGGTTGAAGGATATACGCCAGAAAATTGGGTCTCCTAAGCGCTGGAATTCTCAGGAAAGGAGGGATGTGAGACGGATCATCACAATGATTGATGAACGGTTGTTTCGAAGGGATCAGTTCAGACGATTGGAGAGTTATGTCGGTGGTCGACCCAGGATTAACATAACCGGCTTTCAACGCCCTGTGCACACTCCTGGGAACATCACTGCACTTCCTGGTACCCCTTGAATTGTTTACTTCATATAATTTTGGATGTTTGATTAATTATGTATATGGCTTGTGCACACATTACAGTGTACAACCCGTACTTGTAAATAAAGGACCCTGTGGTACGCTTCAGTGCCACAATCCTTATATAAGGAGCGAAAGCTTCTTACTTTTGAGTAAAACCTATCAAACCTTTCACTTTCAAGGTTTTGCTCAAAAGAACAAGTACTTTCCCTTATGATTTTCAAAACCTCAACCGTTTATATCACTCGTTGAGGGGGAGTACTTGAATTAAAACTTTGTTCAAAAATTGTTCACAGTGGTCATTCTTCCCGCAACACTCGAAATGGTCATATTTATTCTCAACTTTTCAAAAATAACATTCTATATGCCATTTTTGAGGGGGAGAAAATACGTGATAAGAAATATGTTGTGTAAATGCAAATGAATCATTGTACTATAGACTTAACCCATGAATTGACGAGATCTTAACTGTTAGTAACTCGAAAAGACTTGTCCTGGACGGGTAATAATTTCAAGCTAGTTCGCTAGTGATGTAAACGTGTCTCGCAAAGGACTTGTCTGAGTAGAATGTACCATTCGAGAAACTCTTGGTAGACATGAACTCTGACGGGTTTGACGACCTTTCGAGGATTGTCTACACCTTCAAGGTAGTTATTAGAGCTAGTTGTCACCTAAAAGCTGACAATGCAACTCTTTAACTATGCCACGTAACCGTGTCTCGCGGGGGATTGTCTATCTTGAGTGAATCAATTCAAATGTGCGCGCTCTTTCCTCACTGTGCATTTTAACCGTTAAAACTCTTAAGCACATGTGGAGGGGGAGTATTTATGCAAAATCTTATCTCAACAGTGGTACTAAAATGTTTTTCATTCATAAACACTGTGAGAGATTTTTCACATCAGTGGTTTTTATGGCAACATAGGTTAGTCATGGAGTTATAAGGTGACTAAGGTTAGGAATAACCGTCCTATGATCCGCCAGAGCCGGATGGATCTACCCCAGGACACCACAAATAGTTAGTATTTAGAAGTCCTTAGGTATGATTGTAAAAAGGAGAAAATGAGAATCGGAGAAAGAAGGAGTTGAAGAATTAAAAAGAAATGCAAAGAAAAGGGTGAAAAGAAATAGCCCTCCAGATTATTCAACTTAGGGCAGACACCAGGTTCAATTCATATGCTACTGGTTGTCACTTAGTGACGCCGGTATTGAAGATTAAAAGTCGTCATGGACCCAGTGACGCATGCACTAACCTTCTTATCCACTCAAGTTTCTCTCAACAGAAGCTTGTTTCATTCTCACAGGGACCCTACGTAAACTATCGGCTTTCTCTTAGAGATTGCTGGTATTGAAGAAGGAGACCCTCTCCCTAGTCTCCGCTCAGGAAAACCAAAGCGCACTATTGAGTCTAGAGCCACGAGATTCATCAAAAGATCTCTTAGGTACACTTGACATTTCATCACTTGAGATTCAACAATAAGAATTTCAGTGGTACATTATCGAGTCCTTCACAGATCTTAGCAATCTGTCGAGAACATTTATGAGAAGTTCACATTTGTGATCCTCAGTGATTGAATGGAAACTCCTGCCAGGGTCAATCAAACAGCCCTGACAGCAGGTCGCTTCGGCAACTCCCCATGGATTGTGCTTAGTGGTCTCAAACGGTCTACAGTCGTGAGGTGATGCTTGTGTTACCTCAGCGACTCATCTGAATCGTAGGTGTACTTCGGTACATCGTGTTATCTCACTTGTGGGACTCCGATTCAGGAACGGCCTTTGTAAGAATTGAAGTTGTGTTTTCACACACTATGCTGTTAACACTCTCGAAGTTCAAACTTGTAAGTGCCGGAATCCGCTTATTACTAACCGTTTAATGTTTTCTTCTTATGGAAGCTCTGGAGCGGAATGATCGTGCAGATTCTTCTCATGCTCACGCCCACATCATCACTAATGGAAGTTCTATCCAAAAGCAACACAACAGTCAGAAATGATTCTTCGTCAATACAGAGAATCTACAAAGTTAAAGACTTAAAGAACTTCATCAGTACTGAATTCCAACGTCAAAGAGCGTGTGAGCATGTTGAAGAATGACGTGGAGACACTGGAGCAGCGAAGCAGACCTGAGGCAGACATGATGCAGACAACAACATACTATCACTTTCATCACAAAGAACAATGATCAAAGAACAAAGTTAAAGATGACGTCAAAGCATAACTGTTCAAATCAAGGCAATTCTTCTCACAAGAAAGAAGAATGTCAGAAGACGTCAAAGCTACTATTACATCAACGCCTTCACCGTTTTTCATCACCAACACTTGAGTGTTTGTTACTCATATGTAATAACACTTGAGGGCGAGATTGTTGGAATCACTCCTAAACCTTATTCAAGTGTTAGTTACTCATATGTAATAGTTAGCTTATTATGGCCTTTATGTTTGTTATTAGCCTTAAGCTTATGTAGAAGGCCCATGAGCTTAGGCCCAAGCCCATAGGAGAAAGGAATGGAACTAGGAGTGTTGCCCTAGCTTCCCTCCTATAAATACCTTATGTAAACCTTCATTTGAAGGTTGGTTGTTCAAGTTTTTCTTTCACTACATACTCTACGCCTAAACCGTGTTTATTATCTCGTGTGTGTGTGTGATACTTGTTCAATCGCATCTCTATCTTTCTTATAAGCTTGTGTGGTAAACCTTGTGACCTAACAATATCAAGCTAACTCAATATACCTCGTCTATGGTCTCGAAATGATGTAAAGGCCAAGTTCTAAAGTTTACAAGCTACCAGCACACTTATAATTTGGTGGATTTGGGGTAAAAATTTGGAAACGGATAAGGCTAATCTCACCATATAATATCAAGGGTTATAATGTGCTCGGCTAAGGTCTAATCTAGTTAGGTTAAGAAAAACATGTCAAAATTTTAAAAATGGCATAATTTTTCAAAATAAACTAGAAAAACGAGGGAAAAATAAAGTTCAAGAGATCTATTCCCGTCCCCCCACTTGAAATGTACAAAGTCACTTTTGTACTAAATGTTAAATAAAGGTGAAGAGAAAAGTAGAATTAAAGCGAGAACTTCCCTGAAATTTTCTCAAAAAAGAAAGAAGGCTCACGAAAAGAATCATGCCTTCACATAAGCATCCACGAGCAAACTTCAATCCCTGAAATCACACTACCAACAAGCATAATTCTAAAAAAGAAAAAGAAAAATGAAAAGAAACCTAACTCACTTTCGTAGGAATCACAGTTGCATTTAGCATATGCAACAAGCCTATTGAACCACTTGGTGTCCCAAGTGGATGAGTGTAGTCTCGTGAGGGCTTACAGGGAACACACCCACAAAGTTCATTTAAAAACTAATACAAGGTTATTGTGTTTAAAAAGAAAGAATTATTACAGAGGATAGTTACGTCGTAACTCCTAGAAAAAGTTACACTGTAATTAATGCAAAACCTGACAGACACTACAGGAGTGTAGCTACGGCGTAACCATTGCATGGGATTACGCCATAATTGGTAATGCTCTGAGAAGAACTACTGCAAAAAGTATGTTACGGCGTAACCATAAGAATGAGTTATGCCGTAACTGTGGACAGATCAGGTCCCCGTTTAGCATGTTGCAGCAACTTTCTCCGATTTCCTTCAAAAATGTTAAAAACACAAAACCCAACAGAAATGGAAATAAAACAAATGAAAGGGATAATTCGGGTTGTATCCCGATAGAGCACTTTTCTTTATTTACGAGTCTTTAAGTTAGACTCAAAGCCTCGGGGCTTTATGGTGGCCTTTGGACTTGGTCAACCTCCTCCATATCCTTCATCAAATTATGTCTGACCCAAGCAACATTTGTAGCGGGCCAGAGATATTCCTTAGTCTCGATCTTCCAAATTTTACAAAACTTTTCGTCCGACCCCAAGTGGTATCTAGTAAACTCATACTTTTCAGCTACAATCGGTGACGGCCTCTTATATGGAATGCCAAGAAGTTTGCACCTTCTTTGCTCATATGCTTCATCGTCGGGGTCAGTGAACCCATCTCCACCTTGTAGTTCAAGGTAATCCAAAATACCTTCTATATCATCATCGTCGGACTCGGTACCTTTAAACCATTTATCGTCAAGTAAATCTTCAACAAGAACCCGTTTTCATTCTTCTTTCTCATTTCCTGTCGGATCTTTATCTTCATCCGTTATTTCACTTATGTCGTTTGGAACTTCTTCACTCAGGTTTCTTTACTCATACATCCTTTCCAGATCTTTTCCTTAGTCAATGCATCTACCTTCCCATATTTGATTTTGACCCAATTGTCAAATCCCAAATTGTCTAGCCAAGGTAATTATGTTCTTTCCGCATCATTGGTTGAGGTCCATAAGAATTCTTCTTCCCCAACTCTCTCTATACTGCTTCCCCCGTTACATTCATCATCAAAAGGGTTGCAAGATGCCCAAAAAACTTCGCTAGGGGTTTTTATCTGTTCACACCAATAACTACGAGCTACTTTGTCATTGGTGTTACTTGAAGGAATACCTTTGCAGGAAGTCTCATCGTTGATTGGCTTTATAGACTTTCCTTGAAGAATATGTTCTTCATACTTGAGCTTCAAATTTCTCAACAAAACCGTATTAATGATTGCATCCCCGAACCTTACCGAATACCAATCACTGAAGGATAGATCTCCAAAATCAACGCCGTGCCTTTCTAACTCATGAGGGCATATCCATACTTTGTTCTTCATATTGCTACCCCCGTTGCAATACACACAAAATGGATTACATGTTGGCCAAGCTCGTGTAGACCCGTCTTCCGTGATCATTAAGGGATCGCAGTAGTGCTTGATGGGTGGTTCCTCCTCTTCATCGATTGAGAATTTAGCTAATCTTTCTTCATCGTTAAGTGCAGTCCACATGTATATGTTATCAATAACCCTTTCCTTATCGACTCCTCCATCGAAGATTTTGTTCTGAGGGTCGCATAAAGCCCATAGATCATACCACTTTCCATTATCAATTGCCATAGCCTTACACCAATGATTCTTCCTTTTAGCTTCGTCTAACTTGGGAAACCTGTCAGACCTCGTATCCCGGTTACGCCGTAACTCTGATGTTTGGTTACGGCATAACTCTCTTCTGTTATTAAAATTATTATCTTCATTAATGTTAGATTCATCGGCGGATTTGTCATTTTCAAAAAACAAGGCCTTACATGATGTTGATTTGTTCTTTTGTTCCTCATTTCTTCTCTGCACCTCGTCGCCAAGCTTCCCAATCATTGTTTCCAAGTTTTTCAGTGATTCGTCATGGCTAGCAAGGCTTTTGTTTGTATTATCTTGGAAGTTTTTCAGCCATTCTTCTTGCTCCTTCTGTCTCTTAGTTGAATCTTCAAGGTACTTGCTGATTGTTTCCTCCAAGTTAGCTCTTCTTTCACCAAAATTTCCACGATCATAATATGGGGGAGGTCCTCCACGATAGCCATTATCGTTTCTATTATTCCCTTGAAACGGTCGATTTTCACCATACTTAACTTCTTCAACCTTGCTATCTTCGTCAATGAGAGGACAATTCTTGGTGAGATGTCCTCCTCCACAGCTTTCACAACCTACTTGGATGGCATGAACACATTCTCTGAGCTTGAGCATGTCCCGACCAAGATTTTCGAGCTTGCTAGTGATGGCGGCAATTCCATCAAGATTTCCACCTAAGTTTCTCTTTCTTCCTCCATCGTGCCACTTTTGGGAATGATCGGCCATTTTTTGGATGGCTTCAATGGCAAGAGTAGGAGTCATGCTCGGAATAGGTCCTTGGTATTCCAACATTTGTCTTGTAGTTACGTTGATACCTTTGTAAAAGATGTTGACCTTTTGCTGGCTGTTTAGGTCATGAGTCTGACACTTGTAGAGGAGATCGTTGTATCTATCCCAAGCTTGATACAACGTTACATCGTCATCTTGCTTGAAATTATGGATCTCCATGAGCTAATTAGATATTATCGAAGGAGGACAATATCTTTGGATAAAATTCTTTTTTAGCAGAGCCCATGTATCAACTGCCCCGATAAGCAACCTTTCGATCCATCTTCTTGCTCCCCTAGTAAGAGTCATTGGGAACACTCGTAGCAAAACAAAGATCATGAGAAACACCAGGAATGTTGAAAAGGCTTGCGATGTACAAGACATTCTCAACGTGTTCATACGCATCTTCGTCCCTGTTTCCTGAGAAAGGGTTAGCACAAAGCTCTCACATAAACTGATCTTTAATCTCGAAATGGACATTAGCTCCAATTGTCGGTCTTACGAGACCCAACCCTTGTTCTTCTCTTGTCAACGCCAAATATTCCTCAAGAGTGAGGTCATTAATGTTAACAACTTCCATGGTACCTGAAACTTGAAAAGAAATCGTGAGAAATTGGGAAAATTTAAAACAAAACAAAAATGAAAGACTTAACAAAAATCCCAATATAACTCCCCGACACCGGCGCCAAAAACTTGATGCAGCTTTTACTGACCAGTTTTTAATATTTATAATGTCTCGTTATACCTATGGTCTACCCTAATGCACTAACGGGCAGTGTACCCGATCGTGTGTAGTGTAGTATTTGGTAAAATCGAGGTCGTCCCAAAAGCTATGTGAGCGGATTCTAATTAAGTCTAGGTGTCATAGATTTTAATTGGTTTTAAGAAAGAAATGATTAATTAACCACTAAAGACAAGAAAATAAAAGAAAGCAAATAAAGGCAAAGGTTGTGATCAATAGAAGAGAAGTGTGCTAACCTATTTACTCATCCTATCAAGTTAATTTCATGTTTAATTACTTCCAATTGCTTCAAGTGGGGGTTTAAGTAGCTAGCACAGCATTTGGTGAGTTCGTCCTAACATATCAACAAAGGTTTCCACCGGAGATCAAGCTACTACCCTTGAAAGTCCAGTTGTTTTTAGTCCCCTAAGCCAAGTCATTAAGTTCCGCTACATGCAAGATTCATAACAATGACTACCCGGGCGCTAGCATCTTAAACACTCATCCCTAACTTCTTAATTTCATCCAAACGGTAGGTGATTAGTTGGTCAAATCGCACAAGCAAAGAAGGGTCTTCAATTGGTCAATTCTTACCCTTCTCACTCAGTCTACCTACTTAGGGTCAGTTGGTCATATCTCCTAAGCAACTAGACACTACCGCCATTTAAAACTACCGAAACAAGGGTAGCTACCAACGAACTATGCATGCATACATTAGAAACAATTATACGAAAGCAATATAAACATAAACAAAATTATTAAGGAATCATAACTAGGCTAGCACCAGAGGTGCTTAGCCGCTCATATTAACTGAAAGAATTGATTCAATGTTTAACATATTGAAATACATGAATTGAAAGTAAAAGAAATGATAAATTGCTAATGCTTATCGTTAGGGAGTGATTTCTTCCTTGGAGATGGCTCCGTATGCTCCTCGAGATCTGCCTTCAGCCTCCTACCCACATTTTCTGCTTTTGTGTGTAGAGTGATTGATGAGAAATGCAGAATTTTAGGTGGTATTTATAGGTCAGATCTGGATATGGCGTAACTTAAGTTGAGAGTTACGCCGTAACATCCATTTATTCGTATTTTGCTCTGGAAAATCTGGTTATGGCGTAACATCAGGAATGAGTTACGCCGTATCTTCAATAAATCATGGTTACGCCGTATTTGTGGAAAGAGTTACGGCGTAGCTTGCAGCGGCGCGGAACATCATTTGACCTAATTAGTTACGGCGTAATCCTAGGAGGGAGTTACGTCGTAATCTTCAATTTAGTTGGTTTTCTGAGCCACGCTTCTGTTACGGCGTAATGTAAGAGAAGAGTTACGCCGTAATTACTTCAAAATAAGCATAATATCATATATCTTCCATAAACTCTCCAAATCCGCATCTCATTAGCTACAATGCTCGTAAATTACCTGAAAGTGAAATATAGAGGAAAACAAGCGTAAATCCATATAAATGATATAAAATACGAGCATTATCT
This sequence comes from Chrysanthemum makinoi, assembly GCA_910596185.1. Classification (NCBI taxonomy): domain Eukaryota; kingdom Viridiplantae; phylum Streptophyta; class Magnoliopsida; order Asterales; family Asteraceae; genus Chrysanthemum; species Chrysanthemum makinoi. The sequence goes on along the minus strand of OU343222.1, from coordinate 290,100,706 downwards.
GGGGAAATTGATACTTAATATTAAGGACTATTTGATGTTATCAGAATCTTTGGACCAATCGAGTTTAAGAAGTACTCGATCTTCGAGTAATTGATATGCCTCGTTAGGAATCTTATGGAGAAAAATTCCTCCGGCATCAAGAATACCTTGAGAAATTTTGTCTAGTCCATTGTAAAAGATTTGGATAATGGTTCCGCAAGGTAGACCATGTTCATGACAGCTACGAAGTAAATCTTTCATTCGAAGCCAAGCTTCGACAAGTGATTCATAGGGGTTTGATGAAAAAGCAGGAATTTCTCCCATTAATCGATCAAACATGGCAGGTGGAAAGAATCGGAGGAGTTATATGAGATATATGACAAGCACAAAAACCGTTTACCACTCAAATTCCACCCCAAAAATTTGAGGTTTGCCCCTAGATTATTTGGAATAAAATCATTCATCTTTAATGCTTAGAGAGTGTACCGGTAGTATAATAGATTCTAGAACTTGTTTTGTGATGCATTCCGAGATCGCTAGTGAGACTACACTTGTGTAGTTAGGAGTGACTAAGTAATAAGAGGCATTAGGATAACCCTTGTTTGAAACCCGTATTATAATTACTTCTTCCACATCGGTTGAGTAATTACCCCACACCCTTGCGATGTACTCATATTTAGTACACGATACCCCTAATTAACCCCTCAGAGCCTATCATTTTCGCGGTTCTCGTGATGTTTCGGTTTCCCGTAATATCAATGAAGAGCATTGTTTAAAATCTACCCCTAAATGAACACCTAAATCGCCATAGCCTACCTTGTATGCACTCACCTTTAGTGCATTATTGTTATCATACTAAACCCTTAGTTCAATTATCTAGTTACTTACATGGTTTCTAAGTTGAGTCATATCTTTTGTACACAGTTTTGGGATGATTGGGACTCATGGGCAAAAGTAATATTTTATGGAGTGGCGGGAAGGAACGTTAAATTCAAATTCCCTTTATTTACGTAATTAAATACTCCAAGTGTTTTGATCTTTTCAAATCGGGTCAATTAGTGTTAGAGTAATAAAAACTCAAGTGTAAGGATGCTCCTATAAATCCCTTATATTTTGATGTTATCTTAGAGGATGGTAGAGTAAAAGAGCATTAAAAAAAATGAAGAAAAACATACGGTCTACCAACCTACATCTATCTTTATGTTCATGTTTTTCAGTTTATGTATGTTTGTTTCAAGTTATCTAGAGTTTAGTGAGTCGACTCTTGGCTTAGCAACGCCATTCTGTTCTTGCTTGTAACATACGATTTTTGACTTGCCACCACTAAATCACCTATCCAACAAAACCCTTTGTTTCCCTACCGTAAGCCTAACGTTACAACCCTTGAAAAGACCTCTTAGATAGTTGTTCCTAGGTGCTTACGCCAAAGCGGTGGAGGTTTTATCTAGTCTCAAGCCTCTGGTAATCTATGTACTATGCCAGGTAATGAGTGTTTATCTTCCATTTCCATTTACTATATTTCATATAAACCCGAGAGATGAGAGAATCCAAACACCCCTTGTGAGGTGCTAGTATATAATTTACGTGCTTGTTATGACTATTGTGGTGCTTTTGCTTGTTGTGAATTATGTTAAACTTATGCTTCATGCCTCCTAACTTATAAATAATTAGCCAAAAGCACATTTGCTTGAGGACAAGCAAAAATCAAGTGTAGGGATATTTGACAAGGCTTTAAAACGTACACTTTTAAGGGGTCATTAAGCCGTTAATCGCCCACTTTTATATCTTTTACTGCTTAATTTTGTTCCTTTTCACTTTTTAGGTCTCTTGGAAGCAAAATGTTGGAATGATGCATATTTGGACGAAAAGGAGTGAAAACATGAAGAAAATGGCAAAGTCAAGATCGAAGCCAATCAAGCTGCTGAAATTGAACCTGACGATGTCCCAACTAAAGGGAGACGTCATCCCCTCTACAAATTTGATAATAGATGCACCGGACGGCTCAGTAGACTTTTTGCTCATAACATCTGACGGCGTCAGGCTTTGAAGAGGAAGGGCGTCACTAATACTTTTCATCTCAGACGGCCCAGATCCAGAATCAGACGACGTCCCTGCTGAAGCCCGATGGTGTCACAACTACAATGTGACGCCGTCCCATCGATAACTTGGCCAAGACGAAAACCCTAATGACGGTGATCTGACAGCGTTCCACCTATAAGGCGACGTCGTCGTAAGTGTAAATCTATATATAGAATTCGATTTTTCAGTATTTAAAGAGGTAGACTTATGGAGTAAAAACCCTAAACATTTGAAGTCCGACTTGGACAGTATCTTAGGGTCCCAAACCCTATTTTACACATCAAGATAAGTGTTTTATTCCATTAGCATCATTATGTCTTCCATTTATTGTGTGTATGCTTACTTGTTTAACATGTCCGGCTAAATTTCTTGTGTGTTTGCTTAGATCAATGAAACCTAGTTGTTAATTGTTGATTGGTTATCTCTTATCTTAATTGTAAATGGCTTAGGAGTGCACTAGGCTATCGTTGTGTTTAAATGCTTGAGTAATCTTTGTGAACATTAGTTTATGAATCATTTAGCGGATTTCGTAGTCTAAACATCCAAAGATAACCTTAAAGTTAGTTTATGAATCATCTAGAGGACTTCGTAGACAATAACCTAAAGGTATTCTCAAAGAGTTAGGGCATAAGCATTCCCTACGACCTTAGAAAACACAACGCGTTAAGAATAAGGACGTGACAATTCAACCAACAATAAAAGATAACTAGGGAGTAATAGTATCTAGGTAAGCACATTTTTAATCATCATACGAGCACACATTAAAAAGACATAGCTACCCAAAGATTAGATAATTAGAATAGTAGAAGTAATAAGTAGAAGTACCACCCCCAAACCAATTTCCCTGAGGTTTTACCCTTAGCTTTCTAAAAAACCAGTAAAAGATAAAAAAGAATCATCCTCAACCCCAACCTTAGTGTAGTACACTTCTTACTAGCATTCCTATTCCTCTAGAGAACGATATCAATACCCGAGGCCTACCCAATACTACACTACAATGATTAGGTTCACTGCCTAGGGTGTTGAAAAACTTGCTCGACGAAAAGGAAGTTCCTTTGACCCCGAACGCGCTTCGTACGCGCATCAAGTTTTTTGCGCCGCTTCCGGGGAATACGATATCTAGTTATATTTTTATCTCATTTAGGTTCCCTTGCTTGATTTTTATCAAGTAAGATTTTTTCTCATTTTTAGCTTCCTTGTAGTCTATCCCCCTTTTTCGTGACTTTGTTCGTAGCCTCATCGCTTTTCATCATGGAAGGTGATAACCCCCCACCTCATCACCCTATTCCCATTGACCCACCACCAATTGACCCGCCAAGAGGCCGCACTCTTGGTGAATACTCTAGACCGAGCCACCAAGGCTATAGGAACACCATTGAGCTCTCCGATCAAGCTCAAACTACGGACCTGCGACCCGACACCATCCGATTGGTGCAAAACGGATGTGCATTCCACGGACTTCGTTCCAAAGATCCTAATCAGCATCTCAAGGACTTCCTTAAAATTGTTGATTCCATCGACCTTGATGCTACCACATGGGAGACCACGCGCTTGTGTCTCTTCCAATTCTCTCTACGAGACCAAGCTAGTAATTGGCTTGAGCGACTTCCCGCTGGATCCATTTCAAGTTAGGATGATCTCACCACTCGTTTCCTTGCCCAATTTTTCCCACCGGGGAGAACCACCAAACTTAGGAAGGACATCTTGACGTTCCAACAACGTCAAGGAGAATCTCTCTACGAGGCATGGACTCGATTCAAGGACTTGCTCCATAAAGTCCCTCATCACGGCATCGATCTTTGGCTTCAAGTCCAAATCTTTTACGATCATGCCAACTTCCTCACCAAGTGATCCATTGACTAAGCGGCCAGTGGAAGGCTCAGAGAATCTTAACGCGGAATAATCTTGGGATATAATAGAAGAGCTTGCCAGTCAAAGGTTCAAAAATTAGAGTGAATCTCATGACACCCCCATAAGAATGGTAAATGCCATATCAATTCCTCATGAGCACTCCAAGATTACCAAAGAGCAAGTTAGTGTTCTTGAGAGAAGGATCAACTATCTAATTGAAAGGAAAAAGAAAACACTTGGACCAATCCATCGAGCAACGGTTAATTCCATTAACAGCCACCAACCACCCAACACCTCTCTTTGAATCACCAAGCCGTGAAAAAAATCCCAATTATGTACGGCGCTTCCATTCTACCTCCCCAATTCCACTCTCACCAAGCTTCAAAGCACAAATGAGAGAATACATGGCAGCCCATTCGGAAATATTAGCCAAATTTGAAGAAGAGGTTTATAGGAAAAGGGAAGAAATGCAGGCAAAAATGACAGAGATGATGAACTTGGAGAAAGAGTACACTAAGACGAAGGTTCCCAGTGAGAAACGATTATCACGCTTCCCCTACTTCATTTGTTAACTCCATTTCCATTGTTTCTGATGAGGGTGGAGTAGTGGAGAAGAAGGAGACATAGAGCAGCAAGGATAGTAAGGACAAGGATGAGGCTGAGACTGATAATGAACCCAAAATCATTAAACACTACCTTAAGCATGAGATCAATAAGAATACAATTGTTAACCAAGTGAACAACTTTAGGTACAATGAGGTTCTTAGGAAAACCCTCTTAGGTGAAATAAAAGAAGAAGAATATGACACCATGCCTATGGGACCTATGTACGAGTTGATTCTGAGAAAACCAGTAACTAAGAAACAAGAGATCTTAGGGAATTTCGTAATACCATGTAGCATAGGTGACTTCGAGAATATAAATTCCTTAGCCGATCAGGGATCTGATGTAAACATAATGCCGCTATCAGTCTATAGTAAGTTGACTAAAGGAGCCAACCAAGACCAATCTTAGACTTTCCTTAGCAAATGACTCATATGTTTATCCTATAGGAATAGCGGAGGATGTCTTAATTGAGGTTGCCAATATTGTCTATCCGGTAGACTTCGTAATTATAGACATTGAGGAAGATAAAAACATGCCATTAATCCTTGGAACACCTTTTCTGGCCACCACCAAGGCAACCATCAAATGCGGTGAGGGTATCATGATACTCAAAAATGCCAAAGGACAAGTTAGGATACCTATTGTTCCTAGATATCCTTTGAAGATTATGGATAAAATAAATGATAAGAATTCGCAGGTCTTCGATAATATTGTTAAGAAGAAAATTAGTGAATGGGACAAAGGGCTTAGAGATTTCATGGGTTAAGGGTTAAATGCGACATTGTGGAAACATGATAAAAAAATTAGGGAACAACTACACCACAAAGCCACAGCCTCAAAAGAACCCTAAAGAATTTTTGATTGGAGAAAAGGTGCTTTTGTATAGATCCAGATTAAAAGCATTAATAGGAATAAATAAGCCAAGATGATTTGGACCCTATAAGGTGAAAGAGACTAATCTAAAAAGTGAAACCGTTATCATATTAGACGACGATGGGAGAGAATTCACGGTAAGCATACAATGTTTAAAACCTTATGATGAAGGCTTAGTGAAAGAAAATAATAACGGAAATGAAGTCACGTAGGAGCACAACTTCGAGTCTAGCTACAAGACTCATAAATAAAGAAAAGCGCTTCGTGGGAGGCAACCCATGCTTAATTGCTGGCTTGTTTGTGTGTCATACATCTTTTTCATTGTTGTCTATTCTCATGTTTGAATTTGAGAAAATGCTTTATTTTGTCTTTAACCTCGTCTTAATTACATATAAAGAAATTTTACAAAAGGATAAGTGTAGGGAAGATTACATACATTTTTAAAAGAACGTGAACGTGGGAATTACAATTATTGAAATTGATGTATATGTGTGTTTGTTAGAGTCAAATGCTTGTATCAAGTCATAATGGATGTTTTGCAGGAATTTTTCCAGAATCTAAAGGTGTAATTTTTCCAGAATTTTTCCAGGAAAACGCAGTAGACCAGTTTCAGTCATGACAACCTGACGGCGTCAGGATTAGAACCTGACGACGTTAGGACAAGCAGAAACAACTTATAAAATCTTTTCGTTTTCTGTGCTATGTATAAATTTTTGGAAATTCTCAAGTCTTAATTTTCCAGAAAGTCTGCAAACATCCATTCCACAAGCATTATATCCTAGTGTAGTTGTGTCATATATATTTTTACCGCTGATTTTACGCGAAGGTTTCGTATATTTTCTTAAAGTGTGTAGGTTATATTTGGCAAGAAGAAGAAACTCAACATTGGATGGAGCTTATCACGTATACATTCTTCTTGGGAAAGAATTTAACCACTACTTCACACGGATCCTACCTAGCTAATCAGGAGAGTACTAGTTTCTTTCTCTTTTAATTACCTTCTTTTATCATAACTTTGATACTTTCGGGGAACATTGGGGACAATGTTCAGTTTAAGTGTAGGGAGGGAGAATAAAACGGGAACTTAAAAACTATGCTTATCCTTGATTATTTGTCTTGTCCTTAGATCATTTGTGTAATAAGCTATGAGAAATATTTGTTAGGGCAATTTTAGCACCAAATTTAAATTTTTTTATGACATGTACGAGCAAAAGCTTTAGTCTTAATAAAGCGTCACATGGATAGGAGTTATATGACTAGCACAAAAACCGTTTGCCACCCAAATTCCACCCCAAAAATGTGAGGTTCGCCGCTAGATCTTTTGGAATAAAAGCATTAATCTTTAATACTTAGAGAGTGTACCGGTAGTATAATAGATTCTAGAACTTATTTTGTGATGCATTCCGAGATCGCTAGCGAGACTACACTTGTGTAGTTAGGAATGACTAAGTGATAAGAGGCATTAGGATAACCCTTGTTTGAAACCCGTATTATAATTATTTATTCCACATCGGTTGAGTAATTACCCCACACCCTTGTGATGTACTCATATTTAGTACAGGATACCCCTAGTTAATCCTTCAGAGCCTATCCTTTTCGCGGTTCTCGTGATGTTTTGGTTTCCCGGAATATCAATGAAGAGCATTGTTTACAATCCACCCCCAAATGTACACCCAAATTGCCTTAGCCTACCTTGTATGCCCTCACCTTTAGTGCATTATTGTTATCATACTAAACCCTTAGTTCAATTATCTAGTTACTTGCATGGTTTCTAAGTCGAGTCATATCTTTTGTACACAGTTTTGGGATGATTGAGACTCATGGGCAAAAGTAAAATTTTATGGAGTGACAGGAAGGAACGTTAAATTCAAATTCCCTTTATTTACATAATTAAATACTCCAAGTGTTTTGATCTTTTCAAATCGGGTCAATTAGTGTTAGAGTAATAAAAACTCTAGTGTAGGGATGCTCCTAGAAATCCCTTATATTTTGATGTTATCTTAGAGAATGGTAGAGTAAAAGTGCATTAAAAAAAATGAAGAAAAACATCCGGGCTACCATCCTACATCTATCTTTATGTTCATGTTTTTCAGTTTATGTATGTTTGTTTCAAGTTATCTAGAGTTTAGTGAGTCGACTCTTGGCTTAGCAACGCCATTCTTTTCATACTTGTAACATAAGATTTTTGGCTTGCCACCACTAAATCGCCTATCCAACAAAACCCTTTGTTTCCCTACCGTAAGCCTAACGTTACAACCCTTGAAAAGACCTCTTAGATAGTTGTTCCTAGATGCTTACGCCAAAGCGGTGGAGGTTTTATCTATGTACTATGCCAGGTAATGAGTGTTTATCTTCCATTTCCATTTACTATATTTCATATAAACCCTAGAGATGAGAGAATCCAAACACCCCTTGTGAGGTGCTAGTATATAATTTACGTGCTTGTTATGACTATTGCGGTGGTTTTACTTGTTGTGAATTATGTTAAACTTATGCTTCATGCCCCCTAACTTATAAATTGATTAGCCAAAAGCACATTTGCTTGAGGACAAGCAAAAACCAAGTGTAGGGATAATTGATAAGGATTTAAAACGTACACTTTTAAGGGGTCATTTAAGCCCTTAATCGCCCACTTTTATATCCATTACTGCTTAATTTCATTCCTTTTCACTTTTTAGGTCTCTTAGAAGCAAAATGCTGGAATGATGCATATTTGGACGAAAAGGAGTGAAAACACTAAAAAATGGCAAAGTCAAGATCGAAGCAAATCAAGCTGCTGAAATTGAACCTGACGGCGTCCCAACTAAAGGGCGACGTCGTCCCCCTCTACAGAATTGATAATAGATGCACCTAATGGCTCAGTAGACTTTTTGCTCATAACACCTGACGGCGTCAGGCTTTGAAGAGGAAGGGCGTCACTAAGACTTTTTATCTCAGACGGCCCAGATCCAGAATCAGACGACGTCCCTGCTTAAGCCCGACGGCGTCACAACTACAATGTGACGTCGTCCCATCGATAACTTGGCCAAGACGAAAACCCTAATGACGGCGATTTGACGGTGTCCCACCTATAAGGCGACGTCGTCGCAAGTGTAAATCTATATATAGAATTTGATTTATCAGTATTTAAAGAGGTAGAATTGTGGAGTAAAAACCCTAAATGTTTGTAGTCCGACTTGGACAGTATTTTAGGGTCCCAAAACCTATTTTACACATCAAGATAGGTGTTTTATTCCATTAGTATCGTTATGTCTTCCATTTATTGTGTGTATGCTTGCTTGTTTAACTTGTCCGGCTAAATTTCTTGTGTGTTTGCTTAGATCTATGAAACCTAGTTGTTAATTATTGATTGGTTGTCTCTTATCTTAATTGTAAATGGCTTAGGAGTGCACTAGGCTATCGTTGTGTTTAAATGCTTGAGTAATCATTGTGAACATTAGTTTATGAATCATTTAGCGGATTTCGTAGTCTAAACATTCAAATATAACCTTAAAGTTAGTTTATGAATCATCTAGAGGACATTGTAGACAATAAACTAAAGGTATTCTCAAAGAGTTAGGGCATAAGCATTCCCTACGACCTTAAAAAACACAACGCGTTAAGAATATGGACGTGACAATTCAACCAACAATAAAAGATAACTAGGGAGTAATAGTGTCTAGGTAAGCACATTTTTAATCATCATACTAGCACACATTGTTAGGATTTAGAAAATCCGTAGTTAAAGAGTCGGTCACCCCTCAAGTATATGTATTCGTTAGAAAGCTCGTAGTCGTAATCACGTAATGTTAATAAGTAGTTTGTTAAGTAACACCGTGGAGGACGGACGGGTCTTTACCCACTGTGTGCCTGATCCACAGCCCGTAAGAGGTGTGTCTTGTGAGAAACTATAAATACCCTCTACCTCCCAAGGTAGAGGGTTGGAGCTTTTCAATATCATTTTTCTTTGTCTCATTAAGTTCCCAAAACTCTCTACTTTCTCTGTTAGGAATTATATTTGAGTTGATTATGACAAAATATGAAAGATGAAGGACTTATGAAGACAATTGATGAAGAAAGAAAGACAAGGGACTTACTTGTTAAAGAAGTTTTATTTATTAGTCCTTTGTAGTATTTTGTAAACCCTAATCCTCTAGTATATAAAGAAGACATAAGTGTAGGTTTAATATACAGGTCTTCCAAGATGTAGTCGACTTAAAGGTGTGTGTGTGTCCTAGGGTATAGTATTGTAAACGCCTAGGTTATTATTTTAGTTAGTAGTTATCTAGACGTGTTCCTATAAACGTCTAAGATTAGTTAGTGTTAGTGAATGAAAACCTTGTGTCAATAACAATTATGTTTTGATTTATCCGTTGCGTATTGTCATTGTTATTGTTAAACCCTAAGGCTCAAAACGATCTAAAGGAGTCCTAACAAACTCCTCAATTGGTAACAGAGCTTGGGGAGCTCGTTACCTAGGGATTCACAAGGTTTCTTGGCGAAAAAGAATGAAAAAAATCAATTTTTTGCAAAATTCGCAACTTTTCTGCAGCACAGTTTTCAAGAGGGTATAACTTTTTAATGAACCATTTTCAAGAGGGTACAACTTTTCTTGGTATATCTATCTTTAATCTCACCGAAGGGATTGTTGATCTGAGCTCTCAATCAAAAGTTATAACCTGTCGAAGTCTGCTGAAACCGAAAAAATTCGTAAGGTTACTACAGCACTGTTTTGTAACGATCATAACTTTTTCGTTAACCGTTGGATCATGACGAAATTTTGGGTGGACGTTCTCTACATACCCATCTAAGTTTACACAAGAGGTATCGTCGATCTGAGCTTTTATGCAAAAGTTACAGGCTGTCGAATATGGCTGCTTTCAAAGTAGTGCTGTGTGTTTCAAAGTATTGCTGTGTTTTTCAAAGTACTGTTCGAGGTTTATGAAAAGTACTGCCACGACAGATGCAAAGTACTACCATGAATGAAAGTACTGCTCAAAGTACTGCTCCTCCTTGAAAGTACTGCTCAAAGTACTGTTCGACCTTGAAAGTACTGCTCATGGGACTTTGATTATTTAATTGACGATTTGGAAGTACTGCTTGACACCATGATTCTGGACGTGTGTTTTAGTGCGTTGGGCTGGTGATATAAGTTTTAGATTTGAGGTGAAGTCAAGCATGACGATTGTTATGGATTTTTAGCGACACAGACATGAGATTGGTTCACACACACACAAGGAGTTTGGTTATTTGTTCTTAAAGAATTTAAAAAGCTCGTTTTTGGATTTATTAACGAATTGATTACGAAGAAGGTTAAATATCATTTATTTGATGTTGTAGTTGAGTTTCACAGATTTGTGCTCTTATCATATCTCAAAGTGGGTGTTACACTTTGAAGATAACTTGTTCGTACTTTATAGAGATGTGACAAAGACTTGATGAATCTAGCAAAATTGTGTGATCTACAAACTGATGGTGCTTAATACTCACTTTTGCTATCACTTTAAGGAGTTACGTTATTGTGCTCAGTGTCTCATATAGTTGAGGATTTGTCAAGAGGTTGCGATCTACTTATATTTTTGGTTAGCAGTATAAGTTCAACGTCACATGGATAAACAAGACATAAGATACAAGTTTGGGTTATTCTACTTCTTCATCAAGTTCGTTATATTTGGTTTTCCTCACAAGTGATCATTACAAGGAGCTTACAAATTTGAAGAATCATTTGATGTTCATGCACCACTCAAGGGGAAGTTTTTTATTCTTACTACTATTGATTAGTATTACTACTGATGGTTTAGATTTCTACTATTTCAAGTTTATTTTTAGTGGCGGAAAACTTCATGGAGAGTAATTTGAGACATTGGAATGATGAATTAGATGTGTGGTATTGGTTTGTGGTGGTCAAGATCATTATTTGCATACGTTCCCTATATGGATAATAACAAAAAGGGGAAGAGATGTTTGAGTGGCATGGCATGGATTAAGGGGAAGACAAAGGAAGACATACTTGTTTCATTCATGGTGAGATCCCTGATCTCAATTTCTCTACTTCGTCTAGGGAAGTTCGTTCAAGAATGGTTTTGTCATTATCAACTAGGGAAAGATTGTTGGGAATTATATGTTTGAGTTGATAAGACAAAAAGAATGAAACAAGAGGGACTTAATATGACAAGAAGGAAACCTACAAAAAGATGGAAGGACTTGCTTGCAAAAGAAGGATGGATGGATTAGTCGTATGATATTGGTTCGTGGTGGTTGGAATCGAAGTTGCTTCTACTTAGCTTCTCCTAGTGGATTATGACAAAAATGGGAAGAAAGGCGACAAAGATGGTTTTGCATTCCAATAAAAATTCTTGGTGATTGCATGTTTAGGGGGAAGTTCTAATCTTTCATGACATATTAACTTTATAGGAAGTTCGTGCTTATTTGGTTTTGTCATTATCAACTAGGGGAAGATTGTTAGGAATTGTATTTGAGTTGATTATGACAAAATATGAAAGATGAAGGACTTATGAAGACAATTGATGAAGAAATAACAACAAGGGACTTACTTGTTAAAGAAGACTTTATGTATTAGTCCTTAGTAGAGATTTGTAAACCCTAATCCTCTAGTATATAAAGAGGACATAGGTGTAGGTTTTATACATGTGTTTCAAGATGTAGTCGATTTAAAGGTGTGTGTGTGTGTCCTAGGCGTATAGTCTTGTAAACGCCTAGGTTATTAGTTTAGTTAGTAGACTAGTTCCTATAAACGTCTAAGATTAGTTAGTGTTAGTGATTGAAAACCTTGTGTCAATAACAATTATGTTTTGATTTATCCGTTGCGTATTGTGTTGGGTTTATTGATTTTATGATACAAAATAATAAAGAATGAAACATCAAGGACTTAAAGTGACAAAGAAGAAATCTACAAAAAGATGGAAGGACTTGCTTGCAAAAGAAGATTTATTATTTAGTCCTTAGTAGAGATTTGTAAACCCTAATCCTCTAGTATATAAAGAGGACATGGGGTGTAGGTTTTAAGATACAGGTCTTCCAAAATGTAGTCGACTTAAAGGTGTGTGTGTAACCTATGCGTAGTGTATAAACGCCTAGAGATAGTTAGTTAGTGTTAGATCAAGTCTTTGATCTTTATTATAGTTAGTTAGTTTATGGTGATGAAAACCTTGTTCAATAACAAAGAATTGATTTTTTTATTCCGTTGTGCATGTTATTAGTCTTTCTTATTGATCCTTAGCTGAGCTTATAAACGATCTTATCAATTGGTATCAGAGCGGGGAGCTCTTGATATAAGGATCTACAAGGTTTCGTGATCGAAGAAAGTGGCCGGAGAAGGTACGGTTAGGTTTTTAACAAGTACTGTTGTATTGATTTTTTTGGTTTCACAATATCGATAACCTCGTACTGCAGTTAATATGTTATCAATTGGTCGGGCATTTATTGAGCATGCGTTTTTGATTGGTGATTAATTAATCGGATGATAGTCAATTGATGATACTATATTCAATCGGATGGTGGAAATTTACTAATTGGGTTTTGATCTTCTACAACGCACACCTAGGCTGATGCATTATATTGATTATTATTGGATTGGTGGCTAGAGATCATGGGACATGTGATACAAACTTTAATTTTGGTTCTTTATGTTTGTATGGTACGATGGCAGTACATAGACAAATTGTTGGTCCTTATTAATTTATACGCTGGTCATTCTTAATATTTGTGGGAATAAAATTGCTAGGCTTGTTTCATGATGGGACCCACGAGTTACAATTTGTTTGGCTACCACAATGAAGATCAGTGCAAGATCATGTGATATTTAAATTCATTTGTTTCGAGTAATCATGTGATGTTTGTGGGGCTTTGGTGAGTATTGATTATATTTGGTACTGGTCATCAAAGTTTTATGTTTGGTAATGATTGGGTGGGACAGCAGACTCGTTAATACTGTAGATCAAAGGTGTTTGTACTGGTAACGAAAGTACTGCTCTTTGCTCAAAGTACTGCTTGGACGAAAGTACTGCTACAGTTTTGCAACAGATTTGCAACAGTTTAGTGACAGAAAAAGTGTTGCTAATAGGCTTGTTTTGGAATTGAGGGGAAGTCGAGCATGAAAATTGTTATGGATTTTTGGACGACACACACACAAGTTATTGATTCACACACACAAGAGGAGAATGGAAGTTGTTCTTAAAAGGATTTAAAAGGCTCTTATTTGGATTTATTTGCTAAATTGATTACGAAGACAATTATTTATCACTTCTTTGAGGGTGAAGTGGAATTACTTGGATATGTGTTTTATCATATCTTAAAAGGATAGCTACTTTTAAGGTAACTTGTTCGTGCTTCAATGACTATGACAAAGAATTGACATAACACTTGAAGGAGTGACGTTATTGTGCTCAGTGATTATCGTCAAGAGATTGAGGTCTCCCTATACATAGGTATATGTTCAATGTCATCTATAGTGCAAGATATAAGATACAAGTTTGGGTTATTTTACTTCTTCATCAAATTCGTTATATTTAGTTTTCTTCACAAGTGATCATTACATAGAGCTTACAGATTTGAAGAATCATTTGATATTCATGCACCACTCAAGGGGAAGCTTTTGATTCTTACTACTATTGATTAGTATTACTACTGATGGTTTAGATTTCTACAATTTCAAGTTCATTTTTAGTTGCGAAAAACTTCATGGAGGGTAATTTGAGACATTGGAAGGATGAATTGGATGTGTGGTATTGGTTCGTGGTAGTCAAGATCAAGTTTGCATATGTTCTCTATTTGTTGATTACAAAAAGGGGAAGAGATGTTTGAGTGGCGTGGCATGGATTAAGGGGAAGACAAAGGAAGACAAGAATGTTTCATTCATGGTGAGATTTAATTATCTCAACTTCTGCTACTTTGTCTCTGGAAGTTCGTACAAGAACCGTATTTGTTTTGTCATCATCAAATAGGGGAAGATTGTTGGGTTTATTGATTTAATGATACAAAATAATAAAGAATGAAACATCAAGGACTTAAAGTGACAAAGAAGAAATCTACAAAAAGATGGAAGGACTTGCTTGCAAAAGAAGATTTATTATTTAGTCCTTAGTAGAGATTTGTAAACCCTAATTCTCTAGTATATAAAGAGGACATGGGGTGTAGGTTTTAAGATACAGGTCTTCCAAGATGTAGTCGACTTAAAGGTGTGTGTGTAACCTAGGCGTAGTGTATAAAAGCCTAGAGATAGTTAGTTAGTGTTAGATCAAGTCTTTGATCTTTATTATAGTTAGTTAGTTTATGGTGATGAAAACCTTGTTCAATAACAAAGAATTGATTTTTTTATTCCGTTGTGCATGTTATTAGTCTTTGTTATTGATCCTTAGCTGAGCTTATAAACGATCTTATCATATTGTCATTGTATTGTTAAACCCTAAGGCTCAAAACGATCTAAAGGAGTACTAACAAACTCCTCATTCTCTCTCTAAAACTCATAGTGTACGCCCCATATTATTGATGTGTTATGTGTTTATGAAATCCAATATGTTACAAATGGTATCAAGAGCCATGGTTTGATCATTCATCTTTCATGTTCTTGGATTTCTAGTGGTTTTCATAAGGTTTTCGGGTTTGAATGAGTTTAGAGTAGTTGGCATCATTAGGATCATTTCTAGTGTTAAAGTTTGGATTTGGATAGTACTTTTGTGTTTAGAATCATTATATGTGTTTAGGTTTTGATTTGGAAGGCTTGAATCATCGTGGTTGGGTTGTTTTTGGATTGAAAAGTAGTGTTTTAGAAAGTTTCTGTTAAGCGATTTGTGTCTCGGATATGTTTTCTTGTATGCGATTTGTCCCAGTTTTTATGCGATTTGTCTCTCGAGAGATTGCTTATTGAAGCGATTTGTCTGTCTCTGTTAAGCGATTTATATACTATGCGATTTGTCTATTAAGACAAAACGACAAAAAGGACAAAATAGTAGGTGTACTTGTGTACTGAGCGATTTGTCTGTTTGAGCGATTTATCTGTTTGAGCGCTTTGTCTACTTGAGCGATTTGTTTGTTTGTGCGATTTGTCTGTTTGAGCAATTTGTCTGTTTAAGCGATTTGTCTGCTTGAGCGATTTTTCTGTTTGTGCGATTTGTCAAAAGAGCGATTTGTCAAGGGTGCGACTTGTCAAGTGTGCGATTTGTCTGTTGAGACTTATTGTTTCTTAGTGTTACGGTTTACGGTTTTCTTTTGATTTAGTAAAATCCCGTGAGAATCTATTTCCCGATTTAATCAAAGAGTTGTGAAATCCCATAGAATCTGTAATCATTTCTACAATCACCTCTTCCGTTGCTGATGATGTACAAGCTGCAGGATCTGACACTCGTTCCCATGCTGGACAGAACCGACTATGACTCTTGGGCTCAAAGAATCAGACTGTATTGCTTAGGAAAAGAAAATGGGGTTAACATACTTAAGTCAATTGATGAAGGACCTTATCAAGTTGAGACTACCAGAGACATTCTTGAAACTGCTGCTGATGGTTCAGTGATATTAGGATTGGATAGACCAAAGACGTATGATGAACTTACCGATAAGGAGAAGAAGAGATACGATGCGCACAACAGGGCTTCAAACATCATACTTCAGGGTTTACCTAAGGACATT
The DNA here is from genome assembly GCA_910596185.1 of Chrysanthemum makinoi. Lineage (NCBI taxonomy): Eukaryota > Viridiplantae > Streptophyta > Magnoliopsida > Asterales > Asteraceae > Chrysanthemum > Chrysanthemum makinoi. The sequence continues at coordinate 290,084,695 of OU343222.1, read as the reverse complement.
TACAAGCTGATCAGTCACAACACTGAAGCTAAGGCAGTATGGGACAATGTTAAGATGCTTCTCTCTAGGTCTGAATTGACTAAGAAGACGGGAATCTCAGCTGTATGATGACTTTGAGAATTTTAAGATGAATCCAGGGGAAAGTGTTACTGAATATCATGTAAGATTCCACAAGCTTGTGAATGATATGAGGAGTATCAAAATGACAATACCAAATATTCAGCTCAATTCAAAGTTTGTGAACAACATGAATCCCGAATGGCTGATGAGTGTCTAAATACTCATCATTTTTGTACCATTTAAACTGCAAAAACATCTGAAAACACTCAGAAATGCATCAAAATGATAAAAATATCACAAATAAGTGTTTTATGTGTTTTAAATGCAAAAATATCAAAATCTGGTGAAAAACGTATAAAGTTTGCATAATTGGCAGTTTTAGTCCCCCAAGTTTCAAAAGTTGTCAAAAACAGTCCCTGGTAAATCCAAATAAAGAAAAATATCATTTTGAGTCCCTAGGGATTCCTAAGTTGTCAAAATTGGTCCTTGAAACTTAAAATTACAAATTTACAACTTAGGTCCCTGAACTTTCAAAATTGTCAAGTTTGGTCCTTTGAAAATTTGAAAATGTCAAAATTGGTCCTTGTACTATTAAAGATTGTCAATTTTAGTCCTTGTATCAAGTTTGGAAAATGGCAGTTTGGTCCTTCAAGAATTCAGAAAGTGCAAATTAGTCCTTGTCATAATACTAAACCTAAGCCTTGTCAAATTGAATTTGACCCCCTGCCTTTATACATTTTGGACCCCCTGTCTTTAGCTATTTTGAACCCCGGCAGCGGCGCCAAAATTTGATTGGTGCAAAACCGTCAAGTTTTCTCACGCGAGCTAGCCACTTGTGAATGACCAACCGTAAGGAACTTAAAACAGCTCACACACCAATTGCAATTTAGATCAGGAGAATATAGTGGATTCGGGTCGTTAAGTCCCACGGAGGATGACTGGTGTTTAACACAATCAGATGTCGAATGATCACTAAGGATAGTGATCAAATAGGGTTTTGAGTTATTTAAAACTAAAGGGCTAAAATGAAAATTAAGGAGATTAAAAAGATAAACTATCTTAAATAAACGCTATCACTAATTTTATACTGATGTTTTTGATTTTTTTGTTTTTATAAACTTAATTTAAAAACTACGTGACGTACAAATAAAAAACGTGAAACTTACACAATATAAATCATAAAAATATGAAAATGATATTTTTACAAACCTAATGATATAAGAAAATTTTAAGAAAAAGAAAATTATTTTTATAACTATTTATCTAATTATTATTAATTAAAAACTATTTTTAACTATTAAATAATACCCTAAATTACAAGAAAATAGGAAATAAACTTAGAAAAATAAAATTAAGACTTGGAAAAATCTAAAATAACAAAAAAGAATTTTCAAAACTATTTTTATATTTTTCTGATTATTTTTCTATTTTTATGAATTTTAAACTATTAAAAACTAATTAAATTACTAAAAATTACAAAATAAACTATGAAAATCTGAAAATTACTTTTTTACTTTTATATTTATCTTAACCTAATAAAAATGAAAAATTATTTTTTTGAACCTTTTCTGAATTAATTGGATTAAAAGCTATTTAAAAATGCTTAAAAACTAATTTAAATTAAGAAAAATAGCAAATCAACTTAGAAAAATCTGAAAATTTCAGGAAAACTCTAAAATGATGTACTGAATCTAGGAAAATTGGAAAAACAGGTGCTTGTGTACAAGAAAATGGGACTGATGTGTAAGTGCTTATTGGAATAAGTACTTGAATAAGCAAATGGAAACTAAAAAGCACCAAACCAAAACAGAAGTTCTAATAAGCTAAAATTGACCAAATGCAACTAAAATCAACAAGCTACAACCACTGATATGCAAGTTTGATCAGATTTGAAGATTTGAGCTTTTGAGCTAGAACAGATTTCAGTGACCTACTTTGGGCATAAGCACAATCCACATATTAAGCTAAAACAGAAAACTAAAAATTGGAAACTAAAGTAGACCTGGTTGAGAGTGTCTAAACCAAAAATCAGACCTAGACCAGCTCTAATGAGCTCTGTGCATAGGCGCACAACTGAGAAAACTCAGTTGTTGCTGAGCTTTTGGAGCAGGGCACTTGACACTTAAAAGAGGAGCTTGTTTGGAGCTTTTAAATAAATTGCAAAATTCCACAAAAATGCTAATAAGTAAAAAGACCAGTTGAAGTTTACAAAGCCACAAATTTCACTTGGTAAGACCCAGAGATGAGATCATGAAAAATCCTTCTAACTGAGCTTAAATCCACTTTTTTATGTTTTGACTTTTGAACAAAAACTGAAATATTGACTTTGTTGAGATTTGGACACAATTTAAACACTGATTATGAAGTGTTATGATCAAATAAAGCTAATGTAATCTATCTCTATGATATTTAAACACAAATCAAGACTATGCAAATCCAAATCCACAACAGTGAACAAGTTAAGACAGATTACTTGATGTTTTGACTTTTGTTTGTTTTGCAGGCACAAAATTAGACAGATATGATTGTATATGGTCTTAACAAGCATGAACCAACAGAAATCCACTTTTAAACAAACCTCAAGCACAGCTTAGCTGCATAATCCAAACACCCAATTTGAAACTGTTTTGCAATTTTCCAAAGGATTTCAAAGATTAAATTCATAAAACTGATTGCAGTCCTTATATTATCATTACATAAGACTAAAGAAACATTAACTAACAACAATAACAACATAAAACTAACAAATTACACTTATACTAATTTTACTGTCTAAAATGAGATTTTTGATAAATACAAATTTAAAAGAACAAACTATCTATTTTATTGATTAATTGTAGTTAACTATGACTAATAAACATAAATAAACAGAAATTTGAGCTAATGAACAACCAACACAGTAAAATACCAAAATGTCTTAAAAGGCTTACACTTTGGATCCAAGCACAAACTGAGAACTAAGAACTTGTGAACACCTCCTAAAGCTTACCAATAAGCTCTATACCAAGGCCATCCACTATATACCCTGCTCTAGCTTAAGCTTCACTTCCATGGAACATTTTTATTTTTATCGATTTTTTGTATTTTGGTGATTCTTACTTTTTGTTACTAAACTGACTTTTTAAAGTTTCTAAAAGCTTGGATAAGCTTTATAGGAGCTTACATGTGCTTATTAGTCCATAATTACAGCTACTTAACAACATTCAAACATTCTTGAGATTTTTGAATTAGGAAAATTTGCATAACATGAAAACTGAATTGAAAATTGAAATTGATTACTTCCAAAGATTCAAAATACACTAAGATTGCTTAAAAAGGTAATTGGAAACTTTAAATTACACTGGAAATTAAAAGTTAAGTAAAACGACATACAAGAATTTTAAAAAAAAAACTAAGTTCTCTTTTTCTTCTCTGTCTTCCTCCTCTTTTATACTTTAGAAAGCCTCCACGTGGCCTTCTGAGCAGATCCCACCTCTTTTCCTGACCAATGGGAGAGTTTTGAGTGTTAGCTCATTTTGGCGGGAAATGGTGGGTTTGACTTGTAGGGCTCTGTTTTATCAACTAGGGGGGGTGGCATTTATTGTAGTGGGTTTGTGATGATGGGGGTGGTGGAAAAGGTGAGGAGATAAGGGGGCTGAGGTGATGGTGTTGCAGGCAACTGGGTTGGGGAAGAAGCAGGAGGTGGCGGCAAGTGGGTTATTTGATTTTGGCTTGACCAGGGTTCAAAATAGCTAAAGACAGGGGTCCAAAATGTATAAAGGCAGGGGGTCAAATTCAATTTGACAAGGCTTAGGTTTAGTATTATGACAAGGACTAATTTGCACTTTCTGAATTCTTGAAGGACCAAACTGCCATTTTCCAAACTTGATACAAGGACTAAAATTGAAAATCTTTAATAGTACAAGGACCAATTTTGACATTTTCAAATTTTCAAAGGACCAAACTTGACATCGGTGATCAAGACTCTCTAAATGCCTCCGAGGGAGGTAATTTCCTGAGCAAGACCACAAAAGAAGCCTTGCAAATAATTGAAAACAAGTCCCAAGTCCGCCCTTTCCGAGCAAAGACATATCAATCTCAGTCTAAGGCTGGACCTTCTACTTCATCTCCAGTGGGTACATCTAGCACCGATGCTAAGATTGACAAAATCACGGATATTGTACGGCTTTGGTTCTTGCTAACCAAAAGAAAGTCACTTTCACACAAGCACCATCATATGGTGAAGTGAAGAAAGTTGAAGTTTGTGTTACTTGTGGTGGTCCTCATGCATACTACAACTGTACTGCCACCGATGGTAGTCCGTTTGAAGCCAATGCTATAGCCGGTACTTCAAATCAAGGAGGTAATCAATACCGTCCTCAAAATGAACCAAACTACCGTGCTAACACTTATCAAGCACCACCCGGTTTCAACCAGAATCCTAACCGAATCGAACCAACCAAGAATGAACCAAGGTTATCAAAACCAAGGTAATTTCTATTCCGGACCCAATCAAGGTTTCCAACATCAAGGAAATCTTAATCAAAACACCTACAATCGAGGGAATCAATTTCAAGGGAATATGAATCCTAATCAAGGAAATTCTGGCTATAATCAGAACATACGGCCCCAAGTTATCCCTCCACCACCTCCTGTATCAACATCTGATGAGCTTTTAAGGCAATTCATGAAGACTCAAGAGGAGACAAATAGGGTGTTGGTCGTCGATCGCTGAATTAAAGAAGTCTTTAAATGATCGACCCTGGCTCGGGAACTTTACCTAGCAACACGATCGCTAATCCGGCGATGCAAAGGCGATCACAACCGAATGGTGTTTCAGTATGATGGACCCGCTATTCCTACTACCTCTTCTTCTTCTCTCCCGAAGGTAGTGGAAAGTGAACCTGAGGCGACAAAGGACAAGGAACTTCCTACTAATAACGTAAATACCAGCCTTGTCCATCCTCGGGTTGTCCAAACCAAAATCCAATCCAGAGTTGTTTTGAACCTCTGTAGCTCCCATTGAAAAATCCAAATCTTCTATTCCTTACCCATCACGTTTACATGAGCAAAAGCTCCGCGAGAAAGCCGGTCATCAAATGGAAAAATTCTTTCAAATTTTCCAAGAACTTCATTTTGACATAAGCTTCGCAGATGCTATCATGTTGATGCCCAAGTTTGCATCAACTCTCAAACACATGTTAAGCAACAAGGAAAAGCTATTTGAAATGGCTAAACTCCTCAACGAGAACCTGCTCTCGCAGTTATCTTGAAGAAGCTTCCCGAGAAGCTTGGAGATCCTGGAAAGTTCCTCTTACCTTGTGTATTTCCCGGAATGGTTGAATGCTTTGCCTTAGCCGATCTTGGTGCAAGCATAAACCTGATGCCTTATTCAGTATGGAAGAAACTTTCTTCCGAACTTACTCCTACATGCATGACTCTCGAGCTTGCAGATCGTACAATATCCCGTCCTCTAGGCATTGCCGAGGACGTATTTGTGAAAGTAGGAAAGTTCCATTTTCCAGCTGACTTTGTGGTTGTTGATTTCGATGCTGATCCTCGGGTTCCTCTCATCGTTGGAAGAGGATTCCTCGAGAACGGTCGTGCTCTCATTGATGTATTTGAGCAAGAAATCACATTACGTGTTGGTAATGAAGCTGTCACCTTTAACCTTGATCAAACTTCGAGGTACTCCGCAAACTATGATTCTGAGTCGGTTAACCGAATCGATATCATTGATGTTGCTTCTGAAGAGTACTCTCAAGAAGTTCTTGGTTATTCTCATAATTCTGTGAGTGGGGATCCCACCACATCTTCTCAACCTATCATAGCCAATTCTACTCCATCTCTCACTCCGTTTGAGGGAAGCGACTTCATCTTGGAAGAGATTGAAGCATACTTGGCTAGTGATTCTGTTCCATGGGAAATTGATCACGCTCCAATTGACATCGAGGGGGACATACTTCTCATTGAGAAAATGCTTAAAGATGATCACTCATCAACCCCTCACACTAGTGATGCAATTCCGGAAGAGATTAATCACCATGAGATTAATCCGGAAGGAGATATTCTTATTCTTGAGAAGTTGTTAAATCAGGACACTTCTCCTCCACTCCCTCCCGTCGAACTTCATAACAAGGAAGTCAAGTCAGTTGAGAAAACTGAAGAATTTCCTGAAGTCGAACTTAAGGACTTACCGCCTTATCTCGAGTATGCATTTCTTGAGGGTGATGATAAATTACCCGTCATTATTGCTCGAGATTTGAGTAAAGATGAACAGACTGCTCTCATAAAGGTCTTGAAGTCACACAAGCAAGCAATTGCTTGGAAACTCTCCGATATTAAGGGTATCAACCCTGAGTTCTGTACTCACAAAATCTTAATGGAGGATGACTTCAAGCCAGCATTTCAACATCAGAGAAGGGTGAATCCAAAAATCCATGATGTTATCAAACAAGAGGTTATCAAACTTCTTGATGCAGGATTGATTTACCCAATCTCAGATAGTCCTTGGGTTAGCCCAATTCACTGTGTTCCAAAAATGGGTGGCATAACTGTTGTCACAAATGAAGAAAACGAGTTAATTCCAACTCGATTGGTTACGGGATGGCGTGTGTGTATTGACTATCGTAAGTTGAATGACGCCACCCGTAAAGACCATTTTCCTCTACCCTTCATGGACCAGATGCTTGAGAGATTAGCAGGAAACGAGTACTATTGTTTCCTTGATGGTTTCTCAGGTTACTTTCAAATCCCCATTTATCCACAGGATCAAGAGAAGACCACATTCACCTGCCCATACGGAACTTTTGCCTACAAACGTATGCCTTTTGGCTTATGTAACGCTCCTGGCACGTTCCAACGATGTATGATGGCCATATTCCACGACATGATCGGGGAAACAATGGAGGTGTTTATGGATGACTTCTCAGTCATCGGGGATTCATTTCAGACATGTCTCTCCCATTTAGACAAAATGCTAAAAAGGTGTGAAGACACCAATCTATGTCTAAACTGGGAGAAGAGCCACTTTATGGTCAAACAAGGCATAGTCCTTGGCCATAAATTTTCAAAAAACGGGATTGAGGTTGATAGAGCAAAAGTTGATGTAATTGCTAAACTACCTCATCCTACTACCGTCAAAGGTATTAGGAGTTTCCTTGGTCATGCCGGGTTTTATCGTAGATTCATACAGGATTTTTCTAAAATCGCTCGGCCTATGACCCATCTTCTTGCAAAAGAAGCTCCTTTTATCTTCTCTCCTGAGTGCGTCGAAGCTTTTGAAACATTAAAGAAAAGCTTACGGAAGCACCCATTCTAGTTGCCCCCGACTGGGATTTACCCTTTGAGCTCATGTGCGATGCAAGTGATTTTGCTATCGGTGCGGTCTTGGGGCAACGAAAAACCAAGCATTTTCAGCCTATCCACTACGCGAGTAAGACTAGCTCAAACCCATTACACCACTACGAAAAAAGAATTACTAGCGTGGTGTATGCGTTTGAAAAGTTTCTGCCATACCTCATCTTGACCAAATGCGTGGTGTATACGGATCACTCGGCTCTCAAATATCTCTTTTCAAAACAAGATGCAAAGCCGAGATTGCTCCGTTGGGTTCTCCTCCTCCAAGAATTTGATATCATTATACGTGATATAAAAGGAGCTGAGAACCTGGCTGCTGATCATCTGTCCCGATTAGAGAACCCTCACCAAGATGTTTTCGCGAAAAAGGAAATAAATGAAACATTTCCTCTCGAGACACTCAATGCGGTTTCGTGGAGACTCTACTACCCCATGGTTTGCTGACTTCGCAAATTACCATGCGGGTAACTTCATAGTGAAAGGGATGTCGTCCCAACAGAAAAACAAATTCTTTAAAGATGTAAAACATTACTTCGGGACGACCCTACTTGTTTAAAATCTGCGCGGATCAAGTCATCCGGCGATGTGTGTATGGTCTGGAAGCTATTGACATTCTCAAAGCTTGCCATTCTGGACCTACTGGGGGACATCATAGCCCCAACTACACCGCCAAGAAGGTGTTTGATTCCGGATTCTATTGGCCCACAATCTACAAGGATGCCCACGAATTTGTCAAAGCCTGTGACGCTTGTCAACGTCACGGGAATATCTCACAAAGGAATGAAATGCCGCAAAACGCCATTCAAGTGTGTGAGATTTTTGACATCTGGGGCATTGACTTTATGGGGCCATTCCCTTCTTCTCGCGGTAATAAGTACATACTCGTGGCCGTTGACTACTTGTCAAAATGGGTTGAAGCTAAGGCTTTGCCTACCAACGATGCCCGAGTTGTTGTAAAATTCTTGAAATCTCTCTTTGCTAGGTTTGGAACTCCACGAGCTATAATCCGTGATCGTGGTACGCATTTCTGCAATGACCAGTTTGAAAGAGTCATGCAGAAGTATGGTGTAACTCACCGTCTCTCTACTACGTACCACCCCCAAACTAGTGGGCAAGTGGAAGTTTCCAACCGAGGATAAAAGAATTCGGAGAGGACGGTTGGCGAAAACCGTGCCTCTTGGTCGGATAAGCTAGATGACACACTCGGGCCTTCGCATGCCTTATAAAACACCCATCGAGTGTACTCCATACAAGCTTGTAATGCGGGAAGGCGTGTCATCTCCGGTTGAGCTAGAACACAAAGCATACTGGGCCTTGAAACATGCCAACTTCGATATTCAGACAGCCGGTGATCACCGGAAAGTTCAAATGAATGAATTAAATGAACTCCGTGATCAAGCATACGAGAACTCTTTGATCTATAAAGAAAAGACAAAGAAGATTCATGACTCCAAAATCAAGAACCGCGTTTTCAACGTCGGTGATCGAGTCCTTCTTTTCAATTCAAGATTGAAGATTTTCTCGGGAAAGCTTAAATCCCGTTGGTCTGGTCCATTTACTATCACTAAGGTTTATCCTTATGGCACCATCGAGTTATCTCAGCCCGATGGTCCAAACTTTAAAGTGAATGGTCATCGGTTGAAGCATTACTTTGGAGAGGACATTCCCCCCGTGGTTGTCCCGGATCTACAAACTTTCCCCATGAACCAATGAATGCGGGGATCGAGTCAAGCTAGCGACTCGGGAATCAAAAACAGTAGCATGCTACATGGGTTTTCACCCGTGTGTACCACCCTAGTGTGGGGGAGTTGCCCCACATGTTGTGTATATAAGTCTATTCAAAAAAAAAATCATGCTAAATAATGGCCGTAGTATTTCCCTTTTACGTTCTATGTTTCGGCATAACAGCCGGTACTTTGAATATTGAGGGCAATATTCATTTCTAAGTGTGGGGGGAATTCTCACGAATTTTATCATGTAATTATACCGCCTAATTCCCCCATTTTTGGCCAAAATTTTTTTGGAGTAAGTGTTTTGCACTTACTCATCTTATGGTTATCAGTCCGCCTTGTCTAATAAACAAAAGGATTGGCTAATCCAGGAGCAAACGGCTCTTGGTAAAGATATCTCAAATCCGTTGACGGCTTGCAATTTGCCCAAAATTGTATGGTATTCAGCTCACCATATCCTTAAAAGTGAAGAGTTGGCTAGCCCGCAAGTTTATGGCTTGTGGTAAAGGCAGTTGGAAAACCATAATTGGTAATTGACTCACCAAAGATAATTTATCTAAGAGTTGGCTAGTCCAGAAGCAAACGGCTTCTGGTAAAGACAAACCAAATCCGTTGAAAGCTGGTGATTTGCTCAAAATCATTTGGTTATCGGTGTACCAAGGTTCTTACTTGAACTGAAACATTTGGCTACTCCAGAAGTAATGGCTTTTGGTAAAGAGATAAAATCCATTAAATTTTTCTCAAAACATTGCTAGGGACTAGCAATATCTTAGTGTGGGGGATCAAAATTTGATTGGTGCAAAACCGTCAAGTTTTCTCACGCGAGCTAGCCACTTGTGAATGACCAGCCGTAAGGAACTTAAAACAGCTCACACACCAATTGCAATTTAGATCAGGAGAATACAGTGGATTCCCGGGTCGTTAAGTCCCACGGAGGATGACTGGTGTTTAACACAATCAGATGTCGAATGATCACTAAGGATAGTGATCAAATAGGGTTTTGAGTTATTTAAAACTAAAGGGCTAAAATGAAAATTAAGGAGATTAAAAAGATAAACTATCTTAAATAAACGCTATCACTAATTTTATACTGATGTTTTTGATTTTTTTGTTTTTATAAACTTAATTTAAAAACTACGTGACGTACAAATAAAAAACGTGAAACTTACACAATATAAATCCTAAAAATATGAAAATGATATTTTTACAAACCTAATGATATAAGAAAATTTTAAGAAAAAGAAAATTATTTTTATAACTATTTATCTAATTATTATTAATTAAAACTATTTTTAACTATTAAATAATACCCTAAATTACAAGAAAATAGGAAATAAACTTAGAAAAATAAAATTAAGACTTGGAAAAATCTAAAATGACAAAAAGAATTTTCAAAACTATTTTTATATTTTTCTGATTATTTTTCTATTTTTATGAATTTTAAACTATTAAAAACTAATTAAATTACTAAAAATTACAAAATAAACTATGAAAAATCTGGAAAATTACTTTTTTACTTTTTATATTTATCTAAATTTAAGAAAAATGAAAAATTATTTTTTGAACCTTTTCTGAATTTTTTGTATTAAAAGCTAATTAAAAATGCTTAAAAACTAATTTAAATTAAGAAAAATAGCAAATCAACTTAGAAAAATCTGAAAATTTCAGGAAAACTCTAAAATGATGTACTGAATCTAGGAAAATTGGAAAAACAGGTGCTTGTGTACAAGAAAATGGGACTGATGTGTAAGTGCTTATTGGAATAAGCACTTGAATAAGCAAATGGAAACTAAAAAGCACCAAACCAAAACAGAAGTTCTAATAAGCTAAAATTGACCAAATGCAACTAAAATCAACAAGCTACAACCACTGATATGCAAGTTTGATCAGATTTGAAGATTTGAGCTTTTGAGCTAGAACAGATTTCAGTGACCTACTTTGGGCATAAGCACAAGCCACATATTAAGCTAAAACAGAAAACTAAAAATTGGAAACTAAAGTAGACCTGGTTGAGAGTGTCTAAACCAAAAATCAGACCTAGACCAGCTCTAATGAGCTCTGTGCATAGGCTGCACAATCTGAGAAAACTCAGTTGTTGCTGAGCTTTTGGAGCAGGGCACTTGACACTTAAAAGAGGAGCTTGTTTGGAGCTTTTAAATAAATTGCAAAATTCCACAAAAATGCTAATAAGTAAAAAGACCAGTTGAAGTTTACAAAGCCACAAATTTCACTTGGTAAGACCCAGAGATGAGATCATGAAAAATCCTTCTAACTGAGCTTAAATCCACTTTTTTATGTTTTGACTTTTGAACAAAAACTGAAATATTGACTTTGTTGAGATTTGGACACAATTTAAACACTGATTATGAAGTGTTATGATCAAATAAAGCTAATGTAATCTATCTCTATGATATTTAAACACAAATCAAGACTATGCAAATCCAAATCCACAACAGTGAACAAGTTAAGACAGATTACTTGATGTTTTGACTTTTGTTTGTTTTGTAGGCACAAAATTAGACAGATATGATTGTATATGGTCTTAACAAGCATGAACCAACAGAAACCCACTTTTAAACAAACCTCAAGCACAGCTTAGCTGCATAATCCAAACACCCAATTTGAAATTGTTTTGCAATTTTCCAAAGGATTTCAAAGATTAAATTCATAAAACTGATTGCAGTCCTTATATTATCATTACATAAGACTAAAGAAACATTAACTAACAACAATAACAACATAAAACTAACAAATTACACTTATACTAATTTTACTGTCTAAAATGAGATTTTTGATAAATACAAATTTAAAAGAACAAACTATCTATTTTATTGATTAATTGTAGTTAACTATGACTAATAAACATAAATAAACAGAAATTTGAGCTAATGAACAACCAACACAGTAAAATACCAAAATGTCTTAAAAGGCTTACACTTTGGATCCAAGCACAAACTGAGAACTAAGAACTTGTGAACACCTCCTAAAGCTTACCAATAAGCTCTATACCAAGGCCATCCACTATATACCCTGCTCCAGCTTAAGCTTCACTTCCATGGAACCTTTTTTATTTTTATCTGATTTTTTTGTATTTTTGGTGATTCTTACTTTTTGTTACTAAACTGACTTTTTAAAGTTTCTAAAAGCTTGGATAAGCTTTATAGGAGCTTACATGTGCTTATTAGTCCATAATTACAGCTACTTAACAACATTCAAACATTCTTGAGATTTTTGAATTAGGAAAATTTGCATAACATGAAAACTGAATTGAAAATTGAAATTGATTACTTCCAAAGATTCAAAATACACTAAGATTGCTTAAAAAGGTAATTGGAAACTTTAAATTACACTGGAAATTAAAAGTTAAGTAAAACGACATACAAGAATTTTAAAAAAAAAACTAAGTTCTCTTTTTCTTCTCTGTCTTCCTCCTCTTTTATACTTTAGAAAGCCTCCACGTGGCCTTCTGAGCAGATCCCACCTCTTTTCCTGACCAATGGGAGAGTTTTGAGTGTTAGCTCATTTTGGCGGGAAATGGTGGGTTTGACTTGTAGGGCTCTGTTTTATCAACTAGGGGGGGTGGCATTTATTGTAGTGGGTTTGTGATGATGGGGGTGGTGGAAAAGGTGAGGAGATAAGGGGGCTGAGGTGATGGTGTTGCAGGCAACTGGGTTGGGGAAGAAGCAGGAGGTGGCGGCAAGTGGGTTATTTGATTTTGGCTTGACCAGGGTTCAAAATAGCTAAAGACAGGGGGTCCAAAATGTATAAAGGCAGGGGGTCAAATTCAATTTGACAAGGCTTAGGTTTAGTATTATGACAAGGACTAATTTGCACTTTCTGAATTCTTGAAGGACCAAACTGCCATTTTCCAAACTTGATACAAGGACTAAAATTGACAATCTTTAATAGTACAAGGACCAATTTTGACATTTTCAAATTTTCAAAGGACCAAACTTGACAATTTTGAAAGTTCAGGGACCTAAGTTGTAAATTTGTAATTTTAAGTTTCAAGGACCAATTTTGACAACTTAGGAATCCCTAGGGACTCAAAATGATATTTTTCTTTATTTGGATTTACCAGGGACTGTTTTTGACAACTTTTGAAACTTGGGGGACTAAAACTGCCAATTATGCAAACTTTATACGTTTTTCACCAGATTTTGATATTTTTGCATTTAAAACACATAAAACACTTATTTGTGATATTTTTATCATTTTGATGCATTTCTGAGTGTTTTCAGATATTTTTGCAGTTTAAATGGTACAAAAATGATGAGTATTTAGACACTCATCAATGGCACAAGTTTGTCACTGCATTCAAGCTAAACAAAGGTTTGAGGAACACCAATTATGAGCAATTGTATGCTTATTTGCTCCAAAATGAGAAGCATGCTGTGTTTGAACGAATGATCCTTGAAAAGTTCAAAACCAATTCTGGAGATGTAAGCTCGTCAAATGATTCAACTGCATTCTATACGAATGTAGGAATAACCACCAAAGCATCTCAGGTCATACCAACTGGCAATGGTAATCACAAACTCATTCCAGATCCAGGATATAAGCCTCCAGATTCAGACACATTTATGGAACACCTTGTCAATCAATTGGCTCTAATGGTTAAGCAAAACTTGAACCTCACTCCACACACCAACAATCATATCAGAACAGCCTCCAATCTCCACAATCATGCAACTGTCAAAGAAGGAAAGATAGTGGTGCAAAATGTGCAAGGAAGACAGAATGAACAAGGAATGGCATGAAGGGGTTACGGAAATGCGGGTATAGGTGGAGGATATGTGGGTAATCAGAATCGTGGAAGGAACATGGCTCAAGGTCAAGGGAAGCCAATCAAGTGTTACAACTATGGTGGAGAAGGACACATTGCGAGAAACTGCACTTCTCCTAAACGTCCACAAAATGCAGAGTACTTCAAGGACAAAATGCTACTGGCACAAGCTCAAGATAATGGAGCAGTATTGGATGAAGAAGAATTGTTAATTCTTGCTAAGGGAAATGCCATAACTTACGATGCAGACGTGGATGAACAGCCAATGCAGGGTATGGGACACAAAAATCCAAATGCATTTCAAGTTGCAGACTGTGATGCATTTGATTCCGATGTCGATGATGAACCCACTGCACAGACCATCTGCATGGCTAGTATCTCTCCAATGGTCTCTCCAAAGGCTCCTTCACCACAACATGCCAGTCCCTCCAAGGAATCAATCATCTCAGAGGTATTGAAACTATACGATGAAATTGATGTGCAAAAGATACACGACAAGGTACAATCAACTGAAATTATTGAATCAGATATTGAAAATATGGGTAATGGCAATGTTGTCCCATACGATCAATATGTGAAACAAAATGAAAGTGAAATTGTACCAAGTGATGCATCTTCTGCAGTCAATGATAACTATATTATTGATGAATACACTGCAAGTGCCCCTGATGATTCTATAACCTCTGAACTTAATGCCTATAAGGAACAAGTTCCCTTTTATAAACAACATGCTAAGTTTGAATTGACCACCCGTGAGCAGGAGATGGATAACCAAATACGTACAGTCATTAGCAAAAGTAACTTTAGGGAAGAAATGTTAAAACAAGAATTAAACTCCTTACAAGAAAAGCTTACTAAAACTGTTAAGCAAAAGCAAGAACTTCAAGAAAATGTAAAAGTGCTTAAACAGGAATTTGATGCTAAGGAATCAAAACTTTTGAATGACTTTTCCAACCTAAAAACTTTGAAAAACTAACTTGAAAACAAACTGTACATACAAGGGAACACCATTCAGACTGTTCACATTATCACTAAGCATAGAGTGTTAAGCGATAAACATAGCATCCCCCTTGTAGAGGTACCCAATCCCGAGTATGGAAAAGTTGCTAGAGCTGTACAAAAGGTAGTCTATGATGGTAATGAGATTCTTAAGCCTAGGCAAACACCATCATGTATAGGATGCACTGATGAGGATAGAATATTTGAAGAAGCTTCTAGGGTGAAAATGGCAAAGAAGTTAAATGATCCTAAGTGTACAAAGTATAATATAATGTATAAACCCCATGATTACACTAAGGAAAATTGGATTTCCTTAAACATGTTTAAACCTCAAACTCAACTAACCCCCGAACAAGTTTTTTGGAAGAAAGATATAGATAAGTAAAAGGAAGATAATCTTGTTACTAAGAATCCCCCTTGTTGGAAATTGCCTCCAGCCACTGTGTATCCTCCAAATACACCAATGCATTTAGTGCCTAGAAATCTTCCCACTAATAGCAAGACCTTAATCAGCCTTTATGTAGTTTACCAACTATTTGTTGATTTTGAGAAAACGTGTAAGAAGAGAATCACACCCACTAGGATAACTGAAGGGGAAAGGGGTTTTGAACAAACTAAAGAATGCTATTTAACTGAAGTCATGCCTTTCTTTAAACAATTTAAAGAACAATTTGAGAGTCTTCAAAAGGGAATGGACACAGAGATTAAAGAAATGAAAAAGATGTTTAATGATATGGAATTTGAGGTCAGTATGTATGAACGTGAGCTTAAGAGTAATGAAATTGAGATAAAGAATATGCACATCATTAATGATAACTTGATCTCTCAATGTGTTGCTCAAGATGTGTTCTACAATGTTACAAATTATTCTATTACTGCTTCTCAATTTCATGAATTAACTATTGCATTAAAAGTTTCCCATGATCGGGTCATTGAGCTTGAAATCACAAATTCAAAACTGCATGAGAAAATAGAACATGATGATCATGATAATTTGGTAAAACATTATTCTAAGCTGGAAGTTGAACATTTTGATTTGCAACTAAAATATCAACATCTCAAAGAAAATGTTAAAACCTCAAATATCAAGACATCCTCGGATGTTCCTGAGTTTGATGCAGTTTTTTAAATAAGCAAACGTGACGAACAGATTCGAGCTCACTATAACACGATCAGAAGGTTGAAAACCCAAATTTCACAATTAAAGGGTGAAAAGAACAATGTGAATGGCTCCCAAATGCCTCCTCCTTTAGATTCTCAGTATTCTCAAAACTTTCATCTTCAAAACATCATTAATGTATTACAACAAGAAAATGAGAGTTTTCTAGAAGAAAATGAAAAGGTTAAACGACACTTCAAAGAGTTATATGATTCAATGAAAGTCACTCGTGACAAAAACAATGAAAAAATAACTTCTTTACAAAAGGAAATTGAGAATCTAAAGAGTCAGGTAAAAGGGAAAATGCCACTTGTCTGTGATAAGAATGTTGTATCAAAGGAATCTGCGGATTCTAAGTATTCTATGACTGTAAAGTATATTGCTCCTCATCTTAGAAATAACGAACTTGTGTTTCAAGAATATTTTTCGTACCTTAAGGATAGTCTAGAATGTCTCCGTGAGATTGTCGAAGAGGATAGCATAAATAAACCACTTGATAGTGAAGTTAGGTATGCATGCTTATATGCCAAATGATCTCAGGAACTTTTAGAATGTTTAAGAGAAACATGCCCTAAATCCTTTTGTAAGAAAGATAAAGTCGTTATGCCTTGATCTATGCCTAGTGTTAAGCATGCAACCCATGACATGCCTTGTTCTATGCCAAAAGTCAAGCATGTGAACTTTGATGTGCCTGCAAGTACTTCAGATCCCAAAGACTTCTAGATCAGATGCAAAAGTAGCTAAACCAACTAATGTTCCCATCATTCCCTCTACAGGAGTAATCAATGATACGAAAGCAAGCGGGTCAAAGCCTCCAGGCAATACAAAGCAAGATAGGACCTCGCAAGCTAAGAGTGATCAATGGAAAAAAGTAGAAGACCACCCTAGGAACAATAAGTTTGTGTTGAATAAGACGAATCGTGTTGATTCTAGTATTAGCTATAAACGTACTGTAATTAATTCGAATTCTGCTACTACTTGCAAAACATGTAATGAATTCTTAATTTCTAGTATTAATCATGAATGTGTTGTGAATGATTTGAGTAATGCTGTCAAATCTCCGGTAATAAATGTTAACCCTAGAAAACAGGATAAGAAGGTCAGAAAACCAAGGTGGAAGAGGGCTAGAAAACATTGGAAACCAACAGGAAAAAAATTTAGTAATGTAGGTTATCAATGGATACCTACTGGCTGTAAATTCAATCTTAATGAGTTGTGCCCTAAATTATCTAGATCAATGCCCATTAGGAAATGGATGCCTACTGGTAGAACTATACCTTTAAGAAGTGAACATACTTTGAATAGATCTACTGTTACTACTAGCCCGGCATCTACATCTAAAGATATCATTGTTTCAGCTTCTGATGTGGGTGTTCCAATCTCATTTACTAACCAAATGGAACCCATTCTCGTATGGGGATCCTAATTGTCCAGTCATCCATTCTTGTCTGTGTTCAACTGCAGGTCGTTCAAATCATTTTGTGGTACCTGGACTCAGGCTATTCCAAGCATATGACTGGAGATCGCCATGCTCATGAACTTTGTGAGTAAATTTATCGGGATTGTTAGATTCGGGAACGACCATTTTGGGGAAATTATGGGTTATGGAGATTATGTTGTTGGTGATGGTGTAATTTCCCGGTTATATTATGTTGAAGGTCTTGGTCATAATTTGTTTTCTGTCGGTCAATTCTGTGATTCTGATCTAGAAGTGGCCTTTAGAAAACATACTTGTTTCGTTAGAGAACTTGATGGTGTGGAACTTTTAAGAGGAAAACGTGGAACAAACTTGTACACCATCTCTATCGAAGACATGATGAAGTCTTCTCCAATCTGCTTGTTATCAAAGGCCTCTAAAGCAAAGTCATGGCTATGGCATCGTCGTCTCAATCACTTGAACTTCGGAACCATAAATGATTTTTCTAGAAAGGACCTCGTAAGAGGTTTACCCAGATTGAAGTATGAAAAAGATCATCTTTGTTCAGCATGCCAATTGGGAAAAAGCAAGAAATATGCCCATAAACCCAAACCTGCAAACTCAGTAATAGAAGTTCTTCATACTCTTCATATGGATTTGTGTGGACCCATGAGAGTGCAAACTATAAACGGGAAGAAATATGTGTTAGTCGTGGTTGATGACTATTCTCGGTTTACTTGGGTTAAGTTTTTAAGGTCAAAGGATGAAACTCCAGATGTCATCATCAAACTTATTAAACAGCATAAGGTTCGACTTAATAAAACTGTCAGAATTATTCGAACAGACAATGGAACGGAGTTTGTTAAGAAAGAACTGAGTCAGTTCTATGAAAGAATTGGAATCAGCCATCAAAGAAGTGTTCCACGTACTCCTCAACAGAACGGTGTATTGAAAGACGAAATCGGACTCTTGTCGAAGCTGCAAGGACTATGCTAATTTTCTCAAAGGTTCCAATGTTTCTCTGGGCTGAAGCCATTGCCACTGCTTGCTACACCCAAAACCGTTCTCTTATTCACACCTCTCATGGAAAGACTCCTTACGAACTTATCCACAACCGAAAAACAGATCTATCCTTCCTTCGTGTTTTCGGTGCCTTATGCTATCCAACGAATGATGGTCAAGACTTAGGAAAGTTAAGAGCTAAGGCTAACATTGGAGTTTTTGTTGGCTATGCACCAAACTGGAAGGGTTACCGAATCTATAATAAAAGAACCCGAGATATCATGGAAACTATTCACGTCATGTTCGATGAGCTGTCTAAGCAAAATGGCTTCAAGACAATCAAGTTCTGGACCCGCATCTCAACATTTATCTTGTAGTCCTATCAGTTCCTCTCTTGTACAGAATCCCTCACCTGCAGTTCCATATGTACCTCCTTCTGAAGAAGAAATAAACTGTTTGATCCAATGTTTGATGAATATTATGAACCTATTGTTAATGATCATTCTACACCATCAACAGTTTCGACTTCTAATCCAATCAACACAGATAATCCATCTGTTTCAATGACTCTGTCTTAAGAAGCGCCAGCTGCAGATCACTCATCGTCATCCTCAAATCCTCAATCCTCAGCTGTACATCAGGGAAATGAAGCTGCAAATTATGATGATGATAATCCTTTTGCTACCCCCGAAGATGCCCCATTTGAGAACATATTTTCTCCTAAACCAACTTTAGAACCGTCTTCATCAGGAAATCCAAACTCTGCTACTTCAGTCCCTCAACAACAACCACACGAGCACCTTAGAAAATGGACACATGACCATCCATTGGACAACATCATTGGGAACCCTTCTCGTCCAGTATCCACTCGTAAACAACTTGCAACTGATGCCTTGTGGTGCTTCTTCAACTCCGTACTATCTAAGGTCGAACCAAAAGATGTTAAAACAGCCATGACTGAGGACAGCTAGTTCAATGCCATGCAAGAAGAAATTCATGAGTTCGATCGACTAGATTTATTATTAGTACCTGCTCATGACTGTGCTATGATCATTGCTCTAAAATGGATCTTCAAAGTAAAACTTGATGAGCATGGTGATGTGCTAAAGAACAAGGCTCGACTAGTTGCGAAAGGATACCGTCAAGAAGAAGGTATTGACTTTGAAGAATCATTTGCTCAAGTGGCACGTATTGAGGCAATCAGAATATTCTTGGCTAAAACTGCTAGTAAGAACATGGTAGTCTATCAGATGGATGTAAAGACTGCTTTTCTTAACGGAGATCTGAAAGAGGTTGTATACGTCAGCCAGCCTGAAGGTTTTGTGAATCCAGAGCATCCTACTCATGTCTATCGCTTGAAGAAGGCCCTTTACGGTTTGAAGCAAGCTCCAAGGGAATGGTATGACACGTTATCAAAGTTTCTTCTATCTAATGGATTCAGCAAAGGAGCAGTTGATCCGACATTGTTCACCAGAAGGTCAGGCAAACACTTAATTCATGTTCAAATATATGTTGATGATATTATTTTTGCCTCAACTGACCCCAATGAATGTGACCGTTTTTCTAAGGAGATGGGCTCCAAATTTCAAATGTCAATGATGAGAAAAATGTTATTTTTCTTGGGATTACAAATTTCACAAAGTCCCGGAGGGTTTTTTATCAATCACTCTAAATATGCAAATGAGATCTTAAAGAAATTTGGATTTGATTCTTGTGACCCTGTAGACACTCCCATGGTGGAGCGTACTAAACTGGATGAGGACCACTCAGGGATCATGGTTGACCAAACTAAATATCGTAGTATGATTGGATCCCTGATGTACCTTACCACCAGTAGACTAGACATTCTGTTCGCTGTATGCATGTGTGCTAGATACCAGGCTAAGCCTACCAAAAAACCACCTTGAAGCAGCTAAACGGGGTCTTTCAGTATTTCCAAGGAACCATCAACATGGGACTTTGGTACCATAAGGACACCGGTATGTCACTAACATCCTATGCAGATGCTGACCATGCAGGTGTCAAGATACACATCGAAGCACGTCGGGAGGTGCTCAGTTTTTGGGTGATAAGCTTGTGAGTTGGTCTTCAAAGAAACAAATGAGTACCTCAATATCCTCTACAGAGGCAGAATACATAGCCATGTCATCTTGTTGTGCTCAAATCCTATGGATGAGATCCTAATTATCTGACTATGGCTTTGAATTCAATAAAATCCCTATGTACTGTGATAACAAGTGTGCCATTGCTCTCTCATGCAACAACATTCAACATTCAAGAGCAAATCATATGACATTCGACATCACTTCATCAGGGAGAAAGTGGAGAATGGTGTTGTGGAACTATATTTTGTGAAGTCTGAATATCAGCTAGCAGACATCTTCACCAAAGCTCTTCCTAGAGAATGTTTTAAGTTTATCCTTCCACGACTTGGTCTAAAGAGTCTACAATCGGAAACACTCAAACGTCATCAAGAGGAAGACGAGGAGTAAAGGCTTTTCTTCATCCATCTCTTGTACATATTTATTTAAAAAGCAAAATACAAAATTATAGAACCCACAAAAAGAAAATAGAAAAATTCAAAATCTCAAAAATCCATAAAAATCAGAAAATCTTTGAAAAAGCCCAAAAATATTATTTTTTTCACCTATTTTTGTTCTTCGATAACATCTACGGACTTTGATTTGTCACTCAAAGAATGGCACGGGTGTTTAGATGAAGTTCGAATGTACATAAACATTTTTAAAAAATGGGATGGAGAAAAATGATGGTTTATTGTCATTTCAGGCAGTAACCCGTATTTCAAAAGAAAGAACAGAGCCAAAGCTTTTTCTGATTTTAAATCTTAATGCTCTGATTCTAAAACAAAAGCTTAACTGGAACACTTGTCGCCAAAAAGACAAATGTTTCCCTTCAAATATTTTTCCTTCAAAAATTCTTCTGAAAAATATTTGTCATCTAATGAAAACAAAATTGCTTTGAAAATAACTCAAACTCTAATTTTGAAAATCATCTGGACTTATCATTTGCCAAAATCTCTATCTCTCAATCAACAACTTAGGTCATTGATTGAGGGGGAGGATGATTTCAATGAACTCAAAAAGGTTATTTTTCAAACAACTGGCACATTAAAGAGCAGGGTCTACTTTTGGATAATCAAAAAGAACAATGTTTTTGCAATGTTTTATACAATTGGTTCAAGACCTTGGCTAATGTTATGTTTTCATAAGATACTTAAGCATGTTTAAACAATGGAGTTTAATGTCTCAAAATCTTATCCTTATTAGTTAAAATGTTTTTCAAAAGTAAGTCACCATTCTCCTCAAAAGTTTTCAAAATTAATTTAAATCAATAAGAGATCACAAATCTCAAAGGATTTGAAAATTGTGATCGGGGGAGAATTTGTGATTTAAAATGGATTCAAACTGATAATTCGATAAGTGGTTTAGAAATATTATAACAAGCTCTCCTCCCTGCATGGGCCAAACGATTTCAAATTTTCCATGCACATGTTAAGGGGGAGCATCTATCTTAAACCAAAAGGATTTGAAACGTGATTGATTTGTCTCTAAGTGTAGGTTCCTTCTAATATGTGCAAAACTCTTTCGAATCTCAATGCAGATATTGAGGGGGAGCAATCATGAGAAAACCTCATCCTTCCTAAAACTATTTTATCTAAGGTATTTAAAAATACTATATTTGATCGGGAAGTGATGATGATCATTTTAGAAAAAATTAATCAAAGATTGGATCTTTCATTCTCAATCTAAGATTTCATACGGCCTCTTGCCTCCATGTGCTAAAATAATTTCAAATACTTGAAGCACATGTTGAGGGGGAGCATTTCTAAGATATCAAAAACAATTAAGGTACAAAATGCTTGGATTATTTGGTTTCGAGGCGGAAGAACAATACCAAAAGACCGACCAATTTTACTTTACACATGGTGATATAAGGATGGTTAGGTTAGGTATTCGTTCCCATGATCCCGTCAGAACCGGAGGGATCTACCCAGGGACAATCCACTAGATAGTGTAGAGTCCTTAGGTATATTGAAAAAGGAGAAAAATGAGAAATGGGAAGAGTGCCGACTGAGATTGAGCTAGAACTGGAATAAACCCAACAAGGTTCTAGTAATGAAGTCTCGGTGAGCACTGAATGGGTTGAAGAATGAAAAAGAATTGAATAAGAAAAGGGTGAAAAGAAATAGCCCTCCATTTATTCAACCTTAGGGCAGAAACCGGGTTTAATTCATATGCTACTGGTGGTTACCAAGGTAACGCCGGTATTGAAGACAGGAAGTCATGGATCGAGTGACGCACTGCACTAATCTTCCCAAGCTACTCAAGTTCCTCTTAAAAGGGCTTGTTTCATTCTCACGGGGAACTTACATTATCTATCGACTTTCTCTTAAAAATTGTTGATATTGAAGAAGGAGACCCTCTCCTTAGTCTCCGACATAGGAAACCAAAAGTGCACTATTGAATCTAGGGCCATGAGATCATCAATAAATCTCATTAGGACAAAATCAATGAAGACTCACTGTTTCACACAATGTGGAAAGTGAGAATATATCTTAAGAGTCCTACGCATTATCCTTGTGGTATTGCCAGAACATCTGAGTGATGTGTTAACACATTCACAATGAAGATGGAAAACCTTCTAGAGCTAACATCGAACAAGCTCTTGGTGGGTGGCATGTGAGATCGATCCAATAGATCAAACATGTGACAACTGGACAGAAACGATGCGGCGATTCATATTTTGAATCAATCCTGGTTCAGGAATGGATTCACGGATACCTTTGAAAAACCGGTCGTTGTGCTTAAAATTCTTTTCTCTAGCACATCGACTGTGTATTAAGATTTCAAAATAAAAGGTGTTTATGATTGATAATTGATTTTCCTTAAAACCTTCGTTGTATTGCAAAACACTTTATATTAAGCAATACACGATTTTTTTTCAAATTATTTTCTATCAATCAGTGAATCTCAATTCGCTGGTTCACTCACTCCGTGTTGTCTTCTTTGAAACGTACCGGTTTGAGAACAGCTAGAGCAGCTGCGAAACCCTGTCAAGGAGATTCTTCAGAATTTTTCCTGATCACAGGCAGTACTTGTACTGATTAATGGGGAACCATGGGCCATGTACCTCAATTCAACGAAATTGATCAAAGACACTTTCGTGCGCTTTTATTGCTAACTGTTGTCTGCAGGAACACCCGACGGTTGCAGCTGATCAGAACTGAGACGTCAATCCATAACCGCATGCTCACACATCACTTACATCTCAAAGAAATCATGATAAGTACATATCTTCATCAAGTAACTCTGATATTTCCACTCCATGCTTATGCTACGTTGCTGCAAATATCATAAATCAACTAAAGCTTCCGCTACTCTGATGAGAAGATATCATGATCCAGAATGTGAGCATGTCGGTCCAAAAGTCACAACTTCACATGATAGCAACACAACAATGGATGAGTCGGAGATTTATGATGGCTGATGATCTCAAAGCTGGCTCAAAACTCATCATCACTTGGATCATTTAAAGACCTCTACTTTAATTAACATAACATGCAGAACATGAAGAATCAAAGACTACGAGCTACAGAGCAATGAACTCAATCAAGAATCCAAGAACAATCAAAATGTAATATCTGTTTGTATTCAATGAAAATTGAGGTGACCTCCCTTAGGGGGAGATTGTTAGGATTTAGAAAATCCGGTAGTTAAAGAGTCGATCACCTAAAGTATATATATTCGTTAGAAAGCTCGTAGTCGTAGTCATGTAATGTTAATAAGTAGTTTGTTAAGTAACACCGTGGAGGACGGACGGGTCTTTACCCACTGTATGCCTGATCCATAGCCCGTAGGAGGCGTGTCTTGTAAGAAACTATAAATACCCTCTACCTCCCAAGGTAGAGGGTTGGAGCTTTTCAATATCATTTTTCTTTGTCTCACTAAGTTCCCAAAACTTTCTACTTTCTCTCTCTAAAACTCATAGTGTACGCCCCATATTATTGATGTGTTATATGTTTATGAAATCCAATATGTTACACACATTAAAAAGACATAGCTACCCATAGATTAGATAATTAGAATAGTAGAAGTAATCGGTAGAAGTACCACCCCCAAACCAATTGCCCCGAGATTTTACCCTTAACTTTCTAAAAAACCAATAAAAGATAATAAAAAAAAATCTTCATCCCCAACCTTAGCGTAGTACACTTCTTACTAGCATTCCTTTTCCCCTTGAGAACGATATCAATACCCGAGGCTTACCCAATACTACATTACAACGATTAGGTTCACTGCCTGGGGTGTTGAAAAACTTGCTCGACGAAAAGGAAGTTCCTTTGACCCGAACGCGCTTCGTACGCGCATCAGTAAGTCGGGATCGTTCGCAGGGATTTGTGAGTGAATCAAGAAACAAGTATAAAATCTACTGTAGCAATCCAAAATTAAATGATAACGAAAATTGAGATAATGAAATTCAGATGATTAAAACTACACTTTCTTAAACTAGTTTCTTGTCTTTGAGTAGTATGATTGTGTTAACCTTCTCTTAACATGTTGGTTATGATAATTAGTTGGTGTACTAATCTATTGTTCTTACAAGTTAAACCTTCGTCAAGATTTTAGTTTATAAAGACAAGCATTAAGTTTAACCAATCAATTCAAAATCAATTTAAGATTCATAAGATTACATTCATAAACTTAAACACAAAAACACCATTTGTCTTATCAAATTTGCTTAAGAAATGGTTAATGCAAAAGGTAAACGATTATAGACAAAGGGTCTCAATTGACTGTAACAACTAATCTTATGACCTTTTAGATATTTCCAATCAATCCAACTAGATAATTAAAAAGCGTTCTTATTACAACCACACTTTAGTTTCTTTGTTTGATCAAGAATAATGGGTAATGTTAATACAAATAAGCCGTAAAAACATTTATTTATACTTTACGATCTTCAAATGTTTTTTCGATAACTGTGAAGATCGTTGAAAGCTCTTAGACGAGGTCTAATATTATATCTAGGAACACATAATAATAAAGGCGGAATATTCAAACATAAAATCAATATTATTATGAACAAGGTTTTTCATTCACCATCTCTAACTAAACAATAATAAAGATCAAAGATTTGATCTAACACTAACTAACTAAACCCTAGGCGTTTTCCCTACGCCTAGGTTCCCACACACACACCTTTAGACGTCTACATCTTGTACGTACTCTAAAACTAATGACCCTATATCTCTTTATATACTAGAGACAACTAGGTTTTACAAGAGGAATCATAATACAATTAGGAAACTAAATATTCTTTTAAGCATATCTTCTAGAATCTTCCAAATCCTCCATATTTTTGTAGTTTCCCTTCTTGTCACTTTTAGTCCTTCATGTTTCATTCTTCTTGTTTTGTATCATCAAATCTATAATAGACCCAACAATCTTCCCCTATTTGATGATGACAAAACAAACACGATTCTTGTACGAACTTCCCTAGACGAAGTAGCAGAAGTTGAGATAATTAAATCTCACCATGAATGAAACAATCTTCCCCTTGACTTGAACATGTCTCTCAAACATCTCTTCCCCTTTTTGTTATTATCCAAATAGGGAACGTATGCAAATAATGATCTTAACCACCACGAACCAATATCATACTTCCAATCTAAGACTTCCAATGCTTCAAATCGCCCACCATTATGCACCATAGGAAAAATGGATCCAAAACAGTAGAAAACTTCAACTAGGAGTAGTAATAATGATCAATAGTAGTAAGAATCAAACACTTCCTCTTGAGTGATGCATGTAAATCAAATGATTCTTCAAAATCTGTAGGCTTTATGTAATGATTACTTGTGAAGAAAACCAAATATAACGAACTTGATGAAGAAGTAGAATTTCCCAAACTTGTGTCTTAAATCTTGTACTATCCACGTAACTCCATACTTATACGAATCACCAAATATAAGTAGACCGCAATCCCTTGATAAGAATCCTCAACTAGTATGAGACACTGAGCACTACAATGTAACTCCTTCAAGTGATAGCCAATGTGTGCATAGAGCATCATAAGAAAAATCACACATTGCTAGATTCATCAAGCTAGATGATAAGAACACAAACCAAGTAATTCCACTTCACCTTCAAATAAGTGATAAATAATCCTCTTCGTAATCAATTATTCAATGAATCAAATACAAGCCTTTTTGAATCCTTTTAAGAACATAAATTTCTTCCTGTGTGTGTGAACCAAACAACCATTCTGTGTGTGTGTCATCCAAAAATCCATAACCATTATCACGCTCGACTTCCCCTTAAATCGAAAACCATATGAGAAAGAATCAGTACCTTGAGCAGTACTTTGGAGAAGGAGCAGTACTTTCATTAAAATCTGCAGTACTTTTAAAAAGTACTTTGAAAAACGAAATAGTACTTTAAATTCAAGAGCAGTACTTTGAACATAACGTTGCATCAGTACTTTCCAAAATGCAACAGTACTTTGAAAATACCAGAGCAGTACTTTTAAACCAAACAGTACTTTCATGTTCAAGGAGCAGTACTTTCAAAATACAAAGCAGTACTTTCAGCAGTACTTTCACATAAAAGCTCAGATGGAAGATCCCTCCGGTGGAAAGTTAGATTGATATATAGATATCGTCCACCCAAAATTTCGTTACGATCCAACGGTTCACGAAAAAGTTATGATCGTTTCAAAACAGTGCTGTTGTAACCTTACGAAAAATCAGCAGCAGACTTCGACTGCTTATATCTTTTGATTGAGGGCTCCGATTGACAATCCCTTCAGTGAGCTTAAATATAGATATACCAAGAAGCTCCAGTTCAAATTTTAGCCCAATCCAACGGTTCATTAAAAAGTTATGGCTGTTTGAAAACAGCCCTGCAGAAAGTTGCGAATTTTGTAAAAAATCGAGTTTCTTCCTTCTTTTTCGCCAAGAAACCTTGTGAATCCCTAGGTAAAGAGCTCCCTAAGCTCTGATACCAATTGATAGAAACTAAGAACGTGATGAAGATAGTTTCTTGATCGTTTATGAGCCTTAGGGTTTAACAATAACATATACATACGCAGCGGAATAACAAAGAACAATTATGTTATTGAACATGGTACGCAGGAATAATCAAAACAATACTTTGTTATTGAACAAGGTTTTCAATCCCTAATACTAACTAATCTTAGACATTTATAGGAACACGTCTACTAACTAAACTAATAACCTAGGCGTTTACATGAACATACGCCTAGGACACACACACACCCCTTTAGTCGACTACATTATGGAAGACATAATTAAACCTACACCCCATGTCCTCTTTATATACTAGAGGATTAGGGTTTACAAATCTCTACTAAGGACTAATAAATAAAACTTCTTTT
Source organism: Chrysanthemum makinoi (assembly GCA_910596185.1). NCBI lineage: Eukaryota > Viridiplantae > Streptophyta > Magnoliopsida > Asterales > Asteraceae > Chrysanthemum > Chrysanthemum makinoi. The sequence goes on along the minus strand of OU343222.1, from coordinate 290,056,787 downwards.
GCAAGCAAGTCCTTCCATCTTTTTGTAGGTTTCCTTCTTGTCATATTAAGTCCCTCTTGTTTCATTCTTTTTGTCTTATCAACTCAAACGTATAATTCCCAACAATCTTCCCCTAGTTGATAATGAAAAAATCATTCTTGAACGAACTTCCCTAGACGAAGTAGAGAAATTGAGATCAGGGATCTCACCATGAATGAAACAAGTATGTCTTCCTTTGTCTTCCCCTTAATCCGTGCCATGCCACTCAAACATCTCTTCCCCTCTTTTTTATTATCCAAATAGGGAACGTATGCAAATAATGATCTTGACTACTACGAACCAATATCATACTTCCAATCTAAGACTTCCAATGCTTCAAATCGCCCACCATTATGCACCATAGGAAAAATGGATTCAAAACAATAGAAATTGCAATTAGCAGTAATAATAATGATCAACAGTAGTAAAAATCAAACACTTCCCCTTGAGTGATGCATGTAGATCAAATGATTCTTCAAAATCTGTAGGCTTCATGTAATGATTACTTGTGAAGAAAACCGAGTATAACGAATTTGATGAAGAAGTAGAATTGCCCAAACTTGTGTCTTAAATCTTGTACTATCCACGGAACTCCATACTTATACGAAACACCAAATATAAGTAGACCGCAATCCCTTGACAAGAATCCTCAACTAGTATGAGACACTGAGCACTACAATGTAACTCCTTCAAGTGATAGCCAATGTGTGCATAGAGCATCATAAGAAAAATCACACATTGCTAGATTCATCAAGCTATATGATAAGAACACAAACTAAGTAATTCCACTTCACCTTCAAATAAGTGATAAATAATCCTCTTCGTAATCAATTCTTCAATAAATCTCAAAAACGAGCTTTTAAATCCTTTTAAGAACAAATCACCAAACTTCTTGTGTGTGTGAACAATAACCTCTGTGTGTGTCATCCAAAAATCCATAACCAATATCACGCTCGACTTCCCCTTAAATTGAAATCCATATGAAAAACAGTACTTTTAAATTTAGAGCAGCAGTACTTTCAATAATAACAGTACTTTGAGAAGGAGCAGTATTTTCATCCAATCAGCATTACTTTCAAACATGGGCAAACAGTACTTTCAATAAAATCTGCAGTACCTTGAAGTAGTACTTTGCAACAGTACTTTCATCTAAACGTGCAACACTTTCATAAGGAGACCAGCAGTACTTTGAAGCATAAGCAGTACTTTAAAAAATCAGCAGTACTTTCGTCAATAATCAGCAGTACTTTGAATTCCCAGCAGTACTTTCATATACTTGAACAACAAGTACTTTAAAAATCAAGCAGTACTTTCGACATAACAGCAGTACTTTAAGCAGTACTTTCACATAATAGCTTAGATCGAAGATCCTTCGTGGAAAGTTAGATGGTTATACTGAGATGCACCAAAAAAATTTTAGCTCGATCCAACGGTTCAAGAAAAAGTTATCGGTGTTTGAAAACAGCCCTGCAGAAAGATACGAAAATATTTAACAGCTTCGAATTTTGTATCTTTTCTTCAAAAAACCCTGTAGATCCCTATATCAAGAGCTCCCCGCTTTGATACCAATTGTGAAGATCGTTTATAAGCTCAGCTAGGGATCAATAACAAAGATAACAAACATGGTACGCAGGAATAATCAAAACAATACTTTGTTATTGAACAAGGTTTTCAATCACTAATACTAACTAATCTTAGACGTTTATAGGAACATGTCTACTAACTAAACTAATAACCTAGGTGTTTACATGAACATACGCCTAGGACACACACACACCCCTTTAGTCGACTACATTATGGAAGACATAATTAAACCTACACCCCATGTCCTCTTTATATACTAGAGGATTAGGGTTTACAAATCTCTACTAAGGACTAATAAATAAAACTTCTTTTGCAAGCAAGTCCTTCCATCTTTTTGTAGGTTTCCTTCTTGTCATATTAAGTCCCTCTTGTTTCATTCTTTTTGTCTTATCAACTCAAACGTATAATTCCCAACAATCTTCCCTAGTTGATAATGACAAAACCATTCTTGAACGAACTTCCCTAGACGAAGTAGAGAAATTGAGATCAGGGATCTCACCATGAATGAAACAAGTATGTCTTCCTTTGTCTTCCCCTTAATCCGTGCCATGCCACTCAAACATCTCTTCCCTCTTTTTATTATCCAAATAGGGAACGTATGCAAATAATGATCTTGACTACTACGAACCAATATCATACTTCCAATCTTAGACTTCCAATGCTTCAAATCGCCCACCATTACGCACCATAGGAAAAATGGATTCAAAACAATAGAAACTGCAATTAGCAGTAATAATAATGATCAACAGTAGTAAAAATCAAACACTTCCCCTTGAGTGATGCATGTAGATCAAATGATTCTTCAAAATCTGTAGGCTTCATGTAATGATTACTTGTGAAGAAAACCGAGTATAACGAATTTGATGAAGAAGTAGAATTGCCCAAACTTGTGTCTTAAATCTTGTACTATCCACGGAACTCCATACTTATATGAAACACCAAATATAAGTAGACCGCAATCCCTTGACAAGAATCCTCAACTAGTATGAGACACCGAGCACTACAATGTAACTCCTTCAAGTGATAGCCAATGTGTGCATAGAGCATCATAAGAAAAATCACACATTGCTAGATTCATCAAGCTATATGATAAGAACACAAACTAAGTAATTCCACTTCACCTTCAAATAAGTGATAAATAATCCTCTTCGTAATCAATTCTTCAATAAATCTCCAAAACGAGCTTTTAAATCCTTTTAAGAACAAATCATCAAACTTCTTGTGTGTGTGAACAATAACTTCTGTGTGTGTCATCCAAAAATCCATAACCAATATCACGCTCGACTTCCCCTTAAATTGAAATCCATATGAAAACAGTACTTTTAAATTTAGAGCAGCAGTACTTTCAATAATAACAGTACTTTGAGAAGGAGCAGTATTTTCATCCAATCAACATTACTTTCAAACATGGGCAAACAATACTTTCAATAAAATCTGCAGTACCTTGAAGCAAGTACTTTGCAACAAGATTTCATCTAAACGTGCAACACTTTCATAAGGAGACCAAGCAAGTACTTTGAAGCATAAGCACTACTTTAAAAATCAGCAGTACTTTCGTCAATAATCCGCAGTACTTTGAATTCCAAGCAGTACTTTCATATACTGAACAACAGTACTTTAAAAATCAAGCAGTACTTTCGACATAACAGCAGTACTTTAAGCAGTACTTTCACATAATAGCTCAGATCGAAGATCCCTTCGGTGGAAAGTTAGATGGTTATACTGAGATGCACCAAAAAAATTTTAGCTCGATCCAACGGTTCAAGAAAAAGTTATCGGTGTTTGAAAACAGCCCTGCAGAAAGATACGAAAATATTTAACAGCTTCGAATTTTGTATCTTTTCTTCAAAAAACCTTGTAGATCCCTATATCAAGAGCTCCCCGCTTTGATACCAATTGTGAAGATCGTTTATAAGCTCAGCTAGGGATCAATAACAAAGATAACAAACATGGTACGCAGGAATAATCAAAACAATACTTTGTTATTGAACAAGGTTTTTAATCACTAATACTAACTATTCTTAGACGTTTATAGGAACACGTCTACTAACTAAACTAATAACCTAGGCGTTTACATGAACATACGCCTAGGACACACACACACCCCTTTAGTCGACTACATTATGGAAGACATAATTAAACCTACACCCCATGTCCTCTTTATATACTAGAGGATTAGGGTTTAAAAATCTCTACTAAGGACTAATAAATAAAACTTCTTTTCCAAGCAAGTCCTTCCATCTTTTTGTAGGTTTCCTTCTTGTCATATTAAGTCCCTCTCGAGTAGGTGACTCGGGGAGTGGAGTAGGGCAAGGAAGGTGTCCTTATAGCCGAACCACTATAAATACTCGCGTTGTGGTTTTGTGCTTCTTACTCTTTATCTTTGCATTACTTATTTATATGCTTATCTATCAACATCCAACATACACATTAAATAGATTGACATAAGTCGATCTAAATAGTTTAAAACAAAGTTTTAATCGGTAAAACTATTCAAACCCCCCCCCCATTCTAGTTTTACACAATTGGTACCAGAGCTTTGTTATCAAGTTTCATAGAGTATATTGTACTTTAAAAACTTGATACGATCCGTGTATGTTTGAAAACTACAAAGAAGGAAATTTCTTAAAACAAAAAGTTATGTTTTTAAAAATCATCATATTTTAAATGTTGGATAATAATAGATCATTCTAACGTTCTCTTTTTGAGAATTCTTCATACTAGGATTTAGGCATCTTAGAAGATCATGAAGAATTTCGCGTCTATGATTTTTTAAATCATAAAAAGAATGTATAGCGAAGGTACGCTCTTTAATAACTTACTTATAGATAAATTATTAATGTATAATTCCTAGCTTAATTAATAATATTATTTCTTATAACAAGTAAAGAACCGTAGACTTAATACATATACTTCAATATCACTAAACTTGTTATCTATATTGAACACATCATCAAGAATAGCATTCTTGGTTGATCTCTATAGACAAAACTACAAACTAGTCATAATGATATATTGGCTATTCGAAAGCCTTGATCATCATATCTAACATAAGGTTGTTGCCATTACATCCATGCCAATAGTGTCCATGTGAAACTTCTCATATCATGATAAAATAGTATTTTTTCATGATTCTTAACTTCCCAAATTATGATTCATTTGTAAAAAGGGAACCTCGTCAAAAAGGACTAGTAAAACACGAAAACTCATCAAAACCTCAAACCATAAACAAACCTTAAGCAATAGAGTAAAAACACCAACATTAGTCAAGAATTAAAACTCCCGTATCAAAATTATCAAAGTTCACTTAAACTGTTAACTACTGATCTGCTGGATCCCTGCGATTGAACTAGCCGTATCCCTCATTCAAGGGATCTGTGGGAACCGGCACATCAGAAGACAGAATAAGTGCTAGATGATCACTATGGAGTTTTACTTTTCACTTTACTCTCCCACTCACGAACATAAACCCTAAGTTACTATTCATAAGAGCTCATCCCTCATCATTTCAAAGGAAACAATCACTTGTGTAAGTATTATCTTCACTTCATTGTTATTTCCATTCTCTAATTTCTAGAAGTACAATTTTCATCTTAAGAACTTGGGTTCAAATGGGTTTATCACAATTTGGTATCACATTGTTTTCTAAGATAAACTAAATCAAATAATCAACATTGTTAATAAATTAAAAACTCATTTTGAATTCAATAAAGATGTATTAAGAAAGATTGTGATGAACCTAATTAGGATACTATTCACATAAATGACATCACATTGTGGTTTTGGTGTTTATCATCAACCATGCCGAGCTCAAGGCAACAAGACTATCAAGATACGGCACACTACATACCGATGTATCATAGAAAGGATGGTTTAAGCCCCGAGGACCGAAAGGCCTTCAAACTATTTCAAAAGAGGTTGTTCCACGAAGGGCGTGTAGTTGAACCCTCATTTATCAACAACACCGACATTCCCCAAGTCTTTGCGGGAATCAACTTCCAAGGCCTCTTAACCATCAATGAACAAATTTTTCTGGTATTTGTCCTAGAGATCTACCAGAGCATGAAGATCATAAGAAACGAAGATGGAACCATTTCGATCCCTTTTGTCATCAATAAAAACAAATATACCTTCACCCTCAAGGAGTTTTCTAGGATACTTCGTATCCCTTGCCGAGGGGTATGCTTGTTTCCAAATGAATGGTCTCTAGCCCACCTCCACGACATGGTCGATGAGCATCCGGTCTATTCCACACCTCTCGCGGATCCTACCACGGTAAGAGATATCGTCTTCATCCAAAGAGCCTCCCCGTCTCGGGTCACTAGGAAATTGAAAGTCATTTATAGGGATCCCTTTCAAATGGAGCTTTTAGAAATGTTCCCATTGTACAAGAAATGGGAACTAGTGTTAAGGGAGAATGTACTCTGTTTGGTGGGGAATAAGGATCATCCCAACGCTTGCCTAGCCTACATGATCTATTACCTTGTTACTGGGACTCACTTCAATCTTTCCTATTACATGGTTAAACATATGGCAAGTGTCTCAAGGATAGACAAGATGGTGCTCCCCTATGCCATGCTCTTAACTCGTCTAGCCAATTTTGTCTTTGCTCTAGATCCATCTCCCTACACCGATGATCACATCTTTTGCAACAAGGTCATGGTGCCCTTGTCCGATGAGAAGACTACAAGGTTTATAGTTGAAGACAAGAGACCTCACCCACCAACGGACTCATCAGATGAAAGGGAGGGAGAAGGAAGCAACCCCATTGGCAACGTTCAACTTGACCCCATAGCATACATTGAGCAACTGCCAGACATCCTAAGCCCATCACAAGAATTTCAACAAACAAAGGGGATGTTCAAATTTTTTGCCAACTTTCTCATGAAAAAGAAGAAGTAGGCTTTTGAGGGGTTGAAAAGTGAAGCTTGGAGGTGATGGAGTAGAAGATTGAGTGAAAGGGAAGGTAAGGTCGTGGACCTTAAAATTTGAACAATGGTCTGTAAAACATCTTAAACAATATCTTTGTAGCTTAGGACTTAGCTTTAGTAGATGGCATGACGTGAATAATGACACCCTAACTTAGGCGACCCAAATGAGAATTTTACGACTACTTTATTGAAATCAAGAAGTCGGTCTTGCTCATATTTGCTTACCTTTTAGTCATTCTTACTTGCCATGCGTGATATACCTTTCTTTCATATTTGATTACTTGATGTAGAAATAATTAGGTTAAGTATTTGCTAAAAAGTGCAAATTCTGCACATTTGTTGTGAAGCTTCTGGTCAGCAGTAGCCGGATCCCTCAGTTGAGGGAACCGTAGGATCCGTGTAAACAGATATAAGATTCTACACTTTCACATCAATCCAATCTTCCAGGCCTTATTATACCTTGTAAACATGATACTTTAGGATCACTTAAGTCTTCCTCAAGCTCACTAGGTCTCACATTCACTCATAGCTAACTTAGGATCTCATTCAAGGTATTTTTGATTTATCACATCACCAAAACTCACCATATTGTTGCTCTAATGCTCACACATTATTCCTCACATTTCAAAACACCGTGTTATTTCTCTTAATTTTAGCAAATTGATTTTAGTCATCTTTGCCTCAAAATAGGCTAAAAACTAGTTTTTTCATTTCTTTTGATTTTTTAGGAATTTTCCAAATTTTTTTTAAGTCACCATCTGATCTCTAGGATCATTTGGCTTCATTTGTCATCCTCAAAATATTAGTGTCATGCTTAAACACTTAGTTACAAACTTAAAAAGTCCATTTTCTTATCAAAAACCATCATTGGATGTCCTCACTCCTTATGGTTGGAAATTTAAGTCCCATACCATTTAAGACACCTTAGGGAACCTATATACTGAAGATTTATAGGTACTAGATCTTAATAGAACATAATCACTCCACCACATTGTTGTCTGAAAGACGGATCCCCAACTTACAACTAAACGCATCCCCAAATTTAGGGAACCGTGGGATCCGGGTCTACAGAACAATTTACAATCACTTTGTTCATCTAATTCAAACTCTCTTTGGTAGTCTAAACACTTTACCTTGCCTTAAATGACTCCCTAGGATAGAACAAAGCTATAGTTGACCTTAGTGCATGCCAAAATTCTTAGTGGTCAAGAATTTAATTCACTAATCTAATCTCATCCTTTATAAACCAAGTGTGTTTATGCAAACCATCACTCAAATCACCATTTAAAATCAGTAGCTAAAGCATCCATTACATCCTCTTTTCATTATGACTAAAGCATCTAGCAAAACTTCTTCAACCAAAGGTTTCCCCAAGAAGAATGCTCATATGATTTATAAGATATCATCAACCGAGTCATCACCCATCAAGAGCCCAAATACTAGAATCCCTCCTCAACAAACTCAACTAACCAAAGCTAGAAAAACCGCTAGGATTAGTATTCTACCTTTTGAGTTGGAAAGGACTTCATCAAAACCAAACACACCTAGCTCAAGTAAAACACCTAAGCCTTCATTTCTAGCACCAAGACTACACTCCTTTTCCGCGCCTCTTTCTCATCCAAATCTCTACTCTTTAGAAGACTCACCACCTAGGCCTTCTCTTTCACCAACCTTCTCCTTAAATAGGGTACCACCTTCACCATCAAATAGTTCATCTTTAGGAACAAGGAATCACCAAAACCATATAGAGGACTTCTCATCTCCACCACCAACTCATACATCATCACCCTCATTCTTAATTGAACCACATCCTATGACACTAAACTCACCTCCACAAATCCCACCATCCTTTGTCGAACCTCCTCAAAACATTTCACCTCCTCCGTTCCTACTCATGACAATCATTGCTCTAACTGTCAACTTACCCAAGGACTAGTTCAAGAAGTACAAAATGAGTTGCATTTCATGTTTAATCATCTCCTTGAACGATTTGATCAAATCAACAAATCTACTCGTCCTTAGAATCTAAGATTACAAGCACATTGATTCTTTTTATTAGTTTTTGGCACATCTTAGAAATTATTAGAAAATGTACTACATGCTTTTGTCATTCTCTTAGTTTAGAGATATGTATACCATTTCTTATGTTTTATTGAATGAAATTACATGCTGTATGCCATGTGGTCTTCATAATATGTTTGGTACCTTAATTCATAACTCTTGTTGATGTTTACACCACATTTTACATCTACATTGCTGTCATGAGTATGCAGGCAAACGGATCCCTAACTTTTGCGTAGACGGATCCCTCCCAAGAAGGAACCGTGGGATCCATGCAACAAAAACATTTCTTTTTACTAATTTGAGTCTCATTTGCAGGAAATTATGCATTATACACCTGTTTTCTAACCTTTGTTTTGTAGATTTTCAAAATACACATGAAGACTTTGACACCCTCAACAAGGGGGAGCTTTTAGTCAAAGCAAAACACTTGCAATACTTGCACTTAGGATTTCGTTATTACTTGACGCCCTCACAAATGGGATCACTCGTCAAGGGGGAGCATGTTCGTCAAAAGACGAAACTATTTGTAAACATAATTGCAAAACACTCGCTTAGTCTTCCTAACTACTTGACGCCCTCAACAAAGGGAAGCACCCATCAAGGGGGGGCTAAGATGAGAATTCTTCTCTTTTCTTACTCTCTATTTCTCGTATTATTACTTTTCACACGTTTTTCTTAAAACAATGTGTTAGTTTCTTTTCGACGCTCTTTTTGTTTCGACAAAAAGGGGGAAAAGAGAGTAAAAACTCCAATTCAAACTTTTACGAATTTTAGTTTTTCCTTAAAATAATCTTATGTTTTGTCATCAACAAAAAGGGGGAGATTGTTAATACAAATAAGCCGTAAAAATGTTTATTTATATTTTACGATCTTCTAATATTTTGTCGATAACAAACGTAAAATCATTTTAACGAAACAAATAAAATATGTAAATGGTTTGAGCCAATAGCTTACTAACACACTTACATTTTCATATAAAACACTAAATAAGTAATAGTGTTTACATTTTATAGAAATACATATGTATAACAACTAGTGTTTACATAATATGAAAATGTATATACTTATATTGTAATGGGTAAAAATCTAAGTACTTGACCCATTAACTAGATACATTGAATGCAGTTGGATAAAACCCAAAGTCCATGACCCATACCCACGGAGCTTGATCCATAACCCATGACCCATTGCATGACATCATGCATAAAGTCATGTTGGGTATTATCCATGGTCCATGACACATGACCCATGATCCAATTGTTGGAATCACTCCTAAACCTAAATCAAATGTTAGTGACTCATATGTAATAGTTAGCTTAATATGGCTTTTATGTTAGTAATTAGCCTTAGGCTTATGTAGAAGGCCCATAAGCCTAGGCCTAGTCCAATAAGGAAAAGGATGGGAACTAGGAGTGTTGCCCTAGCTTCCCTCCTATAAATACTATGTAATAACCTTCATTTGAAGGTTGGTTGTTCAATTTACTCTTTCACTCATACCTTACGCCTAACCTTTCATATTAACATGTGTGTGTGTGTTTGGATATTGTTCAACCGATCTCTTCTTCATCTTATTTCTCCTATTGTTACTTGTGTTGCATATTTGGGAACCTAACAGTGGTATCAATCGCCAAATAGTTGGGTGAATCGTTATTGTTCTTGAAGTGGGTTTTTGGTCCTACGCGTAGAATATACGACTCGTGGTTTGATACTTTTGTTTGCTTAAAAATGCATTTTTTTCACTTTTTAATCCAAGATTCTTGTACTTTCAATGTTTTAAGGTGTTAAAATAACTGTTTTTGGCATAAAGTTTCAAACTTTACGCGTAAATCTTTGTTTTTGAACTTGGTTTTGAACGAGGGTTTCATTCTACGCTTAACTGTTTTAGAAGCTTTGGATCATCAAGTTTCACACTTTTGTGTTATTTTGGTGATATTGAAGCTATTTCATCACAAAAATTTGGTTTAGAAACATCTTTGGGAAAAAGACACTTTACGAGTAGAACTACGCGTATCAAAACCCTAGTTCTACACGTAACTTGCTCCTTGGTTTGATCTTTAGTTTCGTGGTTTACTCCGTGGTTTCTTGCTTGGATAAGCCTGAAAACACGTCGACTTTGGATATCTTTTGCACTATGATAGTGTAAAAGATCATTTGGGAAAAACCCTAAAATTACGCATAAGCATAAAGCTTACGCGTAGAAAATCCTACGCATAAGATTTATCTTACGCCTAAGCTTAGTCTTACGCATAAGGTAATCCTACGCCTAAGTCTTCTACGCCTAACTTCTTGTTTTACACTTAACTTTAGTGTTTGTTCCTTTCTTACGCGTAAGCTAAACCTACGCATAACTCTTGCTGTTACGCGTAACTTTGGTGTTTTTACGCATAAGTGCTACTTGGTTTATTGTGATTTCTACGCCTAAGGATACTTCATCAACAAAGGTTCATTCGACTACAAAGATCCATTTAACAACACAAGTTTTCAACATGTCACAACCACCATACTCTAACTATTTTCCTTACACTTATAATCAACAACAACAACAACAACTAAGTCCACAACATCAACAATGGAATCAACAACAAGCAGTTTATCAACAACAATTTAATCAACAACATACTCCACTACTTGCAGCAATTCCACAACCTCAAATGGTACAACCACCATCTAGTCTTCAAGTACAACCTTACACAAACTTCTACAATCAACATCCATCCAGGAATACTATGAAGGAACCGGCATGGTTTGGCAAGATGTGTGAAGCCTTGAGTAGCCAACAATCAATTCATGAAGCTGGCTCACTTGATAGACCTCCAATGCTCACTTCCGGTAATTATGATCAATGGGTGATTCGGTTCTTTAGGTTTTGTGATCTAAAGAAGCCACATGGAAAGTTTTTAAAGAAGGTCATTATGGAAGGTCCATTTCAGATGCCTACTGTCGTTACACCCAGAGATCCTAATGCTGTTCCACCAAGAGATGATGTCTCCAACATTGCAACTATTGCAGAACTCACGGGTGATCAACTTCTACACTTTGAAGCCGATTAACTTGCAATGCAATACATCCTTTTAGGATTACCCAATCCAATCCTTCGAAGTGTTGATGCTCAAAAGACTGCAAAAGCAATGTGGGAACAGATTCATCTTCTTATACAAGGCACAAAACTCAATCAGAAGACATGGAATCCAAAATCTACTTGGCTTATGAACACTTCATGATTGAACCAGGAGAGTCATTAGAATCTTATCATCATCGCTTTTCAAACATCATTAATGATTTGGACAAACACAATATCATCATGCCACGAATTGCTGTCAACACAAAGTTCCTAAGTAGTCTTGGTCCGGAATGGGAGAAGTATGTTATTTTTCTCCGTCAAGCTAAAGATATGCATCATGCTACCTACGGATTGTTGTACGACTATCTCAAGCCTCACCAAAAAGAAGTTGATAAGGAAAGGATTCTCCGTGGTCAAACTGTTTCACCATCACTTCCTGACAATCAACAACTTGCTTTGTGGGCTCAAACAAATATTCCTCCTCAACAAGCTCTTCAACCCGCTCCTCAAACAAATGCAACCATCAAACCTTCGATCCATCACAAAGAACAACCTCAACAAAATCAATTGGTTCCATACAACAACACTGCTCAAGCTCTTTACAGTGAAGCTGATGAGGACTCCAATGCCTTCGATGAACTGCAACAAGGATTTGTTATGATTGCTAAAGCATTTGGCCGTTATACAAACAAATCCAACAATCGCATTCGTTCTTCATCTAATACAAGGAATCAGGCTGTTGTGAACAATGGACGCATTGAAGTTCAAAATCGTGGTTATGGTCGTCAGATGGGAGGTGGTCAAGGGTTCAATGCTATGGATAGGAATAATATGGGTGCTCCGCAACAGCAAAGGGCTCAAGTGGTTGAACAGGAAATGCTCGAATGGGGTTAATGGTCTTCGTGCTATAAGCTGTAATGAGAAGGGTCATCCGGCTAATGCATGTCCTAAACCGAGGACAAGAGGCGTGCTTATTTCAAAGAGGCTTTGCTCTTGGCTCTTAAGGATGAAGCTGGTGGAACTCTTACCAACAAGGAATAGAGCTTTATGGCAGATGCAGATTCTGATGATGATATGGAGGACTTGCAGGCTAATGCAACAGTGATGTTGATGGCACAAATGCAAGCACTACACATGAGTGATACAGGACCAGTGTATGACACTGACGGCTTGTCTCGTGTACTGAACAAACAATTATCATCAATGATCCGATATCTCCGCCACTTTCTCTATCTGACAAGGATCAGAGTGTTCAACATGAGTCTTCCACATCTCATTCCGACGATTATCAAATAGATCCCGTAGTTATATTTGATGATCAAAATGACCTTATGGTTAATATTGATAATCAAGTTGACTCCGTGGTTATATTTGAGGATCTAAATAATGATCATGTTGAGACTTACGTTGAACAAAATGAGCTTTTGTCTGACAGAGAAACTGAGCTCTTGACCTTAATTAAAGACCAACATTCTTGTTTGGAAATTTGCACGAAATTAAAAGAGAAAAATGCACTATTAACCAGGGATAATGAATGCTTAATTCGACAACTCAATTTTTTCAAAACTCAAGAAAACCGTGAAAAAGGTTTTGAAGCCGCTTTTGCCAAATCACACCAAAATGAAAAATATTTGGAACGACAGATTCGTGATCTAGCCGCTTCGAAGAATGCTTTGTTGTCTCAAATAGAACAAATGAAACATGAACATAAACAACAACTTAACGATATTACTTTGGAAACTCTAAAAGCCAAGGCTGAGTTGTTAACTTGTCAAAAACAGTTCTCTGAGTACAAAAAGCATTCAACGAAACGAATAGATGACTATCTTGAGGAAATTGTCGACTTACAAAACAAAATCAAAGAGTTTAAAAATGTTGTTTATAAACATGGTGAATCAATCACAACGATTCAAAAGTTTACTTTCAAACCAAATCCAAATGGATATGGACCGAATCTTGCTGATTATAAACCTAAGTTTTCGCACAGAACATTCAAACCAAATCCTGAAGTTTACAGTGCAGAACATAGAATTGATGATTCAATTATGAGTGTTGTGGAATATAATCGCATGGAGGAATTAGATGCAGATGACGTGAGTCGCTCAAAAATGGAAAATGTCATTTATAATAAACCATTTAACTATTCAAAAGCCGTAACTTTTGTCACACAACAAGATACTTCAAACAAACCTTTGGTTGTCACACCAGTTTCTGAAGTTAGTTCCCAACACAATGGTGCACAAGTTAATGGTCCTTTACCTTCACTTCGTGAAGTAAAACAAAACCGAAAGTTGTCGTATTATCAAATATTTCGACACTTTCTTATCTGACATCAAACTTTTGGAACGTGCGATTGAATTTCATTCTGAAATAAAAGTTGAATATTTTACCTCGCCATTGGCACGAGAACAACGTGAAATTTTACAGAAAAGAATTTTACCACATGTCAAAAATTTGAAAAACTGTGCACTATATTGGGAAAGGGATTTTCACAAGGAACTTGGTCTCAAGAAAACAGTTTTCGAGAAAACAGAAACATCGATTTCTAATACTAAACGCAAAAAGAAATTATTAAGAAAAGATGTTGATCGACTCTTGGAAGATGTTATATGTGCTGATATCCATAATGTTGTGCTGTTTCATACTCTTGCTAATACATCTGATCATATCTCTGCTGATTCTGTTGATACTGTTGAAATTGTTGAGAATACTGTTGTGCATCAACTCGAGTCTTTCAAAGTTGAAAATGAACAATTGACAAACGAACTTTCCAATGCAAAACGTCGTCTTGATTGGTGTCAAAAAGATATTCACGCTCAACAACTTTCTTTTCATAACAAAATCGCCCAGTTGCGTGCAAAATCTTCTGATCCTAAAATTGAGCAACTGGATGATCAAAACGTGTCTTTTAAGTGTCAAATCTCAAAATATGAACAAGAACTTGCAAAAGTTAAAAAGGAATATGGTGTCATATTTGATTTACTCAAACAGACTCGTGATGAAGCATCAAACGAACTTGATCATTATCTTGCATACACTAAAGAAGTCATGAATTTCTCTGGAAATCTTCGTTCGAAAATCAAGAGTTTGGTGCACACTATTTTTAAGTTAAGGGAAATGTTAGGAAAGTATGAACAAGTTCAGCCTAGCATCATTAAGAGAGTTGCACCTGTAACACTTAGCAATCATGTCCCCATAATACCTACTGACAAAACACAAGTTACTAATGTGCTTGTCTCTACTGAAACAGGACTAGTTGCCTCTTTTCCAAACGTCCGCACTTCACAGCCTAGGAGCAATACAAGGAAGAATAGGAAGTTGCGACCTAAGAAAAGACAAATAAAGAATGTTGAAGTAGAAGAACACCGTAGGATTTTGAATAAGACTCCAGTTGCACCCACTTTAGATATTGCGTCTGGCAAATGTAATGGAAAAAGTGTTGTAACTGATGCTGAACCTTTAAGTACTTTTGATATTCAGTCTGATGCTTCTTGTGTTATTTTTCATAAAAGTATGCGTTCTGATTGTCATGATAAATGTGTTGCTAAGGCTATCTTGTCTCGTTTAAGGAATCCTAAGACCCGGAATACCTCTAGGCCCACTACTGCTTCTAAGTCTGTGCTTGGTAAACCGCCCTCTTTAGATTCTAAGATCCACATTGATGTACCTGTAGTTCCAGTATCATCTCCAAGGATTGTTGTACCACCTAGTGCATTCACTAAGACTAAAGCTAAGACTAGTTGGAGATGGCAGAAATGGATACATAATACACTAGGATTTAAATGGATGCCTAAAGTTATTGATGTGTGTATTTCTACTATAACTGCTTTGGAACCCTCTAACACTGTGTCGTCTGTGTCTAATGTAGGTGATACAGATCATCCTTTGGATTGTTGATAGAGGATGTTCCCGACACATGACAGGCAATCTTAAACTGTTATCAAACTTTGTTTCAAAGTTCATTGGCACTGTTAGATTCGGGAATGATCACTTCGCAGCTATTATGGGCTACAGAGATTACATTAATGGCAACATCGAAATTAGCAGGGTTTATTATGTGGAAGGCCTCGGTCACAATCTCTTTTCTGTTGGTCAATTCTGTGATGGAGATTTGAAAGTTGCATTTCGGGAGAAAACTTGTTTCATTCGTGATCTACAAGGAAACGATCTCATGTCTGGCTCTCGCAATTCTAGTCTCTACACCATCTCAATGCAAGACATGGTTGCTTCATCTCCCATTTGTTTACTCTCAAAGGCTACATCAACAAAATCTTGGCTATGGCACCGTCGTCTATCACATCTAAAAACCATCACCAATCTTGCACGACACAAACTTGTTGAAGGTCTCCCGAGATTCCGGTATTCTAAAGATCACCTATGCTCAGCATGTGAACAAGGGAAAAGCACTCGTGCTCATTTTCCTTCAAAGGTGGAACACGACTCTCAAAGATGTGCTTCATCTTCTTCACATGGATTTGTGTGGTTCGATGCGCGTGCAGACAATTAATGGCAAACTCTATATCTTGGTAATTGTTGATGACTATTCAAGATGGACTTGGATTTATTTTCTTCGAAGTAAAGATCAAGCTCCACAGATGATCATCACCTTTCTCACGAAAATTCAAATTCAACTCCGGAACACCGTCGGACAAATTCAACAGACAAAGGAACTGAATTTGTGAATCAAACTCTTCGGGAATATTATGAGAAAGTGGGAATTGAGCATCAAACATCTATTGCCCGCACACCCGAACAAAACGGAGTTGTTGAAAGACGAAACCGTACGTTAGTGGAAGCTGCCTGAACGATGTTAATCAATGCTAAACTTCCAGTTACTTGTGGGTGAAGCTGTCTCAACCGCATGCTACACTCAGAACCGTTCAATGATTACAAAACGCCACAACAAAACACCATTTGAGCTTCTCCACAATCGTAAACCGAATCTCAAACACTTTCATGTCTTTGGATCTCTTTGCTATCCAAATAATGATCGTGATGACTTTGGAAAGCTCAAAGCTAAAGCTGACATTGGAGTCTTTATTGGATATTGTGAGAATTCTAAAGGTTACCAGATCTGGAATCATCATACAAAGCAGGTTATGGAAACGATTCATGCTAATTTTGATGAACTCATGAGATGGCTTCGAGTATAACACTTGGAACCGATCACAACCGCTTAAACTTCCCCAAACCCCATCATCGATACAAGCCCTCACTTACTCGTCAACAAATGGAAAGACTATTTGCTCCTCTGTTCAGTGACGATATTGATGAACGTGCTCCACGTGTATCCGCTGTTTCCGCTGCTCAACCTGATAATACTCCTATACCCGATACACCTGCTACAACAACTACTGTTGAAGATGCACCACCAGTTGAATCTACTACAACAGTTGAACAAACTGCATCCAACGATGCCGAACCAGCTGATGATGTTCTGAATGAAGTACCCCCACCTGCAGATTTTGATCCAAATGCATTCTTTAACCCGTTTGCTAATGAAACTGCTGCACCTGATGTCGCGGAATCATCAACAAGCCATTTGAATCCTCAAAATCTGCACAACGTATACCAACATCAACCCTCTACACATAGATGGACAAAAGACCATCCTCTGGAAAATATTATTGGCAACCCGAATCAACCAGTCGTTATGAGACAACGTCTTCACACAGACGGTGAACATTGCATTTATGCACTCACTGTCTGCCAAACAGAACCCAAAAACATTAAGGATGCAATGACAAAAGATAACTGGATTGAATCCATGCAAGAAGAACTCAACCAATTCAAACGTCTTGAAGTATGGGAACTGGTTGAAAGACCATCAGGGGTCTACGTCATTGGTCTAAAATGGATTTGGAAGAACAAATTGGATGTTGAAGGGAATGTCATCAGAAACAAGTCACGTCGGTGGCTAAGGGTTAGAGCAGGAAGAGGGTATTGACTTTGAAGAATCATTTGCTCCGGTTGCTCGTCTTGAGGCTTTTCGGATATTTCTGGCGTTCGCAGCTCATATGAACATAACGGTCTTTCAGATGGACGTCAAAACCGCTTTTCGAATGGTCAACCAAAGAAACAGTTTATGTCACCAGCCGAAGGATTCGTTGATCCCGCTTCGAACCATGTCTACAAACCGAACAAAGCTCTGTATGGTCTCAAACAAGCTCCTCGGGCATGGTATGATTAGCTATCATCTTTCCTCATTGCCAATAATTTTACCAAAGGTTCGGTCGACCCAACTCTTTTCATACAATATCACGGGGAACATATTTTAATTGTTCAAATTTATATGGATGACATCATTTTTGGGTCAACTTATAAAAAGTACTCAATCGCTTTTGCAAAACTAATGAAGAAACATTTTGAAATGTCCATGATGGGTGAACTTACGTTCTTTCTAGGACTGCAAGTTCATCAATCACCCCGTGGTATTTTCTTGAGTCAGCCCAAATATGCCCTTGAAATTCTGAACAAATTCGGAATGAATACTTGTGATACTTATGCCACACCAATGGCACATACCAAGAAGCTGGATGCTGATTTGCAAGGGAAATTGGTTGACCCTACCAAATACCATAGTATTATTGGGTCTCTCATGTATCTAACACCAGACTGATATTGTCTTTGCCGTTTATCTTTGCTCCCGTTATCGGTCGCGACCAACTGAAACCCACCTCTCAGAGGCTAAAAGAATCCTCCGATACATCAAGGGAACCATTAATTTGGGTATCTGGTATCCGAAGGATTCTGGTTTTGAACTAATAGCTTTTTGACGCCTGATCACGCAGGCTGCTTAGACTCTCGGAAAAGTACTTCAGGAGCTCTCCAATTTCTTGGTGACAAACTGGTATCTTGGCAATCGAAGAAGCAGGATTGTACATCGCTGTCATCAACCGAAGCAGAATATGTAGCCATGTCGGCGTGTTGTGCTCAATTCATTTGGATGAGAACACAACTCAAAGACTATGGTTACGTATTTGACAGAATCCCGATGTACTGTGACAATCGGAGTGCTATTGCGATCTCGTGCAACTCAGTTCAACACTCAAAGTCAAAGCACATCGATCTTCGATATCACTTCATCAAGGACCACATGGAACAGGGTACTGTTGAATTATATTTCGTGGGTACAGAATACCAATTAGCAGATCTTCTCACCAAAGCCTTAGCTTCTGCTAGGTTTAATGAGTTGGTCCACCGGATTGGTATGAGGTGTTTGACTCAAGAGGAACTGGATGAACTCTTAAAACATTCTTAAAAACCAGTCAAACACCAAAACCTCTTTTGTAAATATTTTTCAAAAACAAAATACAAAAATATAAAATTAGATAAAACAACAAAAATATTCTTCTATCTATATTTCTTTTAACATGGCAAGTACAACTCTTCCGTCAACACTCAAATCTTTCAAAATTCAGTATTTTTCCGATCAAGTGTTGAGGGGGAGAAAATAAATACTTAACTGTTTTACAATAACTGTGTACTTGCATGTTATACTATCCCGGTTGTTTCTTTAAATGGTGGTCACATTTCTGTTTTCTGACACTCCTCGGACTAAAATTTATAAACTTTCATTATTTCTTAAGTCGAGGGGGAGTGTCGTCATTATTATTTCCAAATACTCTTCATTTGGTAACCAAAATGGAAGTTAAAAGGCTTTGGATGAAAATGGAAAAGGTGGAGGGACTAATATTGTCAATAGCTCAAAGTCATTTTAATAAAACACCTCCACCTAACTTATCACTTCACATTTATTACAAACCAAATATCATCTTACGCACAAAATTCGTTCTTCAAATCCGTGTTTCTGATCATCAATCTGTAAGTGTTTTTGTGTTCTTAACAAGTTTTTAAACAATGGTTTTAAATCTTTCATTAATCTAACGGTTAAAACTTGAGTTATAGTGATTTTAGTGTTCTACGCATAAGCGTATGAACACTTAATCGTGTTTTAGTGTTTGTGGTGAAAAAGATTGTGTCAAAACGTTGGTATAACATCAAGGAATACATTTTCATCACTTAAACACACCCAGAAACACTAATTGATTGTTTTGAGGAATTAGGGTTTATGCGTGGTTTTGGGTATTTTCAAATGTGAATGTTTTTTGTCAAAAAGGTAGTTGTGTGATGTTGTTATCAAGGTGAATTGATGATATCCAGGCTTTAAAACAACCTAGAAACACTAATTGATTATAAATTAGAAATTAGGGTTTAATGTTCTTGAGAATTGGGTATTTTTGATTCACTGCGAATTTGATGTTAAAACTTGGTTATTACACTCACATGACAGCTAAGACCTACCAGAAAAAGTTTGGTGCAAAATTCATGGCTAAAAATCTTACGCGTAATCTTTGAACTATTAGGGTTCTGGTCTACGCGTAAGACTTTTTACGCGTAACTGTTTGATAAGCACTCATGCCATGATCTGTTTTAGAATGAATGTATGTGTTAATATTGATGTTATGATGACTTTATTTCAGGTCTGCTACACGTATAATTCAGAATCAAGGTCATTAGCAATCTACGCATAAGGATCACCTTACGCGTAGAAGGTTATGCGTAAGAGAAATCTTACGCGTAGCGTTTACGCGTAAGGTTCTACAAAGGGACTACGCGTATCCTGTGAAGGATATGCGTAAACAGTGACCACTACGCATAAGGTCTACTCTTACGAGTAAGCCTTACGCGTAAGGTGTTATATGCGCTTACGCGTAAGCTCTACGCATAAGGTCCCCTTTTCCTACGCGTAATATTTCTTACGCGTAAGTAAGGATCCTACGCATAAGCTTGCGTCTACGCGTATACTTCTCCTGTTTACGCATAAGCTACCATTTCTACGCATAAGCCTTGATCAAACCTTCATTATGAATTGTTACGCGTGCAAACTTGTAAATAAATAAATCATAACGTCACGAAACCAATAAATGTCACTAATAAACTTAAACGTTTAATATGTTGTGAAAAATAAGTGATAACATAAACTTTAAAACTTAAAGTTAACTAACTCACGAAACTTCTCTCGACATCATTGGACTATTAAACAAACAAGTGACGTTGGACTCGTAACAATCATTGACATATATCATTCAATAAGTAGAAAATAAAACCTTCTTTTGACTAACATTATGTCTTTCGATATGTTGCTTCTGTTGGCTAAATGTGTTTCAGATCATGACATGGAAGCTCAAATGAATGTGGATGCACCAAATGTCCTCACCATGGCTGATATCTTCCCGCATGGCTATCCAATGAAGATTGGAAAGAATAATCTTCATGTCGACTTTGAAACTCTCACCTGCTCGGAATCTTCTTGTCTCATTGCAGTGGATATTCTGAAGAATCATCCCTATGAGAACATGCTCACCAATTCGCCTTTGTTCGAGATCTACATACAGCAATTCTGGAATACAATGCAGATGATCAAAGGACAGAATGCTGTGATGGTGACGCTCAATCACAAGCAACTCACCATCACTCCTGCAGATTTAAGGGCTGTCCTCCTCATTCCTGACATCATACCAACTGAATTCTCTGCTGCACCAACTGAAGAGACTGTTCTGCAATTCTTGATTGATATTGGGTATGACGAAGCTTCAGGGGCTATCATTAAGCATTCTCACGTGGATCTCAAGAACATCCCTCAGCCTTGGAGAACCCTTTATATCATCATCACAAATTCCATTTCTGGTCGTGACAGCGGCTATGAGCATCCTAAGCTCGTAGAACTGCAAATCTTCTGGGCTCTGATCAACATGAAGCACATCGAAGTAGAAGCTCTGATTTGGGATGACATGATGACATTCCTCAAAAAGCTTGGCTCAAAGATTCCTTATATCAGATATACTAAACTGTTGATCCAGAGAGCACTTGGGTATAACCCATATATCCCCAAGAGAATCAATGACCCTGACAATCACGACATGTTGTCTGAACCTACCCTAACTATCAGATTCAAGGAATCAACAACTAAGAAACAGGGTGTTGTGTTGCCGATCATCTTTCTCGATGAACTCAAAAGCTCTACTCTTATAAAAGATATTTGGTTGTTTTGGAAGAGAACAAAGTTGGATTTCTTGATGAAAAATCTTCTGGTATGCCTTCAAGAAAAACCGAAGAGGAAGTGCAGGAAGTGCAAGCGAGAGTCGAGGAAGTTCCCAGGAGGAATCCTCCACGAAAGAGGACAGTTTCCGCCAAGGAAGCTGTTCCTATTCCCGTACCTAAGCCTGAACCGCAAAGAAAGCTAACAGACGAAGACTCGGAGGGTACTGATCGATGAAGAGATTTTCTACTCAAACGCTAAAGATGACACTACAACGGTACCTAAACCTCCCAGTCCACCAGCTGAACACGGTAAAGGGAAGACTCCAGTCATTGAGCAACAAGAGGAAGAAGAATCAGATGAAGAGCAACAAGATGAAACATACAGAAAAAAGTACAAATTCCTTAGACTCCAACACGTTGCAAAAGAATTTGCTAAAGACCAAATGGGTGGCCCCGTAGGATCGAGTGGTGGAGTTCAACCTTCACCAGGTCCTGATGCGGTTAATCAACCCGATAAGGGATCTGGTGCCACCACTCTTGAGCAACAACAAAAGCGCGTGGAAGATTCTATTGATTATAACATTGAAGAACCAGAATCTGAGAAGTTAGAAAAGGAAAAAGCGATGAAGAAGCTGCGGCTAAAGCCAAAGTCGATGAAGAAGCAGCAGCTCGAGCTAAAGCAGAGGAAGATGCTCGAACTCAGGCTGAAGAGCAAGCTAAATCCGATAAAGATGACGAGATGGACTACGATGATCTTCTTCTCAAAAGTCCAACCCGCTCTAAGGAAGAAACTGCTACCGCTAAGCCTCCTAAAGACCCTGAGTCACCGCACATCTCCTCTTGATCAGACTCATCCTCTCACTCCTCACCAGCACCATCAAAAAGAACAACCAAATCATCATCCAGATCAGTGAAGAAGCCAACTGCCTCTTGGATGTCTCATGCAAAGTCACGAATCGTTAAAGCTGTCAAACAGGTCAGAGAGAAAAATATTACAAAGAAGTAGTTAGATTTTCTTGCGACCGGATACAAGATATCTTCATGATGAGCAAGACAAGATGCAAGTTGAAAGGGAGTATGTCCTGAAGCTCATGAAAGATGATCTTCAAGGGAGCATGGACGAGATGATCAAAGGATACTCTCACAAGTTCCTTATGGAGGTCGTTCCTAAACTGACAAAGGAGATGTATACCGGACAACTTTATCCGAATCTCTTACATCTAGCCAAGCAAGCCATGAAATCAACTCCAATGAATTTGAGCATAGTTGAACTCACAATCTTCTCGGATGATGAATTGGTGAACCGGCTAGTAGCTCAAATGTCGAAACGCTCTGCAACGTTTGCCTCCCACGAAGCTACATTGTTTGAAGCATTCTTTGGAATACCAACTCAGTCAGATACTGAGAGAAGAAGCTGTAAGGCCTAAACGTTCAAGAGACGACGAAGACAAAGATCAGGATAAGGATAACGAGCCCAAACGCACGAAGAAGTCTGGTGAATCATCCTCCATTCAGTACTCAATGCAGCCTCCACCCCAAAGAACTCTAGCTCAACAAATATCCCCTCCTCGCTCTTCAACGGAAAAACCTCAGGATTCTGAGACACCACCCCAGACTCATAAAACCGGTGATCACTTTGAGTATACGGGTGGTGACGTTGAGGAAATCCCTGAGCCACAACCACAACCCATCTCTCCTGACACAGCTAAGAAACCAAAATCTTCAACCAGGCCAAAGAAAAAGAAGAAAAAAGCGCCTATGACTGACGTCTTATCATGGCTGGACGAGGATGACACTGAATTTGAATGGTTCTCGAAGCTTGTTGATTCCACTCCCTACCCATCTGAAGGTCAAGAGGTTACAGAATGTAGTACATTGGAGCATGCGAAACTACTGCAAGAAAAATTCCGCGTGAAAAAGATGACGAAATCCGAGTTGAAGCGAATCAAGAATGAAGCATTTCAATTTCTAAAAGACAGCTCGAAAGTGCTATTGAAGTCGAGTATCACCTTGATAATATAGCACGAGCCATGTCTAACAATATGGATTGGCTCAACCCAGAAGCAAACATCGACTTCACCAAACGGGACAATCCTCCATATTACACCGATTGGTCCAAACCTCTACCAACAATTGGCCAACCAGATCAACCTAGGATTCCATTCAGATATTTCTTCAACAAAGACTTGGAATTTCTTCTTCACGGTGGCGATGGTTCAAGGAAATACGCTACATCACTGACACTTCCATTCCCGGCAGCCATATACTCTAACTCTATAGCCATCGAGGAAAGAGCTAACCACATGTTCTCCAACAATGTGGAAGAGTATGACCGTGATGCAGTGTATGGGATTCACCATTGGCCGGAACGCCGAAGAATCTACTACAGAAGCTGCCAGGTTCAGAAGTCTCAACATGAAGTGTTCAGTACTAAGAGTATCGTTGCCATCAAACATGTTGATCTTTCGTCTAAATGGTACTACACTTTCCTAAAGAATATTGTGGTCAAAAGGCAAGACGAAAGGGATTATGCATTCTCTGAAGCGGACTTTGATAATTTGTCTATCAACGACATTGAAGACATGTACCTTGCCAAAGTACAGGGTCGCATGAGACAATTTTCTACTGAAGTACAACGTGAATTCATCAAGTCCTTGCTGATCTTCATCAGATGCATAGTCATCAGAGGACGTGTAGAAGATCTCCAGCTTGCAGTTGAATCATATCAGACCCGTGTCAACTTCACTCCACCTCATCTAGATCTTCCCGACATTAACCAGCTTTCACAATACACACTCATCAGCCAACCATTCGGAGTGGTTTACCTTAGTGAAACACTACGCAACTGCTTGATGGCGTGTAGAGATCTTCACAAGTTTGGGGATCACACATTGAAGAAGGTTAGGGACGGATTAGCTTATAGGTTGAAGGATATTCATGAAGGAATTGGGTCTAAAAAGCGATGGAATTCTAAGGAAAGAATGGATGTGAAGAGGATCATCACCATGATTGATGAAAGGTTGTATCGACGGGATCAGTTCAGAACGCTGGAGAGCTTTGCAGGCGGTCGTCCCAGGATTGCTCTCGCCGGCTATCAACGCCCAGCTCGCATTCCAGGAAACATTGATGGACTTCCTGGTACCCCTTGAACTGCTTCTATTTCATATTACTTTGGATGTGTGATTTATATGTCAATGGCTTGTGCACACATAACAGTGTACAACCTGTACTTGTCAAGAAAGGACCATGTGGTACGCTTCAGTGCCACAATCCTTACAAAAGGAGCGAAAGCTTCTTACTTTTGAGTTTCAAGGTTTTGCTCAAAAGAACAAGTACTTCCCCTTATGATTTTCAAAACCTCAACCGTTTATATCACTCGTTGAGGGGGAGTATTTGACTTTATAACTTTGTTCACAAATTGTTCACAGTGGTCATCTTCCCACAAAACTCAAAATGGTCATATTTATTTTCAACATTTCTTCAAAAATAACACTTATATGCCATTTTTGAGGGGGAGAAAATTTATGTGATAAGAAATATGTTGTGTAAACTGCAAATGAATCTTTGTGCTATAGACTTAACCAACGAATTGACGAGATCTTAACTGTTAGTAACTCAAAAAGACTTGTCCTGGACGGGTAATAATTTCAAGCTAGTTCGCTAGTGATGTAAACGTGTCTCGCAAAGGACTTGTCCGAGTAGAATGTACCATTCGAGAAACTCTTGGTAGACATGATCTTTGACGGGTTTGACAACCTTTCGAGGTTTGTACACACCTTCAAGATAGTTATTAGAGCTAGTTGTCACCTAAAAGCTGACAATGTAACTCTATAACTATTCAACGTAACCGTGTCTCGCGGAGGATTGTCTATCTTGAGTCGATCAATTCAAAAGTGCGCGCTCTTTCCTCACTGTGCAGATTTATGTCAAAACTCTTAAGCACATGTTGAGGGGGAGTATTTATGCTAAAAGATAAAACTCTCACAGTGGTACAAAATGTTTTTCATTCACAAACACTACGAGTGATTTTCTTGAAAATGGTTTTATGGCAATGGAGTTATAAGGTGATTAAGGTTAGGAATAACCGTCCTATGATCCGCCAGAGCCGGAGGGATCTACCCAAGGACACTACAAATAGTTAGAATTAGAAGTCCTTAGGTATGATTGTCAAAAGGAGAAAATGAGAATCGGAGAAAGAAGGAGTTGAAGAATTAAAAAGAAATGTAAAGAAAAGGGTGAAAAGAAATAGCCCTCCAAATTATTCAACTTAGGGCAGACACCGGGTTCAATTCATATGCTAATGGTTGTCACTTAGTGACACCGGTATTGAAGATTAAAAGTCGTCATGGACCCAGTGACGCGTGCACTAAACCTTCTTAGCCACTCAAGTTTCTCTCCATATAAGCTTGTTTCATTCTCACAGGGAACCCTACATAAACTATTGGCTTTCTCTTAGAGATCGCTGATATTGAAGAAGGAGACCCTCTCCCTAGTCTCCGCCCAGGAAAACCAAAACGCACTATTGAGTCTAGAGCCACGAGATTCATCAAAAGATCTCTTAGGTACACTTGACATTTCATCACTTGGTGTTCAACAATAAGAACATCAGTGGTACGTTATCGAGTCCTTCACAGATCTTAGAAATCTGTTGAGAACATTTATGAGAGGTTCACAATTGTGATCCTCAGTGATTGAATGGAAACTCTGCCAGGGTCAACATCAAACAGCCCTGACAGCAGGTCACTTCGGTAACTCCCGTGGATTACGCTTAGTGTGTCTCAAACGGTCTACAGTCGTGAGGTGATGCTTCGGTGTACCTCAACGACTCATCTGAACCGTAGATGTACTTCGGTACATCGTGTTATCTCACTTGTGGGACTCCGGTTCAGAACGGCCTTTGTGAGAATTAGAGTTGTGTTTTCACACTATGTTGTTAACACTCTCGAAGTTCAAACTTGTAAGTGCCGGTATCCGCTTATTACTAACTGTTTTCATGTTTTCTTCTTATGGAAGCTTTGGAGCGGAACGATCGTGCAGATTCTTCACATGCTCATGCCAACATCATCACTAATGGAAGTTCTAACTAAAAGCAACACAAAATTCAGAATGATTCTTCGTCAAACCAAAGAATCTACAAAGTTAAAGACTTAAAGAACTTCATCAAGATGAAATCCAACGTCAAAGAGCGTGTGAGCATGTTGAAGAATGACGTGGAGACACTGGAGCAACGAAACAGACCTGAGGCAGACTTGATGCAGATAACAACAACATACTATCCTTTCATCACAAAAGAACAATGATCAAAGAACAAAGATAAAGATGACGTCAAAGCAGAACTGTTTAAAGAAAACAATTTCTCTACACTGGGGAGATTGTTCAAATCAAGGCAATTCTTCTCACAAGAAAGAAGAATGTCAAAAGACGTCAAAGCTACTATTACATCAACGCCTTCACCGTTCATATTCATTCATCACCAACACTTAGGGGGAGATTGTTGGAATCACTCCTAAACCTAAATCAAGTGTTAGTGACTCATATGTAATAGTTAGCTTAATATGGCTTTTATGTTAGTAATTAGCCTTAGGCTTATGTAGAAGGCCCATAAGCCTAGGCCTAGTCCAATAAGGAAAAGGATGGGAACTAGGAGTGTTGCCCTAGCTTCCCTCCTATAAATACTATGTAATAACCTTTATTTGAAGGTTGGTTGTTCAATTTACTCTTTCACTCATACCTTACGCTTAACCTTTCATATTAACGTGTGTGTGTGTGTTTGGATATTGTTCAACCTATCTCTTCTTCATCTTATTTCTTCTATTGTTACTTGTGTTGCATATTTGGGAACCTAACACCAATGTCTAAATACATTGCTTCTTGTATAACCCATGGTTCATAACCCATAACCCGGTTTGCAACCCAAAATCCGAACTTAAGCTGGCCCAGACTGGCAGATCCCATGGATTGCACTAGCCAGATCCCTCTGGGGAGGGATCCGTAGGAACCGCGGAACAGTAGGAAAATTTTCCTATAAATAGTGAGCCATTTCTCTCTTGCAACTCACCCCTTTTACACATACTCTCTTTTAGTATTTTAAACTCTCTAACCTCAGATCCAAAGGATCTTTCTATGTAGTTTTGTATTTGTGTGATTTTCTAGGTTCCTCTTAAAGGCGAGATTACCACCTCTTGAAGTCGAGCAAGCTCAAGTCAATGGGTTGCCAAGCTTCGTCATCATCAAGACTACTGAAGTTATCTTGTTGATAATTCTTTCCTCCCTCCTTAGAAGTGTTGTGTCAAAGGCATTAGTGAAAGGTGCTGAAAGTCCGTGTCAAAGGAATTAGTGAAAGGTGCCAAAGGTCCGTTTCAAAGGCATTAGTGAAGGGTGTCGAAGGTTCGTGTCGAAGGAATTAGTGAAAGGTGCCAAAGAGTCAAGTCGAAGGCATTAGTGAAAGGTGCCAAAGGGTCGTGTCAAAGGCATTAGTGAAAGATGCCAAGGGTGTACATTCGATATGGTGCATCGATGTACATGATAGATTAGTTTGGGTTAAAGGATAGTGAGATCCTTCTGATTTTGTTATAAGGAGTGTGTCTCCTTTGGGATAGTCGTTGTGTAGTGTTGGGTAATAGTTCCTCCTTTGTAATAGAACTCGGTATCTAGCCTTATACCGGATAAAGTGTAGGCGATTGTTGTGATAGGTTCGGTTCTACCTCGTGGAAGAACCCGGTGTCTAGCCTTGTACCGGATAAAGAGTAGGCGATGTTGTGAAGGATTCTCCGCCACATTAAGGATCTTGTGTTGTGTACTGCTTACGAACTCTCGAGTAGGTGACTCGGGGAGTGGAGTAGGGCAAGGAAGGTGTCCTTATAGCCGAACCACTATAAATACTCGCGTAGTGGTTTTGCGTTTCTTACTTTTTATTTTTGCATTTACTTATTTATATGCTTATCTATCAACATCCAACATACACATTAAATAGATTGACATAAGTCAATCTAAATAGTTTTAAACAAAGTTTTAATCAGTAAAACTATTCAATCCCCCCCCTTCTAGTTTTCCACAATTAAAAACAATCATCCATAGACAAAATGATTATAACTAGTTGAATAACAATAAGTTCTTTCAACCTTTTAGAATTACTAACAACTAGTCAATCTTGATTAACAAATGTCACTATGAAACTTAAGCACAATTGAATCTTAGAATTAACTTGAAATTGAATTAAAACATGTTAACACAATCATAAACTAATCATTAGATAATTAACATTGTTTAAGCAAGTGCATAAAGAAACTCGCCACTCATAGCAAACATAAATATAAACTCAGAACTTTGAACATTAGAAAACATGATTAAGAGTCCTACAATGATTGGAATAAGATTATAAATGATTGAGTAATGATTCCCAAAGTATTGGTATTGACTACTCGGGGGTTTGACTTCCAAATGTTGACTTCTTGGACCTCCAAACTTTCCTGGACTTCTGATGATGAATTTGAGAGCTATTAGAGATGGGTTTGGTGAGTAGAGAGTTGTATTGAAATGTGTGTTCTCAAATGATCACAAGAGAGCTCTATTTATACTAATCCCAAGGCCTAGGGTCATAAATGCTGAACTTGGCCTCCAAAGAGCTTGGAAGGGACTAGAATACACCAAGGAAGGACCTAGAACCGTTTGGATACAATGAGGAATCTTAATGATGAAGAAATGGCATACCAGAACTCCCCAGCCGATTGGTTTATTGTCCAGCTGATCGGCTGGTCTTCTTGACAGCTCTCCAGCCGAATCGGTTGCGGGCAACAACCGATCGGCTGGTCCTTCTCCAAAATGCTTCCCAAAAGCTTCCAACTGAATCGGTTGCGGGTAGCAACCGATCGGTTGGTCTTCCTGATCAGATGGATTTTAGTCTTTTTGCTTGATACTAGCTCGTGGCACTTGATTCTTCATCCAAAATTGATCTTCTTCGATACTTGGAATGCTGAACCGTCCTTGACATGCCTCACTGAAACGGAAATATTCTTTTATCTAATATTCCTTTACTTTTCCTTCCATTTCCCTGCATTTGGTTACATATACTAGACAAACGTTCTTTGATACGATTAAGTACTAAAAACATATGAATATAACCAAATAACATATATAAAAGCACGAATAACGCTACTGAAAACATGTACAATCTGAGCGTTATCAATTACTTACAAGGAACTTCTTACTTGATGCCTCCTCAGCCATACATTTGGCATCCAAAGAATCCTATAGTTCTTTGGAAGATTCAACATTCTGATAAATATCAAAGAGAGAATCAGACATACCATTGAGGATTAAACCTCTGCAAATGTAATCATCATTCTACATTTGCTCCTCTTTCTAATCTGTTCTACAGTAGCATCATCCCCCATCATCTGGAATTGGTGTGCTCAGAACATACACCACACTCATGCTTGACAACAGGAAATGCATCTTCTTTTACCATCTTCTGAAATCCACCCCTTCAAAATTATACAGTTTGGAGAAGTTAGCAGCCATATGCTTCATAGCAGCAGCCATTGATTATCACAAAATAATTTACTTTGATTGTTGGGTTATGAGCCCAGAGCAGGGTGAAAATAATCAATAGCTTAACTAATTACCAATGAATGGTTATCGGATATCACTTGGAATCGTGTTATCACTTTACAAAGTAAACTATTCGACCCTAATGCCTGGGTATCATGAATATCTACTTGGGATAATACTAAATGTATGTTAATGATTTAGGTACAAATTAATAAACCTTTTGCACTCAAGTGTTTATTTTTATGTGTGTCATTCATGCATATGTGATTTCTTATTTATATAAAAATACTCATAGCTAGTCAAATTGAATTATGAGGATTAATAGACCCATTAATCGCCTCATAATTATCCCAATTATAGCTAATAGTGGTTACACGACCAATTAAAAGTGGTCATTAAGCAGCTATAACTGCCAACAGTAGTAATATTAGTACTAGCAGTATTAACTCTACCTAACAGTAGTAACATTATTACTAGCAGTATTAACTCTGCTAACAGTAGTAATGTTAGTACTAGCAATATTAACTCAGCCTAATAGTAATAACATTGTACTAGCAGTATTAACTCGATGAACCTTACCACTATAGAGCCAGGGTATTCAGGAACCTCATGGGTGTACACTCCGTACCTTCTGACCCATTACCAGGTGTGAACTCATCTCACAAGTGCATTAAATTTTCCAACAAAATCAACCTAAAGTCTTCTAAATTCCCCTCTTTTCTCTCCTCACTCGACCAGAGTTGATCAGTTTTGTTGATAAAAGGGTTTAGGGTTTTGTAGGTGGATCGATAAGTAGTTTTGTACATGGTTTATGAACCTTGTTTTGAAGGTATATGGGTAATTTTTTTTTAAAAATGTTGAAGAATATCTGGATTAGCAAGCATTTTAAATGGAAGCATTTACACAAAATCCAAACTTTTGTTGCTTTGTTGCCTGGTATGTGCTAAAACACATACCAATTCTTTACCAAAACAAGCCCAAAATAACCAGAAAAGAGCCGTTAATGCCTAATATTTGCGTGTTTCTTGAGTTTATGCATGTGCATGTACGGATATGACAAAACACATTAAAAAAAAGCCAAAACCGAAGAAAACCGAGCATGAGAATGAGAAGAGTGCAAAAGCCGATGCCGGGATGCTATTTTATGGGTTTTGGATGATCAAAGTTACATTTACGGAGTTATCGATCACAATTGAGAGTTTTCACTTTTCACCCTTCAACTTTACCTTACTTATACAAAAGCCCTTCAACTTTCCACAATTTACCAATTCACCCCTAAATTACCCATATTTACAACAAATCCTTAACTTTACCAATTTAGCAAATTTACCCTTACCATTTCACATATTACACTCATGGTCCCTTGGATTTAAAATATTTACTTAAATGGTCCTAAGTGTTTACAAAACTAAAATAAACCAAATCTTTAAACTATCACTACTCATTTCACAAACAAGTCAGCCCAAGCCCAAAACTACTCCTCCTACCCAGTCAAACCCAATTAAATTCGGTCAACACTTATCCCAAACTGATCCCCATTACCCTTTCTCGTCTGAACCCCCTTCATAATACCTCATGACCCCTTAGTAAACCATTGAACCCTCCCTTTCCTGGTTAGTCAACCCACATCTTCAGTCAAACGAAAAAAAAACCCAAACGCGCCAAAACATTATTGTTACTGTTTATCTCCTCAAATTAACTCTTACCCTGCATCCCACCATTTTAACCCCTACTTAATGTACTTCTAGAACCCTCTGACAACGTGTCAGAGGGTGTGACGCCTTTGGATTGCCAAGCTGGCAGAAGGAAGTGATTTCATTGGCTTAGACACCTCATTCCTTTGATCCTAAGGCTGTGAGAAGAGATGGTGATTAGATGGTGAATCAAAGGTCGAGATTAGAGCTCTAGATGATTCCTGAGATACCCCAGCTCCTCAACTCAGCTTATAAAAAGCCCCTTCTTAGTCACAAGAGGATTTCGTCCAATTTTCTTGCAATTAGAAGATTGTTACCATTTATTTTTTAAGTCATTTACTGTTTTTAAACCTTAGTTGTAATGTTAATTTTTATCTTGTAATTCCAGTTTAGTAATCCAATAACAGTTTTCATTTTTCTTAATTTTTCTCAATCTCTTGCAATTATTTCATTACTGTTTATAAGCATCATTCTACTGGTCATTAAGCTCAATTAAGCTTGTATAAGCTTAATTGAGCTCACTTCTGCTTTTAATTGTTCTTAATTTCAAGTTTTGAAAAAAGTCAACTAAAGTCAAAGGAAGTCAAATAGGTTTAGCTTGATTTCTGGTTTTAACTTGCTTTATGATTAAGTTTTATGTTTATTTGTTCATTCCAAATCAGTTGAGGTCAAAATTTCATCCATTGTTGAAGGTAGTTTGTCATTTGGCCATTTTAAGGGGTGTTTGGCAAAGTTGAAATTAGAGGTCAAAATTGGTTTTACTCCTTAAATTTATTCAAAGTCAGTTTGTTCTAGTATTTTTAAGGTTAATTAGGAAGGTTTTTAGTAGTCATATTAAGCTGTGTTTGGTAATTCAGCAAAATAGTTCATAATCTGCATTATTAATGTTTTCATATAAGTTTGTTTTTTATTTTGTAAATAGCTGTTTTTTTTTAGTCATTTTAAGGTGTCAAAATTAGTGTTAAACTTGTTTTCAATTCTATTCAAGTACTTTCTTTAAAGCCTTTAAGTTCAAATCTGCATTCCTTTTATTTTTCAAAATCTGTCATAGTTTATGCTTCTTTCCCAAATAGTGGTTTTCTCTCAGTTTTCACCAGCTTGTTAGTTCATTTTTAATTGTTTTAAAAATCATTAAAAATCAAAAATATCATTTTCATAAGCTTGTTTCACTTTTCACAAAAGAAAAAAAAAATCAGAAAAAAACTTTAAGGTAGGCTGCCCGTAGTTCAAAGTTGGAGGTTCAAAGATAATTTCTGCTCTGCATCAGTTCCAGTTTCTGTCCCATTAGCTTATTTTCAATCTATTTTGCTGCTTATTTATGTAAGAACTTGGTCTGATTTTCAGAATACTGATAATTTATATTATGGTAATTGTTGTTTTGCATCTTTGAAGCTCATTGGTACCTAGTTCATAGCTTAATTTGATCTAGAAAATGCCCCCCTAAGACCCCTAGGCTACTGCTACTGTAGTTACCTGTTTTAGTGCTTATTTCACTCTATTTTTAGCTTATTTGATCATGTAGAGTTAACTTGATTAGATTTAGTTTAGTTCATTAGGTTTGCTTGTAAGTCTCCTTTAGCTTATTAGGTGCTTTAAATCCAATTTAGAGTGTTTGTTTAGCTTATGATTGAAACTGTTTTGAGAATCTGTTTTTAGTTTTGATCTTAAATATGTTTAGATCTGTTTAGAGTGTTTGTTTAGCTTATAATTGGATTCGAACCCTGGTCAGTCACCTCACATTCCCACGCCTTACAACACACACACTAAACCATCATGCCCTTGGGTCTTGTCTTGTTTTAGATTGCATTTTTAATTCCCTTATAAACAGTTTAGAGTTTTAAGCTTTGTGGAAAACTAGAAGGGGGGGTTGAATAGTTTTACCAATTTAAAACTTCCTTTTAAATATTTAGATCGACTTATGTCAATCTATTTGGTTGTTTATGTTGGACGTTGATAGATAGATATATAAACGTGTAATGAAAGATAAAGAGTAAGAAGCACATCACCACGACACAAGTATTTATAGTGGTTCGGCTACAAGGACACCTTCCTTGTCCTACTCCACTCCCCGAGTCACCAACTCGAGAGTTCGTAAACACTACACCAACTCCTTATGGCGGAGAAGCCTTCACAACGTCGCTTAACCTTTTTCCGGTACAAAGCTAAATACCGAGTTCCTTCACACCAAGGCGAACCACACCTAACACAACGTCGCCTACCCTTTATACGGTGCTAGGCTAACCACCGAGTTCTTTTTCACCAAGGAGAACTAATCCTATCACAACGTCGCCTACCCTTTATTAGGTACTAGGCTAAGCACCTAGTTCCATTACTATGGAGGAAGTACTACCCTTCACAACACAACACCTAATATCAAGGAGATCCACTCCTTGTTACAACACCATCAAGGATATCACCATCCTTGGAAGTAAACAAATACTTATATGTATAACGATGCACCTAATTGATTATACGACCTAGGCATTCTTCCCAAATGCCACTTGATTTGATTCTTAGGCATCCTTCACTAATTCCTTTGACACAACGCTTGGCACCCTTCACTAATGCCTTCGTCTTGACACCTTTATCATTCTTCACTAATGCTCTTGACACGGACGATAAGCACCTTTCACTAATGCTTTCATCTTGACACTTTCGGCATCCTTCACTAATGCCTTCAACCCAACATCTATGGAGGAAGAAAGAACTATCAACAAGAGAACCTTAGTTGTCTTGATGATGACGAAGCATGGCAACTCATGGACTTGAGTTTGCTCGTCTTCAAGAAGTGGTGATCTCGCCTTTAAGAGGAACCTAGAGAATCACACAAAAACAAAAGACAAACTACATAGATCACTTGGATCTGAGGTTAGAGGGTTATAATACTTGGGGAAGTATGTGTGTGAAGTGATGAGTAGAAAGGAAGAAATGGCTCTCTATTTATAGAGGAATTTTTCTACTGTTCTCCGGATCCCGCGGATCCCTCCCACAAGGGATCCGGCTAGCACAAAGCCAGGGATCCGTGGGACGCTCCTCTTTGCCCATGGGTATTTTTGGTTATGGGTCATGGGTCATGGGTCATGGGTCATGGGTTATGGGTTGATCCATGGTTTTCTTTCTAGATACAATGTATCTCAAGGATACAATAACTTGGTTAAGTGGTATATATAAAACCATGTGTTATGGGTCAATACCATTTTCTAGTTTTTACCCATTTTAGTATATACTTGTTTTTACCCATTTTAGTATACTTAGTTTAAGTATATGCTAACCTAATATGTAAACATTAGTTGTTGTACATATGTATCTAAATCATAAAATCACTTATACTTGTTTTAGTGTTTTATGTTAAAACGTAAGTTTGTTAGGAAACTATTGACTCAAACTATTTACGTATTCTATTTGTTTCGTTAAAATAATTTTACGTTTGTTATCGACAAAACATTAGAAAATCGTAAAATATAAATAAACGTTTTTACGGCTTATTTGTATTAACAATCTCCCCCTTTTTGTTGATGACAAAACATAAAATTATTTTAAGAGAAAACTAAAATTCGTAGTAAATTTGAATTAGTACTTTTTACTTTCTTTTCCCCCTTTTTGTCGAAACAAAAAGTGTTAAAAGAAACCAACACAATTTTTATAAGAAAAATATGTAAAAATGTAAAGAGAGCAAGTGACTGGAATGGTACTCGTCTTAACTCCCCCTTGACGAGTCCATCCCTTTGAGAGGGCGTCAAGGACATGACGTAAAATAAACTAATTGTGTTTGCAAATATGTTTGCAAATGGTTCGTCTAAGTGACGAAAACGTGCTCCCCCTTGAAAATTGCAAAGTTGCAATGGGGTGTCATGAAGTATAATCCAAAATCGGATTAAGTTGCAAATGTTTTTGCAATATTGTTTGACACAAAGCTCCCCCTAGCTTTATGGTGTCAAAATCTTCATATGTATTTTGAAAATCTACAAAGTAAAGGTTAGAAAACAAGAGTATAATGCATAATTTCCTGCAAATAAAACTCAAGTTAGTAGAAATTTGTGCTTCTGTACCACGGATCCCACGGTTCCCTTCTTGGAGGGATCCGTCTAGGCATCATGGAGGGATCCGGCTATCTGTTGACAGTTTCTTCAGCAGTGAAGATGTGTCAAACAATGCTAATGAAGAGATGAGATATGTGTACAATAACAAGCACAACGCAAAAAATAATCATAGCATATAAATATTCATTCAATAAAACAAGAGATAATCAAACAAATCTCTAAAACTAAGAGAATGAACTAGGACATACAAGTACCACTTAATACTAACTAGTTACTAGACTTAAGACGTGATAATGTGCTTGATTCTAGGGATGAGTGGACTTGTTGATTTGATCTAACTTTGCAAGAAGATGATTAAACATGAAATGTATCTCATTTCATGCTTCTTGAACAAGTCCTTGAGTGTTTAGACAGTTTGGACAATTATTGTCTTGGTTTGGACCCGGAGGAAAATGGATATTTTGAGGAGGCTCTATGTGTGATTGTGGGTCTTCATTTTGAGAAGTAGGATGAGATTCTAAAAATGAGGGGGGTAATGGAACTTCTTCCATATGATCAAGGTTATTCCTTGTCTCCCATGATGGGCTAGTTGGTGTTGTTGGTGGTTCCCTATTCAATGAAAAGGTTGGTGAATGGGAGTTTCTTGGTGATGAATGATCCAATGAGTAGATGTTTGGGTGAGGGAGAGGCTCATTCAAGGAGTGTAGTCCATGCTCAATGAATGAGGGTTTTGATGGCTTGCTAGAACTAGTCAAGTTTGGTTTTGAACTAGAGGATCCTTTTTCTAGTCCGAAAGGTTTGATGCTAATCCTTGCGGTTCTCTTAGCCTTTGTTGGATGAGTTTGATGAGATGGGGTTCTAGTATCATTATCTCTAATGGGGATGTTTGTGGAAGATATTTCATGGATCATTTGACCCTTTCTTTTGGATGATCCTAAGGTTGAGGAGTTGTTGCTAAGAGCCTTAGTCATGGTGATGATGATGCTAATGTAAGCTTCTAATTGTTGATTTTTTAGAGGTAAGTGAGGATGGTGCCTTAAACCTAAGGTTGTTTGGTTTATAAAGGATAATTTGAATTAGGAAATTAAATTTTTGGCCACTTAGAGGACTAAGCATGCTCTTAAGGTTTTGATCAGCTCTAGGAGGATAATAAATGAATGCTAAAAGTGGTTAGAGAACCAAAAGGTGACTTAAAATTGAATATGGAAGCTGATTGAGGCTTTCTGCAGCTACGGATCCCACGGATCCCTCTCAGAGGATCCGTCGGTTAAAGACCAGTGGATCCCTGTCATGTGTTTTAGGTGAAATGATTATGCTTTTGTAAGGTTTATTATCAATGGATTTCGAGGTTTTGACTTAATTTTGAAGTCTTTAGCTGTTGGATATCTCAAATCCTCAACCATAATAAGTGATGGTGCTTAATGATGGTTTTGGGCAAGAAAATTGACTTTGGATAGTCTAACTATGTGTTTGACAAGGATACCATTTAATTTGATATGGAGAAATGGTGGTAACAAGTCCTAGAAGTCAGATAATGACCTAAGAAGAATTTACTAAAATCTTTAAAAAATAAAGAAAAAATAAAAAACTATTTTTGAGCCTAATTTTGAGTCAAAGATGATTAAGATCAATTTGCTAAAATTGAAGGATAGACCAAACTAAGTTCTATCAGACGTGATAGATAATGTGTGAGTGTTGGAGCAGAATTATGGTGAGTTTTGACTAGTTGATAAATCAAAATATTTGAAATATATCCTAAGTAAGCCATGAATGAGAGTGAGGTTTTCAACTATTTGAGGAAGACTTAGTTGGCTCTAGTATCTTATGTTTGACTCGTGTGAGATGATCTAGTAGATTGTTTTGATGTGAGCAAATATGTATTGCATATCAGATGTCACGGATCCCGCGGTTCCCTTCTGGGAGGGATCCGGCTAGTTCAATTTTGGGATCCGCCTCTGCAGATCAGAAGGCTTTCAGCAAATGTGCAACTTTGCACTTTATAGTAAATGCTTCTCCTAGTTGTTTCTATGAGGACTAAATGCAAGAAGACAACTAATATAACGTATAGCAAAGTAGGAAGAGCTAAAATTCCTAAAATGAGTGACGACGACCACTCAAGGGGTCGTAAAATCTCATTTTCCAAATACCTAAGTTAGGATTTTTTAGTGCCAAGATATGGCGATACCTACATACTACGAGCATAGTTTAAAGTGTTACAAACCATTGTTTGAAATTTTTCATCATACATTTGGGTCCTAAGACCTTACCTCTCTTCTCCTCGCCATCTTGTCTTCACCCATCTTCTACTATTTATCATACCATTTCTACCTCTTTTTCTTCAAAAAATTGGCAAAGCACTTGAAGATTCCCTTGGTTTGTTGCCATTCGGGTGATGCACCAGGAACGTCCAGAAATTGGTTGATATACTCCAAGGGGTCGAGTTCGGTATTTCCAAGTGGGTTGCTACTTCCTTCACCTTCTCTTTGTCTCTCCCTTTCTTCCGAGGAATCCGTGGGTGGGTGAGGCCTCTTGCCATCTACCATAAACCTCGTGGTTCTTCCCTCGGTCAATGGAACCATAACCTTGTTGCAAAAGCTATGGTCATAGGTTTGTGGAGAAGGATCTAATGCAAAGATGAATTTAGCAAGACGGGTTAGGAGCATTGCATACGGGAGCACCATCTTGTCCATGCTTCTTACACTTGCCATTCTCTTGACCATGTAGTAGGCAATGTTGAAGCAAGTCTTGGTCACTAGACAATAGATCATGAAGCTTAGACATGCGTTGGGGTGATCCTTGTTTCCTACTAGACACACCACATTCTCCCTTATCACATCTTCCCATTTTCTATACAACGGGTACATCTCCGAGAGCTCCATTTGGAAAGGATCCCTATAGATCACTTTCGACTTCCTAGTAACCCTTGATGGGGATGCTCTTGGCATAAACACGGTGTCCCTTACCGTGGTTGCTTCCGGGATTGTCATGTGATAAATTTCGTGATGATCAACCATAGAGTGTATCTCCTCCAACGACCACTCATTAGAATACATGCAAACCCCGTCATATGGAACCCCTATTATTCTTCCAAACTCCTCAAGTGAAAGAGTGTACTCATGTCCATTTATGGTGAATTCAATTGAGATGGACCCATCATCATTTCTAATTATACCCATTGTTTTGTAGAACTCAAGCACAAAGACGGGGCAAATTTGCTCGTTTATATCCAATAAAAAATCAAACCCAATAATTCCAAATACTTCCCTTATGTCGGTATTTGAAAGAAATGATGGATCAACAACTTTGCCTTCATGAAAGAGTCTCCTTTCAAGCAACTTAAAGGCTTTCCTATCGTCCGGACTTAATCCATCTTTCCTATGGTACATGGGTATGTAGTGAGCGGTGTCTTGGTAATCTTGTTGCTTGTTGCTTGGCATGATTGTTCCTAAACAATTCAACCACAATGTGGTGTTAATTGTGAATAGTAACCTAGAGGGTTTGATCACAATTTTGCTCTCATCATCTTTGTTGAGTTCAAGAAATGTGTTTAATTTGTATTAACAATGTTAATTCTTTGATTTAGATTATCTTAGAAAACAATGTGGTGACAAATTATGATAAACCCATTTGAACCCAACTCTTAAAGATGAAGAAATTGTAATCTTAGAAATCAAGGAATTAAATTAACAATGTAGTGAAGATTGTACTTACACAAATGATTGTTAAACTTGAGAGGAATGATCAAATTGCTCCTATGAACAGTACCAGAGTTTTTGTTCATGAGTCTTTGAGGTAAGTATAATTGTGGAACATCCACAGTGATCATTCTTTAGCTTATACTGTCTTCTGTTGCACGGATCCCGCGGATCCCTCTCATTTGGGATCCGGCTAGTATAAACGAAGGGATCCGGCATGACAACAAAAGTCAGCTCAAACATTCTTTGATAAATTTGGTTTGGGAGTTCTAAAACGCCTAGTGTTTTGATGTTAAGGCTCTAAAACTTGTGGTTTGAGGTTTGGAAGATTTAATACTATTCCTATTAGACGAGATTCCCTTTTTAAGAATTAGTCATAATTCTTGGGAAGCATTTCAAACATTATAATAAAATCCCATTTTATCATAACATAAGAAGTTTCACATGGATATTTATTGACATAGATTAAGTGTCAATAAGTCCTTTTTGATGAATAATGATTGAGGTTATCGAATAACCAGGATATCATTATTACGAGTTGGTAATGTAGTCTATACAAATTAGTCGAAGAATACTATTTTGATGATGACTATAATATGAATAACTACTTAAGTAATTATTAATAGATATAAATCATGCGACTAAGATTTTAATAATAGTAGAATCAAAAGGTAAATTATTAGCGATCATACCTTTGCTAAATATTCTTTTTAAGAAAAGAAATATTTAGATGAAATGTTTTGTGATTTTCTTGGAATCTCCAGATTCATGTTGTGAGAAGGACAACACTAAACATTCTTTTTGCGAAAAGAAATATTTAGATAGATTCTTCATGATCTTCTTGGTGACTCCGAATCCAAGTATGACAAATGCTTAATAAGGAAAATGTTAGAGCATTCTATCATTGTCCAACAATAAACATTATAATGATTTTTAAAATATGAGAAGAAAAAAAATCCTTCTTTGTAGTTTTCACACATACGCGGATCGTATCAAGTTTTTAAAGTACCACATACTCTAAGAAACATGGTAACAAAGCTCTGATGCCAATTGTGGAAAACTAGAAGGGGGGGTTGAATAGTTTTACCAATTTAAAACTTCTTTTTAAATATTTAGATCGACTTATGTCAATCTATTTGGTTGTTTATGTTGGACGTTGATAGATAGATATATAAACGTGTAATGAAAGATAAAGAGTAAGAAGCACATCACCACGACATATGTATTTATAGTGGTTCGGCTACAAGGACATCTTCCTTGCCCTACTCCACTCCCCGAGTCACCTACTCGAGAGTTCGTAAACACTACACCAACTCCTTATGGCAGAGAAGCCTTCACAACGTCGCTTAACCTTTTTCCGGTACAAAGCTAAATACCGAGTTCCTTCACACCAAGGTGAACCACACCTAACACAACGTCGCCTACCCTTTATACGGTGCTAGGCTAACCACCGAGTTCTTTCACACCAAGGAGAACTAATCCTATCACAACGTCACCTACCCTTTATTAGGTACTAGGCTAAGCACCTAGTTCCATTACTATGGAGGAACTACTACCCTTCACAACACAACACCTAATATCAGGGAGATCCACTCCTTGTTACAACACCATCAAGGATATCACCATCCTTGAAAGTAAACAAATACTTATATGTATAACGATGCACCTCATCGATTATACGACCTAGGCATTCTTCCCAAATGCCACTTG
The DNA here is from genome assembly GCA_910596185.1 of Chrysanthemum makinoi. NCBI lineage: Eukaryota > Viridiplantae > Streptophyta > Magnoliopsida > Asterales > Asteraceae > Chrysanthemum > Chrysanthemum makinoi. The sequence goes on along the minus strand of OU343222.1, from coordinate 290,015,396 downwards.
ATTTGATTCTTAGGCATCCTTCACTAATGCCTTTGACACAACGTTTGGCACCCTTCACTAATGCCTTCGTCTTGACACCTTTAGCATTCTTCACTAATGCTCTTGACACGGACGATAAGCACCTTTCACTAATGCTTTCATCTTGACACTTTCGGCATCCTTCACTAATGCCTTCAACCCAACATCTACGGAGGAAGAAAGAACTATCAACAAGAGAACCTTAGTTGTCTTGATGATGACGAAGCATGGCAACTCATGGACTTGAGTTTGATCGTCTTCAAGAAGTGGTGATCTCGCCTTTAAGAGGAACCTAGAGAATCACACAAATACAAAAGACAAACTACATAGATCACTTGGATCTGAGGATAGAGGGTTATAATACTTGGGGAAGTATGTGTGTGAAGTGATGAATAGAAAGGAAGAAATGGCTCTCTATTTATAGAGGAATTTTTCTACTGTTCCCCGGATCCCGCGGATCCCTCCCACAAGGGATCCGGCTAGCACATAACCAGGGATCCGTGGGACGCTCCTCTTTGCCCATGGGTATTTTTGGTTATGGGTCATGGGTCATGGGTTATGGGTTGATCCATGGTTTTCTTTCTAGATACAATGTATCTCAAGGATACAATGAACTTGGTTAAGTGGTATATATAAAACCATGGGTTTTGGGTCAATACCATTTGCTAGTTTTTACCCATTTAGTATATACTTGTTTTTACCCATTTTAGTATATAATTGTTTTTACCCATTTTAGTATACTTAGTTTAAGTATATGCTAACCCGATATGTAAACATTAGTTGTTGTACATATGTATCTAAATCATAAAATCACTTATACTTGTTTTAGTGTTTTATGTGAAAACGTAAGTGTGTTAGGAAACTATTGACTCAAACTATTTACGTATTCTATTTGTTTCGTTTAAATGATTTTACGTTTGTTATCGACAAAACATTAGAAGATCGTAAAATATAAATAAACGTTTTTACGGCTTATTTTTATTAACAAGCTTATTTTGAACTTTCTGCTTATTATAGCTTTTTAGCAGCAGCTTTTTCACATTTAATATTTTTTTTAAGTTTAGTTTTTAGCAAAGTATTTTCCATAAATTTTTCATAATTTTCCTAAATGTTTTAGTATTTTTAATAATTAATTTCTTAGTTTTAGTTTTTAATTCATAATAAATAGATAAAAACTCGAAAAAATATTATGCTTTTTCTTAAAATCATTTTTACTTGTACTCTTCGTAGGAAAAATAAATTTTCATTCCTAGGGTCGTTTTTCCAAATAGTTTACGTTTTAGGCTCGGGTTTTTACCCGAGCACACTCGTTTTTACGTTTTTCTTACTTTTTAAGTTTTAAAAGTTTCTTTTTGTCAAATTACTTTTCTTATTAGTTAAATTTAGTTTACTTTTCATAAAATTAGCTTAATTCCCGTTATTTAGTTTTAATTCACATATTTAGAATTCCCGTAGTTGCGTTTTATGCTTAAATTGCATTTTAGATTTAAAACAACTATAATGTTTCCAAATCTCATTGTTAGTTCATAAAATTCAAGCATTTCATCTAAAATCTCAATGTTAGTCGCTTCTTGCTCCTAATGTTTCCAAAGCTTGTTGCCAAACACGACTATAATGTGTAAAACAACTCTTAAATGCTACTTTATGGGGCGTTAGAGAAAGAGCATTCCGGAAAAGGAAAAAAAGCAAAGCTATTTGCTGCTTGCCAAACAAGCATTATATTTACCACGCTCACCGCTCCATGTTGTTAAATGATCATAAGCGCTCTGCACCAAACACACCCTTAACTTATAATGGTTAAGCTTATAAGCATAAATAGGACATAATCTAACGTTGATATGTAAATAAACTAAAAAAGCGAGGTTCCTAATTTCAAATAATCATACAAGTCTGGAAGATAAGCTAATACGAACACCCCTACTTCGTAGTTGGTAAATTGGTTAATTTAGTATCCGACTATCTAACTCACTTCAGCTTGGTCATGCGGCTTGCATATGGCTTTCTGTTGCTAATTTATGACAAAATGTTATAACATACGAGGTTTTGTGCCCGCACGTTGCCGCGGTGTGTTCTATGAAACATGGATGTAAACATACATAGATAGTTAAGGTGTTTCTACATTCACATACAAAATTATGCAAGCAGTTTACACACTAACTGATGCAAGCAGTTTACATAACAAATCTGTTCTACACATACTTGCTGTAAAAGTTTCAGGCCCACCTTCGTTATCTTTTCACATCTATGTACAAATTAAGAAGTGTCCATACCGCTGCAGGAACCACCACAACAATAAGAAAGTAGCCGATTACCCGTTAAACATGTCAAAGGGAATAGGAAATATGAATGTTAGTATTTGTATAGTGAGTCTAACCCGAACATGTATGTTTAGCTCTTTCATTTTACAGTGACAAATCAAAATATAAGATTAGCAATCTCAACAGCTTTTTGGTTGCGAATTATTTTGTGATTAATTAATTTTTTAAAGAAAAAAACGGTAAAACGTAAAACAAAGTCATCAGCAGATTAATATATCTTCCAAAACGACATATAAACATCATTGCTAGCCTAGGTATACAAAAAAATGTTCACGCTTAATTAATACGGCATTAAGAGCATTGATACCAATGAGTATCATATTTCTAATTCTTTTTATCCTTGCATAGCGACATGGTTAAATTAGAAAAGGCTTAAAAGTAACATTATTTAATTACAATTTGCAGACATATTCTAAAACTTAATCTCGTACTACTGAAAAAAGAAAATTTATAGAAACTAAATTAGCGGAACTCACTTGATAGCTAGAGAAACAGATGCAAGATATCCCTTAAAGTAAGCAACTCTTAGTTTGTAATCCAACATTTCATGTAGGGGAGATGTATCATTGTCTTCATCATCCATACCTTTAGATGGTTGACAAATGATTCAATAAATCTAACCATTGGCATAGATTCAACAGAAATTTGGGAATAAATTTAGAATTAGTGAATAGGCCCCACGGAACAACATAGAGCCATGATGATGGAGCCTGCCATCAGTCAAAATTTTTTGAGGTTGATAAACTTACTTATTAGTGTGTTGTTTTCTTCTCAAACGGATCAAACGGGTCAAATCAATAAAATTAGTTGAAGAGGGAATGGGTCAAACAGGTTGAAAAAATTATTCCAAGATTCTGATTTTTAAGTATATTTTTTTGTGGCTATAATTAACACGATGATGCTATTTCATATAAAAAATGGACATAATAATTTTTGTAGGCTGAGTCGCTGACCCCTTTTGACCCGTTAACCAACCCGTTTGAGCCACCCATCTTGCCACCCTAAATGATGATATAGAAGAGTACCTTTTCACCAATCACTCCAGTTTCCCATTCAGCTGAAAAAGAAATTTGATAGGCAAGGTAAACCATCAATGTTATACAATTTATATGTGTGTATTTATATGAATTTACTATGCAAGGAAAGCAGCTTACCTATCATCGCTGCTTCTTGTGTCCTATAACAATCATTTTGATCTTGGTTTGTGTAATGTGACGCAAACCTTGATGTATAATGATTCAGGCCAATAAAATCTAATGAAGTTGTAAGTGTATCTTTATCTTTTTCGGAAAACTTTGGAAGCAGGCCTCCAAGACTCTCTTGCATAGATTTAGGATATTCCCCAAAATATATTGGATCCAAGTACCTACATTATGAATTCACATTAGGGTTGTTAGCACAATTACCAGCCTACTAGTTTCCCGTTTTATACAGTGTACTTCTTTTGTGCATGTGAATCACTACAATATAGTTTTGTGTCGCATTCAGGTAATTTTATAACCAAAAAACCTGAGAAATTGGCGTTCAAAAATGATAAAGTTTATATAAAAAGGTTCACTTTTATATATAAATTTTTTTTTATAGATATTATACATAGAAGGTTTTTTTTTGGCAATAGACTACAACCCACAAATGAAATATCAGGCAACCTACCATCCGAGTTGAAAAAAACATTCCAAGGTGATGCAAATCCGCGTGCGACGCAAATTTGATCACAACTTTGAAGTCTTTCTCTCTCCTGCATTACAAAAAAAAGAAATTTGCTAGACCCACATAAAAGTATCCAAAAAAACAATCCACTCGCTGAGGTGTCAGCGGGTGATTGGTTTTTTGTGGGATCCACACCTCACAAAAACCAATCACCCCTTGACACCTCAGCGAGTGGATTGTTTTTGTTGATACTTTTAGGTGGATGTATCATTGCTCCAAAAAAAATATTCAAAAACATGTTCAAACCCATATTCGATAGATTAACAAAGATTACACAATGGTACCCATGTTTGTCAAGAAAATCCCAGATATCGTCTCTTCTTGATCTTGATGGTACTTTAAGCTCTAAATAACACGCGTCGTCAACTGTTTTAGCCTCATTTACAGTAACTTGGGCACAATCCTATATGAAAATGTGAGAAAATAAGAGAACCACGTTAAGTAATCCACTACAGCATAAATAAATGTTATACATATGCATAGGCTAAAAGAAAAGGTGGACGTGTTTATAATATTTGGTTAATATATTTTGTAATTCTGATTCTTACTCCGGTGGTTCAGACAAAGAACCCAATTATGAATATAGTCAATAGTTCTTATGGAAGTTATACAATACATTAAGAAACCGGAATAAGGCAGATGAAGAACTTAAGTAATGGAACACTTACTTCTTGGGAGAAATCAGCAACACCTTTTCCTCCAAACTTGGATGTTCACCTCTTGTTAAGATCATTTCATTCCTGGTGTAGGCACTGGTGCTGCTATTTACACGGCGCTGAAGCTTCCTGAGGAAAAAGAAAATTGTAGAACTGTCCATTCAATAATGTGCGAAAAAGCTGGAAATGAATATGTAATGTTATTCGGATGAGTTAAAAACATTAGTACTTCAACGAAATGTAGAAAAACCTTCAAATCGCAAGAAACGCTTGTTCTTAGAATTCCTTTTTTAGGCGCTCACGTTGTTCTTAGAATTCCTTCAAATCTGCAACTTATACATGTTATTTAGAAGAATGTGATAAAACAAAGATAGTTATACAAAGGCATATAAATCATAAGTAGTATTCTACCTTGTCTTTGTAAACGGGTTGGCATTTTCAGATTCAAATCCCTCTCATCTTGCCTCTGCCACCCTATTAGGGAATGAGGAGAAGAATGGAAGTGCTGCATATGAAACTGCACGAAATGATCGACAACATTATGACGTTGTACAATATTTAACTTCATACAAACAAATAACTGTTCAGTAACATACCCAATTAAAACCCACAATTGTCATTTGTTTGAAATTGAACACCTTCTAATAAATCATTTTCAAAAAGGGGTGTTTAGGATTACATTTTTATAGTGGCGTATTGGTTCTTTGTTTATTGTTTTTCTGTTTACATTAGTTTAAATGCATGTATGAGACCACCTAATTTTCACCCTACTATTAAATTAAGGTAAAATTGGATTCGATTTTTGTTTGCTTAACCATAATCTAATAAAGTATAATGCTATTACTTCAAACAACTTACTTTCTATCAAAACTAATTCCGAAACACCCCTAATTATGTATGGTGGAGCTTAATTTGTTATAGATAGATTTAACACCTTATAAACATGCCTAATAACCCATGAAAAAAATAGCCAAATCTTTGAGCATAACATGTAGCCCGATGTAATTTAAAGATGATTAATTACTTGTAAGCACAAATTTTTTTTAATGCTTGATCAAGATAGTCTATAGTTCCACCTTGGTAGAAGCGATCAATCATTATATCAGGGTCGCAACTACCACAGTAAGAGTCGTGAGGTAGCAACTGCAAAAACTGCTTTTTTAGTCGGCTTAGTTGACACAGTTCGCCTCTTTGGGTCCTGTTTTGAAGAAATGAAGGTCACATCAGACTTATTTAATATATTTTAAGTTGAAAAGAATACAATAATATAAATATCTCAGTCACTATATACATAAATCACTATAATGATGTCTAATAAGTTCTTTCAATACAAAATTCTAAACACCCTCTAAAGCTAATTATTTCACAGTTAATGTTTTCAAGAACAATCGAAATTCTTTTGTCTTCTTAATAAGATCTACAAAAATGTTACATAAGATTTACCAATAAGGTCTCTCCTAACTAATAGTATAGGCTCAAGTGCAAATATGGTTTAAACATTACAGGACAATTTTATAACCTTTTCAAGTATTAGTGACCAAATGGACAAACTGAATCACCGGTCAAAAGGGATAAACGATATGAGTTTAAGCGGCCAATGGCCCAATACTCGATTGAATAACTCTAAAAATAACGTTAAGCTGCTAAAGAGTGAGAAAATGGTTTACATGGGAATGCAAATATGGTTTTACAAAATGTAACTATGACATTGATGAATATGACTAAACAAAATACGAGCTTAGGCTAAAAATATCACATTTTCTAATAAAGGGTTCACTGCCAATTAGTCTAGGTACCATTGTAATCATATTTTTACCCGTAAGATATCTCGTTTACACCATAATAAAAAACAAAGTAAGGAGCTTATTAATAGATTATAACATACCTCTAATTGTTTTTTTCTCTAACCCATTTCATTAAATACTCGTCGCACCCTTCATCAAGCATCCATCATCAGGCACATATAGCAGCTTAAGTTTTAATAACCAATCCCAGTTCCCAAACGCCCCTTACTCACATAAACAACCAAATCCACTCACTTTACTAATGCTGATTCTAACAGCAAACACACAAAATTAATAGGCCCTTAAATAAGCTTACCAAGACACCGCTTAAAAGCCGGCCAAACACATAATCCACTCATACAGATTGAGCACTTGAAGATCTTTGTAATCGCACTTCTCTTGAATAGCTCCTTCTCTGCATTACCAAAAAGAAAGTGGTAAAACTCAATTACCCATTATAATCATTTCATATGGGACATACAGTTAAGACCAACAAACATTTTTTTACATTTCATCAAACAGTTTATGGTCATCATCCAACCTGCCACCAAATAACATAAACCAGCAGAAATTAGATATCAGGTATGTATAGAAAAACATACCCATAAAAGCAAAACGGAGTGACTCAATCATACTTGATGAACGGAGTGACTCAATCAATACTTGATAACAACCTTAATCAGGCAATCCCATAAACCCCTAAATAAAAATAAATTAATAATTAAATAAATAAATAAATACAAAATTAACAAAGAAACTAAATTAAAACATAACCCTAATTTTACCTATGTCCCCTAATATCACAACTCGAAAAATTTCGGATTACTATAATAATATTTATCACGTCAGAAAATTTAAATCGATTATTTTCTGACAGATGTTAATATTTAAATTTAAAAACGAGAGGTCATCTCGTTTCTTTAAAAATAAGACACCGCACACACGATACTTGTCCACTAAGTATCTGTATAATAAATGTGGAATTTATTATTGTCCAAGTTAAAATTTGGGCATACCTAAGCTTAAACCCTTGTTATGGGAAGTTATCCCGCATACTGCAGCACACAGTAACATACAGAACTAAAAATAAATACTTAGATAAGTGAAATATACATTTTTATCATTCATTGATAATCTAAGAAAGAAAACGAGAGGTCGTCTCGTGAATTTACAAAATCACGGCACCGCACGCATACCGACACCAAATTTGTAACGGCAAACAGTTATAATCAAATTTTTATGTAATAATAATGTTATATTATTATGTTTAAGAAATTGTTTCCAAAACAATAATTTTTATATTTTTCGGGTACCGGGAAGGTACATTTACACATAGATTCGACAAAACACGGGGTACAATTGATACCGTGTATAATATTAATAATAAAAGATAACCTATACCCCCTACCCGCCGCCCACCTCTATACTTTTTCTTCTATTTTGTTTTCTTCCCAAAGCAGAAATAAAAACATTGGAGGTCTTCACCTTCTTTCCAAGACACTCTTGATATGTCATTTTCTTTTTCCATTTTTTTCGTCTCATCCTTTTGACAAAGAGTAACTCTCTGGTCCTTCTTCTTTGGGATGCATCGCCTCCCCCTTTCTTCCTCAAAACCATCACCCCCATCTTTCTTCTTGAAAGTCCACGGGCCTACTCCTATACTCGCAAGGGTCAAAGGATGAAGAGTCATTTTCTGTCACAAGAGGGTTTCGAAGGTGAAAGGGATCATTGCTCAAAACGTCACTTCACATGGCTCCATGGTAAAAAGCATGTCAAATATTTTTCTCTTTGAACCTTTTTATTCCCATTCGAAGACCAGGGCTTCAAGCACAAAACACATCTCAATTTTTATCACAAGAAACAAATTTTACAAGTTTTTGGTTTAAGGTTTTGATTGGTTGCTGGGTTTAGCTTAGATACGGATCGGGTGAAGTTTGTAATTGGGTTTTGGTTTTCTTGTGGTCTCCCTCTTCAGCCGGCAACACCATGCCTAATGTTAAGGTTGCTTGTCGGAGCCGTGCGCTACTACTAATTGATTTATTCCCCTTTGGATTACTAATGGCCAAGGTTTTGAGGTGATAGTTTATCTTTGGAGGCGCAAGGCAAAGGCATGGCATGGTCATAGACGACTCTGATTTATGTATTAGGACCATATTTTGATAATGGTCCATTTTCCGCACTTAATAAATAATGCAAACATTGTTTTCAAGAATGAATAAAAGTTTTTTTATGAAAATCAGTTGTTCTATGCTTATGTTGTGATATCAATTTAGTAGCACCCTAATACTTGTGTGCTTCCGCTAAGTCATTTTGGGGGTGTTACAGATTGGCATCAGAGCCTAGGTTATAGAGAACTGGATATTTTTAAAACCTAGACTATAACCACTTTTACAAAAACTTAACCCTATGACCGACACGTGCCTGCCTGCCGAGCTGATGCCTCACTTATAATCCTGCTGAGATCATAATTGATAAGATACATGTTTTACCACTGCTCACCTAATTTCATTATAGGTTATAATTATCTTCCCTATACGTATATTTACGTATCACAACATTGCACCTTTTCCCTCACATAAAGAGAATAATTGTTCTAATCCTTCAAGACAACCTTTAAAAGTATTGGGACATATTACTAGCGTAACTAAGCTAAGTATTTCAAAATTCATTGAACCTCGGTTGAATATAGACTGATCACCTATATTCAACCAGGGACAGTGGGACATAACCTGATCACCTATGTTCGACTCAGAGGTGAATTTTGCAATACTTAGGATCGTTATAATAGCGTTATGTCCAGTGAGAAAATGATAATATTTGTGATAAACGAGTATGTAACATCTTATAAAGCCACATACTGGCTTCACATTAATGTTAATCATAAACTTTATGTTCATATATAGAATATTTCCATAGCACAATCGGGTTATGTTACAGTCACTCCTACCCTAAACCTTACATTCCGTGGACGAATCAAACCATTTTAGGAGCAACCTTCCTATAGCACCTATGAGAAAGATCCCCTAGTGGGAATAGGCAACAAAAAGAACAATAAACCTTTGGCAAAATCGGGAAAGACATGATAAAGGACCTATAATCCCACAAAAACTTGAAAACTTTACGCCCTACCTTGATGATTAAATACCTATAAGCTCCACCCACCTCTTAAGAAAAACAGTGCCTACCTTGTTACCCTCCTACAAACGAAATAAATGAGTTGCTATACAAACTGTTTTCGATCATCCCACGGACCATTATAATCAAAATACCTTATGAACCACTCCATGAATTATTCTACAAACCAAATTACCACCCTACCATTTCACAATAAAGTAAACTACAATTTCACTACTACCTCACAAAAATAAAGTGTTTCTTAATAATTTGAAAAGTATTCTAGAACCACTATATTAGTTACTTACTTCCTCGAAAAGTGTTAATACCCCATAAACAGAAATGATCAATGTCCTCCTTAGTAGCTAAGCCTAACCTTAGGATGTATCCCACACTTTTTCCTAAAACCATAGATAACAATGAGGTTCGTCAACTATTAAACCTCTAACTTTACACAACTTAGACAATTAGATGAGAAAGAAAACACGCAAACCCGTAGCAAACCTTAAGGATTAACCACTATACTTTAGAACCATTAAACACCAGAAACGGGTACGTTTTGATAAAACCATGAGAAGTTAGAGGAGCTCACACTAACAAAATAGTGAAACCTCATAACATCAAGAAGTAGAACTTTCACCCAATGAACCTACCCCTGAAAATCATAGCACCTCAGATGGAGGATGTTTGCTGGTATAACACCTAGGTACCCATACCCAAAGGGGAAACCCTATAACAACCTAAGGAAAAATTCAAAACTTGTTCCAAATACCATCACCTTTTCCCGACACTCTATCGGGTAATGTAAACTGAGATCCGGGACGGATCTCCTGTAAGGTGGGTAGACTATAACAACCCGAAAAATTTGGATTACTATAATAATATTTATCACGTCAAAAAATTTAAATCGATTATTTTCTGACAGATGTTAATATTTAAATTTAAAAATGAGAGGTCATCTCGTTTCTTTAAAAATAAGACACCGCACACACGATACTTGTCCACTAAGTATCTGTATAATAAATGTGGAATTTATTATTGTCCAAGTTAAAATTTAGGCATACCTAAGCTTAAACCCTTGTTATGGGAAGTTATCCCGCACACTGCAAAGACGCTTGATAACATACAGAACTAAAAATAAATACTTAGATAAGTGAAATACACATTTTTTTCATTCATTGATAATCTAAGAAAGAAAACGAGAGGTCATCTCGTGAATTTACAAAATTACGGCACCGCACACATACCGACACCAAATTTGTAACGGCAAATAGTTATAATCAAATTTCTACCTAATAATAATGTTATATTATTATGTTTAAGAAATCGTTTCCAAAAACATAATTTTTATATTTTTCGGGTACCGGGAAGGTACATTTACACATAGATTCGACAAAACACGGGGTTAAATTTGATACCGTGTATAATATTAATAATAAAAGATAACCTATACCCCCTACCCGCCGCCCACCTCTCTACTTTTTCTTCTATTTCGTTTTCTTCCCAAAGCAGAAATAAAAACATTTGAGGTCTTCACCTTCTTTCCAAGACACTCTTGATATGTCATTTTCTTTTTCCATTTTTTTCGTCTCATCCTTTTGACAAAGAGTAACTTTTGGTCCTTCTTCTTTGGGATGCATCGCCTCCCCCTATCTTCCTCAAAACCATCACCCCCATCTTTCTTCTTGAAAGTCCACAGGCCTACTCCTATACTCGCAAGGGTCAAAGGATGAAGAGTCATTTTCTGTCACAAGAGGGTTTCGAAGGTGAAAGGGATCTTTGCTCAAAACGTCACTTCACATGGCTCCATGGTAAAAAGAATGTCAAATATTTTCCTCTTTGAACCTTTTTATTCCCATTCGAAGACCAGGGCTTCAGGCACAAAACACATCTCAATTTTTATCACAAGAAACAAATTTTACAAGTTTTTGGTTTAAGGTTTTGATTGGTTGCTGGGTTTAGCTTGGATTCGGATCGGGTGAAGTTTGTAATTGGATTTTGGTTTTCTTGTGGTCTCCCTCTTCATCCGGCAACACCATGCCTAATGTTAAGGTTGCGTGTCGGAGCCGTGCACTACTAATAATTGATTTATTCCCCTTTGGATTACTAATGGCCAAGGTTTTGAGGTGATAGTTTATCTTTGGAGGCGCAGGGCAAAGGCATGGCATGGTCATAGACGACTCTGATTTATGTATTGGGACCACATTTTGATAATGGGCCATTTTCCGAAGTTAATCAATAATGTTAACATTGTTTTCAAGAATGAATAGAAGTTTTTTTATGAAAATCAGTTATTCTATGCTTATGTTGTGATATCAATTTAGTAGCACCCCAAAACTTGTGTGCTTCCGCTGAGTCATTTTGGGGGTATTACAGATTGGCATCAGAGCCTAGGTTATAGAGAACTGGGTATTTTTAAAACCTAGACTATAACCACTTTTACAAAAACTTAACCTTATGACCGACACGTGCATGCCTGCCGAGCTGATGCCTCACTTATAATCCTGCTGAGATCATACTTGATAAGATACATGTTTTATCACTGCTCACCTAATTTCATTATAGGTTATAATTATCTTCCCTATACCTATATTTACGTATCACAGCACTGCACCTTTTCCCTCACATAAAGAGAATAGTTATTCTAATCCTTCAAGACAACTTTTAAAAGTATTGGGACATATTACTAGCGTAACTAAGCTAAGTATTTCAAAATTCATTGAACCTCGGTTGAATATAGATTGATCACCTATATTCAACCAGGGACAGTGGGACATAGCCTGATCACCTATGTCCGACTCAGAGGTGAATTTTGCAATACTTAGGATAGTTATAATAGCGTTATGTCCAGTGAGAAAATGATAATATTTGTGATAAACGAGTATGTAACATCTTATAAAGCCACACACTGGCGGCACATTAATGTTAATCATAAACTTTATGTTCATATATAGAATATTTACATATCACAATCGGGTTATGTTATAGTCACTCCTACCCCAAACCTTACATTCCGTGGACGAATCAAACCATTTTAGGAGCAACCTTCCAATAGCACATATGAGAAAGATCCCCTAGTGGGAATATGCAACAAAAAGAACAATAAACCTTTGGCAAAATCTGGAAAGGCATGATAAAGGACCTATAATCCCACAGAAACTTGAAAACTTTATGCCCTACCTTGAGGATGTATCCCACACTTTTGCCTAAAACCATAGATAACAATGAGGTTCATCAACTATTAAACCTCTAACTTTACCCCAACTTAGACAACTAAATGAGGAAGAAAACACACAAACCCGTAGCAAACCTTAAGGATTAACCACTATACTTTAGAACCATTAAACACCAGAAATGGGTACGTTTTGATAAAACCATGAGAAGTTAGAGGAGCTCACACTAACAAAATAGTGAAACCTCATAACATCAAGAAGTAGAACTTTCACCCAATGAACCTACCCCATAAAATCATAGCACCTCAGACGGAGGATGTGCTGCTGGCATAACACCTAGGTACCCATACCGAAAGGGGAAACCCTAAAACGACCTAAGGAAAAATTCAAAACTTGTTCCAAATACTATCACCTTTTCCGACACTCTATCGGGTAAACGTAACTGAGATCTGGGACGGATCTCCTCTAAGGTGGGTAGACTATTTCGGATTACTATAATAATATTTATCGCGTCAGAAAATTTAAATCGATTATTTTCTGACAGATGTTAATATTTAAATTTAAAAACGAGAGGTCATCTCGTTTCTTTAAAAATAAGACACCGCACACACGATACTTGCCCACTAAGTATCTGTATAATAAATGTGGAATTTATTATTGTCCAAGTTAAAATTTAGGCATACCTAAGCTTAAACCCTTGTTATGGGAAGTTATCCCGCACACTGGAGCATGCAGTAACATACCGAACTAAAAATAAATACTTAGATAAGTGAAATATACATTTTTATCATTCATTGATAATCTAAGAAAGAAAACGAGAGGTCATCTCGTGAATTTAGAAAATCACGGCACTGCACGCATACCGACACCAAATTTGTAACGGCAAAAAGTTGTAATCAAATTTCTACATAATAATAATGTTATATTATTATGTTTAAGAAATCGTTTCCAAAAACATAATTTTTATATTTTTCGGGTACCGAGAAGGTACATTTACACATAGATTCGACAAAACACGGGGTACAATTGATACAGTGTATAATATTAATAATAAAAGATAACCTATACCCCCTACCCGCCGCCCACCTCTCTACTTTTTCTTTTATTTCGTTTTATTCCCAAAGCAAAAATAAAAACATTGGAGGTCTTCACCTTCTTTCCAAGACACTCTTGATATGTCATTTTCTTTTTCCATTTTCTTTCGTCTCATCCTTTTGACAAAGAGTAACTTTCTGGTCCTTCTTCTTTGGGATGCATCGCCTCCCCCATTCTTCCTCCAAACCATCACCCCCATCTTTCTTCTTGAAAGTCCACAAGCCTACTCCTATACTCGCAAGGGTCAAAGGATGAAGAGTTATTTTCTGTCATAAGAGCTTTTTGAAGGTGAAAGTCGTCTTTGCTCAAAACGTCACTTCACATGGCTCCATGGTAAAAAGCATGTCAAATATTTTCCTCTTTGAACCTTTTTATTCCCATTCGAAGACCAGGGCTTCAGGCACAAAACACATCTCAATTTTTATCACAAGAAACAAATTTTACAAGTTTTTGGTTTAAGGTTTTGATTGGTTACTGGGTTTAGCTTGGATTCGGATTGGGTGAAGTTTGTAATTGGGTTTTGGTTTTCTTGTGGTCTCCCTCTTCAGCTGGCAACACCATGCCTAATGTTAAGGTTGCGTGTCGGAGTCGTGCACTACTACTACTTGATTTATTCCCCTTTGAATTACTAATGGCCAAGGTTTTGAGGTGATAGTTTATCTTTGGAGGCGCAAGGCAAAGGCATGACATGGTCATAGACGACTTTGATTTATGTATTGGGACCACATTTTGATAATGGGCCATTTTCCGCACTTAATCAATAATGTAAACATTGTTTTCAAGAATGAATAAAAGTTTCTTTATGAAAATCAGTTGTTCTATGCTTATGTTGTGATATCAATTTAGTAGCACTCCAATACTTTTGTGCTTCTGCTGAGTCATTTTGGGGGTGTTACACCCATGATCCTTACTTAAACCACATCGTCAGCGGCAAAAAATTAGGCTGCAAAAACCTAGGCAGCCACATACTCTACCGGTAAAAACACCACCAGAAAACCAACCGAACCACAAAATCTGTTTAGAGAGAGGAGTGTTATGTGGAAGATCCATGAGAGGTGTTTTTTTATGCGGAAGATGGGATTTGGTGGAAGTAGAAGTGTATATAAGAAGAAATAAGGAGAGGAGTATATATATTTTCTCAAAAAAAGTACTGTAGCAAAGTTACTATTCTTAAGAACGCCCAAAAAATGTAATATAGTAGGAATTACTAGTGAACATGTAATGCTATTCGGTCAATGCTTATGTTGTGAACATATTTATACGGTTGTGCATTACTTGCGCAAAAGACTAATCGTAAACCCTTCCTAAAGTGAAACGAGATCAAATCAAAGCCTTAGTTATAAAGGCTTGTGACTAATCGTCATTAATATATAAAAGTTTAAAGTTCATTTATTGTCAAGTGCAACCAACAACGAACGAACAACATGTTATATTATACCATCATTTGTGCCATTCGTTCGCCATAAGTAAATTAGTGGGTGCAACCATTCGTCCCGTTTGCATTTTTTTTGTGGGACCCGATAAGGTTTTTTTTTTTTTTTTTTTTTTAGTGCGTTTTAGTTATCATTATGTTATTCATAAAGTGATGAAATGACACTGAAGTAGTAATGTGGCAGATGAATAATATGTTGTTGTCTTTCTCGCACTTAGCTCCCTAATGTAATCACACCAAGCTTTTTAAAGAAAAAACTTAGCATATTTTGTGGAGTAAGGATTAAATGAGAAGTAAAATTAAAATGAAAAGGATGAGAAGAAACCACAGCCGTACATTTCAGATGCACCTAAAGAAATAAATGCATCTCCCCCTAAATGTCTCCTCCTCATTTGAAATGTGTGGCTCAAATTTCTTCCCATTCTTCTTATTTCAATTTCTCTTCTCACTAGATCTACTCCCTATTTTGTGTGACACTTAGCTCAAACTCTGACAAAAAAAAAAAAAAAAAAAAAAAAGTCACCACAAACATGATTTAACTAAATTAAACAACGTTCGTTTTTCAGTTGATTCTCGTTCGATCCACATCCCCAAATGGTAAAATTCGTTGTTATTATAAACCCAAACCAGATTCCTACGACACATTTTGGCTACAACCAAGTCAATACAATAGTCAAAAACAAAATATATACAGTATATTTTTTTTGAACATCAATCCATATTTCATTTCGGATAAAATCAAAACACATCACAATCATCCACCACTTTTCCGCACCCTCTCTCCTCCACGTGTCAGCCCCTCATTCATCAAACCCCATATTCTTCGCATTCCACTCTTTTTCTCACTACAACACGCCAAAATCCATCATTTTCCTTTTCTTTTTTTATTTTCATATTTTCCACCAAAGTATATAGTACCAACCATTTTGGGGTTTCGTTACATTTCAAAATTTTGTATGAAAAAATGGTGTTGGTAGATGTAAAAATGAGTGACGATTACGAGAATATTAACAATGACAATGAAGAAGAAAAAGAAGTAGAGTTGGGTGTACTGCCACGTCATACTAAGGTTGTCATAACTGGAAATAACCGTACAAAGTCGTGTTTTGTTGGTTTACAAGGTGTGGTCAAAATGTCTGGTGGTTATGGTGGTTGGCATTGGCTGGTAACTTTTTTTAATACTCCACTTTATTAACTTTTAACTGTTTTTTTGTTATTCATGTAATATAATGTTAGGTTTAGTTTTTGTTTATACCAATGTAGTACGGATTATTGTTGGAATAGGATTTTGTTGCAATATTAAATACTAACGATTGAGGGTTTCAAGTTGGTTAATGAAATGTTTTTTTTTTTTTTTTTTTTTGGTAAACATGGTTTCGACATTTTGGCCGACTAAACCACAAAATTTGAGTCTATGGTAGACACAAACCGGGTGAAGTCCTACTTTTTTTTGGGAAGGTTGGTGTGGCCACATTAGAGTTGTTCGCACGAACTTGATACTTCAGAGTTAGTGATGATAGTCATAAGCTTTTTGCTATTATATGTTTTTGTTTTTTCTATTACATGAGATATTGATGTTTCCTTAATGTTTTTTGGTTTTAATGTTAGTATTTAGAATCTTTATTTTTTGTGCGTTACTTATGAAGATTAGTTAGGGTTTTCTTTTGTTGCTATTGATGGAATAACTCATTTTGTAGTTAGTGTGTCTTTATGTCGAGGGATTCAAGGGGGATGTTTAGGTTTAGGTTTATGTTTTTGAACACAATACTGATTTATATGTTTGGATTAACAAATTCTGCCTCTGATTATCTAATTCTTAATAGCCAAATGATTAGTTTTGTGCGTTTTGCTCATTCTTTAATCATAACTGAGGCTGGCATTGGGTGGTAATTTTTTTATTACTACATTAATCTTTTTGTTATTTTATTTGCTTATATTTAAACTGCCTACAGGTTTAATGAAATGGATGTAACGGGTTTAAGATTGTTTAGTGAAAGTCATCTATATGTTTTTGCTTACTAATTCTAACGTTTATGTGTATTTTATGTTGGTTAGTTTGTGTGATATTAAGAATTTTAATTTTTTTAACTTTCTCATGAAGATTAGTTAAGAAAGCTCGTTAAGTGTGTTTGTTGCTAATGATTTAATACTGGAATGAGATGGAAAACTTATTTTTGGGGCTTTTGCGTCATTTTATTTAGGAATTAAGGGGTGTTTGGATTTGTTTTTTTTAACCTAGTACCGAATCTAATGTTCGGATAAGCAAGTTCAGCCTTTTATCATAATTTAGAACAATGTTAGTACATTATCCTTGGAAAGACGCCTACAGTTGTCGTTTTGACCATTTAATCTTTTTAAACAGTTATAATTTACCAACCATGCAAGTTCATCATTTCTCCTACGACCCATTTTATCACGAGTGATTATCTGATTATGGTTGTTCAATTCCACCCATAATCAGTTTCAAAACACATATCTAAACACTCCCATAAACGTGAAAAAGGACTAGTTATGAACTGAAGTAGTCGAATTTTGGTGAAGTCTCCTGATCAATACAAAGTATTGTTATTGATCACGGATTTAGCTGATAACATATATAGAACTTGTTATGCAAGCTACATTCTGATCAAACGACTACTCTGAAAATCCTTGGTTTGTTTGAGTTATAACATTTGTGGGTTTAACAAAATGTAGGTTCTCAAAAACGGCATAGAAGTAAAGCTACAAAGGAATGCATTGAGTGTCATTGAAGCTCCTACTGGCGATGAGAAAGACGAGGATCTTGAGATTGAAGATTCAGAGAATTCAGAGTGGAACGTCTCTGACCTAGGTTTGTTTTGCTGGTTCTGTTTTTTTTTTGGTGTAAAGAAAAATGAACGTGTGATAATTGTTAAGATTACCCTTGAAAGGTGTGTTTTAAAAATATCTAAACTTTGTGGCCAAATTTGAATCTTTTACAAATTGAAGGGTAATCTCGACCACAATGCCTTTTAATGACGGTTATTAAAGGTGGCAATTTCGGTCCATTTACCCATTTCCATGTCAATTTGGTTCATCTTTTATCTAAAACATGTCAAATTTCAAGGAAATCTAAAGGAATGAGTTAAAATGATCGAATGGGTCAAACGGATAGAAAGTCACACAAAGTCTAATCTTAATGGCTTAATTCATAGAACCTTCTTTCTTTTTCATTACAATTGACTAAGATTGTTATAATACTAATCTTGTTTTGTAATTATAAATGACACTGTAAGTCTGTAACTAAAAAGGCTTTATGGGTCAATCCATCCTGACCCATTCTGTTTTGGCCGTACTATAACACGGCCTGTCAACCTGAACCATTGTTTACCCGTTACTCAATCCAACAAGTTGGCCATGTTTATTTTGGGTAAAAAAGGGTCAACGGTGATGATTCTCGCAAGTATGTTTTGTTTAGCCATGATTGTGTTGCATGATGCTATTTTTTTCAGTCTTTGATGATCGTCACAAGTCTCATAGATCAAGGCATCATGCACTTAAACCAACAGGGTCAGCTGATAAAACCGTTAGACAGTCTCTCTCTTGTGACTCACAGTTGAAGAGTGCGGTTCCAATTTCTCATGGATCCACGGTATGCAAACCGTTATCATATTATTAAAACATATTACCAGGTATTTCTGATTACGTATTTTTTTTTTGTTGCTGACATGATCCTTTCCAGATGGTGGTGGAAGAAGTAACAATGGATTATAGTAATGGTGGTGGTGGTTGTGAAGGAGAAGATGAGACAGGCATACTGCCACGTCGTACTAAGGTAGTTATAACCGGAAACAACCGTACAAAGTCTCTGCTTGTTGGACTAAAAGGTGTTGTTAAAATGGCTGCTGGACGAGGCTGGCATTGGCTGGTAATTTTTACTACTTAATTATTTTCTAAATGTTATTCTATTTATCAAGTGGATTTAGTTTGGTTACTTAATGTAGTATCGATTGTTAGTAGGGTTTGATTACAGTTTGATTTAATCTCGGACATGGTGAGATTATTAAGTTGGAATTATTAATTACGAATCAAACTCGATATATAAGTGACATTATGATAAAAACAATCACACTGCAATCCTTGTTTTGTTTAATGCATAATATTTGGTTTTACCAAATTGTAGGTTCTCTCTAATGGCATGGAGGTTAAATTACAAAGGAGTGCATTAAGTGTGATTGCAGCTCCTACAGGTGATGAGAAAGACGAGGATCTTGAGCTTGAAAATTCCCAGCAGAACATCTCTGATCTGGGTTAGTTTTGCTGGTTATGTTATATGATTTGAAAGAAAAAACAAAGTTGTGATGGTGGCCAAGATTACCCTTGAATGGCCTAACTGAAAGTTATTCAAACTTTAATGGCTAAATTTTAATTTTTACAGATTCAAGGGTAATCCTGACCACAATGGCTTTTCAATGGCCCAATGGCGTTTGTTAGAGGTGGAAATTTCGATTTGTTACTTATTAGCGTGTCAATTTGGTTTGTCGTTTACTTTTTTACATTTCAAATTATAAGTTTAGCTAAAAGGGGGTGAGTCAAATGCGTTGAATGGATCAAGAGTCGCACAAAGTCTATTTTTAATTTATACATCCTCCTTGCTTGTTATATTAGAAGTTAAAGATTATGATTGTAATTATACCGTCTTTGCAGTTCTGATTAACACGTTAAGTTATTACAAATATTTTTTGAACAGCGGACAAAACATGGGTTGGTGCTTCAATCCAACCTTACCCTCTCTGTTTTGACCCTTATTTAAACATGGCTCAGTCAACCTGAACCATGTTGGCTCGTTACCCGACCTGCCCTTTAGTCATATTTAGCGTCTTTTATGAGGAGGAAGTGTTTGCATCACCTTACTGAGAGATTGTGTTGCATGATGTTATGTTTTCCAGCGTTTGATGACGAGTCTCACAAATCAAGGCATCACGCAGTTAATCCAACAGTGTCAGCTCATAAGACCATTAGTCAGTATCTTTCTCATGGCTCACAGTTGAAGAGTGTGGTTACAATTCCTCATGAATCCATGGTATGCAAACGTCATCATATTCTTACTAATAAAATAACCAAGTTTTCGGAATGTATCTTTTGTTGTTGACATGTATCCTTTCCAGATAGTGGCGGAAGAAGTAACAATGGATGATAGTGATGGTGGTGGTGGTTGTGAAGAAGAGCTAGGTGTACTGCCACCTCATACTAAGGTAGTTGTGACCGGAAACAACCGTACGAAATCGCTGTTTGTTGGATTACAAGGTGTTGTCAAAACGTCTGGTGGTCTTGGAGGCTGGCATTGGCTGGTAATCTTTTATTTCTAAATAAATTTATAAAAATCATCTTATTTAAAAAGCGAATCCAGTTGATAACAGAGTTTAAACTTGATATGCATGTGACATTAAGATCACGAAGTTACTCTGATATCCTTGTTTTGTTTGAGTTATATGTTTTGTGGGTTTAACAAACTGTAGGTTCTCTCAAATGGAATGGAGATAAAATTACAAAGGAATGCATTAAGTGTGATTGAAGCTCCTACTGGTGATGAGAATGATGAGGATCTTGAGGTTGAAAATTCGCAGTGGGACGTCTCTGATCTGGGTTAGTTTTGTGGGTTCTGTTTATATCATGTGATGAAAAATGATGGACTGATGTTGACCATGACTACCCTGGAAAGGCCTCATTCAAAATTATGCCAACTTTCATGGCCAAATTTAATTTTTACTAACTGAAGTGTAATCTTGTCATTTTGGCCACAATGTTTTTCCAATGGCCTTGTGTTCAAATCAGTGGCGTCAGGTGACAATTTCAATTATTCACATATTAGGAGGTCAAATTGGTTTGTTAAAAACATTTTAGAATAAGTATTATTATCTCCAAGGGGATGAGTTGAACAGGTCAAATGGGCACAAAAGTCTTCTTTTGAAATGCTTACGACCTTGTAAAATATATTACTATAGGTCTTTGGTTATCATTGTAATAATATTGTTTTTGTGATTAAAAGTGACATATATACATATACTTATTATATATAAAAGAAATTAATAAGGGAAAAAATGGGTTTATGGGTTAATCCAACCTGACCCGCTCTGTTTCAACCTGTACTATAACATGACCTTGTCTTTTTGGGTAAAGGGTTTTAACCATGGGTCCATTTAGCCATCTTAAACATCTCTTTGTGTAAAAAGCGCCGACATCACCTTACCAAATGATTGTGTTGCATGATATTATGTTTTGCAGCGTTTGATGATGGCTGCAAGTCTCACAGACTAAGGCATCGAGCACTTAAACCAACTGGGTCATCTCATAAGACCATTCGCAGGACTCTCTCTTGTGACACACAGTTGAAGGATTCAGTCGCTACTTCCTATGGGTCCATGGTCATGGAAGACATTACAATGGAGGATAATGATGAAGGGTGTGAAGAAAACGAGCTAACTGAACTGCCACCTAATACTAGGGTTGTTATTACTGGAAACAACCGTACAAAGTCGGTGCTTGTTGGACTAGAAGGTGTTGTCAAAATGGCTGTTGGTCAGGGAGGTTGGCATTGGCTGGTAAATTATATTACTTCATTAATTCTTTGATATTCTGAGTTATAAATTAATTGAAAGTTGGTTATCCAATGTAGTTTTGTTGAAATAGGATTTTGGATCCAGTTTGTTTTTTAAAGATTTCAAATTTTATCAATGGTTCTCTAATAACCCATTTTGTTATAACTGATTTCGTGTTGTTTTCATCTTAAGTAATAACTTTCATAATGCATATCTAACTAACTACTATAGGTAAGCATTGACATGTGATGTTCAAGTTATGAATTAATCGATCGAGTAGTGTAATGGCAAGTATTTAATGCTCCACAAATCCAATCCATACATAGTGATGATATGCGAAAGTGGATTTAGTTCATAGAAATCTCAAACTTCATATGACCTATTTTGTGGATCTGACCAATTGTATGTTGCAAAATGGTGGTATAAATTATGATTTTTGTGGGTTTAACAAATTGTAGGTTCTCAAGAATGGCATGGAGGTTAACTTACAAAGGAATGCATTAACTGTGATTAAAGCTCCGAGTGGTAATGAGAACGACAAGGATATTGAGATTGAAAATTCGCAGTGGAATGTCTCTGATCACGGTTAGTTTTGTGGGTTCTCTTTATAGTGTTAAGAAAACCAAAGGTGTGTTGGTGGTCAAAATTACCTCAAATGGCTTAATTTAATATTCTGCGAACTTTTTATGGCCAAATTTTAATCTTCGACAGATTACACTGGGTAATGTTGACCATGATAAGTTTTCAATGTATGCACTATTGCACTTTCATTCAACATAGGTGGCAATTCGATCCATTACTTATTACCGTCTTTTATTAGTTTATATCAAACATGTCGAATCAAAGATAATTAGCTAAAATGGGCCGAGTCAAATGGGTCAAACACACAAATGCCCCGAAAGTCACCCAAAGTATACTTTAAACGCATACAACTTCCTTATTTTTTTTAACTAAAAGAATTTTTTTCTAAGTATACTATTACTAACTATAGAAGTACTTTGAAAAGTTGTCAAAAAAAGTATATGGGTCAATCCAACCTGACCCACTCTGCTTCAACCCATACTAAAACATGACAGTTTAACCCAAAACTTTGCTGACCTCTCCTATTACCGAACCCGCCCATCTAGACATCGTTAGCATTCTTTTTTTCGGGGTAAAGGGTTGTCATCACCTTACCAAATGATTGTAATGCACGGTGTTATGTTTCCCAGCCTCTGATGATGGGCGCAAGTCTGACAGATCAAGGCATCATGCACTTAAACCAACAGGGTCAGTTCATAAGACAATTAGTAGGTCTGTCTCTTGTGATTTACTGCTGAAGAGATCGGTTACAACTCGTCATGGGTCCATGGTATGCAAACTGTTGTCAAATAATTAGTAATAATTATGAGCAATTGTTCTTGGGTTAGATCAAACTGACATTTCTATTGACATGTATCATTTCCAGAAGGTTGATCTTGGCAAACTTGAGATGACAGCCTTACAAAGATATTGGCGCCATTTTAACCTCGTGAGTGTATTGATATAAACAGCTTTTGAATAACTTACTGGTGATTATATACAAACATTCATTTCAATCTTTTCCCTTATTTTCAGATGGATGGAAGGCCCAACCCATCCAGGGAGCAGCTTCTTGATGTTGTCCAAAAGCATTTTATGTCAGAGGTAGGCACAAACTTGTTTGTTTTGTTATTTTATATAACGGGTTATAACCAGCAGTTTAATTCTCTGTAATGAGAGCGACTAGGTGGTATTTGTATTTATGTTTAGGATTGATTTATTGGATCAATGAGATGTGAGGTTTCTATAATCAGGTTTTGATGTTTGGATAAACAAGTTCTGCTCTAGATATCTTATTTATGGGTGTTGATACTCACACCATCTTTTTTGATACATACACCACACTGTACAACACGGTAATGCACACTGTACAACACTGTAATGCACAAATGTGGTATATGTATAAAAAAAAATGGTGTGAGTATCAACACCCCTTATTTATAGGGTCAAATAAACAGTTTTGGATCGATAATAGCTTTTTTTTTTTTTTTTTTTTTTAAATCAAACTAGCGCATGATCATCTCAACTAAGATACTACTAACATATCCTTTAACCTAATTTTAGATACTTCTATTTGCATTTCACGTCTCCAGTCTCCACGATTTTAGAAATGTCCTATTTGATCATTATTTTTATTTTTAAATAGTTCTTTATTTGGATGAACACATTCAAACTTGTAAAATTTTCTACATACCCACAAACTGTGCAGTAATCTTATTCTTCACCCCTAGTTTTAATGAAAAGACTCATGGACATTTTTGTTGTAGAAACTTGATGAGTTACAAGTTATCGCGGGGTTCGTGCAAGCTGCTAAGAAGTTGAAGGCAATGTACAAATGACCGACAACGTCTGCATTTCAGTGTGGACTTCGATTACTAACGGATACAAGATAGCTGTAAAGTCAATTACTTCTTCCATACCTCTTCATTCTGCAATCTTTAACAGGTTCTTATCCCGAGGAGCATTGGTGCACACCAGGGTCGGCTAGCTTAGTTTAGATGGGTTGCTATTGTATAGCTCTTTTGGTAGCAGTTGTATATACATGTAAATAGAAACTTTGCAAACACATTTGCAAGAAGCTCCTAACAATTTATCATGAATGCATGGGAAACCGTTTTGTTAAGGTTGTTTTGGTTCTCCGTTTTCTTTTAACAGAACATGTTTGCTTTTCCTGATTGACAAGGTTTATTCTGCTAATATGATTCGGGAATTTTTTGTCATTGATGTTCTTTCTTTAATATTTTTCTAAATTTGGTACAGACGTATGTTGGGCTAGTTCATGGACAAATCTTGGTTCCCTTTTGGGCTATTTTATAAACAATTAGACCATACAATGTGGCAGCAAAACAATAATTCAGGTGTTTTTTTAATGGTTACTTTCAGATTTACCCAACTTAAATATCAAACGACAACGTATTATAACTACCTCGCCTTTGCATCTTGCATTTAGAAACCCATATATAATGCGGCATTGTCCAAATTTGCCTCTATTTTTCCTTTGATACAAAAAGGCGGCGAGGTGCAGATTATTTTTTTGCCAATAACTGTATTTTCTCCAATTATACGGTGACTAATCCCTCCAATCTCGTAATATTTTCCTAATGAAGGATGAAAGTTACATTATGTTTTTGTTTTAATGTAATTGACATCATATTTTTGTATTTGTGATTGCATTTAGGTTGTTGAAATTACACTCTTTCCATTTTAACTTTATGTTCTTGATCATGATCATGCTATGATGTTAGATTGAAGAAATTATGTTTTTGTTTTAAATGTTTCTTTTGTGAATACTTTTTTGTTATATATTTCTAAGTTGGGCAGAAAATTGGTCCAATGATGCAGAAAATAAGCAGTTTTTAGGGTGAATGGGATTGCTTTATCGGATTATATCCAAAAGCATAAGCAATCCCAAACACCACCGTAGTTCATGATGTGGCATTGTGTTCTGAAATGATATGTTGTTGCTTTCTAAAATAGATTATAAGATTATTGCTTTTTCCAACATGAGGGATTTGGTATTGTTGATGTTGCTGCTAATAAAAGATTATCATTTTTTAGTCTTTGGATGGAGCACTCAAATTTTGATTAATATATAGTATAATATTTATAATTTGCATAATCCAAATACGCCCTTATGTCGGATCCTTCTTGACATTTATGTTCTGGTCTTTTAATCCAGATCACGAATCTGTTCATTTTGGCATCAATTTTTGATTGTTGTTTGTATGATTCACAGGGTACTTGATAGTGCTTGTTGGAGATGTCCGGTGGGTTTGGGGAACCGGCAAGCAGGCCTACCCAAAGCTCATCGTTCTCAAATAATAATGGTTCAAGCAATAGTGATGGTGGAAACTTCGAATGCAGCATTTGCTTGGATTTAGCTCAGGATCCAATCGTTACTTTGTGCGGTCACCTCTTTTGTTGGCCATGCATTTACAAATGGCTTCATATGCACTCGCATTCACACGAATGCCCTATTTGTAAGGCCTTCATAGTAGAGCGTAAATTAGTCCCCTTATATGGCAGAGGAAAGTATATATCAGACACAAATTCTAAACCTGTTCATGGTGTTAATATACCAAATCGTCCAGCTGGACGCAGACCACAATCTCGCCTGCAACAAGATAGGAGGAATGCATTTATGCAAAATGGGTCTGGATATGTAGGTGGTTTTGGGCCTGCCATTAGTGCAAGTTTTGGGAACTTTACGTTGTCATTTGGTGGTTTTATTCCATCAATTTTCAATGTTCAGATGCATACATTAAACTACGGAGGTGGTCATCATGGATATGAGGTCCGTCCACAAAGAGATCACCGTCATGAAGTATCGCCGCTGTTGATAATTGGTCTCATTTTCCTCTTTGCTCTATTTTGGGAGTGAGATAAATTAGCTATGAGTGACCAATTTAATGTTGTTCTTTTTGTTCTCCAGGTATGTATATATTGTGTATTATCAGTTGTCAATAGCTCCGGTGCAAGAATATATAGAGCGTTCATGATTGAGGAATTGTATATAAGATACCTTAAATATTTTTCGCTCTCATAAAACATATAGTTATGAAACATATTATCTAAATTAAGGAATAAGTATACAGTTTGACATCTTTTATAGATATTGCATTTAGTAATGGCTGTTCATGTGTTGTATGGTTTCGTAAAGTATTTTATGGAGTGGTTTGTTAAGTAAACGGCTGGTCGTCCCCAAGCAGAAAATATGCTCGTAATATTTTCCAAGTGGCTAAGAACTACGTGCACATCATTCCAGATTTTTCAGATTCTGCAGAGATTGTGCCCCACTCTTTTGTTATATGTGTGTGTATTGTTGGCCATATAGGACCTTAGGTCACCGCATATTTAGCATGTCCGTGGGAGTAGCAGGCAATTTGGTGTTGGCCTGTTGGAGACGCATGACCAAGTCCATATTCTGTTAGACAGCTAGTACTCCCATATCATCTTGTGACACCAATAAGCTCAATTGACCCAATAAGCTCGAAAGTAAACTTAACATGGTGAAACTTATTAGCACCCACGGGTTGTTACAAGCTATATCATGACTATCATCCATGATGATTAGAAAAGTGGTGGTGGAGCCAAATACGCGTTGCTGATTCAATCAAATGTTCGTGTCATCTACTAGTCACTTATGAAATTTTCACAACTCTACAATCTGCATGTTGATTAGTATAACAAAGTATAGATTCGATACCACCATATATTTGTTCTTGTACTCGCCTTTTTAACAAATATATACTCTCTCCGTCCCAAATTATAAGTCCACTTTGACTTTTTCAAAGTCTTTTTATATCAACTTTGACCTTAATTATTTTTTTAGTGTTATATAATATTTGAAGCAAAATATAAAAATGAACTTGTGTTTTAAATGCTTTTTCATTGGTATACTTTTTATCAAGTATTATATAACACGAAAAAAAATAATTAAAGTCAAAATAAGAAAGAAAAGACTTTGAAAAAGTCAAAATGGACTTATAATTTGGGACGGAGGGAGTAGCAAATTACAGAACAGGAGTAAACAAATATATATATATATATATATATATATATATATATGCTCTTTGTTTTTGTTCTTCTACTAATTAGAGAGTTAGAGGTCGAACCAAATCTACAATTTTTCTGATTGTGGAGATTATATTGGCACATTTGGTGCTGTTAGGCCAAAGAACTCCATTGTCCTTTTTAGTTAGAGCTAGAATATGTACATGACATGCATATACATGCAAGTTTGTTTTATGAAAGTATTTTTACTTTGTTCACATATAGGGGATAAGCATATTGTTTTTTCTACTTTCTGGAAATTATCATTTTAACGTTTTATCTGGTTTCAAGTGGCAGCTGGGATTCTATATCGTATATGACTAGCTAGGTGATTGATGGAATTTTGCATATTTGTCTTTGTCTTTGTGGCAATATATATTTATGGGTGCAGATTCTTGTGCCTTGTCTTACTTCCTACATCTGGACAAATTATAATCAAGTGTAAATCTCGTTTACAGCTTTCATACAAAATGTGTTTTTTAAACATGGCCCGGAAACTTGAGTCATTCTTACCAACGGATAACAATCAACTTATCCATTTCTTAGTTGCCACAAGTAATTAATTTCTATTAGACGTATTCGGTTGGCCAAAGGCCGTGTATGGGATTTGGGACAAGCTAGCAGAGTTTATTATTTGTAATTTAAATATCCGATGATTAAGCATTATCTTACGAGGTTTCTGATGTTCAGTTATTTCTTGATTCATGTGGTCAGATATGACATATAACAACATCTTTAATTCTATTATCAGCATCTCCAATGTACATAAGTGCTAAAAGTTTTCAGCCCATTATCAACTTATAACTCTAATGGTAGAATCATTTTTAAGTCATGTTTAACCAAACTTTTATATACTAGCTGGATACCCGCGCACATTAGAGGTGATAATTATAGTTATATGTGTTTGCTTACCCATTTAATGAATTCGTTTCACAACACTCCGAATGTATATGTGTTAGTTGTATGTGTTTGTTTGGGTTGTCTGTAGCTTTTCCGTAACTTTCCCGTTACATCAATATTCCCACATATAAAAATACCCTCACAATCTCTTACCTGTCAAACACTCTTCCCAAAAGTATATGATTTTGATGAATCAAGATTGTATTGATTGATACAAAAGTTAAAGTTATAAAATTTGAATTAAAACAAAATAAATCCACTAAAAATATAAAAACTAAAAACTCATAAAAGTATATCAAAATGTATGTTGAATTATAGAGCATAAAATTTTAGAAAATATCGTGAAATTAGTTTATAGAAAAAAAATAATAATAAATAGAATCAAAAAAGCTATATATGAATCAAAAATTTAAAAGGAAATTATAGCTCATATTTGATCAACCGTCAACTTTAAAAGTTACTATTTCTAGTATAAACCAGTAAACCACATTATATATAGATCATCAGTCAACTTATTTCAGGTTCAAAAGTTCGTAAATTGGTTAATTGCTTAAATATGAAAGATAGTCTTTATAAAATTTTATATGCTTATGAACCGAAGTTTAAATTTTCAGTCGACATTAAGGTTTTTTTTTTTTTTTTTGAAAAGAGAATATATATATCACAAAAACTGGATACAAGCTATTCAAAAAAAGAATTTGCCATGGACATTCCCATGCAAATAACAACTATAAGCTAGCTTGCATAAGATATAGCTTTACTAGAAAAAGCATTCTAACAAACAATACAAGACAGTGCAATACACTACTTATTCCTCACTCTTTGAAGCTTTACATTCCAACTATTCTCAACTTCTATCACACTTTGTGATTCTTTTACTTGGAAGCCCATCAATTTCAGTCTGATAGTTTCTTTTATAGCTTACAACACCCCTTGTTCATCCCTCTTTTCATTCTTGAATATTCTCCTATTTCTTTCATGCCAAATAAAGTACACAACAGCACTGCAGACCAACCTTCTGACAATACTCCATATATTGTTATTATTAGGCAAATCTGATAGTTCCACCACAATTTGATCCCAACAGTAAGACAACTCTCTATTGATCAGTTGCAGCAATTCCTTCCATATTGCTTTAGAGAATTTACAATATTTTGACAGAATACACATTTCAACACTTCATTTGGCTTCCAAACAGCAACTCTGTCCTGTGTCATTAATCTCCTTTGCACTGCCATCCAAACCACAAAAGCATGCCTAGGTATGCATTTGCTGAACCATATCACAGAATTCCATCTAACCTTAGGATCATTACAACAAAAATCCTTCCAAAAACTCCTAACTTCAAATTTAACTTCTTTGCCCATGTTAGTAACCCAAACATTACTATCTTTTCTTTCACTTGCTAACACAGGAGGTGTAATAGTCAACAAAAATGGAAAGTTAGCATTCCATTCCATTGGCCAGTTCCAAGCATTATTATGAATCAAGTCAACCACTTTACTTTCATTCTTTAACCTGGCATTATAGATTTCTCTAGTAGGTATCAGCTTGCTCAAAGGCCCCAAATGGCACCAGTAGTCATGCCAAGCAGATGTTGTTTCCCCATTACCAATCTTGTACATTACATGGTTCCTCACTTTATCTCTTAATCCCAATAAATTCTTCCAACCCATACTGCTATTACTATCCATTGGCACTTCCCAAATACTCCTCCCTTTTAATTTTTCAGTGTTAATCCATTTAACCCACAATGTGTCTTTTTTGGCTGCTACATTCCATAAGTGTTTGACTAACAGGACTTCATTCCATATATATAAGTTTTTTAAACCCAAACCTCCTTGATCTTTAGGTTTACATATATTTTCCCATGATATCTTAGCTTTCCCTTTTTGTAACTCCCCTTGACACCATAGAAATCCCTTAAGAAGCTTGTTAATTTCATAGATCACAGATTTTGGCAACAAGAACACAGAAGCCCAATAAATTTGCATTGAGCTCAGTATTGAAGCAATTAATTGTACTCTCCCTGCATATGAAAGTGCCTTATTCCTCCAATCATTCACTCTGTTTCTGACTTTATCAATCAATGGTTTACAATCTTGAGCACTAATCTTCTTAGTAATAAGGGGTACACCTAGATATCTAACAGGGAGTTTGCCAACTAAAAAAGGTATCACATTCAGAATCATTTCCTGCTCAACTTCTGTCATACCCCCAAAAAACACAGTGCTCTTATGCATATTAGCTTTTAAACCTGAATACCCACTGAAATCAGACAATGCTTCCTTAATGACTTTTACAGATCCACAATCACCATGGCAAAAAACCAACAGGTCATCCGCAAAGCATAGGTGTGTAATCCCTAGCTTTTTACAACCTTTATGATACTTAAAATTCACAGCAGCTTCAATTTTGTACTTAATGATCTTATTGAGAACTTCCATAACTAAGGTAAATAGATAAGGGGAGATAGGATCCCCTTGTCTAAGTCCTCTTCCCCCCTTGAAATATCCTACCCTATCACCATTAATACTGATAGAAAATTTAGCTGTTGAAACACATGTCATGATCCATTCCACCATCTTATTATGCAACCCAAACTGTTTAAGGATAATCCTCAAGAATTCCCAATTAATTGTGTCATAAGCCTTTTGGAGATCTATCTTAAATGACACTTTCTTATCTTTATGTCTTATATTGTAACCTCTTAATAACTCTTGAGATAGCAGAATATTATCAGCAATCTGCCTACCAGTGATGAATGCACTTTGATTTATATCAACAAGCTTCCCAAGCACTTTCTTAAGTCTATTAGTCATGACTTTACTAATGCATTTGTATATAACATTACAACATGCAATAGGTCTAAAGTCTGATACTTTATTCGGGGTTGCAAGTTTAGGAACAAGGGATATAAGTGTAGCGTTTACCTCTCCAAGCAGTTTCCCGTTTTCAAAAAAATCTTGTACAGCCCTGCACACATCTTTGCCAATAATGCTCCATGCAGACTTGTAGAATCTAGATGTAAAACCATCTGGGCCTGGAGCTTTTGAGTCTTCTATATCAAACATTGCATTTTTAATCTCTGCTTCACTAACAGGTCTAACCATCTCCAATGCCTCTTCTGTTGTAAGCTTGTTGGAAAAGTTAAATCTATCAGTAGGAAACTCTGTCACAACCTCTTGTTTACCCAGAAATTCTTGGAAATGAATCACAAACTGTTCAGCAACTTTCTCATTCTCAAACCTTTCACCTCTTTCATTACACACTGACATTACCCTCCCTTTATGCATTCTTCCCTTAATTATCTTGTCGAAAAACTTTGTATTCATATCCCCTTCTTTAAGCCATTCTACTTTTGATTTTTGAAATAACAAGCTATTTTCATCTTTGCAAGCTTCATTATATTCCTCCAAAATCTCACAGCTTTCTCTTTTAATCTGAACATTGTGTGGAAATAAGTCCAGATTCCTCTGAATATTTTCCAATTTATTTCTCAGATGAACAACCCTATCAAAAACATTACCATTTTGCCAACTCAGTTGATTCAACTTGGACTTCATCATTTTCATCTTTTTCACCACTCTATACATACCAAACCCCTCAATATTTTCATTCCAAATCCCTTGAACAATTGGAAGAAACTCCTTTTTATCAGTTATAAAATTTGAGAACCTAAATGCTTTTCTAGTTTTTGGTATGCCATCTGGAATTGTTAGGACAGCAGATGAGTGATTTGAAATTAGGTAAGGTAAAAACTTCCCATGAGCTAAACTGAAATGCTCTAAGAACTTTTCATTGATCATTACCCTGTCTAGCTTCTTTAGAGTCCTGCAGTTTGGGTTTTTAAGACTCTTAGTCCAGGTGAATTGGATACCTGAGCTAAGGATGTCTTCAACTTCAATATCAGCAACACAATTTTGAAATTCAATCATCTCAGTAGAAGGACTTGAACTGCCATTTGAGTGCTCACTTACTTTCAAGGTAACATTAAAGTCCCCCATGATCACCCATGGTATATTATCAACAATAATTCTCTGAGCACCTAAATCATTCCATAATCTTTTCCTCTCATTTGCAGAATTACTAGCATATACCACAGTGCAAAAGAATTTGGTTTTTTGACATAGTGTTTCTATAAGTAAGAACATGCTTTGCTTTGCCTTAGCAATTATCCATACTCTCACTTTATTCTGATTCCATCCCACCATAGTTCTACAACCAATACCATTGTTTTCACCATTGGAATTAAACTCCCAGTTACCAAAAACCTTCTCACCAACCTTTTGTATCTTGTTGTATTTGACGTGAGTTTCAATAATGGCACATAGTTGTAGGTTTTCATTCTTTATTAGATTTCTCACCTCTTTTTGTTTATCAGCAGTTCTCAAACCTCTTATATTCCATACTGCAGCTTTTAGATCCATCATAAAATTGTAAAAATATACTCTCTTTCTGTTTTTTTTCTCACCAATATCTCTCAATTCTTTTTGGCTTACCAACACTCTATCTATTTTTATCAAATACTCTCTTTCTGTTTTTGGCTCCCAATTCTCTCAATTCTTTTGTCTCCCAAAAGCACTCTATCTGTTTTTGTCACACAATCACACAAAAAAAACACAATTCCTCTCTTTTCTGTTTTTCTCACTACCTCTCAATTCTTTTTGCTCCCAATTCACTCTATCTGTTTTTCACACAATTCTCTTTCTGTTTTTGGCTCACAAAATCTCTCAATTCTTTTGCTTACCAACACACAATACACTCTATCTATTTTTGAAAATAAAAAACAAAATCAAACTATACTACAAAATCCAAAGATTCAACTCTATACAAAACAATACAGTATTCACAAAGCCATAGAAGCCTAGTGATACTATACAAGGGTATTACTACCCACCCCATCCACCTCATTCGTGACAATACAATTCTCTTTTTCACCATTCAATTCAACTACATCTTCTTCCTTTTCTAATTCCTCAGCAGCATCAACCATTTCTTTTTTGTCTTTATAATATCTCCTTTGATCAGCATCCCATTCTTTCATGTCATCTTCAATTAGCACCAAGTTTTTAGCTATCATTTCATTTATCCTTTCCCTATCCTTTTTTGGTGGCACTAATTCCTCCTCACTAACTAATGATTCCAATAAGGAAAATCTGTTATTATTCTCCTTATGCTTCTCATTAGTGTTCACTTTATCGGTCTGTGTTTGGTATTCTTCCTCTAAAACCTTGCTACTACTCCCTTTTCCTCTATTAGTTCATTTCAATTCCTCAGTATCTTTATTAACAACATTCTTAGAACCCTCGATCTCTTTTCCTTTTTCATTAACTTCCTCATTCAGACTTCCAACATTTTTTTTCTTTCTGTATTCAATCCTATTTTTGTGTATTCCATTATTCTCATTCTTCCTGTTATTCTTAATTTCTCTTTCATTTCTCACCTTCCTGTTCTGCACTTTTTGAAAACCATCATCACTATTCTCCTTAATGGTTTCCTCTTTATCTTCCTCATTTACCTTAGGCACCATTCTACATTTGCTTTCTTCATGTCCAAATACATAACAATGTCCACATTTGAATGGTTTCCAAGCATATTCCACTGCTACAAACTTAGTCATAATAGTGCTATCATCTTTTTTCCTATACACAACTTCAATAACATCCTTAAAATTCTTTTCAAAGACTGATTTCAACTAGCACCCTAGCAAATCCTATTCTCCCAACCTCTGTCAAACACATCTTAGTAGTAACCTCATCCATTATAATAGGATTACCTAGGCAACTTGCTAATGTGCTTATCCCCTTCACACTCCAAGCCTCTAAAGGGACATTGAGCAATTTGATCCAAACAGGTAATTTCCTAGGTTCTGATGTGTCCAAACAAACATCAATGCTCCACCTTTGCACAAACATAGGCTTGTTATTAACCATCCATGGGCCATTACTAATAACCTCAATAATGCCCTGTTCATCATGGAATTTGAAGAAGAATACCCCCTTATCATTTGTTGTTACATCCTCAAGCCCATATTTGTACCACATCCTTTTTAAATGATATCTAGCCTCATTTAGACTCATGCTACAACCTAGAAACTGACCACAAACAGTCCTATTCCATTTCACACTTCCAAGTTCAACTGTCTCTTCATCAAAAACTGCTACTTCATTACCATTTTCAGTTAACTCAGCAGGTATTAACATCAACTTGTTATCAGGTTTATTCGCATTGATAATATCAACCGTAGTCTCCATCTTCCTATCATTTACCACATTTACAGACTTTGATGCTAGCTCAATCTCAGAAGTCTTATCCTTATTTTCAATCAATTTAGATTCACTAACATCATTAGCACACTTATTCTTTGATATCTCACTACTACTCACAACACTATGCACATCCTTTCTATCACAATTATTCACATTCTTACAACTATCATTTACACTAACATCATTATTCAAGACATCAGACTTATTCATGCTATCACAGGCATTCAAAACATCAGTCACATTATGAAATTCATTAACAGAATTAATAGCATTCATATTTTTAGGATGTTTGGTTACCTGATTAAGAGTAGGGAAATTAACTCAATTCAAATCACCATCAAACACCTCCTTACTGCCATTACCCAAAGACTCATCAATCCTCATCTTTTCCCCATTATTTTCCTTATCATCACCTTTACCATGTACTTGACTTTCCCCTGATTCATTATTACAATCACTATTTCGCTTTGATAAAGCATGTACTGTACCCCCAAATTTCATCGGAACCCTAATTTCTCTTTTTGACGACCTTCTTTTAGTTGACATACTTATAGCTATACTAGTAAGTCAATTCAAGAAAAGGATTGTACTAATTTTTGATTTTTCTGAATAAACCCTAACTAAGAACTCAAGATACAAAAAAGCCCCAATTCAACAAAATTAGGTCAAAATGGAACCAAATTGAAAAAAAATCAAACCGGTATAAGTATGTGAAATAGGATTTGGAATCAAATTACCGGTTTCAATTTTCAAAAATGGTAAAAAAAAAGAGCTAGAATTGAAGGATTTTCATGAAAAATGGGGTGAGAAAGTGGCGGGAAAGTTTGTTAGGGAGGTTTGTTGGGGAGAGAATAAGTGTCTGTGTAAAATATGGCCAAAATAACAACAAGAAGCATTCGACATTAAGTTTTACCAACTGAAAACTCTCGCAAGTACATTATTATACCGTATAAAGTGTAATGAAGTTCCGCATCTTAGCTACTTGCGACTACAAATTGCTATCAACCACTTTCACAATCTATTGTCACAATATTAGAGGCTAACACAACTATGTTGTCGCAACATTGAGTTGGTACCTTACCAATTTTGAAATAGTTTGTCACTGCTAACGGTCAGTCTTACTCATGCTGATTCTCATCCGTAAAATTATTGTAAAAGAAAGTTTAAATTGCAAAAAAAGTTATCACCAAAATTTTTAATTACAGGACACCTAGGTATGTTCAAATTTTTGTAACACAAAATTGCAACTTTTTTAGAAGAGATGAAATATTTACTATATTAGTCTCCAAAAGGTGAAGATCGGTGGGATCACCGATCTTTTACTAGAGATATACTATATTAGTATATCTCTAGTACTAGAAATGCTACTAACACCAACGGTCTTTTACTGACAAGAACAAAACACTTGGTAATTTCTTGTAGTGATATCAAAAACAATTTCTACTCGTAACGTTTTGCATTTTTAAACAATATTAAGGCTTTCTCGTTCTACGTGCATGGTTATCATTCATGTAGTGGCCTGGGACGTAACCAGAGGTTTCTGCGGGTGTTCAGGATCCCTATGAATTTTTTCGATTTAGTGTTAATTTTTAAAAAAAACATCAATTTTTTCTATTAGTAGTGGCTATTAGGCTATAGATCATAGATAAATCATCCAAACGGTGAAAGAATCTAAGAAACTTTCCCATAACAGAATATACATGTGGTCATTTTATAAATCGCGCGCTCCATATCGTACTTGTTTCACAGATAATATGTTACACACAGGGGCGGAGCCAGGAATTCAAGTTAAGGGGGGCCGGAATTTTTTTTCTTTCCGTTTTGCCTAATCGCAACAAATTTTGCATTTGAACACTGTATAATGTCTTATATAAGAAAAATGAATGAATGACAAAGATCATATAAGTTCTAAATGGAATAATATTATCAACTTTGCCAAATCTACTTTTTAGAACGTGATTTCGGCCGTCTTTAATGTTCACTAACATTTCTTGTTTTTATTTTTTGTATTATAGAAAAGTTAGGAAGCTAGGCTTCAATTCATAAGAACTCAATTATTATTGGGCACATACTTTAAGCATAAAAACGATAAATCATAAGTCAACTACAAACCGTATTAAACTGTAATTGGCTAACTTAGTTAAAATCATATACTAATTACAAGATATCCATATCAATATTTCATTTCTTGTTTCAAAGAGAACATATGCCAACTTAATAATTGAGGTTTTCTTATATGGGCCTATCTTTTTTTATTTACAAAAGTCATCAAATATGGGCAATTGGAAAAAAGAAAACAATAAATACTTAAATATAAATGAACTAATTTCTCATTTTTCTATGTATTGGGTTACAGATTTCACGTGACCCTTCAACCAATCAGAAGAGAGAAGTCGTCCTCTTCATCTTCATTTTATCGTCTCCCTCATTTTTTTTTTCTTTTCTGTCAACTAAAATTGTATCCGGCCAAAACTTTTTATCACATGTTTGTCTCCCTTTATTTGCTATTTTTCTTCCAAATTTAGGCAATGTTTCTTTTGTTCGCTGTCCCCACTTCGCTGGATGCCTGACGCTTGGACCAGTTAGGGGAGGCCCAGCACCCGCCTGCCACCCCATTGGCTCCGCCTCTGGTTACACACTCTTTAATTAGAACTTAATTGTTGCATACTTACATTGGATCACCTTGTGCATCATGATATGTTGAAAGTGCTGGAATACAATGCCCATTTTGGGAATTGTATTTTGTACTTTTGTTGGAGGTATGTAATTAGAAGTAGATATTTTCATAAAGGACCACCACCTTATAATAATTTCAAAAACGTTGAATTTTGATTTCATGATCATGAGAGTGTTTTGAACTTTATGTAGAGAAAGGCTGCCATGTGCTAGCTGTATCCAGTTACATACTATTACACCAGTTATCCTTCTATGTATCGATACTATTTAATCACTAACATATAAACTATGAAGTGTATAGGATATGACCGTACTGGAAATTTATGTGTGGGAATGGCAATAATTATCAAAAGAATATATGTCGATAAAAACCTTGAATCATGTTCATGCACTTTCTGATTCTAATATTCTGATCCCGCAATGCTTAAGATTACACTAATTAAATCTATGATCGAATAATCCAACTCAAGTTTTTAGGCACAATGCTATAGAAAAAAGGAATAGGGTATGTTTGGCGCAAGAGGCTGGGGCTAGAGTTGGGGCTGGGGCTAGAGCTGGGGTAGAGGCTTATATTATAAGCCGAAATTAGAATTTTTACTTTCATAAATTTGTTTGGCAAATTAGTTTAAGTTTCGGCTTATTATTGTAAAATTATTAAAAAATACACATAATTAAATTAACATATGTATATATTAGATATTTTTGTGGGTAATTAAGTAATTTGATACCAACAAAACTTATATTTGGGGCTTATAAGAATTTTAGCGTTATTTTTTAGGCTGGGGCTTGGGCTTATTATTTCAAAAGCCCCCTATAACCTTCTACGCCAAACGAGACTTATAAGGAGGCTTTTAAAATCTAAGCCCCATAAGGCTGGTTCCAGTAACAAGTGGGGATCGACATAGTCGATCGATCACATCTTGGTCACCTTACTGTGGGCAATAATCAATCCCTCATTTTTTATAGACATGGGTCGCATACACGATCGAGTCAAGCTTTGGTTTTGTGTGTGTATATATTAAATATAAAATGTATTTTTGTGGGGTATGTTTTTATAGTGTAAGTCACGTTACTGGGGCACCTAATCGCCTGAAAGTCGCTGGAGAGAGAAAGTTGACGCGGCAGTGAAAATGAAAGGGATTGAATCCCCTTACTGAACCAGCCTAAACCTCATAAGCCCCTTAGCCAAACACACCGATAATACAAACTTCATTACGTGTTAGTGTGTTTTCCTAAGATGAAATATCACTGTTATACGATACAAATAGTTAAGAAGTCGTTTTTAGCAAAGCAAAAGCAGTTGGTGAGCAGTGGCGGACCCAGGATTTTCGAGTGCGGGGGGCAAAAAAAAATTTTTTGATAAAATTTGTGATGAACTTTAATAAAAAGGTCATAAAAAAAAATTACACTAAAAACTGATTTTTTTTTAGATTAAGATAGAGATCTAAGGTTTTTACATTGTTTGATGTTAAAGTGGGGGGCAATTTGATTTTATAATGGGGTGCACTTTAATAAAATGGTCCTAAAAAAAAATTTTTACACTAAAAATTGACATTTTTGGCGAACATGGAGGCACCGCCCTAACCTCTATGTGGTTCCGCCCCTGTTGGTGAGACTACTGGTTGTCAATCGTTAGACTGGTCGACAAAGTTAGGTATATCGTATGCCGAAGAAGTTAGCTACCATGTATATATGTTTAGGTTAGAGGCCGCTATTCTGAGAGTCTGAGACCTTGTCGGGCACTAGCTACTCCTTGATAAAAACCTATAGTAAAGACATTGCACCTTCTTTACAATGTGACAAGACGAAGAGCATACGCGCATGGGGATCGTTACGATTGTATATACATCAAGTTAATTGTGGAAGCTAACATGAGTAAAGACGATATGATCTAGTTCTTGCTATAGCCACGTACTCACATGGCTTTTATTGACATTTTGGTCCTTGCTTCCCTATTTAGTATTTATCATTAACCTATGAATCTTCATCCTTATTTTTCATTTCCATTCAATTAGAGCTAATAGAACAATTAATATCACAAAAATGTACTGTAATTATTAGTTTCATTTTACTGTATATAACAATTTATTTTTTTTTGTATGTGGCAGAGTTGCATTATGTTTTGATCCACATTTTATAAAAGATTGAAAGGTTGTTGCATTTTAGTGTGATGTTATACATAATTGCATATTTTGCAATATGATACATACAACGTAAAAGAGAAAGCGTGTTGGCAAATTGCCCCAAAAGGTACCAAAGTTAGAGGTCATTTTGATATCTCACTTTATTTAGCATAAAAATGTAGCCAACTCAACTTTTGATTCATTTGGGTATTTCGTTAAATATTTAACGATCATTCCGTTAACTTTTACATTCCAAGTCCACTGCCACCTCCAACACCACCAATCACCGTCGCTAGCCACCACCAACCCTTCCCACCACTGCCACTACAAAGCACATCCTCCACCGCCAACCCCAACCACCGCCACAACAAGCCACCAACCCCACCAAACACCGTCGCCACCACCATTTTCGAATATCTTAGGTGCGCCAACCGACCGACCGAGTTGGGCTAATTAACTTGCCTAACCTGATCATCAGGGATAGCGAGACCGCTGGCCTAGGGAAATACGAACTACTAGTTTAGCCTATCTGATCATCAGGGTGCGTCAACTGTTATCATAGTAGCTGCATGAATCAAAGCGGATACTGGAGAACTCTGGAACCTAAAGACTTCCTCAATCAGATATGATAGATGGATTGAGTGCGCGTTGCCTTGATTTGAGGTGAACTCCTTTTCCTCTTCTTCCGGACCGGACCCTTCCATGTGAGAAGCAGGAAGTCCTTCTCTCATTCGTAACCCTTTCTCCACTCACCAATACCACCACCAACCACCGCCGCCATTACCAAACCACCTATCTTTGTTTTACCCCAATGACACCCACCATCACCACTTAGTAATGTGTGTCACCACCACTGTCACCCCCTAACAGACACCGTAGTCATTACCAACCTAACCCACTGCCGCCATCACCACCATACCCAGCCACCACCGTCATTGGTGGTTGGTGGTGGTGGTGGTGGGTGGGGTTGGTGGTTTGCGACGGTGGTTGGTGGTGGTAGTTGGGGTTTGTGGTGGAGGTGGTGCTTGGTAGTGGTGGTGGACAGGGTTAGGGGTGGCGAAGGTGGTAGTGATATTGGCCATGGACTTGAAATGTAAAATATAACGGTTAATCGTTAAATATTTAA
Organism: Chrysanthemum makinoi; assembly: GCA_910596185.1. NCBI lineage: Eukaryota > Viridiplantae > Streptophyta > Magnoliopsida > Asterales > Asteraceae > Chrysanthemum > Chrysanthemum makinoi. Next base: position 289,974,829 of record OU343222.1, on the reverse strand, counting down.
CGAAAATATGCAAATTGATTAATAAAATAGCCAACTGCCTTTTCATGCTTAAAAAGTGAGATACTTTTATTGAAAATGATCATTAGCTTTGATACATTTTGTGTCATTTGCCCCTTAAACTTTGAATATATATTTTGATGCAATAACCTTGTATACAAGGGCGGAACTTTGTGAGAGGAGGGGAATATAGGTTAGTTTGTGTTTTAGAGATAAATACAAAATGAAATGATAAAATTTACGTAGTAAATATAATCCTTCTTAATTTGGAGCATTCTAGCACTTCATGTAAGTGTTTTATTTATAAGTGTTCGTTTGGTAGGACGGAATGAAATGTCAACTGAATGGAATAAATGATGTAATGGAATCAAGAGTGTAATGTAATGATTCATTGTAGTTATTAATCATGTTTGGTTTGTATGATAAGACATAATGAAATCGATAATAAAAAAGACTAAAATACTCACTAATGATAGAAAGTTTATTTAATGTAGTTAATTAATGATAGAGTTTTATGTAATTTTGATTCAATTACAACATGTAATGAAAAACAGTAGATGAGCCCTAAGGGTGGTGGCAACCATGCCAATCTCAAATTTTCATACCTAATCACCCACCAATAATATCATTCCATCTCATCTCATACCAATCTCATACCTAACAATAGATTTTTAGTGACAACCATACATAACCCATACCTCATCTTAAATATTAAATGCCAACGTTCACATTTTGGCTAGTTGCTTTGCATGTAGAATCGGCAACCTTTGCCGATTATGTTTATTTTGAAACCACGCCGAATGAAACCGACGAAGAGGCAATGGAAACCCCGATCAGCATGGTTATTGCCGATTTCATGCCGTCGTGGGTTGCCACCACCCTAAGGAAGGTTTTGGTGTAATGAGTCATTACTTGTAATGAATAATTACATTATATAAATGTAAACAAACAACATTTATTCATTACATTGTAATAATCTTTTCCATTACGGCTTTGATTACGACATACCAAACACTACGTAATACTCTTTACATATATTGTATTAATTATTAAATTGCATAAATGACCCTTGCAGTGTAGGTAGTTTTTTTTTTTGCTTTTTTTTTTTATTTTTATGTAGTAGGTGTAAGTTTAGCTGCTCATTCTAGTTATAAATACATGCCTTCCATTTCTAGTTAGATGTCTGTATTATAAGTATAATAATAATCTTAATTAAAAACGTATAAGCAGTAGTTTGAAATCTCGCGTACTTATAAATTGTTATATCTTGATAAGTGATAACCATTTATCAGTTAGTCGATATATTGTAATAGGCTCAAGCCCGAGTTCTAAATTATTCTTTATATTCCTATTTATGTATCGAACATTATGATTAATGGGACACATACATTACTCACTTTTACATGGTATCAACCCTAAACATGATCCTTAAAACCCTAACATAATTGTTCTTATATATTACAAACTGTGAAAAACTAGAATGGGGGGTTGAATAGTTTTACCGATTAAAACTTGGTTTTAAAATATTTAGATCGACTTATGTCAATCTATTTAAAATGTGTGTGTTAGATGTTGATAGATAAGTATATAAATAAGTAAAGTAGAGATAAATAGTAAGAAGCACAAAACCACAACGCGAGTATTTATAGTGGTTCGGCTACAAGGACACCTTCCTTTCCCTACTCCACTCCCCGAGTCACTTACTCCAGAGTTCGTAATCACTACACAACACAAACTCCTTGTGGCGGAGAAACCTTCACAACGTTTCCTACTCTTTATCCGGTACAAGGCTAGACACTGGGTTCTTCCAGGAGGTAGAACCAAACCTATCACAACGTCGCCTATACTTTAACCGGTACATGGCTAGATACCGAGTTTCATTACTAAGGAGGAACTACTACCCAACACTACACAACACCTATCTCAAAGGAGATCCACTCCTTATTACAACATCAACAAGGATATCAATATCCTTTGACGCAAACTAATCTATCTTGTACATCGACGCACCATATGAAATGTACACCCTAGGCACCTTTCACTAATGCTTTTGACACGACTCCTAGGCACCCTTCACTAATGCCTTTAACACGGACTTTCGGCACCTTTGCCTTTGACACGGATCTTCGACACCTTTCACTAATGTCTTCGACACGGATCTTCGGCACCTTTCACTAATGCCTTCGACTTGAGCCTTTAGACATCTTTCACCTATGTCTCCAACACAACACTTTTAATGAGAGAAGGAAGAACTATCAACAAGATAACTTCAGTAGTCTTGATGATGACGAAGCTTGGCAACTCATGGACTTGAGATTGCTCGACTTCAAGAGGTGGTGACCTCGCCTTTAAGAGGAACATAGATAATCACACAAACACAAAACTACATAGAAAGATCCTTTGGATCTGAGGTTAGAGAGTTTACAACACTAAGAGAAAATGTTTGTGAGAGGGGTGGTTTACAATGAAGAAATGTCTCACTATTTATAGACAAAATTTCACTACTATTCCATGGATCCCACAGATCCCTTGCTTGAGGGATCCGTCCAGTGTATTCCTGGGGATCCGTAGGACGCTCCTCCTAAATGGGTTGTGGGTCATGGATCATGGGTCATGGCTTATGGACTTTGGATCATAGGTATCCACATAGATACAATGTATCTAGAAGATGCAATGCATCTAGTCAATGAATCATGGGTTAGCTCCATGGGTTATGGATAATACTCATTTATGACTTCATGCATGATGTCATGCAATAGGTCATGGGTTATGCTCCATGGGTATGGGTCATGGACTTTGGTTTTTACCCAACTACATTCAATGTGTCTAGTTAATGGGTCAAGTACTTAGATTCTTAGCCATTATATTACCTATTACAATACATACTAAGTATGAACGTACCCATTATGTAAACACTAGTTGTTATACATATGCATTACTATAACATGAAAACACTATTACTTGTTTAGTGTTTTATATGAAAACGTAAGTATGTTAGTAAATTATTGGCTCAAACCATTTACGTATTTTATTTGTTTCGTTAAAATGATTTTATGTTTGTTATCAACAAAACATTAGAAGATCGTAAAATATAAATAAACGTTTTTACTACTTATTTGTATTAACAATCTCCCATTTTTTGTTGATGACAAAACATAAGATTATTTTAAGTAAAAACTAAAATTCTTAAAAGTTTGAATTGGAGTTTTTACTCTCTTCTCCCCTTTTTTGTCGAAACAAAAAGAGCGTCGAAAATAAACTAACACTTTGTTTTAAGAAAAACACGTGAAAAAAATATATAAAAGCTAGAGAGTAAGAGAAGAGAAGGATCTCGTCTTAGCTCCCCCTTGACCGATCCATCCCTTTGTGAGGGCGTCAAGTAATTATAAAAACTAAGCGAGTGCTTTGCAAATGGTTTCGTCTTTTTGACGAACATGCTCCCCCTTGACGAGTGCTCCTTTGTGAGGAGGATGTCAAGTAATGTAATCCTATGTGAAGGTATTGCAATGTTTTGCTTTGACAAGAAACTCCCCCTAGCTAAGGGTGTCAAAGTCTTCATGTGTATATTGAAAATCTACAAAATAAAGGTTAGAAAACAAGTATATTGTGCATAATTTCCTGAAAATAAGACTCAAATTAGTAATAAAAATGTCTTCTGTTGCACGGATCCCACGGTTCCTCCCTTAGAGGGATCCGTCTAGGCTAAAATGAGGGATTCGTCTGCCTGTATGCTTAAGACAGCAATGGTGATGTAAAATATGATGTTAACATCAAAATGAGTTATGTATTAAGGCACCAAACATATTCTCAAGATAATATGACATATAACATGTAATTTCAATAAAAACACGTAAAATGATCTACATATCTCTAAAACTAAGAGAATGACTTAAATATGAAATGTGATTTCTAATCAATCTAAGTTAAGCTTAAGACTAGGACACCACTTGAATCCTTAAGCTCAAGGTTGTTTAGGTTTGTTGACCTCATCAAAACGTTTAAGGAGGTGATAAAACATGAAACGTTGCTCTTCACGTAGTTCATGTACCAAGCCTTCAACATGTTGAAAATGATAACAATCTTTGTCATGGCTAGGAAATGGTGGAGGTAGAAATGGAATTGCTTGAGATGGAAGGTTGGGTTGAGTTTCCAAAAAAAAAGGAAGGATTTATGGAGGTACATTTGGAGGTGGTTCAACCAAAGGTGGTGGTGGTGGAATATGTGTCGAGGATGGTGGTAGAGAGGTATCTACTTTTATGTGATCGGGTGGTTGACTTTGATGATTCCTCATAATCCAAAAGGGACTATTTGAGGGTGATGGAGAAAAGGATATCGGTGCTAGTGTCGTTTCAACACTTTGGTTTTGTTGTTGCGCTATTCTCTCTATTGAGGAGAATGTTGGCAATGGTGGAGGATGAGATGGCCTAGAAGGCAAGTCCTCTAAGTTGTAGAGGTGTGGAGATGAAAGTGGAGTGGTGAATGATAAGGATCTAGGCACCAAAGGTGATGGTTTAGTGAAAATAGGAGTGTCTGGTTTAGGAGGTATAGTAGTGTTTGGCAAAGGTAGTTTTGTGGGAACAATCCTTTTGAGGATTGGTTTGATTGGTTGAGTTGGTGGAGGGGAAATCCTAGCGTTTTTGGATTTAACAGGAGATGATTCGATTGAAGAAATTTTGTGAACAACACGAGCAAGTTTCTTGGGTGGTCCTTTGGTGGATAAGTTAGCACTAGGAGCTTTCCTCATGATGAGATGATAAAAGGTTAGTGAGATAGAATCTTCTAGTTGCTGAGAATTAAGTTGTAGATAATGACTTAAAAGTCCTAATAAGATGGTTTATAAAGGGAAGGATTAGGCAAGTGCATTCAAAGCTTAAACCACTAAGATCATTTGAAATGTGATAATTTGCATGCAGAAGAGTCAACTTCAGATTTGCACTGATCAAGAAGGTTAATTGAGGTAAGATGGAGTGTTCAAGTTAGCAAGGAGAGCTTGAAATGATTGTTTTAGCTAGGATTAGCTGAATTTGTCAGCCGGTTCCCACAGTTCCCTCCAATGAGGGATCCGTCTAGGCTAATCCTAGGGATCCGGCTCTCAGTAGCCAAGAAAAGAGGAAAATGATGTTTTGTAAGGTCTAGTACCTATACATCTTGAGTGTTTTAGTCTTCTTAAGTGTCTTAAATGGAAGGGAACTTAAATGATCAAGGGAAATGAGTGATGGTAGCTAATGATTGCCTTTTATGGAAGAAGATGGGACTTTATGACCACCAATGAGTGATCAAGGATGACACTAATGGCTTTGAGAGTGTCAAGTGATGTTAAATGATCCTAGAGATCAGATGGTAGCTCAAGAGAAATTTGGAAAATTCTTTAAAAATCATGATAAATGAAAAACTAGTTTTTGGCCCATTTTGAGGTAAAGATGACTAAAATCAATTTGCTAATATTGAGAGAAATATAAATCCAAGTGTTTTGAGATGTGAGAAACTATGTGTGAGTATTGGAGCGGAAATATGGTGAGTTTTGGTGAAGTGATAAATCAAAAACATCTTGAATGTGATCCTAAATTAGCTATGAGTGAGTGTGAGACCTACTGAGTTTGAGGAAGACTTAATTGATCCTAAAGATTCATGTTTAGCTAGTATGAAGTGGTCTAGGGGAATGGTTTGATGAGTGGAGGTCTGCAAAACTTTTTCTGTTTGCCCGGATACCACGGATCCCTAAATGGAGGGATCCGTCTAGTACAAAGTGAGGGATCCGGCTCCTGCAAAACAGTACCTTCATAGAAGGTGTGCAAAATTTGCACAAGGTATCATATATTAAAGCCATTGACTTCTAAAGAATTTGAACATCTTTATAAGCGAGATATGAAACGATAAATGTTTTATTTCATGAGAAAGATCATATTACAAAGATGAATCCTAAGAATTAAACCTATTTGGAAAGGAAACTAGGTTTCATGAGCATTTTCACTAGATGGATCGTCAAATGGATGATGAGTATTTGCCAATTCAGGGAAGAAGAATGACGTGATGTGAGATGTGTTTAGAGGTTCCATCATCTTGTTTACAAGTACGTACAACAGACTTTGAAATTGAGGATGAAAGTACATGATATGATGATAAAGGCGTGTCAGGAACATTCCATATGGGATTAGTTTGTTCTTGTTTCCTTGAAGGTTTACAATTCGTCTTGCAAAGAAATAGGCGAGATTGTATGGTTGTTGGGTTAGCAGACAATACATTATGTGAGCACAACAAGCAGGAAGAATCTCTCGATTTCCCCTAAGACTCCAAACATTTTCATGTAGAATGACTGCGAGAGGTTTAAGATCATCTCGGATATCACGTGTATATATTATGTTTGGATATGAGTAATTGGATCGAGGTTATAACATGCGAGTTAATTCTTGAGGGGAAGGTATGTGTGAACAATATGGACTATTTTCTTCATGGTAGTTGAAGAGAGAATCAAGAGACCAATCTTCAGTGAAGGCACATTGTCCATGATTTGGAATTCGGAGAATGTGAGCAAATTGACCAAGAGTTAAGACAAAATTTTGGTTTTTGATCCAAAGACATAATGATAGAGATCGATCCTCGTTACAAACTAGTTCAACTTGACGGAAGAATTCCAACACAAACCGTGGACAGATTTTCTCGTTAATGCCGAGAAGGCCTTCTAGTCCTATGGTTCGGAATGAGGTATTGATACCTTCTTGGTATAGTAGAGGTGTGTCAACAATTTGTCCTTCATGGAAGTGGCGAGTTTCGAGATTATTGAACCCACGGACATGATTGCCAGGTATGTTGGGCTCAAGGGAGATATTAGGAATGTAGACATAAGTGAGTTGAAAGTCGAATTCATACTCATGAGTCATGATGAGACCTATGGAAGTAAAATGATTAATCTATATGATCGAGTTTAAGATATGGTGATGTATCAAAAAGAAAGAACATTTGAAAGGTAAAAAAATCTCCTAATGTTTTTATTTGATTATCCTTATTTTCATTAACAATGACAATTAACTTACATAGTACTAATCTTCTAGTAGGATTTTTCCTTTCATGGTAGGTTTTTGTGAAATGGTTTTTATGTTGAATGAGTTTCTGTTTCCCAGTTCCACGGTTCTCACCGTTCCCTTTTAAGAGGGATCCGGCTAGTTAAACCTTAGGTATCCGTGGATCTGCAGTGACAGAGAAATGATCTTGACGTAAAATAGATTTTTGAAACTTTTAGGTTTATAAAGGAAGTGTGTTTTAGACAATATTTAGTACTTAAGCATGCATTGTAGATTTTGAAAGTATGTTAAGGTAAAAGATACGAACAAAAAGAAAAAAAATTGACAAACACATTATGAGAAATAAATGGGATAAACTAAGACATTACTAATATTTCATTTCAATGCTAAGAGCGATACAAAGGATTGGATATATGATACAAATGTAGATTAACAACACAAAGTACATGTCTCCAAGAGAAAACTTGATCATGGGATACATGAGAGCGATGAGTGTCAAGACGATGATCACGAAGACGATATCAACCATGATGATGAAACTCTTCCTTGGTTTTGATTTGAGATGAGATGAGAAGGAAGATGAAGTTTGAATGAGAGGTATTTTGAAAGTGGAAGATTTGAAAAAACAAATGGGGTTTGGTGGTTGTGAGAAGAGTGGAGGAATTTTTATGGGGAAGGAGAAATTTTTGAGATTTGTGTTTTATTTTATTATTGGATAGGTTTGATATTTAGGTTAGGATATCACATATTTATATACCTTGATTTTAGACGAGGAGAAAACACGTATGCAAGAAGGTTTCCTAATGAAGCCACGTATATCACTAAAACATATGTTGAAACTAAGAAAATAAAATATAACAATATAGATTCCTATGCAAGCATACTTATTCTAAGATAATGTTATTTATAGATAGGTTTTATTAAGAAAGTCATACCTCTAATTCAATTATGAGTGTCCTTTTATTTTGACAGAAAAATTTTCTACAGACAACTCCGATTCCTTCGAGATCTAGGTGGTAGTTTTAAGATACCTTCTTAGGAAAGGTAATCTTATTACCAAGGAATTCCTATGGATTCATTAAAATGAGCTTTAACTAAACAAAATGACAAGAGAGGTTAGTGCAATTTTGCAAGATAAATAAGAAGTAAGAAATATGATGTTGTCATCCAATCAACATCCTACAAAAGTTTTTTTAAGACATGGTGTTTATTTTTGTAAAAACCTTCTTTGTAGTTTTCAATTATACACGGATCGTGTCAAGTTTTTAAAGTACAATATACTCTAAAAACTTGGTAACGAAGCTCTGGTACCAATTGTGGAAAACTAGAAGGGAGGTTTAATAGTTTTACCAATTAAAACTTGGTTTTAAAATATTTAGATGGACTTATGTCAAGCTATTTAAAACTTGTGTGTTAGATGTTGATAGATAAGCATATAAATAAGTAAAGTAGAGATAAAGAGTAATAAGCACAAAACCACAACGCGAGTATTTATAGTGGTTCGGCTACAAGGACACCTTCCTTGCCCTACTCAACTCCCCGAGTCACCTACTCGAGAGTTCGTAATCACTACAGAACACAAACTCCATGTGGCAGAGAAGCCTTCACAACGTCGCCTACTATTTATCCGGTACAAAGCTAGACACCAGGTTCTTCCACGAGGTAGAACCAAACCTATCACAATGTCGCCTATACTTTAACCGGTACAAGGCTAGATACCGAGTTCCATTACTAAGGAGGAACTACTACCCAACACTACACAACACCTATCCTAAAGGAGATCCACTCCTTATTAAAACATCAACAAGGATATCAATATCCTTTGACCTAAACTAATCTATCTTATACATCGACGCACCATATCAAATATACACCCTAGGTACCTTTCACTAATGCCTTTGACACGACTCCTAGGCACCCTTCACTAATGCCTTTAACGTGGACTTTCGTCACCCTTAACTAATTCCTTTGACACGGATCTTCGACACCTTTCACTAATGCCTTCGACACGGATCTTCGGCACCTTTCACTAATGCCTTCAACCTAGAAAATCACACAAACACAAAACTACATAGAAAGATCCTTTGGATTTGAGGTTAGAGAGTTTACAATACTAAGAGAAAATGTGTGTGAGAGGGGTGGTTTACAATGAAGAAATGGCTCACTATTTATAGACAAAATTTCACTACTGTTCCACGGATCCCACAGATCCCTTGCTTGAGGGATCCATCCAGTGTATTCTTGGGGATCCGTAGGACGCTCCTCCTAAATGGGTTGTGGGTCATGGATCATGGGTCATGGGTTATGGACTTTGGATCATGGGTATCCACATAGATACAATGTATCTAGAAGATGCAATGCATCTAGTCAATGAGTCATGGGTTAGCTCCATGGGTTATGGATAATACCCATTTATGACTTCATGCATGATGTCATGCAATGGGTCATGGGTTATGCTCCATGGGTATGGTTCATGGACTTTGGGCTTTACCCAACTACATTCAATGTGTCTAGTTAATGGGTCAAGTACTTAGATTCTTACCCATTACATTACCCATTACAATACATACTAAGTATGTATGTACCCATTATGTAAACACTAGTTGTTATACATATGCATTACTATAACATGAAAACACTATTAGTTGTTTAGTGTTTTATATGAAAACGTAAGTGTGTTAGTAAACTATTGGCTCAAACCATTTACGTATTTTATTTATTTCGTTAAAATGATTTTACGTTTGTTATTAACAAAACATTAGAAGATCGTAAAATATAAATAAACGTTTTTATGGCTTATTTGTATTAACACAAACCATGAATATAAGTATTGTTTATTCGTTGCATTATATAAGCCATATCTGATTGGTGCGAATCGCAAGTGTGAACCGTGAATAACATAGGATATTATAAGTTAGTCATATTTGTTTAAACAAGTGAATTGGTTTATTCGAATTCAGCATTGCACATAATTAGTTGTTTACATTATTTGTGTTGTTCGAAGTAGAAGCTGATTCTTAATCAATCATAATGCCTGGATCCGCAACAATGCATGCAAAACCGAATACTCCACCCCTTTGGTCTTCGTCGCCTATCAACAGTAACCTCTCTATTGGTTCTACAAACCCACAAAACTTAACTCAAAAGTGAATGTTAGCACTTATTCAATCTCAACAAGTGCTTTTAGCACAATTAGGGTATCATGGGAATCGATCTGTTGTACAGTCCACTCCAATTACTAATACTATGGCTCATTCAAGGCTTGTGGTGTATCATGCTAGTCCATCTCATTTTAATAGCTTGGTTCAGCTCATGACTACTATACCAAGCCCACCTAGATTCCCAAATCAAGCGGCCCGCTTGTTACATGCTCAGCCCGCTTCAACCGCTTCTACTATTGGTCAGCCCAATCACTTGCCGCATGCATTTCATGCCATTCCTTCACAGGATCCTACTACTAGTGCTTGGAATATGGATACAAGTTCGAGTTCTTACCTTAATGATTCAGTTACTAGTCTTAGTGATGTTTTAAATATTTGCATATATCCATCTGTCTTGGTCGGTGACGGTTATACTAAACCCGTCACCAATTCTGAACAAAGTGTTTTGTCAACGCCTCATAGAACCCTTCACCTTAGTAATGTTCTTTACACCCCTAACATAGTCAAAATTTAATTTATGTCTCTCAGTTTGTCCGAAATAATAATTATACCATTGAATTTGACGCTTTTGGTTTTTCTATTAAAGATTTCATGACCAGTCGAGTGCTTCTCCGATATGATAGCATGGGGGATCTTTACCCCATCACGAATCCCTCTCCTCTTCCTCATGCCTTTCCTACCAGTCAGTATACGTGGCACCATCGACTTGGACATCTAGAAAATGAAGTGTTGCGTCATCTTATTTCTCGTAATTTCATTTCGTGTAATAAAGAGAAACCTCTTGCTCTTTGTCATGCTTGTCAGCATAGCAAGCACGCGAGGCTTCCCATTGTTAGTTCTAATACTTTGGTTAAATATTGTTTTGACATTGTTCACTCGGATGCGTAGACTTCCCCCATTCCGAGTCTTTCGGGTTTTAAATGCTATGTTCTATTCCTGGATCATTATGCGCAATTTGTTTTGGCTTATCCATTGATTAATAAATCGGATGTCTTGGTCTAAATTTGTATTGTTTCGTAATTTTGTTCATACTCAATTTAATGTGAAATCAAGTTGTTCTAGTGTGATCATGGTGGTGAATTTGACAACCACGCCTTTCATAAATTGTTTGCCTCTAATGGTATTCAATTTAGGTTCTCTTGTCTAAAAACCTCTCAACCAAATGGTAAGTCCGAACGAATGATACGCAATATCAAAAATCTCATTCGGTTATTACCTTTTCAGGCTCACCTACCCATTAATTTTTGGGCCGAAGCACTCAATATGGCCCTCCACTTATTAGATATTTTACCCTCAAGTGCTATTAACAATGGGATCCCACATACCCATTTACTTGGAACAAATCTGAACTATACCCTATCACACACCTTTGGATGCTTATGTTACCCACATCTCGAAACCATAGTTGTCAGGATCCCGATCCTGATCTTTGGATCTTACGATTTTACGATACTGCAAAGCAAAAACGATCAGGATCCTACATAGGATCTTTGCAAGCTTAAGATCTTATAGGATCCCGATCTTGACCATACGATATTACGATCTAATCCGATCCGATCTTACTTTTCTCGGATTACAAATTAAAAAACTACAAATTTATGGGTTGTTTGTTTGTAGAATTTAAAAAACAACATGTTAATCTTTTTAAACATTTTATAATCATAATTTAGGACAACATTTATATGAAACATTCATAGTATTTTGTGGTTATAATGTATTAGAATTTGTAGATTTGTATAAAATTACATAAACTATTAAGAAATAACATTAGAGTAGGATCTTAAGATCCCGATCCGATCTTACGATCACGATCTTGCAAAGACGAAAACGATCCTGGATAGGATCCCGATCTTGACAACCTTGCTCGAAACTATTCATAAACTTGAACCACGTGCTACACTGTTAATTTTTTTTGGGTATGCGTCTAACCATCACATGTATCATTGTCTTGATTTAAATACTAACAAAAATATTATTTCTCAACACGTTACTTTTGACGAGAAGGTCTTTCCTTTTGGCTCTATGACACCCACCTCGCCTCCCTCATATACCTTTTTGGATGAGCTAATTGATGTTATTTCTCATATTATCTGCTTGTCACCCACTACCATTAATCCTAACCCTTTTGAACCTGTTTCGCATATTCCACAAGGCTCGACCCATTATACCAATACAACGCAACCCACTTCAACAAAGACACCCACACCAGAGCTGTTAGGTCACCATGTTTGTAACACAAGCATCAATATAAAGAAATATAGAAGAGATAGATCGGTTGAACACTTAACACACACACACGAATGAATATGAAAGTTTATGCGTAAATGAAATGTGATAAAAATGAACAACCAACTCCCAAATGGGAGTTTACAACATTATTTATAGGGAAGGAACTAGGGCAACATGCAAGTTCCCTTCCTTTCCTTACTAACACTTGAGAAATGGTTTAGGAGTGATTCCAACAATCTCCCCCTAAGTGTTAGTAATTGATGACTTGAGTGAAAAAACGTTGTAGGTGCTGATGTAATAGTTTCTTTGACGTCTTCTGACATTCTTCTTTCTTGTGAGAAGAAGTGTCTTGATTCCAACAATCTCCCCAGTGTAGGGATCTTGTTTACTTTGAAGTTTTTCAGCTTTGACGTCTTCATTTTCTTTGTTCTTTGATCTTTTTTCTTTGTGGTGGTAGTGATAGTATGTTGTGGTTATCTGCATCAGGTCCGCTTCATTGCTCCAGTATCTCCACGTTTTTCTCCAACATGCTCACACGCTCTTTAACGTTGAATTTTAGTATTGATGTAGTTCTCTTAGTCTTTAAACTTTGTAGATTATTTGACTTTGACTAAGAATCATTCTGACTTTGTGTTGCCTTTTGAGAGAACTTCAATTAGTGTTGTTGTTGGTATGAGCATGTGTAGAATCTGCACGATCTTTTCCTCCCGCGAGCATCCATAAGAAGAAAACATAAAACATGGGTTAGAAATAATCCAGCGCTTACTAGTTTGAACTTCGAGTATGTTAACAGCATAGTGTGAAAACACGACTCTCATTCTCACAAAGGTTGTTCTGACTGGAGTCCCACAAGTGAGATAACGCGATGTGCCGAGAAGTACACCTACGATTCCGGGTGAGTGTTGAGGTACACTGAAGCATCACCACCCATTGTATACCGTTTGAGACACACTAAGTGTAACCCAAAGGAGTTACCGAAGTGACTGTTTGTCGGTGTTTGATGTTGACCTGGCAGAGTTCCCATTCAATCACTGAGAATCACATGTGTGAACCTCTCATAAATGTTCTCGACAGATTGCTAAGATCTGTGTAGGACTCGATAATGTATCACTTGCGTCCTTAATGTTGAACGACAAGTGATGAAATGTCAAGTGTACCTAAGAGATATTTTGATGAATCTCGTGGCTCTAGACTCAATAGTGCGCTTTGGTTTTCCTGAGCGAAGACTAGGGAGAGGGTCTCCTTCTTCAATACTAGCAACCTCTAAGAGAAAGTCGATAGTTTACGTAGGGTTCCCTGTGAGAATGAAACAAGCTTTTGTTGAGAGAAACTTGAGTGGCTAAGAAGGTTTAGTGCATGCGTCATTGGGTCCATGAAGACTTTGATCTTCAATACCGGTGTCATCAAGTGACAACCAGTAGCATATGAATTGAACCCGGTGTCTGCCGTAAGTTGAATAATCTGGAGGGCTATTTATTTTCACCCTTTTCTTTACTTTACTTTTTAATTTTTCAACTCATTCTTTCTCCGATTCTCATTTTCTCCTTTTTATAATCATACCTAAGGACTTCTAATTCTAACTATTGGTGGTGTCCTTGGGTAGATGATAAGGTTTTAAAATGTACCTTTTTGAGGGGTCATTTAAGCCCTTATTTGATCACTTTTATATCCGTTATTACTTAATATCGTTCCTTTTCACTTTTTAGGTCTCTTGAAGGCAAATTGTTTTAATGGCACTTATTTGGGCCGAAAAGGCGAATATCTGAAGAAAATGGCCAAAGTCAAGAATCGAGACACTCGGTGCTTCGAAAACATAAGGTGACGGCGTCACTGCTTATCTGCGACGCCGTCGGAGGATTTTGTGACGGGACAGAAGCCAAAACTCTTATTTTCAAGTGACGGCGTCAAGTTATAAAAGAGTAGGCCGTCGCTTTTCGGGCGGCCTAGATTCAATCGAGCCGGCGTCGGTGAAAGGGACGACATCACAAGCACAAGGTGACGCCGTCGCAAGTCTAGCGTGGCCAAGACGAAACCCTAATGACGGCGATTCGACGACGTCACAAAACATAAGGTGACGCCGTCGCATATGTAATCTTATATATAGAATCCGAATTTTTCAGTATTGGTGTGTAGTCTTTTGGAGTAAAAACCTAAACCGAACCAAGGCTGTCTTGTACAGTATTTTAGGGTTCCAAACCCTATCTTACATCAAGATAAGCGCTTTACTTCATTAATACAATTATGTCTTTGATTATTTGGGTGTATGCTTGCATGTTCTCCATGTCCGGCTAATTTACTTTTGTGTTTGCTTAGGGAATATGAAACTTAATTATTGAATATTGATTGGTTGTCTCTTATCTTAGTTTGTTAATGATCTAGTAATGCGATAGGTCATTCGTTGTGTACTTAATGCTTGATTAAATCTTTGTGAACCTTAAAATATAACTCCTTGAGTAGTTGTAAGCTAAACCATCCAAAGAGTGCCTTAGAGTAAGAGTTTATTATCCCTAGTGGGTTTTGTAGACGAGACCCTTTGGTAATTTAAAGAGTTAGGGAGAAGCAGCATACCCTACAACTTTAGACACACAACGCAACTAAGAATAAGGACGTGACAATTCAACCACCAATAGGAGATAATTAAGGAGTAGTAAAACCTAAGTAAACACATCTTTAAACTATCATACGAGCACACAATAATTAGACATAGACTACATACACCTTAGACTAGATAATTAGATAAGTAGAGTAATCGGTAGAAATACCAACCCCAAATCCAAACCCAGAGATTCGTACCTTTCAATTTCCTAAAAAAACATAAAAGATAAAAAATAATCTTCCTCAACCCCAACCTTAGCGTAGTAACTTCTCACTAGCATTCCAATTCACCTAGAGAACGATATATCAATACACGTGGCTTACCTAATTACTACACTACAACGATTAGGTTCACTGCCTAGGGTGTTATAAAACTTGCTCGAAGAAAAAGAAATTCCTTTGACCCCGACGCAGCGTGTAGCATTATCAAGTTTTTGGCGCCGAGGAATAGAATAGCTAGTTAGTAGTCCACCTCATTTAGGTTTCTTTGCTTGATTCCTATCAAGTAAAATTTTCTCATTTTATCTTTCTCGTAGTCTATCCCCTTCTTCGTGACCTTTGTTCGTAATCCCATCACTTTTCATCATGGAAGGTGATAACCACCCACCATTCATCAACCCACCACCAATTGACCGCCAAGAGCCCGTACTCTTGGTGAATACTCGAGACCAAGCCACCTAGGCTATAGGAACACCATTGAGCTTCCTAACCAAGCCCAAACTACACGACCTGCGATCCGACACCATCCGGTTGGTGCAAAGCGGATGTGCATTCCATGGACTTCGTTCCGAAGATCCAAATCGGCATCTAAGGGATTTCCTTAAAATTGTCGATTCCATCGACCTTGATGCTACTACTTGGGAGACCACGCGTCTGAGTCTCTTCCAATTTTTCTCTGGGACCAAGCTAGTAATTGGCTTGAGCGACTTCCCGCCAGTTCCATCTCAAGTTGTGATGATCTCACCTCTCCTCTTTCCTTGCTCAATTTTTCCCACCAGGGAGAACCACTAAACTTAGGAATGACATCTTGATGTTCCAACAACGTCAAAATGAATCTCTCTACGAAGCATGGACTCGATTCAAGGACTTACTTCATAGAGTCCCTCATCACGGCATTGATCTTTGGCTTCAAGTTCAAATCTTTTATGATCATGTCAACTTCCCCACCAAGCGATCCATTGACCAAGCCGCCGGTGGAAAACTTAGTGATCTCACCGCGGAAGAATCATGGGGTATAATAGAGGACCTTGCTCTCTATGACAACGAAAGTTGGAATGACCCCCGTGAGTTACCCAAAACCGTTAAGGCATCTCCTTGCCTCCCATTGACTCACAATCTTCCGGCCCGTAGGATGATGAACTTGAAGATCAAGTTAAATTCCTAATGAGTTCCTACGAAAATCCTAAGTCTTCGCATCAAGTGAATAAAATCACACTTCCTTGTGAGTTATGTAGTGGTCCCCATGACACTCGTGATTGCACAAACTCTCCGAACAAGCTTTTTGCGGACTACAGCCTCGTCGCGTATACCGGCCGGAGCGGGGAGAAGTGGTACACTTTCAAGACCGAACAAAACAACTTAGGAAATTCTTACAACCCCTCGTGGAGAAATCACCCTAACCTTAAGTGGAACCAAAACTCAAGCACACCCAAAGCTCATCTAGTCCACCTAATAGGTTCAATTCTCTAAACACTGGGAACCCCACTAATCTCTAGGCAATTTCATCTAGATTCATGTCATCTCAAGAGACTCGATTGACTAAGCTTGAAGCCGAGTTTAAGCGAAGACAAGGCTGAGATGACAAACAAGCTTGATGCTCTCTTAAAAGCCTTCAATGAACGGAAATTGGAGCACTCCCAAGTGATACTATAAAGAACCCAAAAGTGAATTTGATTTCATTGACTTCATGTTCTTGTTCACCATGGGAAAGCGCGCATCCATGCCCCTCACACCCAATGGTTCACTCGGTAAATGCTATCAAAAAGGGTTCCAAGCCATCCAAAATGAGGTACCAAGGCCCTGCACCATTGGTAGAACCTACTCTTGAGAAACCCGTCAACCGAGAACCCAAAAATAGTCTAGAGGAGTACAAGGAACTCCATCAAGAAAAACCGGTTCTTGAAGTCTTAGCTCATGCACCTTATTATAATGCTTTAAAAGAAAAATATGATTTAGAACTTAAACTTGGAAAACATGGGTCCGCGTTTGTGCGGAATAATTTACCTAAGTTAGATGATCGGGCTATTTACTCTTCCGTGTAGGCTTGGAACTTCCAAACCTCTCGATGCTCTAGCCGACTTAGGATCATGCATCAATCTTGTTCCGTTTTCCCTCCATAGAAGCCTCAACTTAGGTAAGATAGAACCAACGGAAACCATCTTAGGTATAGCGGACGGTAGTGTTGCACATCCGGTAGGAATAATAAAAGACATGGTAGTACACGTAGGAGAGTTGACTCTTTTGGCCGACTTTCATGTGCTAGACATGAATAAGGACCCAACATGCCCATTACTAGTAGGAAGAGGATTCTTAGCTACCGCTAGTGCCATCATCGATTGTAAGATGTCTAAAATAGTGATAGGAGATGGGAGTGCTAGGTCAATTTACGATGTCAAAGGCATAGTACTACAAAGAGAGGAAATCCCACATGAGATTAGGTTGGATAGGGCGCCTTCTAGATATGGACCTTGGATAGATAAGAACCTCATAGGCCCCAAAGACCTTTTTACTTAGATGAAGCCTTTGCTAGTAAAGCAACTTTCCATGAAAAAGAGATGGCTAGGGACATGGAAGTGAACCCGTTCGAGGGCGCCTTAGTATTTAGGAAGATGACCGAGTTCCTAGGAAGTTTGCCCGTTAACCTTGTCATGAATAGGTGGAAAATTGAAAAGCCTAAACATAAGTAGGATTGGAATAAACCACCTAGCGATGGTAATGGAGAGTGGCACATTAGGATAACAATCTATGATCCCGATGGAGAGAAGTTTGAAAAGGCATATCGAACCGAACGTACTACTAGGAACCCAAATGATAAGTTTGATCCTTATGACATTGTTAAGGATAAGCTTACTTATATCGATGCGTGGGCACGACTCTGAGTCTAGCTACAAGACTCTTAAATAAAGAAAAGCGCTTCTTGGGAGGCAACCCATGCTTAATTGTTTGCTTGTTAGTGTCATATATCTTTTATTAATTGTTTATTCTCATGTTTAAATTTGTAAAAATGCTTTATTTTGTTTTTAACCTCGTCTTAATTGCATCTAAATGTATTTTACATAAAGGATAAGTGTAGGGAGGATTACACACGTTTTCAAAAGAAACGTAAACATGAGAATAACGATTCATTAAAAGATATATATGTGTGTTTGTTCGAGTCAAATGCTTGTATCGAGTTATAATGGATGTTTTGTAAAATTTTTCAGATTCTAAAGATGTAAATTTTCGAAATTTTTTGAGAAAATCAGAACCGAGTTTTTGTCAGGATAACTTTGTGTCGGATTGCAACTGACGGAGTCGAGAGAAGGAGTAAAACATCGATTACTTTTTCTCATTTTCTGAGCTACTTATAAATTTTTGGAATTTTCCAGGTCTTAATTTTCTAAAAAATTCTGTAAACATCCATTCCACAAGCATTATATCCTAGTTTAGTAGAGTCTTATATATATTATTACCGCCGATTTTACGCGAAGTTTCGTTTGTTTTCTTCAAATGTGCGGGTTTC
Organism: Chrysanthemum makinoi; assembly: GCA_910596185.1. Classification (NCBI taxonomy): domain Eukaryota; kingdom Viridiplantae; phylum Streptophyta; class Magnoliopsida; order Asterales; family Asteraceae; genus Chrysanthemum; species Chrysanthemum makinoi. Next base: position 289,956,107 of record OU343222.1, on the reverse strand, counting down.
ATTTATCAAGAAGAAGAAACAAAAGATTGGAAGGAGCTTTTCACGCACACATTCTTCTTGGAAAGGATTTAACCAATACTTCACATACGGATCCTACCGAGCTAATCAGGGGAGTATTAGTTTCTTTCGTTTTTCATTACCTTCCATTATCATAACTTTGATACTTTCGGGAACATTGGGGACAATGTTCAGTTTAAGTGTAGGGAGGGAAAATAAAACGGAACTTTGAAACTATGCTTATCCTTGATTATTTGCTTTGTCCAAGTGTATTTGTGTAATAAACCATGAGAAAATGTCGGTTAGGGTAATTTTGGCACCAAATTTTTAATTTTTCATGACATATAGGAGTGGGCCATTAGTCTTAACAAAAGCGTCTCACGGATAGGAAGTTGCATGACTAGCACAAAACCCTTTACCACCTAAATTCCACCCAAAATGTGAGGATCGCCCTTAGATTAGTAGGAATTAAAAGCATTCATCTTTAATGCTTAGAGTGTGAACCGGTAGTAAGACTACACTTGTGTAGTTAGGAATAACTAAATGATAAGAGGCATTAGGATAACCCTTGTTTGATACCGGTAATATAATTACTTCTTCCACATCGGTTGAGTAATTCCCCACACCCTTTGCGTTGTACTCATCTTTAGTACACGATACCCTAGTTAACCCCTCAGAGCCTATCCTTTTCGCGGTTCTCGTGATGTTTTGGTTTTTTCGGAATATCAATGAAGAGCATTGTTTACACCCAACCCCCAAATATACACCCAAATCGCCTTAGCCTACATTGTATGCACTCACTTTTAGTGCATTATTGTTATCACCCTAAACCCTTAGTTCAATTATCTGGTTGCTTGCATGAGTTTCTAAGTCGAGTCATATATTTTGTACACAGTTTTGGGACGATTGGGACTCATGGGAAAAAGTTAAAGTTTATAAAATGATTGAAAGAGAATGTTAAATTCCCTTATTTGCGTAATAACATACCCCCAAGTGTTTTTGATCTTTTCAAATCAGGTCAAATTAGTGTTAGAATAATAAAAACTCAAGTGTAGAGATGTGCCTATAAATCCCTATCATTTTGATGTTACCGCAGAGGATGGTAGAGTAAAAGTGTATGGAAAAAAAAAACATACGGGCTACCATCCTACATCTATCCTTTAAATTTATGTTTGTATGTTTCAGTTATCTAGAGTTTAGAGTGTCGAGTCTTGGCTTAGCAACGCCATTCTTTGTATGCTTGTAACATAAGAGATTTTTGACTTGCCACCACTAAATAGCCTATCCCACCAAACCCTTTGTTTCCCTACTGTAAGCCTAACGTTACAACCCTTTAAAGACCTCTTTGATAGTCTTTCCTAGGTGCTTACGCCAAAGCGATGGAGGTTTGATCTATTCTCAAGCCTATGGTAATCTATGTACTAGGACCGGTTAATGAGTGTTTATCTTCCATTTCCAATTTATTAAATTCCATATACACCCGAGAGAGATGTGAGTATCCAAACACCCCATGTGAGGTGCTAGTATGTAATTTCCGTGCTTGTTATGACTTTTTCGGGGCTTATATGTGTTGTGTACTGTTTTAAACCAATGCTACATGACCCCTAACTTATAAATTAATTGGCTAAAAGCACATTTGCTTGAGGACAAGCAAATACCAAGTGTAGGGATATTTGATAAGGTTTTAAAATGTACCTTTTTGAGGGGTCATTTAAGCCCTTATTTGATCACTTTTGTATCCGTTATTACTTAATATCGTTCCTTTTCACTTTTTAGGTCTCTTGAAGGCAAATTGCTGTAATGGCACTTATTTGGACGAAAAGGTGCGAATATACGAACAAAATGGCCAAAGTCAAGAATCGAGACACTCAGGCTGCTGAAAACATAAGGTGACGGCGTCACTGCTTATCTGCGGCGCCGTCGAAGGATTTTGTGACGGGACGAAGCCAAAACTCTTATTTTCAAGTGGCGGCGTCAAGTTATAAAAGAGTAGGCGTCGCAACTCAGACGGCCTAGATTCAATCAGACGGCGTCGAGAAGCTGAAAGGGAGGCGTCACAAGCACAAAGGTGACGCCGTCGCAAGTCTAGCGTGGCCAAGACGAAAACCCTAATGGCGATCCGACGCGTCACAAAACATAAGGTGCGCCGTGCGCGTATGTAATCTTATATATAGAATCCGAATTTTTCAGTATTGGTGTGTAGTCTTTTGGAGTAAAACCCGAAACCGAACCAAGGCGTCTTGTATGCATATTTTAGGGTTCCAAACCCTATCTTACATCAAGATAAGTGCTTTACTTCATTAATACAATTATGTCTTTGATTATTTGTGTGTATGCTTGCATGTTCTCCATGTCCGGCTAATTTACTTTTGTGTTTGCTTAGGGAATATGAAACTTAATTATTGAATATTGATTGGTTGTCTCTTATCTTAGTTTGTTAATGATCTAGTAATGCGATAGGTCATTCGTTGTGTACTTAATGCTTGATTAAATCTTTGTGAACCTTAGAATATAACTCCTTGAGTAGTTGTAAGGTAAACCATCCAAAGAGTGCCTTAGAGTAAGAGTTTATTATCCCTAGTGGGTTTTGTAGACGAGACCCTTTGGTAAGTTCAAAGAGTTAGAGAGAAACGCATACCCTACAACTTTAGACACACAACACAACTAAGAATAAGGACGTGACAATTCAACCACCAATAGGAGATAATTAAGGAGTAGTAAAACCTAAGTAAACACATCTTTAAACTATCATACGAGCACACAATAATTAGACATAGACTACATACACCTTAGACTAGATAATTAGATAAGTAGAGTAATCGGTAGAAATACCAACCCCCGAATCCAAACCTCGAGATTCGTACCTTTCAATTTCCTAAAAAACATAAAAAGATAAAAAATAATCTTCCTCAACCCCAACCTTAGCGTAGTAACTTCTCACTAGCATTCCTATTCCCCTAGAGAACGATATCAATACCCGTGGCTTACCCTAATTACTACACTACAACGATTAGGTTCACTGCCTAGGGTGTTATAAAACTTGCTCGAAGAAAAGGAAGTTCCTTTGACCTCGAACGATGCGTGTAGCGTTATCAGTAGAACCCTCCGGTTTTGATGGATCATAGGACGGTTATTCCTAACCTTAGTCACCTTATAACTCCATGACTAACCTATGTTGCCATAAAACCATTTTCATGAAAAAATCTCTCAAAGTGTTTATGATTAAAAACATTTTGTACCACTGAAAGAGTTTTATATTTTGAAGAAATACTCCCCCTCCACACGTGCTTAAGTATTGTGACAGAAATCTGCACGGTGAGAGAAAAGCGCGCACTTTTGAATTGATCAACTCTAGATAGACAATTCCCCGCGAGACACGGTTATGTTGCATAGTTAAAGAGTTACATTGTCAGCTTTTAGGTGACAGCTAGATCTAATAACTACCTTGAAGGTGTGGACAAACCTTGAAAGGTTGTCAAACCCATCAAAGTTCATGTCTACCAAGAGTTTCTTGAATGGTACATTCTACTAGGACAAGTCCTTTGTGAGACACGTTTACATTACTAGTGAACTAGCTTGAAATTATTACCCGTCCCGGACAAGTCTTTTTGAGTTACTAAAATTTAAGATCTCGTAAAATCATTGGTTAAGCCTTTAGCACGACGATTCATTAGCAATTCACAACATATTTCTTATCACAATTTTTCTCCCCCTCAAAAATGGCATAGAAATGTTATTTTTGACGAAATTTTGATATTGAATATGTCCATTTCTAGTTTTGTGGGAAGATTACCACGAAGAACAATTTTGTGAACAAAGTTTTTAAGCAAATACTCCCCCTCAACAAGTGATATTAACTTTTGAGGTTTTGAAGATCATAAGGGGAAGTATTTGTTCTTTTGAGCAAAACTTTTAAAAATGAAAGTTTTGATTAGTTTTACTCAAAAGTAAGAAGCTTTCGCTCCTTTTATAGGATTGTGGCACTGATGCGTACCACAGGGTCCTTTCATTACAAGTACGGGTTGTACACTGTAATATGTGCACAAGCCATTGTCAGATATAAATCACACATCCAAATAATGATAAGGAAACAGATCAAGGAGAATCAGGAGTACCAGGAAGTCCGTCAATAACTCCGGATGTTGGTATCCTGTGAAAGATATGCTTGGACGACCACCTACGAAACTCTCCAACGTTCTTATCTGATCCCGTTTGAACAACCTTTCATCAATCCGAGTGATGATCTTCTTCACATCCCTCCTATCCTCAATTCCATCTCTTGGTGACCCTATGCGCGTCATGGATCTCCTTTAACCTGTATGCTAACCCGTCCCGAACCTTCTTTAATGTGTGATCCCCAAACTTATGAAGCTCTTTGCGCGCCATGAAGCAATTGTGGTGTAGTTCACTACGGTAGACTACCCCAAATGGTTTCGATAAGGGTGTCTTGAGCAAGTTGGTTTATGTCTAGTTGTGGTTTTGTGAGATTAACGCGCTTCTGGTACGATTCCACGGCAAGTTGAATATCTTCTACACGTTCTTGGATCACGATGCTTCTTATGAATATTAGCAATGACTTGATGTACTCGCGTTGGATATTTGTAGAGAATTGTCGCATTCGTCCTTGTACCTTGGCAAGATACATGTCTTCAATGTCATTGAGCGACAATCTCGGGAAATCTGCTTCTGTAAAGTCATATTCCTTTTCGTCTTGTCGTTTGACCACAATTTTCTTTAGGAATGTGTAGTCCCACTTCGACGACAGGGTAACATGCATAATTGCAACGATCCGTTTGTCACTGAACACTTCCTTTTTCGACTTTAGAACCTGGCAGCTTCTCTAGTAGATTCTTCTTTGTCCAGGCCAATGATGAATCCCATACAGTGCATCGAGGTCATACTTTTCCACTTTGTCAGCAAACATGTGTGTGGCTTCTTCCTCAATGGCTATATTATTAGAGTAGATTGTTGCCGGGAAAGGGAGGGTGAGTGATGTAGCGTATTTCTTGGTGACATCGCTACTGTGTAGAAGGAATTCCAAGTCGTTGTTGAAGAAATAGCGATAGGGGATCTTAGGTTGATCCGGTCGGCCAATGGTAGGAAGTGGTTTGGTCGGTCCAATGTAGTATGGAGCTTTGTCCGTGCGAGGTGAAGTCAATGTTTTATTGAGTTGAGCCAATCAATGTTGTTAGACATGGCTCGTGCTATGTTGTCGAGATGGTATTCGACTTCAATGGCACTGTCACGAGATGTCCTTAAGTAGTTGAAAGGCATCGTTCTTGATTCGCCTCAACTCTGCTTTAGTCATTTTCTTCACTTTGAACTTTTCTTGTATAAGCTTCACATGCTCCATTGTGCGACCATCTACCGGTTCTTGTCCTTCCGATAACTGAGGTGTAGCATCAACAAGTTTAGAGAACTAGTCATACTCTTCAGTGTCATCTTCATCTAGCCATGGCACAACATTGGTCTTTTTCTTCTTCTTTGGCTTTGATGATGACGTTGGTTTCTTTGTTGATGTAGAAGAATATGGTTGTTTTTTAGGCTCAAGAATTTTTTCATCGTCACCACCAGTGTATTGAAAGTGATCACCGGTTTTCTCTGTTTGTGGTGGTGACTCATAGTCCTGAGGTTTGTCTTTTGCAGGAGAACGTGGTGGAGATCTTCTAGCGGTGGAGGTCCTTTGGGGTGGTGGAGGCATAGAGGATGAATCATCATTTTTCTTCTTTCATTTCGGTTCAGAATCCTTATCCGCATCATCATCGTCTCTTGGACGCTTGGCCTTCTCAGCTGTCTGTTTGCATGAGGTTTTCAGTTGATATTCCAGCAATGCCTCAAATAGTTTAGCTTCGTCAGAAGTAAACGTTGCAGATCGTTTAGACATTTGTAACACCAGCTTGAAAATCAACTCTGCATCGGAGACAACTGCAAGCTCAATTGGATTGATCTTCATTGCTACAGGAGTAGATTGCATTGTTTGCTTGACCAATTGCATGAGATTTGGATAGAGTTGTCTGGTGAACATCTCTCTTGTCACTCCAGGGACAGTGTCGAGGAGAAACTTGTGAGTGTATTCTCTGATTGTCTTATCCATTTCCCCATGAATATCTCTGTTTAGAAACTGTTGAATCTGATCCATTTCTTCTAAAACCTCGTTTATCATAGTCTGATTCAGTTTCTTATTGACCACGTCTTTCTTCCTTACTTTCCTGACAGCTTTGATAATCTTTGTCTTTGCACGTGATATCCAAGTATCGTTCGGTTTCTTAACCGATTTGGATGCGGATCTGGTGGTGGCTTTGGATGGTGGTGGTGATGAATTAGAAGATGCGTCTGACGATGATGAGTCATGAGGAGGCTCAGGGTCCTTTGGTGGCTCAGAAGTTTGTTCCTTGCTACGTGCGGGACTATCTAGAAGATAATCATCGGCTTCCTTTCTCAGCTTTAGCCTTTTCTGTAACCCTAGCTTCTTCTTCATCGCTTGAGCTTGTGCTTCTTCTCGCTTTTTCTTTAGCAGCGACATCAACATCCTCAGTCTTCTCCTTCTTCTTTTCTGGTTCCTCAAAGTCAAAGATAATCTCATCCCCAGTTGTTGTTGCTCGATTCGTGGGTGGTGGTACCGTTCCTTATCGGGTTGATTAACCGCATCGGAAACTGGTGTGGTTAGATCACCACCACTTGACCCTCCAGGGGCCGAGTTTGTTGTAGATTGAACTCCTGCAACATGTTGTAGTCTCGGATTCTTCAATTTCTTTGGTAATCTTTGTCTTCATCCACGTGGCTCTTCATCGAGCTCTCTTCTTCCTCTTGCTCGGCAACTAGAGTTTTTCCCTTGTCGGTTTTGGGGTGAGGGTTTTTCAACTGTTAGTGTATCATCGATGCGGTTTACGGTAGATAATCTCTTCATCTATTTTAGTGTCCTCCGATTCCTCGTCCATCGCTTTGGTTCGGTTTGGGAATAGGGATGGCACCCTTTGATGGAACTCTCTTTTTGAGTGTGTGAGTCCTCTTTGGATACTTACGTGTACTCTCAGTGCTCGCAACACTTCCAGCACTGCCTGATCTCCTCATCTTCTTGACAGGCACACCAGAAGACTTTTCATCTATGAACCCCACTTTGCCTTATGCAACTGCTTCCAGATAACGTTTGTACGATTGAAGTTCCTTGATATCAGCAGTAAGAAGGCAATCTGGCAAAACAACACCTTGTTTCTTTGTTTTTGAGTCTTTGAATCTGACAACATTGAGTGTAGGCTCCAACAACATGGAGTGATGGTTGGGTCATCAAGTCTCAAAGGAATATCAGGATTATTCCCTAGTATCCTCTGGATCAACAGTTTTATGTATCTGATGTAAGGGATTTTGGTGCCAGGTTTCCTAAAATATGACATCATGTCATCCCAAATTATACTTGCGAAATCAATGTGCATCATGTTGACCATGCCCCAAAATACTTGTAGTTCCATGAGCTTGGGATGCTCATAACCACTATCACGTCCAGAAACTGATTTGGTGATCATGATGTAGAGGGTTCTCCATGGCTGAGGAATATTCTTAAGATCTACTAAAGAGTGTTTGGTGATAATCCCAACAGCTTCATCATAGCCAATGTCGACCATGAACTAGAGAGTGACCTCTTCCGAAGGAGAAGCAACATAGTTGGCAGGCTGGATGGTAGGAAGAAGGAGAATAGCCCTTAAGTCTGCTGGAGTGATGGTGACTTGTGTTGGAATCACTCCTAAACCTTATTCAAGTGTTAGTTACTCATATGTAATAGTTAGCTTATTATGGCCTTTATGTTTGTTATTAGCCTTAGGCTTATGTAGAAGGCCCATAAGCCTAGGCCTAGCTCAATAAGGAAAGGAAGGGAACTAGGAGTGTTGCCCTAGCTTCCCTCCTATAAATACCCTTGTAAACCTTCATTTGAAGGTTGGTTGTTCAAGTTATTTCTTTCACTACATACTCTAGCGGTTTATTATCTCTGGTATGTGTGTGTGTGATACTTGTTCAATCGCCTCTCTATCTTTCTTATAAGCTTGTGAGGTAAACCTTGTGACCTACTTGAGTGGTATCAATCGCCAAATAGTTGGGTGTACTCGTTTGTTTTGAAGTTTTGGTTTTGGGTCTTACGCGTAAAGATAACGCATTCTTTAGCTCTCTTAAAAACTTGTTTTTTACACTTTTTAATCCAAGATTCTTGTACTTTCAACGTTTTACGGTGTTAAAATACTTGTTTTTGGCAAAAAGTTTCAAACTTTATGCGTGGATCATTGTTTTTGAACTAGTTTTTATTCGTGGGTGTCATTCTACGCATAACTGTTTTGAGTCCTTTGGATCATCAAGTTTCACACTTTTGTGTTATTGTGGTGTTATTGAAGCTATTTCATCAAATAAAAACTGGTTTAGAAACATCTTTGGACAAAATCAAAATTACGAGTAATCCTACGCGTATTGAAACCCTAAAATTACGCGTAAGATTATCATTGGCTTGATCTTCATTTTCGTGGTTTATTCCGTCTTTTCTCACTTGGATAAGTCTGAAAATACGTCGACTTTGGATATCTTTTTGCACGTGATAGTGTAAAAGATCATTTGGGATAAAACCCTAAAATTACGCGTAAGCTCAACTTTACGCGTAGAAATCCTACGCCTAAGATTTTCTTACGCCTAAGCCTTGTCTTACGCATAAGCTAAATCCTACGCCTAAGTTTCTACGCCTAACGTTGTTCTACATAACTTTAGCCTTTTCTCCTGCTTACGCTAAGCTAAAACTACGCCAGCTCTCTCATTGTTACGCGTAACTTTGGTGATTTTACGCTTAAGTGCTACTTGGTTATTGTGATTTCTACGCCTAAAGACACTTCATCAACAACGTTTCATTCGACTACAAAGATCCACCAACACAAGTTTAAAAAAAAAAAAAAAAATCAAATTTAATTTGAGTAAAATTTAATTTTTCGAGGAGACTAAACGTTCAATTTTTACGCGAGATTCAAATTTTGGTTTAACCGTGAAAATTTTGGTCAAAAATTCAAATTTTTTGGCCCAAATTCGAATTTTTCGGGTCAAATTTAGCGTCACAATTGTCATAACTCAAAATTTTCTTTCAACCTTAGAATTGGATTTTATAGTGAATTTCAAATTTTGAGAGTCAAAATTTTTCATAATTATTTTTGGAGGGAAATTGAGATTCACTATATCGACCTTTTGTGTGCTATATCGACTTTGCACCTTTTCTTCTCTTTGATTCTTCTGGCAGAGCAGTGAAATGGATTCTGAACATAAAGATCCATTTGTGGCATTGAAAGAAGGATACATGGCTCGGCTCACGGCATTGAAGCGTCGGACATCATCAAATTCCCGATATCCCGCATGCGTGGAAGGTGAAAGAGTTGATGTACATGAAAGGCATGCTCATATGGACGTTGAGAATGTTGTGATTCTGCAAGCTGCGGTAATCACGGACAATGAGGTTGTAGCATTGGAAAGCAGGATGACAGCGGATCGGAGAAGATATCGGACTTAACTACGACACGGAGCCTAGCGTGACGAAGAACAAATGATTGAGGAAGATATCTTACCCACCTATGACACGACAAGCAGATGGTCGAGGTACAATCGTAGATCATATTACACGCAAATGCGACACAACATACTGAGAGCAACTGAATTTAGTAATGAAGGAGAGGTTGACCGTGTGTTGCACAATGTCCGACAACTATCTCATGTCCGAGCCCTTACTTGTTAACAATTCAACTGGAACGTCAAATCAAACTCTTGAATCTGAAATCATTCTTCTCAAAAAGACCATTGCCAAGTTTCATAAAGAATTTTCAAAACTAGAGGCACATTGCATCTCTCTTGAACTTAAATTACAAAACAAATCTTTTTCCTCAGAACACAATGGTCAGTATTCAAATGATCAAAGTAATCGTGTGGATTTATTAGTAAAAGAAAATGAGCATTTAAAGGCTCAAATTCAAGCAAAGGGGCTTGCACGTGTTGCTTTACAAAACAAACTGAGAAGATTCACGACAGAGTGGATACTAATTTTGCAAAACCAACAATCTGGGGAAATTGTCTCTACAACCTTTCAGAAACAATCGATGAGTTAGACAATGGCCCATTTAAATCAAGCGTTCAAAATCTTCAAAACTACGGTTTCCCTCCCAAGTTGTTGAGAATAATCATTTGTTAAAACCATCCTCCATTCTGGCCCAACAATAATGTTTACGTTTCTATTAAACATGTTTCGTTAAACTGTTTCGTTATACACGTACAAGTGGTCATCGGCCAATCTAGGATTTGTTCGAACAACGTGTCTAACCGAGCATTAAACGTAAAAATTCATATGATTCAAATGACACATACAAGAACTATGACCTAGAAAAGGCTAGGAAAAGGCACTACTCAAAAGGATGGAATCTTAGGTTCACGACCCTAGTGTATCACCTTGAGAGTGTATTCTTGAACACTACTTGTAGTAACAAACCAAAACCTAAGTTAACTCAACAAACAGTTAGAAATAAACCCGTTGATCTAAAAGTGGTATGAAACCTAATAGGTGGATCCATATACGACCTGAGACTCTTCCCAAAAGAAGTTTCAACATCCTAGATCTAACCTTAGATGGATACCACAGGTAGGATTTTTAAAATTGTTAGTCTTAGGTGGATTCCTACAGGCAAGATACTAAGTAGTTGCACCAAAACAAGTGGGTTACCAACAACATCCATCCTGAGCGTGGAAAGGAAATCATCAAAATATCATGTTCAGGTGTCAAGAAGATAATTGACACTACATCTTTATGCTTCTAACATGTGGAACCCAGTTACACTTGGGGATCCATTTTTTTTCTCTTTTCCTTGCCCCCCTTCTATTTTTCTATCGGTACTACAGACTATGGCTTCTCTTGTCTGGCGTAGGACCCGTTTCTCCTTTGTCTAAAATTTAATGATTCATCGACTGTTTCCACCATTGTACTTAATCGTCATGAATTGAAACATTGCTTTCTCCTGCGGTTT
>OU343222.1:289839540-289944986 GCA_910596185.1 Chrysanthemum makinoi | reverse complement strand
TGAAATCATATCATTTTGGATGTTTGATTGATTATGTATATGGCTTGTGCACACATTACAGTATACAACTGGTACTTGTAAATAAAGGACCTTGTAGTGCGGCAGTGCCTGTCCTCATAAAAGGGAAGCGGCTTCTTACTTTGAGTAAAACCTATCAAACCTTTCACTTTTCAAGGTTTTGCTCAAAAGAACAAAATACTTTTCCCTTATGATTTTCAAAACCTCGACCGTTTATATCACTCGTTGAGGGGGAGTACTTGAATCAATACTTTTATTCAAAAATTGTTCTCATTAGTCATTCTTCCCTTTAACCTTTCGAAATGGTCATATTTATTCTCAGGTTCAAAAATAACACTTTAATATGTCATTTTTGAGGGGAAGAAAATATGTGATAAGAAATATGTTGTAAAAATACAAATGAATGCGTGTGCTAGACTTAACCATAGTGTGATGCTTAACTTTAGTAACTCGAAAAGACTTGTCACGGACGGGTAATAATTTCAAGCTAGTTAGCTAGTGATGTAGCGTGTCTCGCAAAGGACTAGTCTGGTAGAAATACCATGAGAAAACTCTTGATAAACATGACCCTACTGGGTTTGGCGACCTTTCGAGGATTGTCTACACCTTCAAAGGTAGTTACTAGAGCCAGTTGTCACTAAAAGTGACATCTGACTCTTTAACTATACTTGCAAATTGTGTGTCTCGGCGGAAATGTCTATCTTGAGTGAATCAATTCAAAATGTGCGCGCTCTTTCCTCCCTGTGCATTTTAACCGTTAAAACTCTTAAGCACATGTGGAGGGTAATTATGCAAAATCTTATCTCATGATGGTACTAAAGTGTTTTCATTACTTATACATTTGTGAGAGATTTTTCACATCGGTGGTTTTATGGCAGCATAGGTTAGTCATGGGAATTATAAGGTGACTAAGGTTAGGAATAACCGATCCTATGATCACTTGAGCGGAGGGATCTACGGGACACCCAAATAGTTAGTATTTAGAAGTCCTTAGGTATGATTGTAAAAAGGAGAAAATGAGAATCAGAGAAAGAAGGAGTTGAAGAATTAAAAAAGAAATGCAAAAGATTGAAAAGAAATGGCCCTCCAGATTATTCAACTTAGGGAGACAGGGTTCAATTCATATACTCTTGGTTGTCCTTAGTGGCTGGTATTGAAGATAAAAGTCGTCATGGACGGTGGCATCGCTAAACAGCAACATCCCTTTCCGAGTTTCTCTGAAGCTTGTTTCATTTCTCATCGGAACCCTAAATGAACTACTGGCTTTTCTCTTAGAGATTCTTTGGTATTGAAGAAGGAGACCCTCTCCAGTATCTCGCTTCAGGGGAAAACCAAAATGCACACTTGAGTCTAGAGCTAGAGATTCATCAAAGATCTCTTAGGTAAACGACATTTAATCACTTGATGATCTATAATAAAGGTTATCGGTGGTTCATGCTCTGAGTCAATCCTTACCGAGATCTTAACTTGTCATCTGAAGAACATTTATGAGAGGTTCACATTTGTGATCACAGGTGAATGAATAAAACTCTGCCGGGGTTAACATTAAGCGGCCACGACGGCCAGTGACTTGGCAACTCAGGTGGTTAAGCAGGTGGTCTCAGGCGGTCTGATGCGTGAGTGATGCTTGGTGTACCGGCGACTCATCGAATCGAATGGTAGATGTACTTGGTACATATCGTGTTATCTATTGTGGGACTCGATTGGCGGCCTTGTAGAATTAGAGTTGTGTTTTCCGCTATACTTCTATGCTTTGCTCTCGAAGTTCAAACTTGTAAGTGCGGAATCAACATTACTAAGCGTTTAAATGTTTTCTTCTTATGGAGCTCTAGAGATGGAATGATCGTGCAATTCTTCTCATGCTCCCAACATCGCTCATCACTAATGGAAGTTCTATCCAAAAGCAACACAGCAGGTGAGAATGATTCTTAGATCGATCTAGAGAATCTACAAGTTAAGACTTAAAGAACTCCATCGATCGCAGATTCCAGCGTCAAAAGCGTGTGAGCGTATGTTGTAGAGCGGCGTGGAACAATGTAGACGAAGAAGCGACTGAGGCGGAGACTTGATCGCGACAACAAACATACTATCACTTTCATCACAAGAACAATGATCTCACAGACAAAATTTAAATGATGGCGTAAAGCATAACCGTTCAAAGTAAACTATCTCTCTACAGCGGGGGAGATTGTTTAAATCAAAGCAATGCTTCTCACAAAAGAAGAAGAATGTCAGAGAAAGGCGTCAAAGCTACTATTACATCGCGCTTCACCGTTTTTCATCACCAACACTTGAGTGTTTGTTACTCATATGTAATAACGCTTGAGGGGGAGATTGTTGGAATCACTCCTAAACCTTATTCAAGTGTTAGTTACTCATATGTAATGATTAGCTTGTATAAGCTATGTTTTATTATTAGCCTTGGAAACATGTAGAAGGCCCATAAGCCTGAGCTAGCCAATAAGGAAAGGAAGGGAACTGAGAATGTTGCCTTTTAGCTTCCTCCTATAAATACCCTTGTAAACCTTCATTTGAAGGTTGGTTGATTCAAACTTTCTTTTCACTCACTCTACATGCATTATATATATGGGTATTGTGTGTTTGGATACTTGTTCAATAAGCTCTCTCTATCATATAAGCTTGTGTTGTAAAAGCTAGGACTTCTAATCTCTCAATTAAAGGGTGAAAAGAACAATGTGATTAGCTCCCAAATGCCTCCTCCTTTAGATTCTCAGAATTCTCAAACGTTTCATCTTCAAAACTTAGTAAATGCATTAAAAAAGGAAAATGAGAGTTTTCTAGAAGAAAATGAAAAGGTTAAAGGTCATTTCAATGAGTTATTTGAATCAATAAAGGTCACTTTTAAAATATCAGACAAATAGCTTCATTGCAAAAGAAAATTGAGAATCCGAAGAGCGGGTAAAAGGGAAAATGCCAATGACCAATGGGGAGAATGATGGATCAAAGGTACACATTTGTAATAAATATGCTATGTGCATGAAACATGTTCCTCCTCATCTTAGGAACAATAAACTTGTAATTCAAACATATTTCTCATCCCACTAAGGATTGTCTAGAATGTCTCAGTGAGATTGTTGAAGAGGATAAGTTAGAGAAACCACTTGATAATGCAATTGGACATGCATGCTTATATGCCAAACGATCTCAAGAACTTCTAGAATGCTTAATCACAATATGCCCTAAGTCCTTAGGTGAGAGAGTTAATCCTTTGATTTCGTGTTCTATGCCTAGTGCCAAGTATGAAATCCATTCGATGCCTAATGTTATGAATGGGAGGCTGTAGTATACCTTCAAGTAGTTCAGATCCCAACACCTCTAGTGTTAAAAGGTGAACTTCAGGTCGCCTTCATATAGTTCACATCAGCGCATCACAGCGAGAAAATGTAAAATGTAGCAAAACCAACTAATGTTCCCATTCCCTCTACAGGAGTAATCAGTGACATTAAAGCGGCGGTCAAAGTCTCAAGACAATACAAGGAATGATAGGACCTCGCAAACTAAGAATGTGCATTGGAAGAGAGTAGAAGACCAACCTAGGAACTTTAAGCTTAAGTAGAATAAAACAAATCTGGTGATTCTAGTATTAGCCATAGAAATCTTGTAATGGTAATTCGATACTATTTGCAAACCTTGTAATGATATGCAGCTTGAATTGTTACTAATCATGAATGTGGTGTGAATGTTTGGTCTAATCTTTGTCAAATCCCAGTTAACATTGTTAATGCAAAATATCATGCTAAGAAGGCAAAAAGGCAAAGCGAAGAAAGTTAGAAAAGCAATTGGAAGTCCACAGGAAAAAATTTAGTAAGATAGGTTATCAATGGATACATTGGCAATAAGGTTAATGGGGCAATGCCCACTAGAAAATGGATGCCTCTTGGTAGAACTATTCCCTTAAGAAGTGAACATACTTTGAATAGGGCAAATACGGACACTAATCTTGAATCTATTCATAATGATTCCATTGCCTCAATTTTTGATATGAATGATTCTATTTACGATGTGGGTGTTCCAATCACTGTTACTAACCACATGGAACCCATTCTTGCATGGGGATCCCAATTATCGATTATCCATTCTTATGCGTGTTCAAGCTGCAGGTCGTTCAAATCGTTTTGTGGTACACGGACTCGAGTACATTCCAAGCACATATTTGGAGACGGTGCCCGCTCATGAACCGTGAGTAAATTTATCGAACTGCCCCATTAGATCGAGCGACCATTTTGGAGCAATTATGGGTTATGGTGACTATGTAGTAGGCAAAAGTGTAATCCCCAGGGTATATTATGAGGAAGGTCTTGGTCATAATTTATTTTCTGTTGGTCAATTCTGCGTGATTCGATCTAGAAGTGGCCTTTATAAAACATACTTGCTCCGTTAGAGAACTTGATGGTGTGGAATTATTAAGAGGTACTCGTGGTTCTAATCTATACACCATCTCTATCGATGAAATGATGAAATCTTCTCAATCGCTTCTTATCAAAGGCTTCCAAAACAAAGTCATGGTTATGACATCGTCGTCTCAATCACACGAACTTAACCGGCACCATTAATAACCTTTCCATAAAAGGATCTTGTCGAGGAGGCTTACCCAGTTAAAATATGAAAAGATCATCTTTGCTCTGCTTGCCAACTAGGAAAAAGCACAAAATATGCCCATGAACCAAAATACATACTACGTAATGGAAGTTCTTCATACCCTTCATATGGATACATGGCCCAATGAGAGTTCAAACTATTAATGGGAAGAGATATGTGTTAGTAGTGGTTGATGACTACTCCAGATTCACTTGGGTTAAGTTTTTGAGGACGAAAGATGAAACTCGAGATGTCATCATTAAACACATTAAACAACTTGAGATCCGACTCAACAAAGCAGTTTGAATTGCGTCCGTACTAACAATGGAACTAAGTTTGTTAATAAAGAACTCAATGAATTTTATGGAAATGTTGGAATCAGTCCCCAAAGAAGTGGCCCTCGAACTCCTCAGCGAGGGTGTAGTTGAAAGATGAAATCGAACTCTTGTAGAAGCCTTTGCAAGGACAATCGATTTACTGAAGGTTCCAATGTTTCTATGGGTGAAGCTATTGTACCACTTTGCTTGTTACACTCAAAATCGATCTCTAATTCACACTTCTCATGGAAAGACTCATATGAACTAGTCCACAATAGAAAACTTGATCTATCATACCTTCGTGTGTTTGGTGCTTTATGTTATCCAACTAATAATGGTCAAGATTTAGCTGAAACTAAAAGCGGACATTGGAGTATTTGTAGGCTATGCACCAAACAAAAAAGGTTACCGAATCTATAACAAAGAGAAATATCATGGAAACAATTCCGCTTACGTTTGATGGCGACCACTGTCAAATGGCTCTGGACAGTTTTCAGTTAGTTCGGACGCACTTCAAAAGCAGTCCCATTGGTTCATCCCTTGTACCAAACCTCTCTCCAAAGACTCCATATGTACCTCCATCTGAAGATGATTTAAAGAAATTATTTGATCCTATGTTTGATGAACATTATGAGCCAAGTGCTAATGAACTGTCAATTCCCACAAAGAGGATGCTCCTATCCGCAATGAAGTCAATCCTTAGTCTCATTATCATTAAGTCAAAGAAGCACTGCAGCGATCACTTGGATCTCATCAACAAATCATCAATCTTGAATGTACATCATGGAATTGTTTCTGACATCAATGATGAAGTTAATCCCTTTGCTACACCTGAAGATGCTCCATTTGAAAACATATTTGCTCACGAATCATCATCGAAACATCTTCTTTAGGAGACATCTACGGCTACTTGGGTCCCTCAACAACGCCACATGAACACCTCAGAAAATGGACTCACGATCATCCACTAGACAACATCATTGGAAATCCCTCTCGTCCGGTATCCACACGGGAAACAACTTGCAGCGATGCCTTATGGTGCTTCTTCAAATCATTACTCTCTAAGATCGAACCAAAAGATGTTAAAACCGCCATGAATGAAGATGGTGGTTTAATGCCATGCAAGAATAAATTCATGAGTTTGATCGACTTGATGTATGGGAATTAGTACACTCCAGTTGTGTGATGATCATTGCTCTAAAATGGATCTTCAAAGTGAAACTGGATGAGCATGGTGATGTGTTAAAGAACAAGGCTCGATTGGTTGCTAAAGGATACCGTCGAGAGGAGGGTATTGACTTTGAAGAATCTTTTCTCTTGTTGCATGTGAGCAATCAGAATCTTCTTGGCTAATCTTTGCTAGTAAGAACATGGTAGTCTATCGGATGATGTAAAGAAGGCATTTACGAGCGGAGATCTTAAAGAAGTGGTCGTCACGCCAACCAACTGAAGCTTTGTGAATCTAGAGCATCCTACTCACGTTTATCGTTTGAAGAAGGCTCTTTACGGTTTAAAGCAAGCTCTAAGGGCATGGTATGATACGCTATCAAAGTTTCTTCTATCTACCGGATTGACAAAGGGCGGTTGATCAACATTGTTCACGGAAGTCGGAGCAAACATTTAATTCACGTTCAAATCTATGTTGATGATATTATTTTTGCATCGACTGACCCCAATAATGTGCCGCTTTTCAAATGAAATGGGCTCTAAATTTCAAATGTCAATGATGGGACAAATGTCATTTTTTTAGGATTACAAATTTCTCAAAGTCCGGAGGCATTTTCATAAATCAATCTAAATATGCAAATGAGATTTTAAAGAAATTTGGATTTGATTCAAGTGACCACGTTGACACTCCCATGATTGAATGTACTAAACTAGATGAGGACCACTCGAGGGATCGGGGTGACCAAGCGAAATATCGTAGTATGATTGGATCCCGATGTACCTCAGACTAGTAGACAAGACATCTTGTTCATTTGTTTGCATGTGTGCTAGATACCGAGGCTAAGCCTACTAAAAGCACCTTGAAGCGGTTAAGCGGGTCTTTCGGTATCCCCGAGGAACCATCAATATGGGACTTTGGTACCGAACACCGATATGTCACTAACGACCTATCGAGATCTTGATCATGCGAGGATGTCAAGATACTGTCGAAGAAATGCGTCACGGAGGTGCTTTCTTTTGGGTGATAAGCTTGTGGTTGGTCTTGCTTCAAAAAGCAAATAGTACTTCTATTTCCTCTACAGAGGTGAATACATAGCCATGTCATCTTGTTGTGCTCAAATCCTATGGATGAGATCCCAATTATCTAACTATGGCTTTGAATTTAACAAAATCCCTCATCTTTGTGATAATAAAAGTGCTATTGCTCTCTCATGCAACAAGTACATTACACTCAAAGCAAAGCACATCGACATTGACATCATTTCATCAGGGGAACAAGTTGAAAATGGTGTGGTGGAACTTTACTTTGTGAGGATTTCGAATACCGGTTAGCGGACATCTTCACAAAAGCTCTTCCTAAGAGCGTTTTGAGTTTATTCTTCCCACGGCTGGGTCTAAGAGCCTACAACCAGAAATACTCAAACGTCTTCAAGAGGAAGAAGAGGAGTAAAAGGTTTTCTTCATCTATCTCTTGTAAATATCTATTCGAAAAACAAAATACAAAATTACAAAACCTTCAAAAAATCAAATAGAAAAATATAAAACTTTCAAAATCTATACAAAATTTGAAAAATTCGAAAAATCCTCAAAAAATATTGTCATTTTGTCTTGCTTTTCTCGATTCGATAATATCTACAATCCTTATCTTTGTCATTCAAAGAATGATACGGGACTTTAGATGTTGTTCGAATGTTCTTAAAAAAAATCAAAAAATATTTTTGGGAGAAAGAGAAATAATGGTTTATTGTCATTTCAGGCAGTAACCCGCTTTTCAAAGAAAGAACAGAGCCATGCTTTATCTTGGTTTTCAAATCTCATGCTCTGATTCTTTAAACAAATCCTTACTATCTAATGAAAACTAGTTGTTTTGAAAAATAACTCAGACTCTATTTTTGATAATCATCTGGACTTAAGTTTGTCAAAATATCTATCTCTCAATCAACAACTTATGTCATTGATTGAAGGGGAGAATGATTTCAATTAAATCAAAAGGTTATTTGTCATACAATTGTTTTCAAAAGATAATCTTGCATGTTTAATCAATGGAGTGTAAAGTCTCAAAATCCGATCCTTATCGGTTAAAGCGCTTTCACAATCAAGTCACACTTCTCCTTAAAAGCTTTCAAAATCAATTTAAATCTACAGAGATCACAAATCTCAAATGATTTGATAATTGTGATCGGGGGAGAATTTGTGATTTAAATAGGATTTAAACTGATAAATCGGTAAATGGTTTTATAAGGATGTACCAGCTCTCCTTCCCACATGTGCCAAACGATTTCAAATTTCCATGCACATGTTGAGGGGGAACATCTATCTTAAACCACAAAGATTTGAAAGCGTGATCAATGTGCGGGTTCACTCTTGTATGTGCAAAACTCTTTCAAACCTTAAGGCACATATTGAGGGGGAGCAAGCTTATGAAAACCTCATCCTTCCCTAATATGCTTTATCTACTTGTTTTGATCAGGGAAGTGATGTTGATATCTTTTAGAAAATGGTAATCAAATAAGTTAATTCTTTCTCTTGCCTCAGGTGTGCAAATCGATTTCAAACACTTGATGCACATGTTGAGAGGCTCTTGTTCTAAAATATCAAAAACAATTCAGGTACAAAATGCTTTGATAATATATCTTAAGTATGGGATTGACTTTCAAAAGGTTTTCAATTGGTTCCAATGGCAGATGAACAATACCAAATAGTACGACCAACTTTACTTTATGAATGGTGATATAAGGATGATAAGGTTAGGTATTTGTTCCCTTGATCCAGTCAGGAGGATCTACCGAGGACAATCCACTAGATAGTGTAGAAGTCCTTAGGTATATTGAAAAATGGAGAAAAATGAGATATGGGAAGAGTCGGATTGAGGGGTGAGCTAATCTTGGAATAAACCCAACAAGGTTCTAGTTATGAAGTCTTGGTAAGCTTGAAGGGGAATTGAAGAATGAAAAAGAATTGAATGAGAAAAGGGTGAAAACAAATAACCTCAATTATTCAACCTTAGGGGCAGAATCCCGGGTTCAATTCATATACTCTTGGTGGTTACCAAGGTAACATCGGTATTGATGACAAGGCGTCATGGACCCGGTGACACACTTTGCACTTCAACTTCCCAAACCACTCAAGTTCCTCTTAAAGGACTTGTTTCATTCTCGCGAGAGGAAGGCATTATCTATCGACTTTCTCTTAGAGATTGTTGATATTGAAGAAGGAGACCCTCTCTAATCTCAGATATAGGATCCAAATATGCACAAATTGAGTCTAGAGCCAAGAGATCATCAATAAATCTCCTTAGGACACTTTCAATGAAGACTCTCTGTTTCACACAATGTGGAAAGAGAGAGTATATCTTGAGTCCTAACATTATCCTTGTGGTTGTGCGAGAACATCGGTGATATGCAAACATATTCACAATGAAGATGGAAAGCCTTCTGGAGCCAACATCAAACAAGCTCCTGTAGGTGGCATGTGAGATCTATCCAATAGATCAACCATGTGACAAGCGGCCGAAACAATGGGGCGATTCAATCTTTTGAATCAATCACAGTTCAGGATATGGATTGTGGATACCTTTGAAAACCGTCGTTGTGCTTAAAACTCTTTTCTTTAGCACTTCGACGTATCGAATAATATTTCAAATCAAAAGGTGTTTATGATTGATAATTGATTTTCATTAAAACCTTCGTTGTATTGCAAAACAATTTCTCTTGAGCAATACACAATTGTTTTCAAATCTCTTTTCATCAATCGGTGAATCTCATTTCATTTGGTTTTCACTTCCGTGTTGTCTTCTTTGAGACGTTCCGGTTTGAAAACTAGGCATTGCGAAACCTGTCCAAGGAGATTCTTGAACTCTACACGATCACGTGCCCATGCTTGATCGAGAGGCAAGTGGGCGTGTACCTCAATTCAACGAAAGTGATCAAAGACACTTTAAATCGGTGTGCTTTATTGCTAACAGCTTCTTATGCAAGTACACCCTAACGATTGCGGTGATCAATTGAGGAGTCAATCCAAAGCCGCATGCTCACACAACACATTCATATCTAAAGAAATCATGATTGATGCATCAATGACTCTAATATTTTCACTCCATGCTACGCTATCGCATTTGCCAATATCATGAATCAACGAAAGCTTCGCTACTCGATAAGAATAAATCATGATCCGAATGTGAGCATGTGGTCCAAAACTCACAACATCACATTATACCAACACCACAATGGATGAGTCAAAGATTAATGTAGTGATGATCTCAAAGCTGGCTCAAAACTCATTATCATGTGGATGGATTAAAGACCTCCACCGGATTATCCAAACATGCAAAATGAAGAATCTAAGACTACGAGCTATAGAACAAGAATCCAAGAACAATCTCAATGTTATATCTGTTTGTTTTCTATGTAATTTAATGTATGTTTGAGGTGACCTCCCTTAGGGGGAGATTGTTAGGATTTGGAAAATCCGGTAGTTAAAGTGTCGGCCACCTCAAGTATATGTAATCGTTAGAAAGCTCGTAGTTATTTTATGTTAAGTAGTATTTAGCTTTGTAACACCGTGAGAGGGGCTGACGTCTTTACCCTTGTATTCCCGATCCACGGCCCGATAGGTGGCGATTTATGTAATGACTATAAATACTCTCTACCTCCCGAGTGAAGTGAGTGGAGCTCATAATAAGATTTTTCTTTCTCTCACTAAAGTTCCCAAACCTCTAACTTTCTCTCTCTAGAACCTCTTATTCGCCTATTTGATCTTGTGGTTTAGTGTGTTTATGAAATCCAATATGTTACAAGGCTTATCCGCCACAAGGAGTTTATGTTGTGTAGTGATTACGAACTCTCGAGTAGGTGACTCGGGGAGTGGAGTAGGGCAAGGTAGGTGTCCTTGTAGCCGAACCACTATAAATACTCGCATTGTGGTTTTGTGCTTCTTACTCTTTATCTTAGTCTTATTTATTCATATGCTTATCTATCAACATCCAACACACACGTTTCAATAGATTGACATAAGTCGATCTAAATAGTTTAAAACCAAGTTTTAATTGGCAAAACTATTCAACCCCCTTCTAATTTTCCGCATCTACTTTTTATCGTTCTAAGATCTTTTTAGCATAAAGCGGAGTCATTTCTTAATGGGTGTAAACTTGTCAAATAACTTACTGGAGGTTAAGTTGTTTGCGAATTGTGCAAGTAAAAGAGTAAATATCAGTGTTCAGTAAAACAAATTCCCAAGATGTCATCTTTCTATGCATTTTCGCTTTGTATGTGTTACTATTCTGTGAGTCCTTACCACATAAGTATCTATCGATCCGTTGGCTGTAAACAGATGTTGGGGTATTTTTGGTAATTAGATTGTAATGAAATAATTACGATAGATGTTATGCAACTTGGTATACATTATCAAAGTGAAGATACTGGGTCTAATGACTAAGATTCACATTTTTAAACCAAATAGTTTGACCATGATATTTATGTAAAGAAAATCTCAAATAAATAAAAAAAACAAATTGATCAAGCACTACAAATATCGGAGGTCGTACAAAAATGACAATTGTTCCTTGTTCATGTGCTAAAAGAAAAATAAATGGTCATGCTTCATATAAAATGACCTTGCACTATTTTGAACGGACCGCTAATTCAGATATTGCGTATGAATCCGAAAATTAACAAATAACAAAACCATAAAGAATATCATCATTTGAACAGAACATCCAACCATACAATGCGAACAATCCTTATTTTACTACAGAATAAGAAAATAAGCAACATCCAATTACAAACTATAAAAATATCAGGAAACCAATCAGAGACACCCTCAAACATTCTTAAACTATAACAGTGACAAAAAATAAAATCTTTTTTACTTCAGCCTTCTTTGTAATCCATGAATGTCACTCAAAAGAGTTGGACCTGCAATTACATGAAACCCATAAGTTAAATGACGAACATCTTGTGAAAATAATAATAATAATAAATAACTCAAGATTACAAACCCACCAAAAATATGATGACCTCTGATTTTTTAAAATTGATTGACCCATATTCAGGTTAACGATTGGGTTCATGTTCCGATTCAACTTCTTTTTCCTAACCATCTTTTCCTTTTTTTAGCAGATTGATCAACCAATAAATGCTGCATCATTTGATACTTTTTTCTTCACCCACCATGATTGATTTTTTACTGGTTCGTTTTATCTCCGGCGAGTGTTTCTTTGGGAAGAGGGTTTGAAAGAGGTTATATGGGTTTTCTTAGTATTGTTTGATGATTCAAGAATTATCTGGATCTTTGATTCTGATTTATGAGTGTACAGGTTTATTTCACACTTGTGTGGCTGTCGTTCCATAGTACAAAAATTAGTTTGGTAATGATAGTTGGTTGTGTATTACGTAGTCATTACATGAAAACAGGAGTGAACATGAAAACTTCCAACACCTTTAGACCAATGAAAAAGAGCTACACAACCGACTACCAACTGTTGGGCCACTGTTCATAAACATGAGTATTTTGGGAACCAATAAGGGAAAGAATTATATGAAAACGGACAGGTAATGATTCTTCTAATTTCCCCGTGAAATTTCCCCCTTTAGTATATATTATAATTAGTACTAGGACGGTAACAAACCTCCCCAACAAACTTTCCTGCCACTTTATCACCCCATTTTTCCATGAAAATCCTTCAATTCTAGCTCTCTCTTTTTTTTTACCATTTTTGAAAATTGAAACCGGTAATTCGATTCCAAATCCTATTTTACATACTTCTACCGGTTTGATTTTTTTCAATTTGGTTCCATTCTGATCTAATTTTGTTGAATTGGGGCTTTTTTGTATCTTGAGTTTTTAGTAAGGGTTTATTCAGAAAAATCAAAACTTAGAACAATCCTATTCTTGAATTGAGTGACTAGTATAGCAATAAGTATGTCAACTAAAAGAAGGTCGTCAAAAAGAGAAATTACGGTTCCGATGAAATTTGGGGGTACAATACATGCTTTATCAAAGCGGAATAGTGATCGGAATAATGAATCAGGGGAAAGTCAAGTACATGGTAAAGGTGATGATAAGGAAAATAATAGGGAAAAGATGAGGATTGATGAGGCTTTGGGTAATGGCAATAAGGAGGTGTTTGATGGTGATTTGAATGGAGTTAATTTCCCTACTCTTAATCAGGTAACCAAACATCCTAAAAATGTGAATGTTGTTAATTTTGTTAATGAATTTCGTAGTGTTACTGATGTTTTGAATGCCTGTGATAGCATGAATAAGTCTGATGTCTTGAATAATGATGTTAGTGTAAATGATAGTTGTAAGAATTTGAATAATTGTGATAGTAATGGTGCACAGTGTTGTGAGTAGTAGTGAGATATCAAAGAATAAGTGTGCTAATGATGTTAGTGAATCTAAAGTGATTGAAATAAGGATAAGACTTCTGAGATTGAGCTA
Organism: Chrysanthemum makinoi; assembly: GCA_910596185.1. Taxonomy (NCBI): domain Eukaryota; kingdom Viridiplantae; phylum Streptophyta; class Magnoliopsida; order Asterales; family Asteraceae; genus Chrysanthemum; species Chrysanthemum makinoi. The sequence continues at coordinate 289,931,445 of OU343222.1, read as the reverse complement.
GCATCAAAGTCTGTAAATGTGGTAAATGATAGGAAGATGGAGACTATGGTTGATATTATCAATGCGAATAAACCTGATAACAAGTTGGTGTTAAAACCTGTTGAGTTAACTGAAAATGGTAATGAAGTAGCAGTTTTTGATGAAGAGACAGTTGAACTTGGAAGTGTGAAATGGAATAGGACTATTTGTGGTCAGTTTCTAGGGTGTAGCATGAGTCTAAATGAGGCTAAATATCATTTAAGAAGGATGTGGTACAAATATAGGCTTGAGGATGTAACAACAAATGATAAAGGGGTATTCTTCTTCAAATTCCATGATGAACAGGGCATTATTAAGGTTATTAGTAATGGCCCATGGATGGTTAATAACAAGCCTATGTTTGTGCAAAGGTGGAGCATTGATGTTTGTTTGGACACATCAGAACCTAGGAAATTACCTGTTTGGATCAAATTGCTCAATGTCCCTTTAGAGGCTTGGAGTGTGAAGGGGATAAGCACATTAGCAAGTTGCCTAGGTAAGCCTATTATAATGGATGAGGTTACTACTAAGATGTGTATGACAGGGGTTGGGAGAATAGCATTTGCTAGGGTGCTAGTTGAAATCAGTGCTGAAAAGAATTTTAAGGATGTTATTGAAGTTGTGTATAGGAAAAAAGATGATAGCACTATTATGACTAAGTTTGTAGCAGTGGAATATGCTTGGAAACCATTCAAATGTGGACATTGTTATGTATTTGGACATGAAGAAAGCAAACGTAGAATGGTGCCTAAGGTAACTGAGGAAGATAAAGAGGAAACCATTAAGGAGAATAGTGATTATGGTTTTCAAAAAGTCTGAAACAGGAAGGTGAGAAGAAGAGAAATTAAGAATAAGGGAAGAATGAGAATAATGGAATACACAAAATAGGATTGAATCTGAGAAAAAAAAGAATGTTGGAAGTCTGAATGAGGAAGTTAATGAAAAAGGAAAAGAGATTGAGGGTTCTAAGAATGTTGTAAATAAAGATACTGGTGAATTGAAATGAACCAATAGAGGAAAAGGGAGTAGTAGCAAGGTCTTAGAGGAAGAATACCAAACACAGACTGATAAAGTGAACACTAATGAGAAGCATAAGGAGAATAATAACAGATTTTCCTTATTGGAATCATTAGTTAGTGAGGAGGAATTAGTGCCACCAAAAAAGGATAGGGAAAGGATAAATGAAATGATAGCTAAAAAGTTGGTGCTAACTGAAGATGACATGAAAGAATGGGATGCTGATCAAAGGAGATATTATAAAGACAAAAAAGAAATGGTTGATGTTGCTGATGAATTAGAAAAGGAAGAAGATGTAGTTGAATTGAATGGTGAAAAAGAGAATTGTATTGTCACGAATGAGGTGGGTAGTAATACCCTTGTATAGTATCACTAGGCTTCTATTGCTTTGTGATTACTGTATTGTTTTGTATAGAGTTGAATTTTTGGATTTTGTAGTATAGTTTGATTTTGTTTTTATTTTCAAAAATAGATAGAGTGTATTGTGTGTTGGTAAGCAAAAGAATTGAGAGATTTTTGTGAGCCAAAAACAGAAAGAGAATTGTGTGAAAAACAGATAGAGTGAATTGGGAGGAAAAATAATTGAGAGATAGTGAGAAAAACAGAGAAGAGAGGAATTATGTTTTTTGTGTGATTGTGTGACAAAAACAAATAGAGTGCTTTTAGGAGACAAAAGAATTGAGAGAATTGGGAGCCAAAAACAGAAAGAGAGTATTTGATAAAAATAGATAGAGTGTTGGTAAGCCAAAAGAATTGAGAGATATTGGTGAGAAAAAAAACAGAGAAAGAGTATATTTTTACAATTTTATGATGGATCTAAAAGCTGCAGTATGGAATATAAGAGGTTTGAGAACTGCTGATAAACAAAAAGGTGAAAATCTAATAAAGAATGAAAACCTACAACTATGTGCCATTATTGAAACTCACGTCAAATACAACAAGATACAAAAGGTTGGTGAAAAGGTTTTTTGTAATAGCGGGAGTTTAGTTCCAATGGTGAAAACAATGAATGCTGGTTGTAGAATAATGGTGGGATGGAATCGAATAAAGTGAGTATGGATAATTGCTAAGGCAAAGCAAAGCATGTTCTTACTTATAGAAACACTATGTCAAAAAACCAAATTCTTTTGCACTGTGTTATATGCTAGTAATTCTGCAAATGAGAGGAAAAGATTATGGAATGATCTAGGTGCTCAGAGAATTATTGTTGATAATATACCATGGGTGATCATGGGGGACTTTAATGTTACCTTGAAAGTTAGTGAGCACTCAAATGGCAGTTCAAGTCCTTCTAATGAGATGATTGAATTTCAAAATTGTGTTGATGATATTGAAGTTGAAGACATCCTTAGCTCAGGTCTCCAATTCACCTGGACTAAAAGTCTTAAAATCCCAAACTACAGGACTCTAAAGAAGCTAGACAGGGTAATGATCAATGAAAAGTTCTTAGAGAATTTCAGTTTAGCTCATGGGAAGTTTTTACCTTACCTAATTTCAGATCACTCATCTTTTGTCCTAACAATTCCAGATGGTATACCAAAAACTAGAAAAGCATTTAGGTTCTCAAATTTTATAACTGATAAAAAGGAGTTTCTTCCAATTGTTCAAGGGATTTGGAATGAAAATATTGAGGGGTTTAGTATGTATAAAGTGGTGAAAAAGATGAAAATGATGAAGTCCAAGTTGAATCAACTAAGTTGGCAAAATGGTAATGTTTTTGATAGGGTTGGTCATCTGAGAAATAAATTGGAAAATATTCAGAGGAAACTGGACTTATTTCCACACAATCTGCGAGATTAAAGAGAAAGTTGTGAGATTTTGGAGGAATATACTGAAGCTTGCAAAGATGAAAATAGCTTGTTATTTCAAAAAGCAAAGGTAGAATGGCTTAAAGAAGGGGATATGAATACAAAGTTTTTCCACAAGATAATTAAGGGAAGAATGCATAAAGGGAGGGTAATGTCAGTGTGTAATGAAAGAGGTGAAAGGTTTGAGAATGAGAAAGTTGCTGAACAGTTTATGATTCATTTCCAAGAATTTCTGGGTAAACAAGAGGTTGTGACAGAGTTTCCTACTGATAGATTTAACTTTTCCAACAAGCTTACAACATAAGAGGCATTGGAGATGGTTAGACCTGCTAGTGAAGCAGAGATTAAAAATGCAATGTTTGATATAGAAGACTCAAAAGCTCCAGGCCCAGATGGTTTTACATCTAGATTCTACAAGTCTGCATGGAGCATTATTGGCAAAGATGTGTGTAGGGTTGTACAAGATTTTTTTGAAAACAGGAAACTGCTTGGAGAGGTAAATGCTACACTTATATCCCTTGTTCCTAAACTTGCAACCCCTAATAAAGTATCAGACTTTAGACCTATTGCATATTGTAATGTTATATACATATGCATTAGTAAAGTCATGACTAATAGACTTAAGAAAGTGCTTGGGAAGCTTGTTAATATAAATCAAAGTGCATTCATCACTGGTAGGCAGATTGCTGATAATATTCGACTATCTCAAGAGTTATTAAGAGGTTACAATAGAAGACAGAAAGATAAGAAAGTATCATTTAAGATAGATCTCCAAAAGGCTTATGACATAATTAATTGGGAGTTCTTGAGGATTATCCTTAAACAGTTTGGGTTGCATAATAAGATGGTGGAATAGATCATGACATGTGTTTCAACAGCTAAATTTTCTATCAGTATTAATGGTGATAGGGTAGGATATTTCAAGGGGGAAGAGGACTTAGGCAAGGGGATCCTATCTCCCCTTATCTATTTACCTTAGTTATGGAAGTTCTCAATAAGATCATTAAGTACAAAATTGAAGCTGCTGTGATTTTTAAGTATCATAAAGGTTGTAAAAAGCTAGGGATTACACACCTATGCTTTGCGTGAGATGACTGTTGGTTTTTGCCATGGTGATTGTGGATCTTGTGAAAGTCATTAAGGAAGCATTATGCGATTTCAGGTGGGTATTCGGGTTTAAAAGCTAATATGCATAAGAGCATTGTGTTTTTGGAGTGCAATGAAGTTGGGCAGAAAGGATCACGAATGTGATACCTTTTTCAGTTGGAAAACTCACTGTTAGATATCTAGGTGTACCCCTTATTACTAAGAAGATTAGTGCTCAAGATTGTAAACCATTGATTGATAAAGTCAGAAACAGAGTGAATGATTGGAGGAATAAGGCACTTTCATATGAAGGGAGAGTACAATTAATTGCTTCAATACTGAGCTCAATGCAAATTTATTGGGCTTTTGTGTTCTTGTTGCCAAAATATGTGATCTATGAAATTAACAAGCTTCTAAAGGGATTTCTATGGTGTCAAGGGGAGCTACAAAAATGGAAAGCTAAGATATCATGGGAAAATATATGTAAACCTAAAGATCAAGGAGGTTTGGGTTTAAAAAACTTATATATATGGAATGAAGTCACATTAGTCAAACACTTATGGAATGTAGACCAAAAGACACATTGTGGGTTAAATGGATTAACTTGAGAAATTAAAAGGGGAGTATTTGGGAAGTGCCAATGGATTGTAATAGCAGTATGGGTTGGAAGAATTTATTGGGATTAAGAGATAAAGTGAGGAACCATGTAATGTACAAGATTGGTAATGGGGAAACAACATCTGCTTGGCATGAAGTCTGGTGCCATTTGGGGCCTTTGAGCAAGCTGATACCTACTAGAGAAATCTATAATGCCAGGTTAAAGAATGAAAGTAAAGTGGTTGACTTGATGCACAATAATGCTTGGAACTAGCCAATGGAATGGAATGCTAAGTTTCCATTTTTGTTGACTATTACACCTCATGTGTTAACAAGTGAAAGAAAAGATAGTAATGTTTTGGTTACTAACATGGGCAAAGAAGTTAAATTTGAAGTTAGGAGTGTTTGGAAGGATTTCTGTTGTAATGATCCTAAGGTTAGATGGAATTCTGTGGTATGGTTGAAAGCAAATGCATACCTAGGCATGCTTTTGTGGTTTTGGATGGCGATGCAAAGGAGATTAATGACACGAGGGCCGAGTTGCTGTTTGGAAACCAAATGAAGTGTTCAAATGTGTATTCTGTCAAAATTGCCCAGACTCTCACAACCATCTTTTCTTTAATTGTAAATTCTCTAAAGCAATATGGAAGGATCTGCTGCAACTGATCAATAGAGAGTTGTCTTACTGTTGGGATCAAATTGTGGGGGAACTATCAGATTTGCCTAATAATAACAATATATGGAGTATTGTCAGAAGGTTGGTCTGTAGTGTTGCTGTGTACTTTATTTGGCAGGAAAGAAATAGGAGAATGTTCAAGAATGAAAAGAGGGATGAACAAGGGGTGTTGCAAGCTATAAAAGAAACTATCAGACTGAAGTTGATGGGCTTCCAAGTAAAAGAATCAAAAAGTGTGATAGAAGTTGAGAATAGTTGGAATGTAAAGCTTTAAAGAGTGAGGAATAAGTAGTATTTTGCAGTGTCTTGTATTGTTTGTTAGAATGCTTTTTCTAGTAAAACTATATCTTATGCAAGCTAGCTTATAGTTGTTATTTGCATGAGAATGTCCATGGCAAATTCTTTTTTTTGAATATCTTGTATCCAGTTTTTGTGATATATATATATATATTCTCCTTTCACAAAAAAAATAAAAATAAAAAAAGTAATTAGTACTAGGAAAAAATTATAGAATTAACACTCAATTTATTCCAAAAGCTATAATTTTTACACTTTTAATTCAAAAGTTACAATTTTTCACCTTTCACCTTTATCTTTCTTATTTTGGCAGTCTCCGTTTCTGAAATTTAAAGTTTACAGTTTCAGTCCCAAGTTACAGTTTCACCTTAAACCCTTAAGTTTGCCAAAAGTGACACATTTCACCCAAATTTCATAAAATTTACATTTTTAGTCCAAAATCCACTATGTTGTAAAGTTTAGTTTTTATTTTAAAAGCTTATATAACGTGGGCTTTAGTTTTTGGCTTAATGGGCGTCATGGCCCAACCCGGTTTTTAAGTGAAAAATTCTAAGTGTGTCATGAGTGGTGAATATTCAAGGATTGGCTTGTGATTAAAAAAAAATTTTTTAGCTCTTTGGAACTGTTTATCACCATCAGCTTATGGGCCAACTTATTCTTCAAACAGTTTGGGCTTTTAAGCCCATTATGAATGTCCAATTTTTAGAGTAAGCAGGCCCGATTAGTTTATGTAGTTAGATTAGGTTTGGGGCGTGTTTAATGCGTTTAATTAATCATTTTAGTGGCTTAAGGTAGTAGCTTATTTTGTTAGCTTATTAGGAATTGGGTTGGGCTTAAATGTCCCACGATGGTTCGTTATAAAACCAAGAATGAGCCCGATTCTTTGGAGGTTTACAAAAGTGTGTCTAGTGCTTTCTTTCAAGATGTAAGCGTGCTTATATACAAGTGCTATTTTAGCATGTTCTTTAGTGTGTGTGTGTGTGTGTGTGTGTGTGTGTGTGTGTGTTTTAAACTTCAAATAAGTTACAATGTGTGTAAGTGAGTCTTTTTACCAAACAAATAAGCACAAGCTTATTCTTTTTGATCTTATAATGTATTACACAAATTTAAAAGTCACCACACAAGCCTTAAACACAAATCTTAGACCACCATGCATGCATATTCGAACGTGTAGATGAAATTCGAACATATATATAGGCATGTCAAATGCTGTTATAAGCCAAATAACTCTTTTAGTTTCCAAAACTTAGCACGTTAACACTTAACATAAAGCTTTAAACTTCAAAGACAATTATTTTAACAAGTTTAGATTTTGGTCGAGGCTTACAGTAGGTTTGAGAGGAAGTGTGTGTCGTGTGAGACTAACCAAGAACTTAAACCCAATCCTTGAACCTTTTGCTTCCAAGATTTACCCGTAACCAACCCTCGTTTCCTATGATTTATACCCGTACAAAAATTAACCAAAGGACCTTTTAAGACTAGGAACAAGATTCTAAACTCCAAGTTGCCTTCTCTACTCTTTGCGACAGTAATGGAAGTGAGACAATGAATGAGTTTGTGAGTTTGAAAGTGTGAGGAGTTGTGGTGAAGTGAGTTTGCTTATATGGTCAAATCTTGCATGGTCTAATGATATAAAATAGTTCTACAGTGTTACATGAAATTTTGGCAAGATGAGAAGTTGCGTGTGAGATTTGTCTTGATTCCATATTCAAACGACACAAAGAAAGGTGGACATGAGAAGTCTTATCAAAATGGCTTGGTGTGTGGAACATATTGCCCCATGGATATTGTGTTTAACATGCTCATCACATTTTAAATTTGTTCTAGGTGTGGTATGCGCATGTGAGTGATGGAACGCACAAAAAATAAAAAATAAAAGGCAAAGATACAAGTTACTAGCAATCTTTGGTTTTAACACAACCATGTTGTGTTCCTTTGTGTGTTTCGACAGCCAACAAGGCCCAAAGGAATAAGGGGTGGGCTAAATTAATAGTGGACTTAAGTAAAAAAAATAGTGGGCTAGGACATTTTGTGCAGAGGGTTATAAGTGGGTCGTGGCCCATGAGTAGCAATAGCCCACTGAGGATTTTTTTCGAGTGGCCCATTAGATACTTAAGTAAAATGATTTGACAAGCCCGATAATATATCTTTGTGTTGGTACGCGTGGGAGTCCATTTTGTTGATGTGTGCGTTACGGTGCATATAGAATTGACGAATATAATTTGTTGTAATTAAAATAATAAATAAAACAATTTGACTTAAAAATGGATAGATAAAACCTTTATTGAGATAGTTCGAGTTTACAACAATAACGACTTTGGGAAAAATTACGGGTTATTACAATACCTACCCCTTAAGGGAATTCCGTCCCGGAATTTAGGTTGCGGTAGTTGTCGGGGTTGCATCGACGAAGAGATGTGTGTATTTAGCACGAATTTGGTCTTTACGCTCCTATGTATATTCTGGTCCTCTCTTGGAGTTCCATCTAACCTTGACAATGGGAATGTGACTTTGTTTTAACTGTTTGACATCCCTGTCCATGATTTATACTGGTTCTTCGATGAAGTTGAGTTTATCGTCAAGTTTGATCTCTTTAAGCGAAATGACGAGGGATTCATCAGATAAACACTTCTTCATATTCGATATGTGAAAGGTATTGTATATTCTACAGAGTTCCTCGGGGGGTTCAAGTTTATATCCCACCGGACCGATCATTTCCAGGATTTTGAAGGGTCCAATGTATCTGAGATTTAGCTTTCCTTATTTTCTGAATCTAACCATTCCTTTCCAGGGTGACACTTTCAACATGACCCTATCACCAACTTGGAATTCCATGGGCTTTTGTCTTACATCAGCATAACTCTTTTGTCGATCTCTCGCAGCTTGAATTCGTTGTCTGATTAGCACTATTTTCTCTGTCGTTTCTTGAATATTTTCAGGTCCAGTGAGTTGGACATCTCCAACTTCAGCCCAAAATGATCAACACTTTCGACCATAAAGTGCTTCAAAAGGTGTCGCTTTGATACTGGCGTGGTAACTGTTGCTGTAGGAAAATTCCGCTATTGGTAAGTATCTATCCCAACCTTTACCGAAGTCAATCACACATGCTCGGAGCATGTCTTCTAAGGTTTGAATAGTTCTTTCACTTTGACCATCGGTCTGCGGATGATATGCAGTGTTCATGTCTAACCGAGTACCCATAGCCTTTTGAAGTGACTGATAAAATCTGGATGTGAAACGGTTATCGCGGTCAGAGATGATAAAATCGGCACTCCATGTCGAGATACAATTTCCTTCAGATATATCCGTGCAAGAGTATTCATCTCATCGGTTTCCTTGATGAGTAAGAAATGTGCGGATTTGGTAAGGCGGTCATTATTAACCTAAATGGTGTCAAATACGTTAGCAGTATTTGGTAGTTTGATGATGAAGTACATGGTGATCCTTTCCCATTTCCAAACTGGAATCTCTGGTTGTGTCAGTAAACCGAGGCTTTTTGACATTCAACTTTTACTCTGGACCATGTTAGGCATTTTCCACCATATTCTGCGATCTACCTTTCATGTTTGGCCACCAATAGAGTTTTTTAAGATCTTTGTACATTTTGTCGAAACCTGGATGAATGGAATATTTTGATTTGTGAGATTCGTGCATGATGAGATCACGAATTCCCTCGTAAAGTGGAATCCAACTTCTGTCATTGAAACACAACATTCCATCTGACCTTTTCACGAACCCGTTCTCATTTTCTGGCATACCATGAATTTTCTCGTCTGGTCGGTTCTCTTCCTTGATCGCCTCGGTCTGAGCCTCAAGAATCTTTGATGGAAGAGGAGATTTAATTGTAATTCCCAAAGATCTCACTCTGAGAGGCTTAGGTTGCTCTTTCCTGCTCAGGGCATCTGCCACTACATTTGCCTTTACAGGGTGATAACGAATTTCGCAGTCATAGTCACTGAGCAATTCTAACCATCGATGTTGTCTCATGTTCAATTCTTTTTGGTCTAAGATGTTTTGAAGGCTTTTATGATCTATGAATACCATACATTTAATGCCATACAGGTAGTGTCTACATAATTTAAGAGCAAAAACCACTGCTCCTAATTCCAGATCATGAGTGGTGTAGTTCTTTTCGTTAGTTTTGAGTTGTCGAGAAGCATATGCGATTACTTTACTCCTTTGCATCAACACGGTACCTAAACCTAGGTACGATGCATCACAATACACTACAAAGTCGTCAACTCCTCTGGTAATGCTAAGATTGGAGCTTCACAAAGTTTTCGTTTCAAAAGTTTGAAAGCGGTATTTTGATCTTCTCCCCAGACAAACTTCTTGTTTTTCTGTGTTAATTCTATCAAGGATTTGGCAATTTTGGATAAACCTTCAATAAATTGTCGGTAATAACCTGCAAGGCCTAAGAATTGTATTTCGGTGGGGTTTGTAAGAGCTGCCCAATTTTTAACAGCTTCGATCTTTGCAGGGTCAACGTGAATGCCTTTACTGTCAATCACATGTCTAAGAAATTGCACTTTTTGGATCCAGAAAACACACTTGGAGAATTTGGCATACAACTCTTCCTTTTTGAGTAACTCCAAGATGGTCTTTAGATGTTTTGTGTGCTCTTCTTTGTCATGAGAATAGATAAGAATGTCATTAATGAACATGGTTACGAATTTGTCAAAGTAAGGTTTGCACACTCGATTCATTAAGTCCATGAATACTGCTGGAGCATTGGTCAAGCCAAATTGAATCACTTGGAACTCATAGTGACCGTATCATGTTCTAAAGGCAGTTTTTGGAATATCTTCTTCCTTGACTCTTAGTTGATGATAACCTAACCTTATATCAATTTTCGCGTAGACACTCGATCCTTGTAACTAATTGAACAAATCATCAATTCTGGGTAACGATATTGATTTTTTCACCGTAAGTTTGTTCAACTCCTAATAATCAATACACATTCGGAATGTCCCGTCCTTCTTTTTGACAAATATAACTGGAGCTCCCTAAGGCGAAGAACTTGGTCGAATGAAATCTTTGTCTGACAATTCTTGCAGTTGGTTAGCTAACTTTTGCATTTTAGACAGAGCTAATATGTATGGTGCTCGGGCCACCGGGTTGCTCCCGGCACCAAACCAATTTAGAATTTAACTTGACGGACCGGTGGATGTCCGGGAAAATCTTCAGGAAATACTTCTGGGAAGTCTTTAACTACCGGAACGTCTTTAAGTCGCTTTTCCTCTAAATGTTTCTCCATTACTTAAGCTAAGAAGGAAAGGCATCCTTTTTCTATATACTTCATGGTTTTGATGAGGGATATGATGCTTACACGGGTTTTACTTCGATCTCCATGGATAATGAGAGTTTCGTCATTAAAAGGAATGTGAACAACTTTCTCGTCACATATGATTCTAGCATGGTGTTTGGATAACCAATCCATACCGATGACAACGTCGAAGCTACCAAGTTTGATGGGAAGAAGATCTATGTCGAAAGGTTGATTAAGTAAGAGTAAAGAGTGTTGGAATCACTCCTAACTTGTATTTCAAGTGTTAGTATTTAGTATGTAATAGGTTGCTTAAACTAGGCTTTTATGTTAGTTATTAAAGGCTAGGCTCATGTAGAAAGCCCATGAGCCTATGCCAAAGCCCAATAAGAAAGGAAGGGACTAGACATGTTGCCCTAGCTCCCTTCCCCTATAAATAATGTTGTAAACTCCTATTTGGGAGTTGGTTGTTCACTCTTAATACACTCTCTACGCATAACCTTTGTTTATCAATATATCGTGTGTGTTTAGTGTTCATCCGATCACTTTCTTTCCCATTTCTTACATATTGATCCTTGTGTTAACTTATGGTGACCTAACTGTTGGTTTGTAGGAGTTTATAAACACGACAAAACGACTATTAGTGTGTGAGCCGATGGGGGCACATGTGATAAACAGTCACAGTATACGTGTTGAACGTATTTTAAACTTGAATATTTATCATACCCGACATGCTTACTTGACCCGATTAATTGTTGAGATCCATGGGCTGTTTTTCAGTCAATATGGGTCGAAATATTGGACAAGCCATGGGCTTTGGTTCATGATCAGTCAAGGCAAAGAAGGGTGGGTTTTTGCTTGGGCTTGAACTTGTCGAACAAGTTTTAGACTCCAAGTAGGAGTCGGTTTTTGTTTCTATATAAACAAACTCAACCTCTTCTAAAACACACGATTCAATATATCCCTAAAACTACCTAATCGATCTTAAGTTCCTTGCTTAAAACTTTATATGACTTACATCAAGTTGCATAAGTTTTTCTTTGGTTTTCTTCGTTCCTAAACTTGCTACATATATTAAGTGTTTAGGAGTTTGATTCTTGCTGATTCCTTGCAATCGAATAGCAGCAAAGGTGGTTTTGGTTTTCTGTTTTTTACGGTTGTAGCTAGCTTCTTGGACAACAAACAAAGGGTAGATATCGGATATCACTAATCGATGCTCGGGTATAGTGTAAACAACTTCCTTGGTTGTTTTGGAGTTCTCGACAGAAGCATAAGCATGTTATTTGGTTTTCTGTTTGTGATATATTCAAGGGTCAAATTTGTTGATTGGTTTTAATTTATACGTTCTCGACTAGCGTTAATCGAACGTATACATGAATCGGGTTTGTGTGTGATACTCTTCGAGGTATCTAATTTAGATACTTAAGGTTTCGTAGGGTTTCTTGTTCCGTTACTAGAGTTTAATTGCCAAGCAAGGTTAGCCTTCTTTATTCCCTTTTAATTAATTAATAATGTATTAATTATGTGTTTATTAATTACGTGTTAACATAATTGCATCAACTAGATCCATTATCCATTTAGCATACTCGTAGAGGTTACTGGTTAACTAGATCTAAAATCCCAACAGTGGTATCAGAGCCAACTCGTTTTTGCGATTATGGGCTACACGTTTCTGATATTAATTAACATGTTTTAAAAAGGCTGCATGAAACCTAGTTTAGTTATTTAGTTTTATTTTAATTTTGACAATTACATGCATACTTGTCAATTTTTAATAAATAATAACTAGTCACACACAAATTAAAATTATATTGATAATTAGAATTAATTTGTTAATTGGAATTTAATTTACATGTCAATTATAATTACCTTGTTAATTAAAATTAATTGTTAATTAAAGATTACATATTAAATTAGAATTACTTGCTAATTAGAATTAAAAGTTAATTTGTATTAATTAATTGTTAATTAGAATTATTGTGATAATTAGAATTACGTATTGGTTTAAATACATATATTGCGTAATTACTTGTTAATTGGGATTGCCATGCTTTATGTGTTTTTCCGGCCACAAGACCCACTCAATTGCTTTTCTAAGTAATGTATGAGGCGATCTAGGTACTGCATCCTAGTGACAGTCTTGTGGTTCTCCGTTTGGGGAAGAGTCATAAGAGGACTCGGAACAATATGTGGTTATTTATATTGATGTTTATGCTTGTATGTTTGTGATTCCTATATGTGCATTATTACATGTTTTGACACCTAATTGTATGCAATATGGAATAATACATATCGTAACCATAACATTAATATTGGTCTTTATTTACACGTCAAAATACCATGCTCATTGTGACCAGCTATTTGATTCGTGGAAAATTGTTTTTGTAAAATAAAGTGAACTAATATATGAAACACGTTTTCAAGAATTTAAAAACTAGACGCTATGGACACTTAGGATGTACGGCTCACCCACTAGAACAAACTAGAAAGGGGGTTGAAAGAAGTGAGCACAGTCTCACTGAAAGGATGTCTAAGGTTATGTTTATTTACGGTCCTCTGCCTCCCTGTGCGTTTGATTGGAGCTACCGTGAACCATGATGATCACTACAGTGTCATTACCAAAAAGTTTTAAAATTAGTGTTACAAAGTTGTTTTTTCCTGCTTCTTTGTACACGACTTTTACCACATTTATGTGTGCATACCTATTTGTTAATATTAAGTCTATGCCACCCAACTATGTACACGTGCACTTGGATGACTTCTCTTGTCGGACCTAAGGGCCTTTCAACCCATGGTAATTATTTCTCCTTTGGTCCAGGACCTCGGTTATTTTACGTTCATACTTGGTGACTTATATCAAGTTAACTGGTGGACCTCGGACCCGAGGCATAAGATGAGAACTAAACATGCTTTTGACATTATTACTTGATACTAATGCCTTAAACCGTCTCATAAATCTAAGAGTTGCATTATGCAATTAATGCTCGTCGCTTACCTCTTATCCAGTTTTTATACCTTTGTCGGACCTATGGTAATTAATGGGGTTGCAAGTTGGATCTTAGTCTTATTAGTAATTAATTGGGTAGTTAATTCTTTTAAGAATGTAATTATCGAAAATACTAATTATTTGAGCTTTTCAATTGTAGATGACTACTTCAATCGGAAACAGTTCGGTACTCAAGAGTTTCTTTGAGAAAAAAAAACTCACTGGACCTAATTTCATTGATTGGTATCGCCAGTAGCATTATACTATCGGTGAAGATAAGGAAGCTTATCTAGAGGCCACCACTGTCCTACGAGCCTCTTGCAACTCACCTTTGCTGGGTTAAAGGTTCAAAGGACATAGCTGCCTTCATGCTCATGACCATGGAGTTAGAGATCCAAAGAAATCTAACTCATCTTGGTGCTTATGACATGCTTAAGGAGTTGAAGTCTATGTTCTCTCAACAAGCAGAACAAGAGCTTCTACAAGCTGCGCATTGAATTCCATGCTTGCAAGCGGGAAGAGGGTGTCGGTTAGCTCATATGTTCTTAAGATGAAGAGCTACATGATGATAGTTTGGAGCGTCTTGGTCACCAGTTACTGCATTATGGCATTAGTTTGATCCTAATCGGTCTTTCTAAAGAGTACATCTCGTTTATGCGAGAACTTTAATATACGGCATGGGAAGACTATTAATGAACTACATGCTATGCTTAAGCAACATGAGCAGACGTTGCCAAAGAAAGATGTTGCACCTTCACTCCATTATGTGCGTGGTGGTAAGGTCAGAAAAACCAAAAGAAAATAAATCATTCATGGTCGCTAAGGGGAATGTAGGATTGGAAAAAGCAAACCCAAGTTTGGTTATGATGCTAATTCCTATAAATCCAAACCCAAGATTCCTCCACCACCCAAGAAGGATAATCCGACAAGGGCGCTACTGTCACCGGTGTGGTGAGGCAGGACATTGGAGAAGGAATTGTCCCAGATATCTCGCCGAGGTTAATGAAAAGAAGAAAAGCAGTCTCTTGCAACTAGTTCTTTAGGTATTTTCACTATAGAACTCTACTCTTTCCCTAAATCATCCTTAGTATATGACACTTTGGTGGTACTCACATCTATAATAATACACCAGGGTCTAAGAGGTAAATTTTGAAGCCGGGGAGCTTTAAGCCTGTACGTGGGCAATGGTCAACGGGCAGAAGTTGAAGCTATTGGAAACTATCATTTATCACTCCCTAGTGGATTAGTTATTGTTTTAAAAGATTGTCATTATGCTCCCTCTATTACTAAGGGGATTATTTCAGTTCTCGTTTGTATGGCGATGGTTTTATTAACTGTTTTGAATCAAATAATTATATTTGATTTCTAAGAATAACGTTGTTTATTTTACTGCTATTCCTCGTGATGGTGTTTTTGAAATTGAAATGTCTTGTTCGAATAAAAATGAAAGTTCTATGTTTTCTGTAAGCAATAAAAGAGCCAAGACTAACTTGGACTTTGCTCTCTTGTGGCATGGTCGTCTTGGACACATTAGCAAGAAACGCATGGAGAAGTTGCAACACGATGGACTTCTCAACTCATCTGACATTAAGTCTCTTGAAAAGTGTGTTGCTTGTATGTCTTGTAAGTTGGCTAGAAAACCTTATTCACATCAAGTGGAAAGGGCTAAAGATTTACTTGGACTTATACACTCAGATATATGTGGCCCATTTAGAATCACTGTAAGACAACGAGCAAATTACTTCGTGACTTTAACTGACGACTATAGTCGGTATGGTTATGTTTACTTGCTGAAACATAAACATGAAGTGTTTGAAACATTCAAATTGTTTCAAAAGGAAGTAGAAAATCAACTCGGGAAGACCATAAAATCACTACGTTCGATGCGTGGAGGTGAATATATGAGTCAAGAGTTTTTGGATCATCTTGAGGAGCATGGGATTATTGCCCATCGAACTCCTCCTTATACTCCACAACACAATGGTGTATCTGAGAGGAGAAATCGAACCCTACTTGACATTGTGCATTCTATGATGAAACAAACTACTCTTCCAAAGTCCTTTTGGGATTATGCCCTTGAGTCTCTGCTTACACATTCTCAATATGGCTCCAACTAAGAAGGTTGATAACACACCATACGAAGTATGGCATGGGCAAGCCCCTAAGTTGTCTTACTTAAAAGTTCAGGGTTGTCGAGGCACTTGCTAGCGTGATACACTTACCAAACTGACAAACTTGAACCTAGAGCTATTAAGTGTATCTTCGTAGGATACCCTATGGAAACTATGGGATATTCTTTCTAACTTCCATCTGAGAACAAAGTTTTTGTTGCTCGAAATCTTTGATTCTTTGAGAGTAATCTTATGGATCTTAAAGCAAGTGGGAGTATGGATGATCTTGAATTACTTCAAGAAGAGGATACAAATCCTTCTTTAGACACTAGCATTCATCATGATGAGGATGATCAAGCGAAGAACCTCAAAGTGATATTGTTCCCATTCGAAAGTCCAATAGGACCGTGCTCTGACGTATGTGTTTATACATTGTGACGAGGAACATGAGTTAGGGGATCTTGGTGAACCCAATAACTATAAAGGCATTCTTTGGATCTGTATCCAAGAAATGGCTTGATGCAATGAATGTGGAAATGCAATCCATGAAAGACAATGATGTGCGGGTCTTGGTTGAGCTTCCTCCTAGCGCAAGGCAGGTTGGCGACAAGTGGCTCTTCAAGAAGAAGATTGACATGGATGGTAAGGTATACACCTTTAAAGCTCGTATCGTAGCAAAGGGCTTCACTCAAACCTACGAGATTGATTATGAAGAAAAATTTTCTCCTGTAGCACACATTAGATCTATAAGGATTCTCATAGCCATAGCTGCATACTATGACTTTAAGATATGGCAAATGGACGTCAAAACCGCCTTCCTCAATGGACATCTTTACAAAGAGGTCTATATGGAGCAACCTGAGGGTTTTGTTGATCCAAAATATCCTAACCGTGTATGCAAGCTCAAGCGTTCCATTTATGGACTTAAGCAAGCATCAAGGCAATGGAATAAACATTTTGATGATGAGATAAAGAAATTTGGATTTTCTCAACATCAAGATGAGCCATGTTATATCAGAAGCTAGTGGGAGTTATGTTACTTTCCTAATTCTATATGTTGATGACATATTGATTATGGGAAACAATATTCCAATGTTACAAGATGTAAAATCTTATCTTGGAAGATGTTTATGCATGAAAGGTTTAGGAGAAGCTGCATATCTTGGAATTAAGATCTATCGAGGCAGTCTAAATGATTGATTGGTTTGAGTCAAAGTGCTTACATTGAGAAAATCTTGAAAATATTTTGTATGGAGAACTCCAAACGTGGCACAATCCCAATGCAAGATAAGCCTAAATTGAGGTAAATCACAAGGTCTTTGAAACACACCTTCGAAGAAGCGCAAAGGATTCCTTATGCTTGGCTATAGGTTCTATTATGTAGAGATGTACTCGTCACGATGTTGCGTTAGCACGAGAATGTGACAAGTCAATTCCAACAGAATCAGGTGAACTTCTTTGCTTTGTGAAAAATATTCTTAAGTATTTCGCAATACTAAGGATATGTTTACGATCTATGGAGGAAAAGATAAACGAGCTCGGGGTTTCTTGCTACGATGATGGATATCGGAGATCTTGGCGACTTAAAATCTCAGAGGCTGGATATGTATTTGTTCTTAATGGAGGTCTTTGAGCAAAGTATTTTTGCTACTTCATCTCTGAGTATATTTTGCTTGTGATGCATCAAAAGAGGTTTGTATGGATTAGTAAATTCATTTTGGGTTGAACATTGTTCTCACAATTGAAGAACCCATAAATATGTATTGTGATAATACTGGAGCCATTACTATAGCTAATGAAAGCGGAATCACTAAATGTGCTAGACATTATCCGCTAAAAGTTCATTATCTTGAGACCATTGAAATGGGTGATGTAAAGATATTAAAGGTTCACACAGAGATGACAATCTAGTGATCCATTTCACAGCTTTGGATTTCCTAAGCATTCTAAATTGACTAGAGAAATAGGTTTGGTACCTGCTAGTAGTCTCATGTAAACTGTGTGTTAATTAATATTTGGATAATTTGGAGTTGTAAGGCATTATTATTTTATGATTAATAAAGATCACGAGGTATTTGTTATTATATTCATATAATCATTTATTCCATTTTGCATGTTTAATCCATGAAATGATTTATCATTCTAAATATGTCCATTGTCGGTTAACAATATGGGAATATTATTATGATAAGGCAAATGTGAGTGTTGGTTATAATTCTAATGAGAATTGGTTTGTTCGCCAAACTCATATGTATTCACTAGAGATGCATATTGGATTCCCCAACTTTCAAACATTTACTTTTGGATCCTTGTCATAAGTAAAATATTGAAAATGGTTTGTTATCTTCGTCCTTAGATTTGAGATGCAAGTAAGTTACATTATGTGGATATCACTTTTTGTAAGTATATGCAAAACGCTATCTGAATAAGGTAGTTATAAAATCTATATTTCGAAGTGATGTGAAGCAGCATCCACAACACTTGTAGTCAATAAAGGATTTGTTACTCCACTTGATATGTGCTTAAAGATACCATGGCCTCCAGTTTAATCAGAGATAACTGTCCGACCCGGACCCAAAAGGGTAATGCAAGATGATTCTTGATTACATTTGGTATATCTGAATTAAAATCTATAGCGAGATTCTAAATGGTTTAACTATATGGAATGATTAGAGATCCATAATCCATGGTTTAATGGTATCTATAACAAAGGATGATTAAAGCAAGACATTGAATGACCATGCTCTTTGAGAAACTTTTACGAAACTATTCTCTCAGACACTTTTAGTTAAAAAGCGAGTGAGAGCGTTTGCTAGGCATTTCCGTCGTTAGTTTTGTGTGCCATTCGACACACCAACTCCCAAGTGGGAGCTGTTGGTTTGTGGGAGTTTATAAACACAACAAAACGACTATTAGTATGTGATCTGATGGGTGCACACGCGATAAACACGAGTATACGTGTTGAACGTATTTTAAACATGAATATTTATCATACCCGACATGCTTACTTGACCCGATTAATTGTTGAGATCCATGGGCTGTTGTTCAGTCAATATGGGTCGAAATATTGGACAAGCCATGGGCTTTGGTTCATGATCAGTCAAGGCAAAGAAGGGTGGGTTTTTGCTTGGGCTTGAACTTGTCGAAAAAGTTTTAGACTCCAAGTGGGAGTCAATTTTTGTTTCTATATAAACAAACTCAATCTCTGCTAAAACACACAATTCAATATATCCCTAAAACTACCTAATCGATCTTAAGTTCCCTGCTTAAAACTTTATACGACTTACATCAAGTTGCATAAGTTTTTCTTTGGTTTTCTTGGTTCCTAAACTTGCTACATATCAAGTGTTTAGGAGTTTGATTCTTCTTGATTCCTTGCAATCGAATAGCAGCAAAGGTGGTTTTGGTTTTCATGTTTTCTGGTCGTAGCTAGCTTCTCGGACAACAAACAAAGGGTAGATATCGGATATCACTAATCCGATATCGGGTATAGTGTAAACAACTTCCTTGGTTGTTTTGGAGTTCTCGACGAAGCATAAGCGAGGTTACTTGGTTTTCGGTTTGTCATATATTCAAGGGTCAAATTTGTTGATTGGTTTTAATTTATACGTTCTCGACTAGCGTTAATCGAACGTATACGTGAATCGGGTTTGTATGTGATGCTCTTCGAGGTATCTAATTTAGATACTTAAGGTTTCGTAGGGTTTCTTGTACCGTTACTAGAGTTCAATTACCAAGCAAGGTTAGCCTTCTTTATTCCCTTTTAATTAATTAACAATGTATTAATTATGTGTTTATTAATTACGTGTTAACATAATTGTATTAACTAGATCCATTATCCGCTGCGTACTCGTAGAGGTTACTGGTTAACTAGATCTAAAATCCTAACACTAACAGTGGTATCAATCACCATCTAGTTGGGTGAAACACTTTTGTTTTTGAAGTTTTGTACTATACGCGTGGGTTAGCGTCATATAATTTTCATACGCTTAAAGCTTTGATTTTTACACTTGTAAACTCAAGATTCTTGTGGTTTAAGGTTTATTTAGTGTTAAAGTTTCAGTTTTTAGCAAAAAGTTTCAAACTTTATGTGTGTAGTTTAGTTTTTAAACTTGGTTTGATTCGTGTATCATAACTTACGCGTAAGGTGAAAAGTGGTTTTGGATCATCAAGTTTCAAACTTTCTTGTTGTTTTGGTGATTTTGAAGCTATTTCATCATTAAAATAGGGTTTACAATTGTTTTGGGCATAAAATCAGTTTTGGTAAATTTTGTACTTCCTACGCTAGTAAAACCCTAGTTTTCGCGTGGCAAGAACCTACTCCTAAGTCACTCTCGCCTAAGCGGTTGTCTACGCCTAAGATTTTCTTCATTTGATCTTCGAAGCTGTTGGTTTACTCAGTGTTTTCTTGTTTGGATAAGCCTGAAAACACTTCGACTTTGGATATCTTTTACACTTGGATAAGTGTAAAGGATTTTTGGTTAAAACCCTAGTTTTACGCATAAGCATAAAAGCTTACGAGTAAACCCTTTACGCCTAAGTTATTCTTACGCATAAGTTCATCTTAAGCCTAAGGTAATCTTACGCATAAGGTTCTTACTACTAAGCCTTTGGTTTACGCTTAAGCTTAAGTTTTACCTAAAGTTAACGCGTAAGCAGTATTTACGCATAAGCTATTGTTTACGTGTAATAGGAGGTTACGCGTAAGGATTACAATCTATACCTAAGCCTGGTTTCTACGCCTAAGTGTTCTTCATCAACAAGTTTCATTCAACTACAAAGATCCATTCTCAACACAAGTTTCAAGATGTCTCAACCACCATACTCTAACTACTTTCCTCATGAGTATCCTCAACAACAACAACAACAACAACAACAATTTCAACAATATCCTCCACCATCTCAACAACAACTTCAACAATTTCAACAAAAATTTCAACCACCATCTCAAATGTACTTTCCTCAAGGAGCAAACCCTCTTCTACCACAAATTCCTTATCCAAACCCTCGTCAACAAGTTCAACATTGTAACTACCTCAAATATCAGTTTCCCGCTAAGTATGCTATGAATGTTACAACGCAAAAGGAACCTTCATGGTTTGCAAAGATACGTGAAGCGTTAAGCAGCCAACAATCCATTCATGAAGCTGGATCCCTTGATAGACCTCCAATGCTCACTCCCGGAAACTACGATCAATGGGTGATAAGGTTTTTTAGGTTTTGTGATCTCAAGAAACCACATGGAAAGTTTTTGAAGAAGGTCATACTTGAAGGTCCTTTTCAGATGCCTACTATCACTATACTTGGAGATCCGACTGCTAATCCACCAAGAGATGATGTTTACCGCGTTGTCACCTCGATCAACTTACTGACCAAATTCTTCACTTAGAAGGCGATGAACTTGCATGCAATATATCCTTTTGGGTCTACAATGCGATACTTAATGTTGATGCTCAGAAGGCGCTAAAGCAATGTGGGAGCACATTCATCTTCTAATGGAAGGCACTGAACTCAATCAAGAAGACATGGAATCCAAAATTTACTTAGCATATGAAAACTTCATGATTGAACCAAGGGAGTCATTAGAGTCATACTATCATCGGTTCTCAGACATCATCAATGACTTGGACAAACATAATATCATTATGCCAAGGATTGCAATCAACACGAAGTTCCTGAGCTGTCTTGGTCCTGATTGGGAGAAGTACGTTACATTCATCCGTCAAGCGAAGAATCTTTATCAAGCTACTTACGGATTGTTGTATGACTATTTGAAGCACCATCAAAAGGAAGTAGACAAAGACAGAATCATCCGTGGAGTCCCTGCTTCACCATCACTCCTGGATAATCAAACTTTTGCTTTGTATACTCAAGCATGTTATCCTCAATTTCCGAACTTGCCAACTGTCACAAATCCTCCACAACCAACTGCTCAAATTACACCATATGATCCATCACAACAACAATCACAAGAAACTTAATTGGTTCCATACAACAACAATGATCAAGCACTCTACAGTGGAATCAAATGAGGGCCTTGAAGCCGATGCCTTGAATCAAGGATTTGTCATGATTGCTAGAGCCATCGGAGATTCGCAAACAAATCCAACAATCGCATTCGTACCTCCTCAAACACAAGAAATCAAGCCGTTGTTAACAATGGAAGAGTTGAGGTTCAGAACCATGGAAATGGTCGTCAGATGGGTAGTGGTCAAGGGTTCAATGTCATGGAAGGAATAACATGGGTGCTCCACAACAACGGGTTCAAATGGTTGATCAGGGAAATGCTCAGACTAGGAATAATGGTCTTCAATGCTATAACTGAAATGAGAAGGGTCATCTGGCTAATGCATGCCCAAAGCCAGAAACAGCGGCTTATCACAAGGCTTTACTCTTGGCTCACAAGGATGAAGCTGGTGGAACACTTACCAACAAGGAACGAGCTTCATGGCCATGCAGTTATGATGATGACATGGAGAACTTGCAGGATAATGCATTTTGATGTTAGCAAACATGCAAGAGCTCCACATGAGTAACACAGAGCCCGATTATTACACGATGGCTGCCTCAAGTACCGGATCCTAATATACTTGATGCGATATCTCTGCCAACATCACGCCGGCGAGGCTCGAGTGTTCAACATGAGTCTTCTACATCTCATTCCAACGATAATCAAATGGATCTCGTAGTTATATTTGACGATCAAGATGACCTTATGGTTAATATTGATAATCAAGTTGACTCCGTGGTCATATTTGAGGATCTAAATAACGATTATGTTGAGACTCAAGTTGAACAAGATGAACCTTTGTCTAATACAGATCTTGAGCTCATGACCAACTTATTTAAGACCAACCAATCTCAACTAGAAAAATGCAATGAGATCAATAAGAAACTACAAGATAAAATTGCACTGTTGACTAAGGATAATGAATGCTTGAAGTTCCAACTCAACATTTTTGAAACTAAAGAGAAACGTGAACAGTTTTGATGTGCATTTGCAAAATCATACCAAATGAAAAATCTTTGGAATACAGTCGTGATCTAGTTAAACCAAGAATGCATTGCTTTGTCTCAAATAGAACAACAAAAATTTGATCATAAACAACAACTTAACTCTCTGCGGAAACTCAAAAGGCCAAGTCTGAGTTGTTAACTTGTCAAAAACAGTTTTGTGAGTACAAAAAGCATTCGAGTAGACAAATTGATGAGTATCTTGATGAAATTGTCGACTTACAAAACAAAATCAAAGAATTTTGAAATGTTGTTTACAAACATGGTGAGTCAATCACAACAATTCAAAAGTTAAACCAAATCCGGATGGATATGGACCAATTCTTGCTGATTACAAACCAAGTTTTTCACATAGAGCATTCAAACCAAATCCTCAAGTTTATAGTGCAGAACATAGAATTGATGATTCAATTATGATTGTTGTTGAATATAATCGTGATGAGGAAACATATGCTGAGGCTGAGAGTCGATTAAAAATGGAAAATGTAGAATATAACAAACCATTCAATTACTCAAAAATCATACCGTTTGTAAAACAACATGATAATACTAACACACCTTGGGTTATCACACCATTTCCTGAGTCCTCTTCTAACGATGGTCCCCGACACAATGTTGCACAAATGAATGGTCCTTTACCTTCCTTCAGTGAAGTAAAATCATTACCCGACCGATGTCAAGTTCTTAAATATTTTGATACATTCATGTCTGACATCAAACTTTTGGAACGTGAAATTGAAGTTAATTCTGAAATAAAAGCTAAACATTTTCAATCGCCACATGCGCGAAATCAAAGAGATATTTTTTAGAAAAGACTTTTACCCCATGTCCGAAATTTAAAATGTGTGCATATATTGGAAAGGATCTTGAAAGAAATTGGACTTATGAAAACGATTTTTGAAAACGAAACATCGATTTCAAATACTAAACAAAAAAAGAAAATGTTAAGAGATCATGTTGATCGACTCTTGGAAGATGTTCTATGTGCTGATACCATCAATGTTGTGTTGTTACATACGGTTGCATATGCATTTGATTATATTGCTTTTGATTACTGTGACTCTGTTGATAATGTTGAGAATATCGATAATGTGTCTCAAATCGAGTCTTTGAAAATTGAAAATGAGCGTTTGTTAAATGAACTTTCGAATGCAAAGCGTCGTCTTCAATGGTGTCAAAAGATTTTCAAAATAGAACTTGCTTTGCAAAACAAAGTAAACCAGTTGCGTGCAAAATCTTTTGATCCAAAACTTGAACAAGCTGGATGATAAACGTGTCTTTAAAATGTCAAGTTTCAAAATATGAACAAGAAATTGCCAAAGTCAAAACTGAATATGGTGTCATATTTGATTTGTTCAAAAAGACTCGTGTTAAGGCATCACAAGAACTTGATAATCATCTTGCATATACTAAAGATGTCCTAAACGTTAGTGGAAACACTCGCTCTGAAAATCAAGAATTGTTGCACACTATTGTTGAGTTGACAGAGAAGTTAGGGAAGTATGAACAAGATAAGATTAGTAACACAACTGTCCTGGAACTTAGAATGTTTAAAATTGACACTAGAACGCCTAATGACAAACCACAAGATATTAATGTGCTTCCTTCCATGATACGAAGTAGTTGCCTCTTTTCCCAACGTTAGCACTTCACAGCTTAAGACCAAAACCAGGAAGAATAGGAAGTTGCAAGCGTATGGGAAGAACAATAAAGACCTCTAAAGTAGAAGAACACCTTAGGACTTTGAATAACACTCATGTTGCACCCACTTTAGACATTGCGTTAGACAAATGTAATAGAAAAAAGTGATGTAACAATCTTTACCTTTAATGCTTGAATGTTATGTTTGAAGCATCTTGTGTTGGTTGTCGAAGTAAGCATGTTTTCTAGTGTCATGATAAATGTGTTGCTAAATCTATATCTAAATTAGCGGAATAGAAAAGCGGATTACCTCTAGGCCCACTAATGCTTCTAAGTGCGTGCTGGTAAACCGCCCTCAGTGTTTAAACTACGATCATTGATGTACCCATAGAACCCACTTCCCCTCCTAGGAAGAAAATATCACCTAGTGCATTCACTAAGACCAAAGCACGAACTAGCTGGACTTGGCAGAGATTTTACAAATACACACGGGTTTAAATGGATTCCTAAAATCATTAACATCTGTGTTTCAGTAGCTATATGAACCCTCTAACTCTTGAGTTCCACCTCTACTTATATTCCTGTGTCATCATTGTTATGTAGGTGATCTGAATCATCCTTTGGATTGTTGATAGCGGATGTTCCCGACACATGACGGGGAAACCTCAATTTATCAAACTTTGTCTCAAAGTTCATCGGCATTCAGGGGTTAGGAATGATCACTTCACAGCTATCATGAGCTACAAAGATTACCTCAATGGGAACATCGAAATTAGCAGGGTTTATTATGTGGAAGGTCTCGGTCACAATCTCTTTTCAGTCGGTCAATTTTGTAATGGAGATTTAGAAGTTGCTTTTAGGGAGAAAACTTGTTTCATTCGTGATCTCCAAGGAAACGATCTTATGTGCGGGCGCATCAAGCCTTTACACAATCTCAATGCAAGACATGATTGCTTCATCTCCCATTTGTCTACTTTCTAAGGCAACATCAACAAAATCTTGGCTATGGCACCGACGACTTTCACACTTGAACTTTCAAACCATAACCAATCTTGCACGATACAAACTAGTTGAAGCTCTTCCAAGGTTTCGGTATTCTAAAGATCATCTATGCTCAGCTTGTGAACAAGGAAAAAGCACTCGTGCTCATTTTTCTTCAAAGGTGGAACACAGCTCTCAGCATGTACTTCATCTTCTTCACATGGATTTGTGTGGCCCGATGCGTGTGTAGACGATTAATGGCAAACGCTACATTCTCGTAATTGTTGATGACTACTTAAGATGGACTTGGGTTTATTTTCTTTGAAGTAAAGATCAAGCTCCACAGATGATCATCACCTTTCTCACAAAAATTCAAGTTCAGCTCCGGAACACAGTTAGACAAATTAGAACAAATAAAGGAACTGAATTTGTGAATCAAACTCTTCGAGAATACTATGGAGCATCAAACATCAATTGCACGAACACCAGAACAAAATGAAGTTGTTGAAAGACGAAACCGTACGTTATGGAAGCTGCAAGAACGATGTTGATCAATGAAAAACTTCCAGATTACTTATGGGTAGAAGCCGTGTCAACTGCGTGCTACACTCAGAACCGTTCCATAATAACCAAACGCCACAACAAAACACCTTATGAGCTTATCCATAACCGTAAACCGAATCTCAAACACTTTCATGTATTTGGTGCTCTCTGTTACCCAAATAATGATCGTGATGACTTTGGAAAGCTCAAGGCTAAAGCTGACATTGGAGTCTTCGTTGGATATTGTGAAAACTCAAAAGGATACTGGAGTTGGAATACAAGGGAGATTATGGAAACGATTCATGCTAATTTTGATGAGCTTACAGAAATGACTTCTGAGCAAAACAGCTTGGAACCATGACATAACCGTCTAAACTTCCCCCAAACCCCATCATCAACTGAACCAAGCTTACAGCTTACTGGTCGTCAAATGGAATTATTTGCTCCTCGTTTTGTGATATTGTGCGTGCTCGGATGTATCAAATGTTTCATTGCTCAACACGATAATAATCCAATCCCGATACACACGAAACAACAACAACAACTGCGAAGCACCTCCATTGATTCTACAACAATAGCCGAACAAACCGCATCCAATGACCCGTGATCCGGTGATGATCTTACGAATCAAGATGTACGCGGTTATGATGGAAATGCATTCTTCAACCCTTTTGCTATTAGCTGCATCTTCAAATGTTCGGAATCTTCTACCCGATCATGAATCCACTAATTTGCATAATGTATATCAACATCAACCCTCCACGCATCGTTGGACTAAAGACCATCCTCTCGTTAACATCATTGGAAACGAATCAACCGGTCATAACTAGACAACGCCTTCAGACGGCGGTAAACCTGCATTTATGCCCTCACCGTGTCATCTGCGAACCTAAAACATTAAAAATGCAATGACCAAAGACAAGCTGGATTGAATCCATGCGGGAAGAACTCAATCGGTTTAAACGTCTTGAAGTATGGAAATTGGTTGAAAGACCAGGGGTTCTATGTCATTGGTCTCAAATGGATTTGGAAAAACAAGTTAGATCTTGAAGGAATGCGGTTATCGAGAAATAAGTCACGTCGGTGGCTAAGGGTTATAGACAGAAGAGGGGATTGACTTCGAAGAATCATTCGCACGGTAGCTAGACTTGAAGGCGTACGGTTTTAAGGCATTCGGCTCACATGAACATCACGGTCCATCAAATGGATGTCAAAACCGCTTTTCTGAATGGTAAACTGAAGGAAACGGTATATGTTAGTCAGCCAGAAGGATTCGTTGATCTAGAGTTCCCTAATCACGTCTATAAACTAAACAAGGCTCTTTACGGTCTCAAACAAGCCCCTCGGGCGTGGTATGACGAGTTTTCATCCTTCCTCCTTTCTCATAATTTTGTCAAAGGATCGGTCGACCCAACACTATTTATCCAATATGACGGGGCACACATTTTAATTGATAAAAACAAATTTTGAAATGTCAATGATGGGTGAACTTACGTTCTTCTTAGGGCTACAAGTTCATCAATCACCGTGGTATTTTCGTCGGTCAAATATGCTCTTGAAATTTTAAATAAACATGGAATGCAAAGTTGTGACACTTATGCAACACCTATGACACATACCAACAAACTAGACGCTGATTTACATGGAAAATTGGTTGACCCTACCAAATACCGAAGTATTATTGGGTTTCTCATGTATCTAACAACCGTAGACGATATTGTATTTTCGTATATCTTTGCTCCGATTATGTCGCGACCAGCGAGAGAAACACCTCATTGAGGCTAAAAGATCCTCCGATCGTAAAGGGAACCATTAATTTGAGGATCGGTATCCGAAGATTATGTATTGAACTAATAGCTTTTCGGACACGATCATGCGGGATGCTTAGACTCGGAGAAAAGTACTTGAGGTGGTTTACAATTCCTTGGTGATATCACGGTGTCATGGCAATCGAAGAAACAAGATTTTACATCGATTTCCTCAACAGAAGCAGAATATGTAGCCATATGCAGCGTGTTGTGCTCAAGTCATTTGGATGCGAAAACAACTCAAAGACTATGGTTATGTATTTGACAGAATCGGTTATGTTGTGACAATCGAAGTACTATTGCGATCTCGTGCAACAACATTCAACTTCGAAGTCCAGCACATCGATCTTCGATATCATTTCATAAAGGAGCATGTGGAAAAGGGTACCATTGAATTATACTTTGTTGATGCTTGAACACCAAGCTGGCGGATCTTCTCACTAAAGCCTTAGCCCGGCAAGGTTTAATGATTTGATTCACCGGATTGGTATGAGGTGTTTGACTCGGAAGAACGGAATGACTGTTAAAACATTCTTGAAAAATGTCAAACACCAAAACCTCTTTTGTAAATAAATTTTCAAAAACACAATAGAAAAATATAAAATCTGATAAAATTCAAAAATATTCTTCTATCTAAATTTCTTTTAAACATTGCAAGTACAAATCTTCCGTCAACACCTTGTTCCATCAAATCTTTCATCATTTTTCCCGAACAAGTGTTGAGGGGGAGAATGTAAACGTCTCATAAACGGATGTTACCTAAAAATGTTGTATCTTTGGAAATGGTGGATATGTTTCTTGTTAAATACTCTCCTCGGACTCAAATGTTTTAAATTTTGATCATTTCAAAAGTCGATGAGGAGTATCGTCAAGTTTCTTTCCAAGAATCATGTTTTGCTTAACCAAAGTGGAAGTTATGGGTCTTAGTTGAAAATTGTTGTGGTGGAGGGGCCAAACTTGTCAAAGCTGAAAATTTATTTTTAATAAAACTTCCACCTAACAATTCAAATATATATATATATATATATATATATATATATATATATATATATATATATATGACTCTCATAAATTTTCAACCTAACCTAATCCACGCCTAAGAATCAAAGAACAAATCCGTGCTTTAAATTTGAAAACTGTAAGTGGGAAACATTTCTAATAGTGATTACAAACATTGGTTTTTAATCTTACACGAATCCAACGGTTAGATTTTTCAAAATGGATGATTTTGTGGTTTACGCGTATGTGCATAATCATGGGTTTGAAATTTTTTGTTTGTGATAAAATGGGTAGTGTTTGAATGTTCTAATATCAATATTAAACCTATTTCAATCAATGAAACATGCCCAGATACCTGTTTTAATCATTTTCGAATATTAGGGTTCATGTTCATAATTAGGCGTTTCTTCATTTGGGTGTTTTAGCTTGATTAGATGCATAAGATAGGTTCTAGACATGTTTAATTGATCATATTCATTCAAGAATCACACCCAGTAACAACAAAATTGGAGAATTAAGCTTTTAGGGTTTATACGTGCATATAAATGGGAACTTTTGATTTTGTGAATGTTTGATGTTATAACTTGCTGGAACTAGTTTCTTTAGCATCTAAGATTGTGCAGAAATAGTTTGGATGATCTTCCATGGTTGAATCCCTTACACGTAACATTAGGGTTTAGGGATTAAGTTGAAAACTTACCCCTAAGCGTGTTTACGCGCAGCTGGTTTAAAATTGATAAGCTAAGTGGTCTTGAAAGTGGTTGAAATTTATGTTAATAAGTTTGTTATGTTTAAATCATTACAGGCTTCTCGCGTAAAAGATTGATCAAGGTGTCTTGGCAAGCTTAAGGAACACTTATCGCGTGAAGGTTACACATAAGAGCAATCTTACTGTAACACTTACGCATAAGGGTCTGATGGGACTACTGCATTACCGTGAAGGATATGCGTAAACTTGGATTTCTACGCCTAATGGCTACTCTTACGAGTAAACCTTACGCGTATGTCATTTGCCTAAGCCTACGCGTAAGCTTATAAGCTAAGAGTATACTCCTACACGTAAGTCAATCTTATGCCTAAGGGTTACTCCTACGGCTTAAGCTTCGTCTACGCAAGGTCTTCATGTTTCGATAAGCACACTAGCTTACGTCTAAGCCTACTTGTAACTTTATCTTGAAATGTTACGCGTACAAAACTTGTAATAAGTTACTCATAATGTCATAAAACCAAAATGTCACTAATAAGCTACAAAAAGTTAAAACGTTGTGTGATTAAGTGAAATTTGGACATTAAAATTCAAAATTAACATACTCATGTAACTTATCACGTCAACTTTGGACTATTGGACTAAAAGTGACTTTGGACTCGTAACATTCATAAACATAACAACTTCAATCAATAATTGGACAATAAAATCAATCTTAGACTAACATAATGTCTTTCGATATGTTGGTTATTTTGTCTCAATACCTTCGGATCCGCGAAATGGACGTCGTCATGGAAAATATCAACGCACCAAATGAACTCACAATGGAAGATATCTTCCCAACGGGTTACCGCAAAATGGTTTGGAAAGAACAACCTCAGAGTCGATTTTGAGAACTTCACCTGCTTGGAATCATCGTGCAGAGTTGTTGTGGATATTCTCAAAGTTCATCCCTACAGTCTCATGCTAACCATCTCAACGACAGTACCAGAAATCTATATCCATCAATTTTGGCACACGATGGAAAAGATTGATGGTCAAGATGCTGTCAAAGTGACTCTCAACAACAAAAGTCACCGTCCGCGATGCGGATCTTGTTACTATTCTTCTTACGCCAGCCATAAAACTGCGATGTGGCAACTCCTAATGAAGAGACCATAATGCAATTCATGGTCGACATTGGTTATGATGAAGCTGCGGGTCATCACCAAACACTCCACTGTCGTCTGAAGAACATCCCTCAACAGGAGGACATCCATGATGAGCTAAGTCGTATCACGGAAGAGGCGGTCATGAGAATCCTAAACTCATACACCGCAAACTTTTGTGGAATGGTCAACAAGCAACACATTGACTATGCAAGCGATATGGGAAGATATGATGCGACATCTGAAGAAGCACGGGTCAAAGGTTCCTTTATCAGATCTACAAAGTTGTTGATTCGAACATTCGGGCAAATTGGGAAATCCCCATGAGAATTAATAACCCCAAGAATCACTCAATGTTATATGAGCCTACATTGAACGTTGTCAGATTTAAGGGCTCATCAACACGCAAGCAAGGTGCAGTGTTACTTGACTGCCTTCTCACGGACACAATCAAGGGTCTTCCTTCGTATCTTCGTTACCAAGAAGCGGTGAGTGCAGGCAAAGACAGGTTTATGGATGAGAAGACTTCCGCTGTTCCTACCAAAAAGACTAGACGGTCAGGCAACACTGGTAGCACTGGAAGCACTGGGAGCGCTCACAAGTATCCAAAGAGGCATCCTAGCTTCAAGAAAAGAGTCCCAACTCAAATCGCTCGTCCTAATGTCAAACCAGAACCTATTCCAGAGGAAGGCGACTCGCCTGGCGAGTCGAAGAGGTGGTTTACTACTCGGCGACAGCGAGATGATACATTCTCACCGATGTCGAGAAGACAAACCACCAAGTCCCTAATCGGACAAAGGGAAGAAACGGTGGCGAAGAAGAAGAAAGTTGGATGAAGATAATGATCCAAAGGATGAATAGAGCTTATCGAGAAAACTCGGAAGCAACTAAGATTGCAGCATGTTGCCAAAGAGTTTGAAACAGTTGAGAGGCCACAGGTTCCATGTGGGGCTCTTATCACACCGTTCTTAATGCGGTTAATCAACCGATAAGGGCGGTGCCACCACAAGGAATCAATAGAACAGCAGCAGCAAGATTATGAGGTTAAGTTCGACTTTGAGGAAGATGAACGGAAAAGACTGAAGATGCGATGAAGATGTGGAGAGCGGCAAAGGAAAAGGGCGATGAAGAAGCCGTGCTAAAGCGGAGATGAAGAAGGATTCGGATTGAGGCAGCTACATCCGAGACAATCCGAACATAATCTGCGAACAATCTTGAGCCACCTCATGAGCCTTCGACAACTGAATCATCATCTCACTCTTCACCACCACCTTCTAAAGAAACAACCACCAGATCATCATCTAAGTCGGTCAAGAAACCTACTGATACATGGGCATCTCGTGCTAAGACCAAGATCCTTAAAGCCGTAAAACAAGCAAGAAAACGCAGCATGGTTGATAGAAAGTTGAACTTGCTGGCTGACAGGGTCAACTTACTTAGTGATGAGATGAACAAATTCATTGATGAGAGAGATCATATCAAGTTATTCCTCAACCGAGATGTTTAAGGGGAAATGGAAGAGAAGATCAAGGAATACACTCATCAGTTCCTTCTTCAGTATGTCCCTGGAATAACCAAAGACATGTTCTCCAAACAATTCTATCCTACTTTGAGAACAACGATCGGACATCATCACTTTACCGGTGACTATGCTTGACTGACCGGTCCGCCTCCTAATGTAATCGAAACTGATCTATTGTCACAGTTGATAGTTCAAATGACTGCTCGATCTTCGACACTCACATCGGATAAATTGAAGTTTCTTGAGCTACTTCTGGTTCATCAACTGAAGACTACATGCAAGGAAGCTGTTGGTATTGAGAAGCGATACAGAGACGATGATGACTCAGACAAGGATCCAAAGGCTAAACGTCATAAGAAAATAGGTGAGTCTTCATCATCTATGCCACCAGAGTCTTCATCATCTATGCCACCACCACCACTACTGGAGCATCTCAGCAAACTCATACATCTGATAAACCTTGGGAAACTGAGTTACCACCATCATTGGAGAAAACCGGTGATCACTTTCAATACACCGATGGTGATGACAAAGAAATTCCCGAGCCCCAGCAACAGCCATCATCCCCACCATCAACTAAGCAACAACGGGATCATCCAAGCCTAAGAAGAAGAGATCAAGCTCCGTCGTCTCATGGTTGGATGAAGATGATCTGCTGAATATGATTGGTTTAGCAAATTAGTTGATGCCCACTCGATTCTGGAAGGACAAGAACCGGTAGATGGTTGCACTATGGAGCGGTAAAGATTATCGGGACAAGTTTAAGGTCAAGAAGATGATGAAAGGGAGTTACCGGATCAAGAACGATGCATTCCAATTGCTAAAAGCAGTTCGCAGTGCTATTGAAGTCGAATACCATCTCGACAACATCGCCGAGCATGTCTAACAACATTCTTGCTCAGCGAATCAAACATCGACTTCACAAGAAAGGATAACACTCCATATTACATGGACGGACCAAACCACTACCAACCATTGGCCGAGCAGAGCAACCAAAGATTCCTTACCAATACTTCTTCAACAATGACCTAGAGTTTCTTCAGCACGGTAGCGACATCAACAAAAAGTACGCTACATCACTTACCTTCAACATCTCTGCAGCAGTCTTCTCCACCAATGTTGCAATCGAAGAAGAAGCCACTAGTATGTTCGTTGACAAAGTGGTGGACTACGATATTGATGCTAAGTATGGAATTCACCATTGGCCTCCAAGGAGAAGTTTGTATTACAGAAGCTACCAGGTTCTAAAGTCAAACAAGGAGGTGTTTAGTAATAAAAGGGTCATTGCTATCATGAATGTCACTTTGGCTACAAAATGGGATTACTCATTCTTGAAGGAGATAAAAGTCAAACGCCAAGATGAACAAGAATATGATTTCACTCAGGCTGATTTTCTGAGATTGTCGCTCAACGACGCCGAAGACATGTATCTTCTTGAAGGTAGTCGGATGAGACAATTCTCCACCAACATTCGCTCATTACCTCCTGCCTTGCGATATTCATTGGCGAGATCGACGTGTTAAAGATCTTCACTTGCTGTGGAATCTTATGAAACATCAACCTTAAAACCATTGCTTCACTTTCAGCAGCAACCTCCTATCACACATTTTGAAAAGCGAAGTTTGGAGTTGTTTCAATGAACTTCACCAAACTGCTTCATGGCGTACATGAAGTTCATAAGTTCTGCGATCACGTTGAAGTTGGTTAAGTAATGGGCTACATATCGGTTAAGGACATTACAGCGTATTGGGTCAAAGAAGATGGAATTACGAGGAAAAGAGGGATCTAAGAAGATAATCATTTTGTATGAAAGCTTGTTTCTAGAGATCGAATCGAGGTTGGAGAGCTTTGTGGGTGGAAAGCGAGTTTCACCTACGGGATATCAGCGTCAAGAATTCTGGTCTAATTGAATGATTTACGGTACTCCTCGATATTATTTGATTGACATTTGGATTGTATGATTTGTATATTCATTATGGCTTGTGCACACATAATAGTGTACAACCCGTACTTGTAATGAAAGGACCGTGTGCAGCTTGAGCCATAATCATATAAAGCGGCGAAAGCTTCTTACTTTTGAGCAAACATCAAAACTTTAATCATTTTTCAAAGTTTTGCTCAAAGAACAAGTACTTCCATATGTTTTCAAAACCTCAAAAGTTAGTATTACATGTTGAGGGGGAGTATTTTAAAATCTTTGTTCACAAAATGTTCTTTGTGGAAATCTTCCCACAAAACTCGAAATGGTCATATTCAATATCAAAATTTTCATCAAAAATAACATTTATATGCCATTTTTTAGGGGGAGAAAAATTATGTGATACAAATATGTTGATAATGTGATTGAATCATCGTGTGCTAAGACTTAACCCATGAATTGACGAGATCTGAACTGTCAAACATCGAAAAGATTTTTCTTCCAAGACTTATCCAAGTATATTGTACCTCTTAGAAACTCTTGATAGACATGAACTTTGACGGGTTTGACAACCTTTTCAAGTTTTGTCCACACCTTCAAGGTAGTTATTGGAGCTAGTTGTCACCTAAAGTCGACAATGCAACTCTTTAACTATAGCGTAACCGTGTCTCGCTGAGAATTGTCTATCTTGAGTCGATCAATTCAAAGTCTTGAGTTCTACCTACTTGTGCGATTTTTGTCAAAACACTTAAGCACGTATGGAGGGGGAGTATTTCAAAAAATACAAAACTCTCGAAGTGTTACAAACATGTTTTCATTCATAAACACTTTGAGAGATTTTCATAAAAATGTTTTGTAGCAACGTAGGATAGTCATGGAGTTATAAGGTGACTAAGGTTAGGAATAACCGTCCTATGATCCGCCAGAGCCGGAGGGATCTACCCAAGGACACCACCAATAGTTAAAATTTAGAAGTCCTTATGTATGATTATAAAAAGGAGAAAATGAGAATCGGAGAAAGAAGGAATTGAAGAATTAAAAAGAAAAGTAAAGAAAAGGGTGAAAAGAAATAGCCCTCCAAATTACTCAACTTAGGGCAGACATCGGGTTCAATTCATATACTCTTGGTCACTAGATGACACCGTATATTGAAGATTAAAGTCGTCATGGACCCATGGCCATGCACTAAACTTTCTTAGCCACTCAAGTTTCTCTCAGCAAGCTTGTTTCATTCTCCTGGGGAACCCTAAGTAAACTATCGACTTTCTCTTAGAGATTGGTTATATTGAAGAAGGAGACCCTCTTCCTAGTCTCCGCTCAGGAAAACCAAAGCGCACTATTGAGTCTAGAGCCAAGAGATTCATCAAAAGATCTCTTAGGAACACTTGACATTTCATCACTTGTCGTTCAATATTAAGGGCATAAGTAATACATTATCGAGTCCCGAGATCTTAGCAATGCAATAGAACATTTATGAAGGGTTCAATTGTGATCCTCGGTGATTGAATGGAAACTCACGCCATGGTCAACATCAACGACCACGACAGTGGGGTCGCGGTAACTCCTTGTGGGTTATGCTTAGTGTTGTCTCAAGCAGTCTATAGTCGTGGGGTGATGCTTGGTTGTACCTGTGACTCACTGAACTATAGGTGTACCCGATACATCGTGTTATCCTACTTGAGGGACTCGGTTAGAACGACCTTTGCTAGAATTAGAGACGTGTTTTCACACTATGCTGTTAACACCCTCGAATTTCAAACTTGTAAGTCTTTGGAAATCCCAAGAGATTCCTTTCAAGAATGAGTCCGAAGATGTGGGTCATTACTTGAACTTGTTCAATGTAATGCCAAATGTCCCTTATGGGATTCGGACGGCTGATTAGCCCGACCAAGGTGAATGGAATCAAGACATTCATCAGAAGAACAATCGTATTGGTCAATTCTCTAAAAGCGCAATGATCGATTGGTGTTTTACTAACCATTATTATGTTTTCTTCTTATGGATGCTCCTGGGAGGAATGATCGTGCTGATTCTCCACATGCTCATACCAACAACAACACAAATGAAGTTCTCTCAAAAGGCAACACAAAAGTCAGAATGATTCTTCATCAAAGTTAAAGAATCTACAAAGTTTAAAGACTAGAGAACTACATCAAATCGAAATCCAACGTCCAAAGGCGTGTGAGCATGTTGAGAAAGGCGTGGAGGACACTGAGCAATAGGCGGACCTCGCGGAACAACAACACAATATTACCACAACCACCGAACAAAAGAACAAAGATAACAAAACGTCAAAGAAAACTTCAAAAGAAACAAGATCCTCACACTGGGGAGATTGTTGGAATCAAGGCACTTCTTCTCACAATAAAGAGGAATGTTAAAAGACGTCAAAGCAACTGCTATTACATCAACACCAACAACTTATCCAAGATTGCTGGAGTCATCACCAAATGACTAACACTTAGGGGGAGATTGTTGGAATCACTCCTAACTTGTATTTCAAGTGTTAGTATTTAATATATAATAGGTTGCTTAAACTAGGCTTTTATGTTAGTTATTAAAGGCAAGGCTCATGTAGAAAGCCCATGAGCCTATGCCAAAGCCTAATAAGAAAGGAAGGGACTAGACATGTTGCCCTAGCTCCCTTCCCCTATAAATAATGTTGTAAACTCCCATTTGGGAGTTGGTTGTTCACTCTTAATACACTCTCTACGCATAACCTTTGTTTATCAATATATCGTGTGTGTTTAGTGTTCATCCGATCACTTTGTTTCCCATTTCTTACATATTGAACCTTGTGTTAACTTATGGTGACCTAACAAAGAGCAACCTCGGATTACAGTGTTAGTGCCTACCAGTTACCCATTAGCCAGTTCAACCTCATAAGTGGTGTCTAGAGCAGTTGGTGTGATGTTAAGTAAAGGTGGAAATGTAGCAAACACAAAACTCTTATCGGCTCCAGAATCAAATAAAACTTTAGCATAATGGTTGTTGAGTAAGAACGTACTCGTGAATACGTCAGGGTTCTGCTGAGCATCTCCGTCTCCTAGCACATAGCTCTTCCACGAGCATTGCTGTTTCGGTTGGCATCCTGCCTTGGGCACCGGTTCCTATAATGCCCCTTTTCCCCACAACCATGGCAATTCACAATAATCGACTATAGATTACTCCTTGAAGCAGGGGTTCTGCAATCCCTTGCCATGTGTCCTACCTTTTGACACTTCGTACAATTATGAGTGTACGGTCCCGTGTGATGTAGTTTGCATCGGTTACATAGGGGTGCATTCCCCGCATATCCTTTGCCTTCGGTCAGGGTAGCAGCATAGGCCCTAGCAGCTTCCTGCCTGCGGTTTTGTTGGTTGTGATGGTTGCGGTATTGATGGTATTGGTTGTTGTTGTTATTGTTGTTACTGTACTGGTTGTTGTTGTTGTTATTGCAGTTGTTGTTGTTGTGGTTACTGTTCCTTCAATCATCAAACTTCCTTTTGTTATCGTTATTGCCCTGCGCAGATCCATGTTTGGCCGATCCATCAAGCGATGGGAAATTGTGATCACATCCTTTACTGTTTGAGGGTTTGATGCAGTAACAGTACCCTCAATGCTTCGGGCCAGACCCCCGATGAGATTTTCCAGAAGTTTTTCATTGTTGGGAACCATAGCCGGGCACAGAGCAGTTAGTTCCTGGAATATCTTGAAGTAGATCTTGAGACCATTTCCTTTGGTAACCAAATGATAGAATTCATCTTCCAGCGTCTTGATCTCTGTTCTAGGACAATACTTCTTCATCAGTAATTGCTTAAACTCTGTCCAAGTAATCTTGTGTAACACCCCCAAAAATGGCTTGCAGCGGAAGAAAATGTTACTGGGGTGCTACTCAATTGGATCACAATACAAAGTATAGAATAATAGATTTTCCTTAAAATAATTCTTTTATTGTAGTAAAAAAAAGTATCATTGTTTCAGTGTGGAAATGTAGGCCCATAAACGAGTTTAAGTGGTCCCCAAAATATATCAAAGTCGTCTATGACCATGCCATGCCATTACCCAAGTGCCTCCAAAGTTTAGCTATCCCCTTTTTTAAGAAAGTACATGCTAAAAAGTCAACACAACGGTTGAGTGAATTGATAGGTTTAGTCAAATAAATGGTTGATCACAAGATATATCGGTTTGTAAAATCGACAGTGTAACACGTACAAAGTCTTAGAAACATGGCTATGTTGTTATACGCCCATAATGGAAAATAGTTATTATTGCCCTAAGCTCATGACACCAAGACTCAACTGCATACATCCAAATACTAATAGCCAATTACCTATTAAAATTTAAATATAGTGCGTCCCGTTATTTCTGATAATAAAGACGAGGTCGTTAATCTGCATAGTACTATCCACAATATTTGCGTTCACTCGCGGTGACTAATGGTTCATGATGGTGAGGGACTTTCAATGGCAAAGTAGGTACTTCGGCAATTGTGGAAAACTAGAAGGGGGGTTGAATAGTTTTGCCGATTTTAATTTAAGTTTCAAAACTTTAGATTCGATCTTATGTGAATTCGTACGGATGGATGGAAAGTATAAAGTAATAAGTAAAGTAAATAATGAAAGCAAGTAAATTAAAGAATAGAGAGTAGTGACACAAGTGATTTAAAGTGGTTCGGCTAAAAGGACACCTTCCTTGCCCTACTCCACTCCCCGAGTTCCCCACTCGAGAGTTCAAGCACTATGTTAACAAGCTCCTTCAACCGAGGAGAAGCCTCCAAACGTCGCTTACACTTTTTCTGGTACAAAGCTAAATACCGAGTCCTTAGCATGGCGGACCAAACCAACACAACTATTACACAACAACTATGTGAAATATGAAATACAAGATCTTGCTACAGAAATCTTGTGGAAGAACAAATCAATCAATGACCCTTTACTTGGATAACTTGTAGTGCATCGTGATCTCGCCTTTGAGAAGGACCTATATGAGAATTACAGCAA
Organism: Chrysanthemum makinoi; assembly: GCA_910596185.1. Taxonomy (NCBI): domain Eukaryota; kingdom Viridiplantae; phylum Streptophyta; class Magnoliopsida; order Asterales; family Asteraceae; genus Chrysanthemum; species Chrysanthemum makinoi. Next base: position 289,892,321 of record OU343222.1, on the reverse strand, counting down.
AAGAAAGAAGAACTACTAGATTAATCAAGTGATCAGAGATTAGAAGAGTGAGATAATAAATGAGAGAGTTGTAAAAAGAAGAGTGAGTAACAATGAAGAAATGGCTCACTATTTATAGGCAAAAAAGCTTATTGTAGCCCGGTTCCCACAGATCCCTCACATGGGGGATCCGTCAGTGCAATCCTAGGGATCTGGCAAATTGGGTTGCACCAGTCCGGATTTTGGGTTGCAAACCGGGTTATGGGTTATGGGTATGAGCCATGGGTACCCAACAATATATAATGTATCTAGACAATGGGTCATGGGTCTTGGGTCATGGGTTATGGACATTGGGTCATGGGTCATGGATAATACCCAACATGATTTCATGCATGATATCATGCAATGGGTCATGGGTTATGGATTATCTCCATGAGTATGGGTCATGGGTCTTGGATATTACCCATCCTATTACATAAACTATTACAACAAATGAATTATTACAACATTTTATGTGAATGACCAAATGTATATACTTTACAAAAATAACATGTATTCTTATAATTTTACTTATGATAACTTTATATTTTTTATCAATAAAACACAACGAGATCGCTAGATACGAATAAAAGTTTTCTGGTTTATTTGTATTAACAATCTCCCCCTTTATGCTGATGACAAAACATAATGTTATGACGAGTAAAACTTAAGATTAGATGTATGTTTTGAAAGCATATATAAGGTTTACTTCTCCTCCCCCTTTTTGTCGAAACAAAAGTTAGCCTAACGAAGAAATAAGGTGTGGAAAAAAAAGTATGATCCACAATGTAAGCTCCCGGAAAATTTCATTGTACTTAAGACTTTAATCAGAAATAAAGCACGATTTACATCATCATGAAATTTTCTAACTATCACATTTGCATATCATTTGGCATATGCGTGATCAAGCGACTTGGCGTTCATAAATATCGTTGTGATTAGAATGAAATTCCCCACGATCCGATATTCATAAAATAATATATATATATATATATATATATATATATATATATATATATATATATATATATATATATATATATATATTTCTAAAAATACGAAATAAATGGAAATAAAAATACAAAAATATCAGATTGGGCCTAGAATTTTTATTGGGCCACGACACAAGCCCAACTCACCACCTAGCACTATTGGGCGTCATATACCTCGTCAAGCCCAACACCATTACACCACATATGGGCTTGCCCATGCCACACGAACCAAAAGCAGCCCATTGGGCCTTGCGTTTAGTTTGAGCCCAACACCAAACCGGTTATACCACCCAAGTCCATATACCATTTTAGTTTTGTAACTAAGTTTGATGAAAATCATCACCACTCACTTAGAGTGTAGTAAGTCTTCTTTTCTCTTATTGTTCCTTTTGTTACACTAGTATATCACACGTAAATAAGTAAATGCACCCTAGGTCTTTTATATCTTCGTGTAACATGGAAATACCACCACTCGACACCTTCCTCACTCATTAGTTAGCACACCAACATGTATAACTTGTAAAACTTGTCGAAAACAAGTTGTAAAAACTTTTCAAAACCCTTAAAACTCGGTTTTTGATATCATGCGCAAAACCAAACGGGCCTAAAGCCCAATAAACGAGCCCAATATGCCCAAACCGAGCCCAACTAGCCCAATACCCAGTCCAATAAGTTTAAAATTAGCTAATAAGTGTAGCAAATAAGCTAGAAGTAAGCTTGAAAGCTTTTGGAAGATTTTCGTATACTAAAATGCGTTTTCGGACTAAAAATGAAAAATGTGTAAACCATGGGTAGAAATTGGAACTTTTTGTAAAGATAAAGGGGTAATATAACGTGAATAAAACTTGCATGAAAAGTCTAGGGACCAATCAAGCACTATTCGAAAATGAAAGGGTACTATTTTACGTTTGCGTGTATGCGAACCAAATTACAAGGACTGATTTTGTAATAAGCCTAAACTAGTTATAATTATAAACTTTGGGTCGAAAGTGTCAACTTGAAAACTCTAGGGTTGAACGTGTTAAAAATATATTTTGGGGGAATGTTTTCGTAAAAACAGTTTCACCAAGGGTTGAAACTGTCATTTTCAGAAAGTTTTGATATAAAACGCGTTTTGGGTAAAAAGTGTCAAATGCTTAAATTTGAGGGACTAAACTCGTATACTTTGAAACTTGAGGGTAAAAAATGTAAATTCAGGAAAAGTTTAGAAAAACTTATAAGCTTATCGTAATTTCGTAAAAACGAGTATTTTGATCATATAAGTGTTTTCAAAGTATTTTATCGGATATCGTTAAATATATTACATGTATATATTTATAAGATTATAATTATATATATAATCCGATAAAGCGCACGGGGGATCTAAACGAACTAAAATACTCAAAAACACTATCAAAGACTAAGAAATTTCACTTATGCATAAGTGATGATCATTAATAAATATCAACTGTCATTACGTAAATTAACTTAAATGCACACACCCTATTGAATTGGACAATTCAATGATCTATTGAATAAGAATATTCAATGCTCTATTATTTTGGTCGCGAACCAAAATGTTTATCATATTTTGAGACTCGCCATCTCATCATTTTTAGGTTTCGGTTCGGAACCTCTGCTACATTGTGCTTGATCTGTTTGTGCTTGTTCATTATCATCAAGGTGAGTTCATAGCCTCGCTTTTACTTTATTTTGCAAACCCCGCGAGGGAGATACATGCTCTAAACTAGAACACAAGGTTTTTCATAAATGTTCACTTCTTGATTATTGGAATTGCCTAAGTATTTAGCCAGAAGTCCCCTGTATCATGAACCATTAGTCACCGCGAGTGAACGCAGATATCATGAATATTACTATGGGGAGTAACGACTCCGTCTTGTTATAAAGAAATAACTGGGGCGCACCATATTTGAATTGCATTAGGTAATTGGCTATTACCTCCTTTGGGGCAAAAACTTACGTACATCAGTAATTCGGTGTATGCAGTTAAGTCTTGGTTGCATGAGCTTAGCGCATAATAATCTGTGATTTTCTTTATGATATTGTTGGTTTACAATTATCATGCTCATATTATTGTGTTCAACTGTTATTTAAACCTATGAACTTCACTCAACATTTTTTTGACCTTTTTAGCATGTTATCTCAGGTAATCAATGAAGATTATGTCCAAGGCACGGAGTGGGGCATACCAAGACCTTTCTTGTGGTGTAAACATAAAGTTGTCATTTCTTTCAAACTCATGCTCTTTATTTTGGGAAAACACTTGAACAATCTACAATATTTTGTAACAACTATGAGTTTTCGATGAATGATAACTACTTTTAATAAAACGCCTCTTTCGAGTCGTTTTCTATAATTGTTGACTATGATCTCCATTCGAGTAACACCCCGATTAGTCTTCCGTTGTCATTATGATCTCGGGGGGTGTTACACACAAAGCATTAGCTCCCCCTAGAATTGGGCGTATAGTGAGAAAATATAATACCTAAAACAAAATGTTTGTAGTAACATGTAATATAATCTTGTATAGAACGAGAAACAAGATGGAGAGCCAAGGTACGTAAACAAAGCCTTGTAATAAAATATCAAAGTGTAGTGGTATATATGCCACATACAAAATGTAAAACTAAGAACAAGGATTGTTCTTTAAAATGACTCAAAAGCAAAAAAATTGAGAAAATAATATTATCATTCCTTCCATACTTGCATATGGGTTAATTATGGAAGTTTTGGTGAGTGGTAATATTGATGTGATCAAGAATGTGGTTGAGTAAAAATCACATCTCGTTCCTTATTTCCATTGCAAGTTCCCTAGTGGATTGACAATGTTCTTGTGGAGACAGTGAGGGTAGTGTTGGTGGATGGTTTCCGAGTAGGTTTGATTTGTGGATGGCAGAATATGTGGTGGAAAATATGGATCAAAGTCCATGATGTTGATGAGTGGTGGTGGATAAGAACCTAGATGTTTTTGTAAAATAATGGGAGATAGAGGTGGTGATGTTTCAAGCTCTTTGTAGAGTGTGTTTGGAGATGTTGGGGGTGTTAAAAAGACTAGTTCTTTTGGGTTTAAGTTGGAAGCTAGTTGGTTAGTTTTTTATGGTTGAAGTGGAGTGGGTGGTGGAGTGGACACGGGTAGTGGAATTGTTTTTGTAGTCTTAAGGAGTTCCGCTAGAGTGATTTGAGTGTTAAGTAGACACTCGTTATGTGAATGTGGTGCTGAGCTTGTAGGAGATGATGGAGGTGCTAAAATGTAGTCATTTCGTGGAGAGTTAGTAGTTGGTGATGGGCTTTTTGACAAGGGTTTTGTTAAGCAACAAGGCCGGATGTTAATCCGTGCGGTTCTCCTAGATTTGGTTGGTGGTGGCACTACGGAAGGTGGTAGGATGAAGTTTTGGATTTCCTGAAAAGGATTGTTTTCACTAGATGGTTCATCTATGTTTGAGGATCTTTTGGATGACATGATGATAATTGTTTGTGAGGTTGAGAGTGATGGATATGCAAGCATTTTGAAACCTTATTTATAGAGCAAATAATGCATTGCAATGAATGCTAAAACCAAAATGTGGACTATAATCTAATGATTAGATATGAATTTAAGGCATGTGATCATGAGAACACATGCATTAAGTAACATATTCATTAGTGAAAAAACTAAAATGTTGAAAATATGAAAGTTTTTAGCCAAAGTAATAAAAATAAGAGAAATTTTTTGCTTCTGTGGCACAGTTCCCACGGATCCGACCCTTTAGGGATCCGTCCAGCGTAAAAGCTGGGATCCGCCGGGTTCCAGTGTTCTCAAATTTTCCTTTTGGAAACAATAGTGCCTAGTGTGTGCCTATATGCAAACCATTTGTAGTTGCGATTATCCCGACTCCTAAAAAGAAGAAAAAATAAACAAAGACATGAAAAAGCATATATAAATAATTATGTGAAATAACCCGAGTGCTCCTTAATTCATTTTTGCTTAAATGAATGTACCCGAAAACACATATTAATTATGTATTCCCTTTAGCATTCAAAAGACATGAGATGCAATGAAAAAGGGTTTTACTTTGTATTAAAAATGGAAAAAAAATCTCCTAGACGTGAGAATGATTTTAGAAAAATGATACGGGGAGTAGTATCTTATAGAAATAATTTCCAAAAATTTCTTGTATAGAAAGAAGAAAAGAAAATTTGTCATGAGTTTTTGAAAATCCCCATATTGTTTGTGAGTTGTGTGTGAAATAGAGATCCTAGACTCAGAAAAGAAGGTAAAGCAAACGTTTACGTACCTTGTAGAAAAAATATTTCATGACGATTGTTCCATGAGACCAAGACCAAGACGAAGCAAGTTGAATTGTTCCCGCTTCAACGGTTTGGTGAGGATGTCGGCTATGTTGTCTTCGGATGATACTTTCTCAATAGAAATGTTCCCCTTTTAAACATTCTATCTTAAGAAATGATGACGGATTTCTATATGCTTGGTACGAGAGTGCAACACCAGATTTTTGCTTAAGTCAATAGCACCTTTGTTGTCGCATAAAATGGCTATGTCACTTAGATGGATGTCGTAGTCAACTAACGCTTGTTTCATCCATAGTACTTGTTGGTATGCTTTGCCGGCGAAGACATATTCGGCTTAGGTTGTTGATATGGCCAATGCCGTTTGCTTCTTCTAGAACCAAGATGTTAAACAACACCCCATAAAAGTACATACACCACTTGTACTTTTTCGGTCAACATAATCACCTGCATGGTCAGAATCCGCATATACAATAGTTTCTACCCCCGTCCCCTTAGGATACCATAATCCTAATTGAGTAGTACCCTTAATATATCTAAATATTCTTTTGACGGCTTCTAGGTGTGAAGTTTTAGGGTCTTCTTGAAACCTAGCTGTTGGGTCCAATAAATTGACCCAATCACCCTGAACAAGATTTGAAAATAAAATAGCCTAACTCACTAAATAAATAGTGAGTGACTCACTGATAAAGAAATCAGTGAGTGTTGTTCAGTGCTCTTTACTTACTGATACGGTGTCAGTGAGTAAAATATATGAGCTACAAACAACACTAGTGACACTGAGATTTTGACAAATGTCTCAGTGATCCTGAAGACGCTATCTCTACATACAGACTGAAAAATATGGGTGGGAACTTTTGAGAAGAAGTCAAACAAGTACAAGACTTTACCAAGAAAGGAAACATTGTTATGACTCATTCAAAGAGTGGTTGGTGCTTTTCAAAAAGTAGAAGATGATGGACCACATGAGGGACGTCATACCACCACCACAAGTCTTTGTATCTTTTCTATATATATGTCTGTAATTGTAATAGATAGGTATGCATTCCTAAACAAACACAATACATAGTATTAGTTGATAGGATCATCCTCTCATTGAAACACAAGCATAGATTGGATCAATGAGAGTTTATTTGTCATTCAATGGGGATAATATACCGAAATTATCCCCGTAAAAAGTTGAGGATGTTATCATGTAGTCTCTGCAACACCAATATCATCAATCCCACCAGTTTCAGCAACACCCATCTCATCTGTCCCACAAACATCTTCAACAACAACAATAATGACAGTGATTACACCTATAACTACAACACCACCACCTCTGGTAGCATCATCTTCTTCAGGCCATGACAAAGGAAAAGGCATAATGCAAACACCACCTGAGCCTGAGAAGATTCCCTACATGATCGGCAACACTGAATACCTGCTTACCCCACAACAGCTAAGTGCCTACCTTGCAAAGGAAGAGAGGAAAAAGAAACTTGCTGAGGAAGAAAGAAAGAGCAGAGAAGCACTGGTAAAAGTTGTCGCTGAGGAAGCTGAGAATATTCGAATTGATCCTACAAAGCTTCAAAAGGGTCAGGCAGAACAAAAGTTACAAGATTACTCAATACCAAATAGACTACATGATAACATCCTCAACTTTTTACGGGGATAATTTCGGTATATTATCCCCATTGAATGACAAATAAACTCTCATTGATCCAAGCTATGATTGTGTTTCAATGAGAGGATGATCCTATCAACTAATACTATGTATTGTGTTTGTTTAGGAATGCATACCTATCTATTACTATTACAGACATGTATATAGAAAAGATACAAAGACTTGTGGTGGTAGGTGACATGTGGTCCCTCATGTGGTCCATCTTCTTCTACTTTTGGAAAAGCACCAACCACTCTTTTGAATGAGTCATAACAATGTTCTCACTTCTTTGGTAAAGTCTTGTACTTGTTTGACTTCTTCTCTTGAAAGTTCCTACCCATATTTTTCAGTCTGTATGTAGAGATAGCGTCTTCAGGATCACTAAGACATTTGTCAAAATCTCAGTGTCACTGGTGTTGTTTGTAGCTCATATATTTTACTCACTGACACCGTATCAGTAAGTAAAGAGCACTAAACAACACTCACTGATTTCTTTATCAGTGAGTCACTCACTATTTATTTAGCGAGTTAGGTTATTTTATTTTCAAATCTTGTTCAGGGTGATTGGGTCAATTTATTGGACCCAACAGTCTCCCCCTATTTGAATATACAAATAGCTTAAAGTGATTGGTAAAAGGTGTAAGACTGAGGGTTCAGTCTAAAGGTTCAGGTTGTTCAGTGACTGGGGTTCATTTTGATGCTAAGAGGGACCTGGTTCATTTTAGATACATCAGTGTCCATTCTCTTTTGCAAAAGTAAAGGATAGAGAGAAGGACACAAGTGATTAATAGTGTTTCGGCTACAAGGACACCTTCATTGCCCTACTCCACTCCCTGAGTTCCCCACTCGAGATTTCAAGCACTATGTCAACAAGCTCCTTCAACACGGCAGAGAAGCCTCACAACGTCGCTTACACTTTTTCCGGTACAAAGCTAAATACCGAGTCCTTAGCACGGCGGACCAAACCAACACAACTATTACACAACAACTATGTGAAATATGAAATACAAGATCTTGCTACAGAAATCTTGTGGAGGAACAAATCAATCAAGGACTCTTTGCTTGGATAACTTGTAGTGTATCGTGATCTCGCCTTTGAGAAGGACCTATGAGAATCACAACAAAAGAAAGTAGAACTACTAGATTGATCAAGAGATCAAAGGTTAGAAGAGTGAGATAGTATATGAGAGAATTGTAAGAAGAAGGGTGAGTAACAATGAATAAATGGCTCACTATTTATAGGCAAAAAAGCTTACTGTAGCCCGGTTTTGACGGATCCCTCACTTGGGGGATCCGTCCAGTGCAATCCTAGGGATCCGGCAAACTGGGTTGTACTAGTCCGGATTTTGGGTTGCAAACCGGGTTATGGGTTATGGGTGTGAAAAACTAGAAGTAGGGTTGAATAGTTTTTTACCAATTAAACTTTGTTTTAAAATGTTTAGATCGACTTATGTCAATCTATTCAGATGTGTATGTTGGATGTTGATAGATAGATATGGAAATATGTAATGCAAAGGTAAAGAGTAAGAAACACAAAACCACAACACGAGTGTTTATAGTGGTTCGGCTACAAGGACACCTTCCTTGCCCTAATCCACTCACCGAGTCACCTACTCGAGATTTCATTAGCACTACATGACACAACTCCTTATGGCGGAGAAGCCTTTACAACGTCGCCTACTCATTTTTCGGTACAAGGCTAGACACCGAGTTCTTCCACAAGTTAGAACCAAACCTATCACTACGTCGCCTACACTTTATCCGGTACAAGGCTAGATACCAAGTTCCATTACAAAAGAGGAACTACTACCCAACACTATACCACACATATCCCAAAGGAGACCCACTCCTTATTACAACATCATCAAGGATATCAATATCCTTGGATACAACCTATCTCTATTTGTACATCGATACACCATATCAGTTGTACACTCTTGGCATCTTTCACTAATGCCTTAGACTTGACTCTTTTGGCATCCTTCACTAATGCCTATGACACGGACGTTCGGCACCTTTCACTAATGCCTTTGTCTTGACTCCTTTGGCATCCTTCACTAATGCCTTTGACACGGACGTTAAGCACCTTTAGACTTCGTCTTGACCCGTTTGGCATCTTTCGATAATGCCTTTGACACAACACTTCTAATGAGGAAGAAAGAACTATCAACAAGAGAACCTCAGTAGTCCTGATGATGACGAAGCATGGTAACTCATAGACTTGAGCTTGCTCGACTTCAAGAGGTGGTGATCTCGCCTTTAAGAGGAACCTAGAGAATCACACAAAAACAAACACAAATTACATAGAAAGATCCTTTGGATCTGAGGTTAGAAGGTTTACAATACTATGGGAAAGTATGTGTGGAAGTGGCTACCTAAAATGAAGAAATGGCTCACTATTTATAGAAGAAAATAAGCTACTGTTCCACGGATCCCTTACTTGAGGGATCCGTCCAGTGTACACTGGGGGAACCGTGGGACGCTCCTCTTTGCCCTTGGGTTTTGGGTCATGGATCATGGATTATGGGTCATGGGTCCTAGACTTTGGACCATGGGTATCCAAGTGGATACAATGTATCTAGTAGGTGTAATGCATCTAGTCCATGGGTCATGGATAATATCCATTTATGATGTCATGCAATGGGTTATGGGTTATGCTCCATGGGTATGGGTCATGGACTTTGGGTTATACCCAACTACATTCAATGTATTTAGTCAATGGGTCAAATACTTAAACTTCTACCCATTATAATACATACTAAGTATGTATATGTCTACCCAATATGCAAACACTAGTTGTTGTACATATGTATTACTAAATCATGAAAACACTATTACTTGTTTGGTGTTTTATGTGAAAATATAAATGTGTTATTAAACTATTGGCTCAAACCATTTACGTATTTTATTTGTTTCATTAAAATGATTTTACGTTTGTTATTGACAAAACATTAGAAGATCGTAAAATATAAATAAACGTTTTTATGGCTTATTTGTATTAACAATCTCCCCCTTTTTGTTGATGAAAAAACATAAGATTATTTTAAGGAAAAACTAAAATTCATAAAAGTTTGAATTGGATTTTTTACTCTCTTCTCCCTTTTTATGTCGAAACAAAAAGAGCGTCGAAAAGAAACTAACACCTTGTTTTAAGAAAAACATGTGAAAGAAAAAATATGAAACATAGAGAGTAAGTGAGGAGAAGAATTCTCGACTTAGCTCTCCCTTGACGAGTCCATCCCTTTGTGAGAGCGTCAAGTAAGAAGAAATACTCAACTAGTGCATTGCAGCTATGTTTGCAAATGGTTTCGTCTTTGTGACGAATATTCTCCCCCTTGATGATTGCAACTTTGCAAGGGGACGTCATGTAATGTAATCCTAATGTGAATTATATTGCAAATGATTTTTCAATGTATCGCTTTGACACGAAACTCCCCCTAGCTTAGGGTGTCAAAGTCTTCATGTGTATATTGAAAATCTCTAAACTCTTGATATGGTTTATGGAGACCATAAAACTGAAATACTGCATGAGCTTTTAAAGTAATTTGTTGTACTTAGTATAAGTAGGTTGCGATTACTTTTAGATTCCTCCTTGAGGGTTGACTTCATTTTTCTTTGAATAAAAATGAAGACTTTGGAGAGATCCTAGCAAGAAGATTTCTTGAAAAGAAAATGTTAGAATAATCTATCACTATCCAACATAAAAGAAACAATTTGTTTTAAAAGATTTCCTTCTTTGTAGTTTTCAATCATACACGAATCGTATCAAGTTTTTAAAGTACAACATACTCTAAGAAACTTGGTAACGAAGCTCTGATGCCAATTATGGAAAACTAGAAGGGGTGGGGGTTGAATAGTTCTGCCGATTTTAAGTTAGTTTCAAAAACTTTAGATTCGATGTTATGTGAAATTGTATGGATGAAGAGAAAGTATAGATCTAAAAGTAATGCAAGTAAAGAAAGCAAGTAAAGTAAAGGATAAAAATGACACAACCGATTTATAGTGGTTCGGCTACAAGGACACCTTCCTTGCCCTACTCTACTCCCCAGAGTCACCTACTCCGAGTTCAAGCACTATGTCAACAAACTCCTTCAACTCGTGACCTTCCAAGCGTTAAACACACTTTTCCGTACAAATCTAAATAACGAGTCCGTAACATGGAGGACCAAACCAACACTACTATAACACAACAAATATGTGAAATATGAAAATACAAGATCTTCTCTAGAAATCTTGTGGAGGAACAAATCAATCAAGGACCCCTTGCTTGGATGACTTGTAGAATGCTCGTGATCTCGCCTTAGAGAAGGACCTATATGAGATTCACAATAAAAGAAAGAAGAACTACTCTTTAGATCAAGTGATCTTAGGTTAGAAGAATGTAAGAATATATGAGAGAGTTTGTAAGAAGAGGGGTGAGTTACAATGAAGAAATGGCTCTCTATTTATAGGCAAAATCTTGCCACTGTTGCACGGATCCCACGGATCCCTTGCCTGAGGGATCCGTCTAGTGTAACTTGAGGGATCCGTGAGACGCTCATGTTTGCCCATGGGTTTTTGGGTAATGTGTCATGGGTCATGGGTCCTAGACTTGGGACCATGGGTATCTAAGTAGATACAATGTATCTAAAAGATGCAATGCATCTAGACAGTGGGTTATGGATGTTCTCCATTGGTATGGGTCATGGGTTGTGGTTTTTACCCATCCTAATAAACTATTACAACAAATGATTTATTACAACAATTTGTATTAAATGACTATATGTAGATGCTTTACAAAAATAACATGTATCCTTATAATTTTACTTATGATAACATTATGTTTGTTATCAACAAAACACAAAGAGATCGCTAAATATTAATAAACGTTTTTATGGTTTATTTGTATTAACAATGGGTATGAGCCATGGGTACCCAACAAGATACCATGTATCTAGACAATGGGTTATGGGTCTTGGGTCATGGGTTATGGACATTGGGCCATGGGTCATGGATAATGCCCAACATGATTTCATGCATGATGTCATGCAATGGGTCATGGGTTATGGATTAGCTCCATGAGTATGGGTCATGGGTCTTGAATATTACCCATCCTATTACATAAACTATTACAACAAATGAATTATTACAATATTTTATGTGAATGACCAAATGTATATACTTTACAAAAATAACATGAATTCTTATAATTTTACTTATGATAACTTTATATTTGTTATCAACAAAACACAACGAGATCGCTAAATATGAATAAACGTTTTTACGGTTTATTTGTATTAACACTATCCATAGTTAATTAGATAATTAGATAAGTAGTAAAAGTAGTAGAAATCGGTAGAAGTACCACCCCCCACTCCTATACCCCGAGATATTTACCTTGCTTTCTAAAAAATAAAAATAAAAAGACAAAAAAGAATCTCCCTCAACCCCACCTTCTTGTCATATATCTCTTTCTAGCATTCCTATTCCTCTAGAGAACGAAATCAATCCCCTGGGCTTACTACATACTACACTGCAACGATTAGGTTCACTGCCTAGAGGGTTGAAAAACTTGCTCGTAGAAAAGGAAGACTTCTCGACCCTGAACCCTCCGTATCACCAAGTACCTAAGTATCTCCCCCGAATACTCTATTATCAACAAGATATAACTCATTCAATAAACACAACGATGGCCTAGGTGCACTCCTAAGCTTTTTGCTATTTAGGACGTTCAAGCTCGCAACAATTAAAGAAGAAGCCAATTTTCCTCACTCCGCGTTTACCAATTAAGACAAGAGACAACCTAACAATAATTAATAACTAGGTTTCATAGATCTAAGCAAACACAAGGATAATTAGCTACTCATGGTTAACAAGTAAGCATACACACATACAATTAAACATGGGGTAGACATAATGATAATATGGATTAATAAACTTATCTTATGATGTAAAGAAGGGTATGGAACCCTAAAATACTGTCCAAGTCGGACTACAACTGAATTAGGGTTTGCTCTCCAAAGTTCTACCTCTCTAATTGCAGAAAAATAGAATTCTATATATTGATTTACAAATGCGACGGCGTCACCTTTTGCTAGTGACGCCGTCAGGTAGCCGTCATTAGGGTTTCGTTTAGGCCAAGTCATCGTTGGGACGGCGTCAGTTGATAAGTGTGACGCCGTCAGTGTCACAATTCTCATTTTCCGGTCATTCTCATATTCCATATTCATCATTTCATAACGGTTCATTCATGATTTTGCATTTCACATTAAATGCGTAATTTTTATATTTAATAATTTTTATCGCGTGAGTTTTTATTTAGTATATTTAACCCGTTACTTTCAAAAATGATCCCGAGGTATTTTTAAACTCACATTTAGTTTATAAAAACTATATTTTTAGTTTTCTTAGTGTTTCAAATTTATTTGGTATTTTAATCGTTAAAAATTTAATTATTACGTCGTTTTCTTAAAAATCTTACGATAATTATTTTATCACCCGATTTTCACAAGGAAAGTATTTTTACAATTTTCATCAACTCATTACATTGTATTTTGATCTAATAAAAAACTTACTTTTACCAAAAGCCCAATTACAATTCACTTACAATTTCTTTACAAAATTATACAAATAATACACAAATAACACAAGTTGCAAGGTTTTTAAAAAAAAATATAATGGGGAGACAACCTCCCCAAAACCGGCCAGGGGGAGGGTGAGTCTTAAATGTTGGTATGGTATTTGTCTCTAATAATTCATCTCATATACAAAGTCTTACTTGACAAAAATATCACATACATCTCATTTTTCTCAAGGTGTAAAAAAAACAAAATCCTCTCCTCTTCTTGACTCCATAGAACCGGCCACATAGAGAAGAACCAAAGGGATCAAAAATTTTGCAACTTCAAGTGTTTAATCAACCTAGATCATATCCTTTTCATGGTTTTGAAATAAAAACCAAGGGTATCTAAGTTTAATCCTTTGTTACCTACACCTCTTCACTTGCACTAGTAAGCATATTCTCATCATTTTTATGTTTCCTTATCATTTTCATATACTTCCTTTCATTTTTGGAGCTTATATGCATGCTATGTAGTTTATACCATTTATTTCTTGATTTTTAAGTTTTATATACTTATTAGTCATCCTATAATTATTCCCAAGTTATTCTTTGGTCTTGATGGTGATTAGGAACCCATGACACCCTAAGAAGGTGTATGGTAGGATTAGATTAGCTTTGGAGTTGATTTGAAGGGATTAGAATAGGTTTTGTCCGAGAAAAACTATTTTCGTAAACTATATTTTACGTTCTGTCCTTAAAACGAATTTCTGGAAAAACCCACTGATGGTACGACATTTTGGCCTTGATAATTAGAAAATATACTTTAAAACGAATCCGTGGCCGCGTGAACGGATAAAAACGGATATACTTACGAAGCCGTGGTGAATTTTTAAAGTTTGACGACGATATATATTATTTTCAGGATTTTCAGCAAGCAGTTTTTACATATTTCGGGTCAGGCCTTAAGCTTCACAAATTGTTTTGACTAGTCAAAATATATTAGTTTACTGATCGAAGCTAAGGACATATTTTCGTAGAAAACGGTTTAAAACGACAAATATATGGCCGTTTTCATAAAGTTGCCGTAAATATTAATTTCTGAAAATTATATTATTTTTACGTTACAAGTATTTCATTAGCTATATCGTCCATGTTTGCGGCAGTTTTTAACTATGATGCAAAACTTTTTATAACGAAGTGTCTTCTAGTAAAATCAAGTTCATCGGCCATATTTTTTCAAAACAAAAAGCCGTTTGTCAAACGGAGTCATAGTGAATTATTTACGGATGTTCAAGCATTGGCCGAAACTCATTTTCTGCACACAATTAGCAAAAACCACCATCTTTAGCCTTTAATATCTTTATGAACTTTTAGATATCGATACAAACTTTTCAAAACCGTCGAGTTCGTTCTCTAACGATCGACGTACACCGTTTTACGACCACTTTTCCGGAGCCATTTTTGTTGATTTAATGATTTTTCCGACGACATTGTTTTCGCGAAAAGTGGTAATTTCACCAAAAATCATTATAAAACCATTGTAGGATGACATTTTGACGTAAAAACATGTAAAGTCATTTTTGAAGGGTCAAGACGTCAAAAGAGTATTTTTCGTCGACGAGTGATATTTTCAAAACCCGCAAATGGTATAAATAACATACGAATGCATGCATATCATAACACCATAATTCATTATATATCATAACTTAAGTCATAACATTCATTTTAGGTTGCGGATAGTTTCCGAGCCTCATTTTCGTGCACATCATTTTGTTAGCATATTAATCACACTTGTGTGAGTTCATACCCACTTTTACTTGTTTAAATTCCTATAAACTATTTGGCGGATAGATGCTTATTTATCAAAACAATTAAACTTTATTGCCAAACAATATTACTTATACTTTAGACTTGGTGCGTGTTGCGATTAGACTTAAACAAACATCCCAATATTTATATGTTGGAAGGCCATTAATTTGGATACAGCCCAACGTGAGTAGTTGGAGGAACATCCCGGCATTTATATGTCGGAAGGCCATTTTATGGATACATCCCAACGTGGCGTTGAGGAACATCCCAACACGAGTTGTTGGAAGACCCTTGTGGTGACATTTATACTTTTAACTACTATGATGTATGCATTCATGATTGACATAATATATTTTGGCAATGGGTTGTGAACACACAGTTGCAAGTTTTGTATGGGCGGAACTTGGAACTGAGTGGATTTACAATGCCTTTGCTGTGTGAACATTCTCAAAGTATTCCAAATCATTTTGTTACAAACTTATGAACTCACCAACCATTGTGTTGACACTTTTTAGCATGTTTATCTCAGGTCTTAAGGTGGTAGCATTTCATGAAGCTTTTGGGTCGCATGGCATACTTTGGAGTCTTGGGCTTTTAACAATTACCATTCGACATGTTTTGTAAACTCTTTATGTATTATCAAACTTTGTGATTTCTTGTGGTGTAAACTTTAACTTATTTATCGAATGGTAAACTTTTCAAAACGTCTCATTATAGAGGTCGTTTTCTGTATCCATACTTTGTGCTATGACGTTATACCCCAATGACACTATCGTTCAGCTGCGATATTTTGGGGGTGTGATTGGTATCGAGCCTTGGTTATAGAGAACTAGGTTGCATTTTAGTTCCTAGACTATAACCGCTCTCACGTCGATCCTTTCGTTTCCTATTGCCTTACTCACTTTTCGTGCGCATATGTTTTCTTAAGTATTTCTTCTAGAACCACCTCATTAGATAGCGTAGTTTCCTTGTACCAATAGGGGAGTCCCAAAATCTAGTTGGGTCATCAAAGATATGGAGCTCAGTAACGAGCACTTATCTAACTTGATCTCGTGACAGTTCTTGTTTGATGAGATGCGAGATCGAGCTAAATAAGTGTTACTATAAAGCTGGATAGATTTGATGATTTTGCCCGAGGATGGGAGTTCTCTTGAAGATACTTTGGGAACTACCGCGTGACTAAACCTCGTGTGACTTTAGCACCTAACGGAATTTCCTATACACTAAGTGCGACTCTTCCTAGATACTTACCCTAAATCCCTCCTTCACTGTTTAGAATCGGATGATAGACTGGCTACCTACTTAAGTAACACCAATCGCCGAGACATGTATGCTTGGTGGTATGTACGCGTGTGAAATGAAGCAATTATAATTATGGTGGCCAACATAATTATAAATGCGTCACAACTCACGTGGACATATGCGACTACGCATACGTAGATCGGTGTGGACACCTTAGGAACCAATTTGTGGCATGGTATTATATTTGAGGACGTTAAGTATAGACATTGGGAATTCAACGGTTCTTTCCCTTGCAGAGACAATGGCACCAAAGAGAGTAACACGCAGTACTGGCCGAGGTGGTGCGGTACCAAGGGGTGGAATGACAGTGGGACGTGGGAGGTAGAGGAGGCGGTAACGACATGGGTAACACTGACAACAACACTGGCGGAAACCCTGATATTGCCGCCATCATCGCTCAACAACTTCAAATATTGCTTCCCACTATCGTCACACAAGTTGGAAATCATATGAATAACTCGGGAAACCACGGAACGAGGAGCGACGGCTGGCGACACCAACAATGTAGCTGGTAGTAACAACAACAACAACACCAACAACAACAACAATAGAATTGGATGCACATATAAGGAATTTTCGGCATGCAAACCTGTGGAGTTTGATGGTATAGGAGGTGCTTTGGCTTATACTCGATGCGTAGAGAAGACAGAGTCGCGAATCGACATCGACAATTGTGCCACCAATCGAGGGTGAAGTATCTGCTTGTTTGCTATCGGGAAGGCATTGACATGGTGGAATACACGCTACAGGCTAGAGGCGAGAAGCGACTATAGGCATGACATGGGGCGAGTTCAAGAGTTATTGAAGAGAGTACTTGCCCGGACAATGAAATGCAGAAACTAGAGGATGAATTTTATCACCACTCTATGATAGGGAATGGTCACGCAGCACTTACACCTGACCGATTTCATGAGTTAGCTAGACTAGTTCCTCATATGGTTACCCCTGAATCCAAGAGAATCTCGAGGTACATATATGGTCTTGTCCCCGAAATCCGTGGAACTGGGAAAACAACTGAGCCGTCTACCATACAAAGTGCGATCTGAGGGCGGGAACCCATGACGGGCGAGATGGTTAGAAATGGTACTTTGAAGAGCATTGATAAGAGGAAGGAAGCAAGTGGGTCGAATAGGCGATAGGCGGGTAGCGACAACAAAAGGCAAGAGTTTTTGTGGCAACTGGTGCTCGAACAAAGAGAGTATGCGGGTACACACCCCAAATGTGCTAAATGTGCTTATCATCACCCGAAGTCCAAGCCCTGCCGCTTATGTACAATATGCAATCAGTCGAATCATTTTTCAAGCCAATGTAGAGAGCGTGCAAGACCAATAACAACGGCTAATGCGGGCAACATGAGGAATAACCAAAAGACTTGCTACGAGTGCAACCCAGAATCACTTCCGGGAATAATTGTCCTCGGTTGAATAAGCCACCGATACAAGCTCATCTAGCTATGGCAATTGAAGAAATAACCGAACCCGGTACTCAATATCAGTCCACCTCGAGGTCGAGCATTCTATATAGGGACCGAGGAAACCCGCAATGCGTAACTGAAGGCGTTTTCCTAGACCATTAAGTGATCCACCGTATTATTCAGATTCAGCGAGTCTCATTAGATAAGAAACCTAGACGCGTAAGTTTTGACATAAACACTTGACCATACACTTGATTTCGCAACCTTGGGTAGAACCTTATGTATCATCGATTGAATCGCGAGGGCCGATTCTTCTATCAGGGGAAGAATGTCACAATTCTCATTTTTCCGGTCATTCTCATATTCCATATTCATCATTTCATAACGGTTCATTCATGATTTTGCATTTCACATTAAATGCGTAATTTTTATATTTAATAATTTTTATCGCGTGAGTTTTTATTTAGTATATTTAACCCGTTACTTTCAAAAATGATCCCGAGGTATTTTTAAACTCACATTTAGTTTATAAAAACTATATTTTTAGTTTTCTTAGTGTTTCAAATTTATTTGGTATTTTAATCGTTAAAAATTTAATTATTACGTCGTTTTCTTAAAAATCTTACGATAATTATTTTATCACCCGATTTTCACAAGGAAAGTATTTTTACAATTTTCATCAACTCATTACATTGTATTTTGATCTAATAAAAAACTTACTTTTACCAAAAAGCCCCAATTACCTACAATTCACTTACAATTTCTTTACAAAATTATACAAATAATACACAAATAACACAAGTTGCAAGGTTTTTAAAAAAAAAAAAAAAATATATAATGGGAGACAACCCTCCCCCAAAAACCGCCAAGGGGAGGTGAGTCTTAAATGTTGGTATGGTATTTGTCTCTAATAATTCATCTCATATACAAAGTCTTACTTGACAAAAATATCACATACATCTCATTTTTCTCAAGGTGTAAAAAAAAACAAAATCCTCTCCTCTTCTTGACTCCATAGAACCGGCCACATAGAGAAGAACCAAAGGGATCAAAAATTTTGCAACTTCAAGTGTTTAATCAACCTAGATCATATCCTTTTCATGGTTTTGAAATAAAAACCAAGGGTATCTAAGTTTAATCCTTTGTTACCTACACCTCTTCACTTGCACTAGTAAGCATATTCTCATCATTTTTATGTTTCCTTATCATTTTCATATACTTCCTTTCATTTTTGGAGCTTATATGCATGCTATGTAGTTTATACCATTTATTTCTTGATTTTTAAGTTTTATATACTTATTAGTCATCCTATAATTATTCCCAAGTTATTCTTTGGTCTTGATGGTGATTAGGAACCCATGACACCCTAAGAAGGTGTATGGTAGGATTAGATTAGCTTTGGAGTTGATTTGAAGGGATTAGAATAGGTTTTGTCCGAGAAAAACTATTTTCGTAAACTATATTTTACGTTCTGTCCTTAAAACGAATTTCTGGAAAAACCCACTGATGGTACGACATTTTGGCCTTGATAATTAGAAAATATACTTTAAAACGAATCCGTGGCCGCTTGAACGGATAAAAACGGACTTATAACGAAGCCGTGGTGAATTTTTAAAGTTTGACGACGATATATATTATTTTCAGGATTTTCAGCAAGCAGTTTTTACATATTTCGGGTCAAAAACGAGCCTTAAGCTTCACAAATTGTTTTGACTAGTCAAAAATATATTAGTTTACTTCGATACGAAGCTAAGGACATATTTTACGTAGAAAACGGATTTAAAACGACAAATATATGGCCGTTTTCATAAAGTTGCCGTAAATATTAATTTCTGAAAATTATATTATTTTTACGTTACAAGTATTTCATTAGCTATATCGTCCATGTTTGCGGCAGTTTTTAACTATGATGCAAAACTTTTTATAACGAAGTGTCTTCTAGTAAAATCAAGTTCATCGGCCATATTTTTTCAAAACAAAAAGCCGTTTGTCAAACGGAGTCATAGTGAATTATTTACGGATGTTCAAGCATTGGCCGAAACTCATTTTCTGCACACAATTAGCAAAAACCACCATCTTTAGCCTTTAATATCTTTATGAACTTTTAGATATCGATACAAACTTTTCAAAACCGTCGAGTTCGTTCTCTAACGATCGACGTACACCGCTTAATACACCACTTTTCCGAGCCATTTTTGTTGATTTAATGATTTTTCCGACGACATTGTTTTGCGACGAAAAGTGGTAATTTCACCAAAAATCATTATAAAACCATTGTAGGATGACATTTTGACGTAAAAACATGTAAAGTCATTTTTGAAGGGTCAAGACGTCAAAAGAGTATTTTTCGTCGACGAGTGATATTTTCAAAACCCGCAAATGGTATAAATAACATACGAATGCATGCATATCATAACACCATAATTCATTATATATCATAACTTAAGTCATAACATTCATTTTAGGTTGCGGATAGTTTCCGAGCCTCATTTTCGTGCACATCATTTTGTTAGCATATTAATCACACCAGGTGAGTTCATACCCCACTTTTACTTGTTTAAATTCCTATAAACTATTTGGGGCGAGATACATGCTTATTTATCAAAACAATTAAACTTTATTGCCAAACAATATTACTTATACTTTAGACTTGGTGCGTGTTGCGATTAGACTTAAACAAACATCCCAATATTTATATGTTGGAAGGCCATTAATTTGGATACAGCCCAACGTGAGTAGTTGGAGGAACATCCCGGCATTTATATGTCGGAAGGCCATTTTTATGGATACATCCCAACGTGAGCGTTGGAGGAACATCCCAACACGAGTTGTTGGAAGACCCTTGTGGTGACATTTATACTTTTAACTACTATGATGTATGCATTCATGATTGACATAATATATTTTGGCAATGGGTTGTGAACACACAGGTTGCAAGTTTTGTATGGGCGGAACTTGGAACTGAGTGGATTTACAATGCCTTTGCTGTGTGAACATTCTCAAAGTATTCCAAATCATTTTGTTACAAACTTATGAACTCACCAACCATTGTGTTGACACTTTTTAGCATGTTTATCTCAGGTCTTAAGGTGGTAGCATTTCATGAAGCTTTTGGGTCGCATGGCATACTTTGGAGTCTTGGGCTTTTAACAATTACCATTCGACATGTTTTGTAAACTCTTTATGTATTATCAAACTTTGTGATTTCTTGTGGTGTAAACTTTAACTTATTTATCGAATGGTAAACTTTTCAAAACGTCTCATTATAGAGGTCGTTTTCTGTATCCATACTTTGTGCTATGACGTTATACCCCAATGACACTATCGTTCCGCTGCGATATTTTGGGGGTGTGACAGTCAGTCTTCATGAGGGACGTCGTTGGAGGATGGTTCTTGGGTGTCTGGTGGAGAAAATAAGGGAGACGCCTTCCAGAGTTTAGGCATGACGCCGTCAGGTTGTACAACCAAAATTTCACCTGAGCCGTCGCGTGTAATTTGATCAAAATCTTCAACAAGTGACGGCGTCGCCCTTTGAGATGGGACGCCGTCAGGCTTTAAAATCTGCTTGAGTCTTGACTTTGTCGTTTTCTTCATGTTTTCGCTCCTTTTCGTTCAAATATGCTTCATTCCAGCATTTTGCTTCCAAAAGACCTAAAATGTGAAAAGGAACGATTTTAAATAGTAACGGATATAAAATGTGTCGATTTAGGACTTAAATGACCCCCTAAAAATGTATATTTTAAATCCTTATCAGATAGTTGTGTTGTTGTGTTGGATTGGTTCTTCCATGTAGAAAACTCGGTGTTTAACTTAGTACCGAAAAAAGTATAAGCGGCGTTGTGAGGTTTCTCTACCGGTTGAAGGACCTTGTTGACATAGTGTTTACGAACTCTCGAGTTGGATACTCGAGGAGTGGAGTAGGACAAGGAAGGTGTCCTTGTAGCCGAACCACTATAAATCATAGTGTCACACTTCTATCCCTTTTATCTCTTTACTGTTATCGTACTTATTTCCTTTCTTATTAATTTGCATTATCTATACCTCAACATACAAATGTTTCACATATTATCGATCTAAAGTTTTAAAAACAAAATTTAAATCGGTAAAAACTATTCAACCTCCCTTCTAGTTTTCCACATTATGTTTTGTCTAACAGACTTTAGTTGCTACATGCCCATCATTTCTTTTAGGCCAAGTTAACTTTTTTATATCAAAGGAAAGATCATAGTTGTAATAGTTATGACCAAAGTTTTAGAGGACAAAGACACTTTGCTAAGATAAGTTTTACAATTTTACTATCACACACTTTTACTTTTACTTGCTTTTTGATATTAAAATTTGAATTTCTAGCTTTCTGTAAACTCACACTTAAATTAGAAATATACAAGTTTTGCATTCTGAGATGATTATAAACTCACCGTGCAATAATCAACGACATTAGACGACGTCGCCCACCTCGTTTGCATAAAAACTCTATCTTTAACCCGTTAATAAGAGTAAAGTCCAAAATACATCCATGTGGTTTGCCCTTTTGTTAATACAAATAAGCCGTAAAAATGTTTATTTATATTTTACGATCTTCTAATGTTTTGTCGATAACAAACGTAAAATCATTTTAACGAAACAAATAAAATATGTAAATGGTTTGAGCCAATAGTTTACTAACACACTTACGTTGTCAATAAAACACTAAAACAAGTATAAGTGATTTTATGATTTAGTAATACATATGTACAACAACTAGTGTTTACATATTGGGTAAATATATACATAACTAGTATGTATTATAATGGGTAATATAAATGGGTAGAAACTTAAGTATTTGACTCATTGACCAAATACATTAAATGTAGTTGGGTAAAACCCAAAGTCCATGACCCATACCCATGGAGCATATCCCATAACCCATTGCATGACATCATGCATAAGTCATATATGGATAATATCCATGACCCATGGACTAGATGCATTGCATCTTGTAGATACATTGTATCTACTTGAATACCCATGGTCCAATGTCTAGGACCCATGACCCATAACACATGGCCCATGACCCAAAACCCATGGGCAAAAGGGAGCATCCCACGTATCCCCAGTAATACACTGGACGGATCCCTCAAGTGAGGGATCCGTGGGATCCGTGGAACAGTAGCTATTTTTTCCTCTATAAATAGTGAGTCATTTCCTCATTGTTTCTCACCCTTTTTCACATATATTTTCTCTTTGAGTTATAAACTCTCTAACCTCCGATCCAAGTGATCTATGTATGTCGTTTTGTTTTTGTGTGATTCTCTAGGTTCCTCTTAAAGCGAGATCACCACCTTTTGAAGTCGAGCAAGCTCAAGTCCATGAGTTGCCATGCTTCGTTATCATCAGGACTACCGAGGTTCTCTTGTTGATAGTTTTCTTCTTTCTCATAAGAAGTGTAGAGTCGAAGAAATTAGTGAAAGATGTCTAAAGGGTCAAGACGAAGACATTAGTGAAAGGTGTCGAACGTCCGTATTAAAAGCACTTGTGAAGGGTGCCTAGAAGTCAAGGCTAAAGGCATAAGTGAAGGGTGCCTAGAAGTCAAGTCACAAGGAATTAGTGAAAGGTGCCTTGAGATCGAGTCAAAGGCATTAGTGAAAGGTGCCTAAGGTGTACATTCGATATGGTATATTCGATGTACAAGATAGATTAGTATTGGGTCAAAGGATATTAATATCCTTGTTGATATTGTTATAAGGAGTGGATCTCCTTTGGGGTTAGTTGTTTTTGTAGTGTTGGGTAGTAGTTCCTCCATCGTAATGGAACTCGGTATTTAGCCTAATACCGGATAAAGGGTAGGCGACATTGTGATAGGTTTGGTTCTACCTCGTGGAAGAACCCGGTATCTAGCCTTGTACTGGATAAAGAGTAAGCAACGTAGTGAAGGCTTCTCCGCCATAAGGAGTTGGTGTCGTGTAGTGTTTACGAAATCTCGAGTCGGTGACTCGGGGAGTGGAGTAGGGCAAGGAAGGTGTCCTGTAGCCGAACCACTATAAATACTCGCGTTGTGGTTTTGTGCTTCTTACTCCTTATTCTTTCATTACATATTTATATATACGTGTCTATCAACATCCAACACACATGTTTAAATAGATTGACATAAGTCGATCTAAATGTTTTAAAACCAAGTTTTAATCGGTAAAACTATTCAACCCCCCCCCCTTCTAGTTTTCCACAATTGGCATCAGAGCTTCGTTACCAAGTTTCTTAGAGTATGTTGTACTTTAAAAACTTGATACGATCCATGTTTAAGTGAAAACTACAAAGAATGTCTTTTACAAAAACAAACACCATGTTTTTAAAAACACTTTTGTAGGATGTTGATTAGATGACAACATTTTGTTTTCTTACTAAATTGCACTAACCTTCCTTGTCATTTTGCTTAGTAGAAGCTCATACTTATCAAGCCATAGGAATTGCTTGGTAACAAGAATACCTTCCCTAAGAAGGTATCTTATACACGAAGGAACCATAGTTGTCTA
Organism: Chrysanthemum makinoi; assembly: GCA_910596185.1. NCBI lineage: Eukaryota > Viridiplantae > Streptophyta > Magnoliopsida > Asterales > Asteraceae > Chrysanthemum > Chrysanthemum makinoi. The sequence continues at coordinate 289,867,804 of OU343222.1, read as the reverse complement.
CTGACATTAGTTTTGTCATTAGTAAAGACACTCCTAAGTGCATTAGAGGTATGATTTCCCACTTATCTCTAAATAACATTAGCTTAAATAATAAGTATGCTTACATAAGAATTTATATGATTATCTTTTCACATACTCATATATTACATGTAACTTCGTTAGGAAACTTTTCTTGCATACGTGTTACTCTTTCGTCAAATGTCTAGGTTTATAGAATTTGTGTTTTATTTCACTTAATCCAAAAATCACATCTTTCTAATAATAAAACAAAACACAAATCTCAAAAATTTCTCCTTCCCCACAAATATCCCTTTCGATCGCTTTTTCCACCAAACCCTCATTTTTCAAATCTTCCACTTTCAAAAATTACCTCTCATTCAAACTTCATCTTCCTTCTCATCTCATCTCATCTCAAGCCAAAATCAAGAAGGATCTTCATCAACATGGTGTACATCGCCCTCATACTCATCGCCTTAACACTCATCGCTCTCGTGTTCCCCATGATTAAGTTTTCTTATGGAGACATATACTTTGTGTTGTTAATCTACATTGGTGTTATATACCTAATCCTTTGTATCGTTCTTAGCATTGAAATGAAATATTACTAATGTTCTAGTCTATCTAGTTTATTTCTCGTAATATGTTTGACATTTCGTTTACTTTATCTTTCGTATTTTTGGTCTTAAGATATATTAGAATCCGACAATGCATGCTAAAGTAAACATTGGCTAAAATACATATATTTGTATAAACATATAAGATGCAAAAATCTCTTTTCGTCAAAATCTTGTATTTGTCACTACAGATCCACAGATCCCTGCAGTTCTACTAGCCGGATCCCTCATGGAAGGGAACCGTGAGAACCGTCCTTCTGGAAAACAGTTTTTCATGCAAATTAAAAAATCGTTTCCTTCTTAAAAGAAATATTCCACTAGAATGTCAAACATTAAGTGAGTTAATTATCATTGTTAATAAATATCTAGTAAAAACGTTAGGTAATCATTGTTTTGCCTTAAATACGTCTCATCACTTCTATAGGTTTCGTCATGTCGCATGAGTATGAGTTCGACTTTTCACTCACTTGCGTTTACACCCCTAACATCTCTCTTGAACCCAACACACCTGGCAATCATGTCCGTGGGTTCAATAATCTTGAAACCCGTCACTTCCATGAAGGACGTATTGTCGACACTCCTCTACAATACGAAGAAGGTATCAATACCTCCTTCCGAACCATAGGACTAGAATGTCTTCTCGAAATTAACGAGAAAATATGTCCGAGGTTTGTATTGGAATTCTTCCGTCAAGTTGAACTCGTTCGTAACGAGGATCGCTCTCTATCACTTTGGTTTTGGATCAAAAACCAAAAGTTCGTTCTAACCCTTGGGCAATTTGCTCACATCCTCCGAATTCCAAATCATGGACAATGTGCCTTCACTAAATATTGGTCTCTTTATTCTCTCTTCAACTATCGTGAAGAAAATAGTTCATATTGTTCACACATACCTTCCCCTCAAGACTTGACTCGCATGTTATACAAACCTCGACCCTATTACTCTGATCCAAACATTATCTATACACGGGATATCCGAGAAGAGTACAAGCCTCTCGCACTCATCCTACGTAAAAATGTTGGAGTCTTAGGGGAAATCGAGAAATCTTTCCCGCTTGTTGTGCTCACATAATGTATTGTTTGCTAACACAACAACCATACAATCTCGCCTATTTCTTCGAAAGGCGAATTGTAAATCTTCAAGGCTCCAAGAACAAACTAATCCCTTATGGAATGTTCTTGACATGCCTTTATCATCACATCATGTACTTCCACCCTCAATTTCAAAGTCCGTTGTACGTACTTGTGAACAAGATGATGGAACCTCTAAAGACATCTCCCATGAAGACGTTCTTCATCCCTGAATCGGCAAATACTCATCAACCATTTGATGATCCATCTAGCGAAAACGCTCAAGAAACTTAGTTTCCTTTCAAAATAGGGTTAAACCTTAGTATTCCTACTATATCAATGTAATGCAATTTCTTTCATGAAATAAAACATCTAACATTTGATATCTCTACTATATTAGTGTTAGAACTTCTTAGAAAACACTAGCTTGGAAATATGATGCTTTGTGCAACCCTTGCATACCTTTTGCAAAGGTGATGTTTAGCAGGAAGACGGATCCCTAAGTTTGTACTAGACGAATCCCTCCTCTTAGGGAACTGGTATGTGCTAAAACACATACCTTTTCTTTACGAAATCTGACCCAAAATAACCAATAAAGAGCCGTTTATTGCTAATATTAGCATGTTTCTTTAGTTTATGCATGTGCAGGTACGGATATGACAAAACAGACAAAAGAAAGCCAAAACCGAAGAAAACCGGGCACGAGAGAAAGAAGAGTGAAAAAGCCGATGTCGGGGATGCTATTTTATGGATTTGGATGCTCAAGAAGTCAAATTACGGATTTCAGATCATGTTCGGGGAGTTTTCATTTTCACCATCACTTTACCAATTTTACATAAAAACCCCTCAACTTTACCATTATGTCACTTTTCATCCTTCACTTTTCCATATTTTCACAAATCAACCCTCATTTATCCCACTTACCCAAAATATCCTTACCTTTCCATAAGTATCACCATTAGTCTTTTATTTGTACAAATTACATAAATGTTCCTAACTTATCAAATTCGGATAATACTTAAAAGTCCAAATACAAATCAAATCCAAAACAAAAATAAACCAAACTATCCCATACATCTTTGGCCCAATCCAATATGGCTACCCCGTATAATATTTACCCACCCATTAGTTACTAACCGGTCAAACCCCACAGTCAACCCTTACTTACCTTTGGTCAAATAAATAGTCAAACAACTCTAAAATAAACACTCTAAACCAAACGCGGCAAAACAGATTTACACCCACCGTTTATTGTTTATCCCATCTTCCCCTTTTACCCTGCTCCCATGATTTACCCGTACACTTAACTCCCTTCTAGAAGGATACTGACAACGTGTCAGGATGTGTGTCATTGGATTGCCAGAGTGGCGAATTGGAGCAGCCTGATTGGTGGAAACTCCTCACACACTTGATCAAACGGCTGTAATGATAGATGGTGACAAGAGAACGAATCAAAGACTCAGATTAGATGATCCAGAACCTTCCCAAGGATTTTCTTCTGCTATATATACCCTCCTTCAGTCACAAAGAAGCTTGTCCAGTTTTTACGTATTAGAGAACTTTGACCACTTTTACATTCCTGTCATTTTTAATCTGTTCATTTAGTTTATCAAATTGTAATTTTAAGTTGTAATCTCTTTTTCATTAATGCAATTGTTTGTTTTTCAATCTAAATTCCTTTAAATTGATATCACTGAGTTTAGTTGTTATAAGCTTTTGATTTCTGATTTTAAAAGCTCACATAAGCTTTTGCAAGCTTATGTGAGCCTGTGGTTGAAATTCTTGTTCCTAATTCAAAGTTTTTGCAAAAGTCAATTAAAGTCAAACTGAGTCCAAGTTTAAAAGTCAAAGTAATTTGTGGTTTAATTATGATTTGAAATGGTTTTTAAGATGAGGTTAATTGTCATTTGTTCATTACAATTGAGTTTTGGTTAATTTTCCTTCAAATTCCTGTTTTAAAAATTAGTTAAGAAGTTTAAAGGGGTGTTTGGATTTAGAAATTATAGGTAATTTGAGTGTCATTTTTACATGGTTTGGTTATGAATAATAGATCATTTCTGTTTTAGAAGCTAAATTGGGATCTTCAAGTCACCATACCTGTCCACTACATCTGTTGCATTCATCCTTTCCATGTCAGTTTCACTTGCAGTTTTATAGGTGAGTATTTAGTATAGAATTTAGTTCAAGTTGATAATTGATAGAGTAGTTTAGTGTATGAGATTCTAGTTTAGATTACCATGTTAAGTTTTCAGAATGCTCAATTGTCCTCTTAGTTTTTTTCAATAGATTGCTGCATCAATTTTGTTTACTAAGCTTGTGTCCCTTATCAGATACTTCATAAGCTCAAATCTGCTTATCCACTTGAGTTGATATTTGATCTCCTTTTAGCTAATTGTTTAGTTTTGATCAATGATTGCTTTTATATTCACCTTAGGAGCTTATATAATAGCTTATTCTTGCATGTTCTAAGTCTGCATATTCCCTTCATAACTTGTCGCATCAGCACACTAAGTCCCAATCCCTTATAGTTTTTGAATTTTAATTTTCTCATCTTAGATCCTTATTAGCTGAAATTTTGGATTCTAGCACTTTGGTTGGTGGTTGTTTACTAGGTAATTTTAGTTTATTTTTGTGATTTTTATAAGCTAGCTTAATTTAGGCTTAAAGTATGATGTTCAGGGTCGTTTGGAATTTAGAGCTAGAACCTGTTATAGTGCTTAAATGCTTTGACCTTGTGCTTATTAGGTTCTAATCAGTTGCAAGAGCTTAATCTTAGTTAGTTTAGGTTAGTTTGAGCCTCAGGTAGCTTATGGTAACTTATAGTTAGCTTTTATCTTATTTTAAGTGCTTATTCATATTAGTTGTGTGCCCAAATCATATTTCCTGCATTCAAAAGTAATTTCTGTTATTTTTCCCTGCATCTTAGTATTATTTTAGATTTATCTGGAAGTTTTCATATTTTCCCTAGCTTATTTGCTACTTTTCTGAATTTAAATTCATTTTTAAGGCTTTTTAATTAGCTTTTAATTCAAATCATTCAGAAAAAGGTCAGAAAAATATATTTTCTGTTTTCCTAGATTAAGAAAAATATAAAAATCCAAAAAAATATCTTTTCCATAATTTTGTTAGTTTAAATAAAAATTTTAGCCATTTTAATTAGATTTAAATATTTTTAAATTCATAAAATTGAGAATAAGTCAGAAAAATGTGATTCCTGTTTCTAAAATTCTTTTTAGTTAATTTTGATTTTTGAAAAATATTTTTGTAATTTTCTAGCTTGTTTTCCTAATTTTTAGTACTTTAATTCTATTTTAATTGTTTAAAAATAGTTTTTAATTCAAATAAATTCAAGAAAAATCATATAAATTACTTTTAATTCTTAGATAATTTTCAAATATCATTTTTAGTAGAAAAGTAATTTTATATCATTTTTAGGACTTAGTTTAGTGTAATTTGCATTTAATTCGCGTTTCATTAAATTCGTAATTTGTGTTTTTGATTTATTTTGCATAATTAGTTATTATTCCTTGCTTCCCCATAGATATAGTTTCCTTTTATGCTTCCCTTGCCCCGTAGATTAGAAAATATCAAATTATCTCCTTTTTCACCATTCAAATCACAAAAATCGGGACGACAGTTGAAAATTCCATTCATCCCTCGTTCGGAACGATCACGGGACTCAAAACTAGTACATTTGAGTTACCCAAATACTACAAACTCCTATAATTGGTTTCCCAACGAATCAATTTTTGGCGCCGCCGCCGGGGAGGGCATGTAGTGAGTTTTTGATTCTGTCTCGATTCGCGTGCATTTGAAGATCCTTCCCCGAGAAGTTATCGTTGTTTTTGTAAATATCTCTTATATAAAAACCCAAAGAGATTTTCTTTTTCAAAATTTGTTTTCTAAAAACCCAAAAATATTCTTCTTTACCCTCTGAACCGTCAATTCTTTATCTCTTAACCCTCTTATTCGTATAATTCTTCTCGATGTCTTCGTCTTACTATTATGGTTGTCAATGGTGTGGGGGGCCTCAACATGGGGGGAATTGCCCCGGTTGTAACATTGTGAATACGGGAATTGAGTTTGTCTATAACCAAAATCCCTACAATGAGACAACCGATTTCTTTAACCCACCTCCGTACCATGAGACGGAGACATATTATTGTGAGTACTGTGGAGGTCCTCACCAAGGTTTTCAATGTCAAACTCAATATAACAATCAGACCTTTGGTTATGAACCTTTTCCATATACTTCACCAAACCCGTCGCAACAATCATACTGTTGTGAGTATTGTGGAGGTCCACACTTTAACTCCGATTGTCAAATGCAGAACCCGCTTGTTTACAAGCAAGTTCCTTATAACAATTATGACTATTCTTATGACCCACCTCCACAATACCAAGAAATTCAACCACAACCTCCGCAAATTCCTCAAGATAATCTCCAAAGATGTATTAATATACTTGAAGAATTTATGGATAAACATGGTATCAAAAAAGATCATCATCAGAAAACTTATGGTGAATTACTTGCCGAAGATCGAGCGTCTCGGAACAAAATATCTGTGTTAGAATTACTTGAAGAAGAAGAACGAGCAGCTCAGATTGAAAAATGTCTTGAAGAAATTCGAATTGAAGAACAAGCACTTGAAAGACCTGCCCGATGGCTCGCGACTTACATTGACGATGATGATGAGGATTCCATTCAAATGAAAGAATATTATGCGAGTTTGTCGGCTGAAACCAATCCCATTTCTGAGCCTCTCATTTCTGACTCTTCCCCTTCACTCACGCCGGTTGAGAGAAGTGACGTCGTTTTGGAAGAGGTCAATGATCATATTTCTACAGACGTAATTGCTCCCGTTGACTCTCTCATAATGGGGGACGAGCCTCTTAGCACTATTTCAGAAACGGAATCGACTAGCGTTGAGAGCCTTGACCCAATCCCAAGTGAGTTCGAGGATGTATCTGACAGTGATTGTGATTCGCTTTTATGTGATTCTCTTGACATCTCCGAGGATACTTCAGGGATTTTCTCAAATCCACTTTTTGAACTCAAGAATGACTATACCTTTTTTGAAGTTAATCCTCTTTTCGACAAAGATTTTGAGTCCGATTCAGAGACCACAACGAAAGTGGTGGATATTGCTAGCTCTCAGAGCACACCACTTGTCCCATCTCTGTGTTCCGACCTTTCTCTCCCGTCATATGATGTTATGCAAGATGAAGAAAGTAATGAATCCGACACTGAGGATATTATGGAGGTTGATTTCGAAATGGTTGAAGAAGATATCCTTGATAAGCCGCCAAGTGATTCTGATATGGAAGAAATCGACTTACCCATTGATGACTTGATACCACCGGGTATTGAGGATGCTAATGATGATGACCCCGAGGGGGATGTGTTGTTATGTGATGGATTTCTTGACTCCCCTTTCTCTGATGAGCCGACCATCACTTATCCCGTTGAGCTCTCATGTGAAGACAAAATTTTTAAACCTGGGATATGCATTGATGCTTTTCTTATTAAAACAATTTCTGGAGATAAGAATCCTCCGATGGATGCCTTCGTTATTGAGCCTACACCTCTTATGCTTTACCATGAGCTCCCATTTTCTTTGGAGTATTCTCATTGTGATCCGTTATTCTTTCGTCCACCCGCAAAACCACCGGATGATGGATCATTCTTTCTTAACATACCTTTTGTGAGTTTGGGAGGAGTTATTCCTTATGTGCTTGAGCCCGACATTTTCTTTCCCTCCCAACCCACCCATTCTCTTTCCCTCCGAAGTGAGGATACCATCTTTGATCCGGGTATCCCTTCCGCTTGTTTCCCCAAGGACAAATGAATTCGGGGTCGAGTCAGGCTAGCGACTCGGTGATCAAAAATAGTAGCGCTTCGTGGGAGGCACCCCAAGCTTATCTCTATCGTCTTTCTATTTTCTAATAAGTGACGTGAAGGGGTTAGCCTCTTCGATTTCTCGTGTTTGGTTGTTTGTGATGTTTTTGTCCAGGATTTCACCGATATGAAGACTCTCGTGCTCGAAGTTTGTCTTTTCTCCACTCGGGTTTCATGATCGATGTTGATGGAAATCCTATATCCGAAATCTTATCGACTAACGTTTATCTTTGAGCATACTTAATAAAACGGCTTTAAGATTTTCGTTGATACCCTTGCCTTTAAACATTGAGGACAATGTTTCGTTTTAGTCTGGGGTGGGTAATCTTCGATTTGATTTGACCCCACTTGCTTATTTTTTGTTGTGTAACCTCGTAACCCCGTTTTTCCTTAGAAAATGAAAAATTGTGCAAAAATGAGAAAATTTAAAAAATTTCATAAGTTTTTGCTAGTTTTATGATTGAAAAGTCCTTGCTAGTCTCTTAGAAGTTTCTTTAAATATGCATTTTCTTGAAATAGCCTTTGCTAATTGCTTAGACAAGAGGCTATAAAATGCGATTCTAGCTCCAAAGGCCAAGAATTTGCAAGTCTCCCTAAGTGATTTTAAATATGCGAAGCTTAAACAAGAATTTGCTAGTTTCTAATAAGTGACTTTAAAAATGCGAGACTTGAGATTATTTGACGAAACATTTGCTAAGTTAATATATGTTTTAACACCTTGTTGACTTTCCGCTGGTGAGAGTAGGAATGGAATTGTGACTTGACCGGGAGTGTTGAGCCCTAGCTTGTTCCCTTAACAATAGATAATCTAAAAATTATCGGCTAAGCATCCGCGGATCTCATTATTTGAGATTTTAAATTTGCGAAGATCGAGGAATGATAGAGTTACTTATGAGTTTAGATGCTAAGCGTGGAGTAGTTGGTTCTCTTTAGAGTTCATCGAAGGTACTTGTGGCTTTTTTCTCCCACAAAATTGTTTCACCCCATATCTGTTAAATAATAATTAAAGATGTTGAGTTTTTGGTGATAGTTAGTTCTTTATCTTCTTTAGAGAATCCTTGCCCATGAGAGTTGGGTACACATCGAGTCGTGGTCGCCGTGTAAAAAACCGTATGGTTTGGAGTTTGGCACAAAAATTAACATGAAATAAAGCCCAAATGTATTAAAGTTGAAAAATCCAAAGCCATAAAAGTTTTCTATGTCTGACGGTACCCCCGTTGTCATGGACTTCTAAAAAGGTTGAGGAAAATCCAAAGTCATAATAAGACTTCTGATAAAACGGTAATCCCGTTGAGTTAGTGGTTGAAAATACCAAGGGCCTAAATTGCAAAAATGCAAATGTGCTGAAATAAGTGTTAAGCCAAACTTTGAATCCGGGAGATGTCTAAATAAAGCTTTTGTCTCTGGACTCGTCGATAAGTTGTTTCGGTCGCCATAAAAAGGATTGATCCCTAAATCGTGCGAAATTAGGACCTTGATGTGGACCTCATACTTGTGTGCAATGGTTTTCGAAGGAAGGTGGATAACTAATTAGCGACTTAGCTTCATATTTTTATCGGAATAAAAATTATCGAAACGAGAAATCTGAAGAAATTAATTTTTCACAAAAATAAAATAATTAGAGGAAAATAGGAAAATGGGAGCAAAAGATAATTACACAAGTAACTTCCATGGGTAGTGTTAGCATCTAAAGTCATATTTAACAATGATTTCAATTTTACGCTTACTTTGGGGACTTGTGAAAAATCAGGGACGATGTATTCTATCCGTATGGTCATTTCGTGCTGAGTTGTGTTTCCTTCTCTGTGATCCTAAAATGTCGTTTGAAAAATGTCGGAGTTATTGATCGACATGAAAGTTCAGCAAACCGTCACTCATAATCGGAAGTGCTTAATCGTAATATCTACATGTGAATTAAAAGGTAAACGGGGCGTTTTTAGAATTAAGGGTTTCTTAATCTCTTTTGAGGAATCTTTGATACATCTCATAGGTTTAGTAGAAAGAGATTGAAATCCTTGGTTTTAGAAACGTGAGTTGATTGCATTGCGTGGGGACACGACAATCGTCTAGTCTGGGGTATTTGGGTAATCTTCGATTTGATTTGACCGCACTTGCTTATTTTTTGTTGTGTACCCTCGTAACCCCGTTTTTCCTTAGAAAATGAAAAATTGTGCAAAAATGAGAAAATTTAAAAATTTTCATAAGCTTTTGCTAGTTTTATGATTGAAAAGTCCTTGCTAGTCTCTTAGAAGTTTCTTTAAATATGCATTTTCTTGAAATAACCTTTGCTAATTGCTTAGACAACAGGCTATAAAATGCGATTCTAGCTCCAAAGGCCAAGAATTTGCAAGTCTCCCTAAGTGATTTTAAATATGCGAAGCTTAAACAAGAATTTGCTAGTTTCTAATAAGTGACTTTAAAAATGCGAGACTTGAGATTATTTGACGAAACATTTGCTAAGTTAATATATGTTTTGACACCTTGTTGACTTTCCGCTGGTGAGAGTAGGAATGGAATTCTGACTTGACCGGGCGTGTTGAGCCCTAGCTTGTTCCCTTAACCATAGATAATCTAAAAATTATCGGCTAAGCATCCGCGGATCTCATTATTTGAGATTTTAAATTTGTGGAGATCGAGGAATGATAGAGTTACTTATGAGTTTAGATGCTAAGCGTGGAGTAGTTGGTTCTCTTTAGAGCTCATCGAAGGTACTTGTGGCTTTTTGCTCCCACAAAATTGTTTCACCCCATATATGTTATATAATAATTAAAGATGTTGAGTTTTTGGTGATAGTTAGTTCTTTATCTTCTTTAGAGAATCCTTGCCCATGAGAGTTGGGTACACATCGAGGTACTATCAGTGTTTCGGTGTAAAAAACCGTAGGGTTTGGAGTTTGGCACAAAAATTAACATGAAATAAAGCCCAAATGTATTAAAGTTGAAAAATCCAAAGCCATAAAAGTTTTCTATGTCTGACGGTACCCCCGTTGTCATGGACTTCTAAAAAGGTTGAGGAAAATCCAAAGTCATAATAAGACTTCTGATAAAATGGTAATCCCGTTGAGTTAGTGGTTGAAAAGACAAAGGGCCTAAATTGCAAAAATGCAAATGTGCTGAAATAAGTGTTAAGACAAACTTTGAATCCGGGAGATGTCTAATTAAAGCTTCTGTCTCTGGACTCGTAGATGAGTTGTTTCGGTCGCCATAAAAAGGATTGATCCCTAAATCGTGCGAAATTAGGACCTTGATGTGGACCTCATTCTTGTGTGCAATGGTTTTCGAAGGAAGGTGGATAACTAATTAGCGACTTAGCTTCATATTTTTATCGGAATAAAAATTATCGAAACGAGAAATCTGAAGAAATTCATTTCTCACAAAAATAAAATAATTAGAGGAAAATAGGAAAATGGGAGCAAAAGGTAATTACACAAGTAACTTCCATGGGTAGTGTTAGCATCTAAACTCATATTTAACAATGATTTCAATTTTACGCTTAGTTTGGGGACTTGTGAAAAATCAGGGACGATGTATTCTATCTGTATGGTCATTTCGCGCTGAGTTGTGTTTCCTTCTCTGTGATCTTAAAATGTCGTTTGAAAAAAGTTGTAGTTATTGATCGACATGAAAGTTCAGCAAACCGTCACTCATAATCGGAAGTGCTTAATCGTAATATCTACATGTTAATTAAAAGATAAACGGGGCATTTTTAGAATTAAGGGTTTCTTAATCTCTTTTGAGGAATCTTTGCTACTTCTCATAGGTTTAGTAGAAAGAGATTGAAATCCTTGGTTTTAGAAACGTGAGTTGATTGCATTGCGTGGGGACACGACAATCGTCTAGTCTGGGGTATTTTGGTATGTGCTAAAACACATACCTTTTCTTTAACAAATCTGACCCAAAATAACCAAGAAAGAGCCGTTTATTGCTAATATTTGCGTGTTTCTTGAGTTTATGCATGTGCAGGTACGGATATGACAAAACAGACAAAAGAAAGCCAAAACCGAAGAAAACCGGGCACGAGAGAAAGAAGAGTGAAAAAGCCGATGCCGGGGATGCTATTTTATGGATTTGGATGCTCAAGAAGTCAAATTACGGATTTTAGATCATGTTCGGGGAGTTTTCATTTTCACCATCACTTTACCAATTTTACACAAAAACCCCTCAACTTTACCATTATGTCACTTTTCATCCTTCACTTTTCCATATTTTCACAAATCAACCCTCATTTATCCCACTTACCCAAAATATCCTTACCTTTCCATAAGTATCACCATTAGTCTTTGATTTGTACAAATTACATAAATGTTCCTGTTAGGATTTGGAAAATCCAGTAGTTAAAGTGTCGGTCACCTCAAGTATATGTATTCGTTAGAAAGCTCGTAGTCGTATTTATTTGAAGTTAAGTAGTATTTAGTTTAGTAACACCTTGGAGGACGGACGGGTCTTTACCCACTGTATGCCTGATCCACAGCCCGTCAGGTGGCGTTTTATGTAAGGACTATAAATACTCTCTACCTCCCAAGGTAGAGAGTTGGAGCTCATAATAAGATTTTTCTTTCTCTCACTAAAGTTCCCGAACCTCTAACTTTCTCTCTCTAAAACCATTGTATACGCCTACTTTGTTTATGTTATGATGTGTATGTGAAATCCAATATGTTACAAATGGTATCAAGAGCCATGGTTAGATCATATCTTACATATCCTTGGATTTCTAATGGTTTTTAGATGGTTTTGAGTTTGAAAAAGCGTAGTGGTTTTTGCATCATTTGGTTCATTTCTAGTGTTAAAGTTTGAATTTTGGATGTACTTTTGTGTGTAGGATCATTGTATGTGCTTGGGTTTTGATTTGGTATGCTTGAATCACTGTGGTTGAGCTTGTTTTGGATTGAAAAGTGTGTTTTTAAACTTATTCTTGGTAGCGACTTGGCTCTCGGAGTGAATTTCTTGGTAGCGAATTTGCTTTCAAAAGTTAAGGTAGCGGTTGTAGTGAGTTTTGGTAGCGACTTGTCTCTTTAGACAAGCCGACAAACAATACACTTAGTGGATTCTCCACTATGTTAGCGACTTGGTAAGGTAGCGACTTGCTTTTAATTTTGATAGCGACTTGTTCTTAAGTTTCTTAAGACTTGGTGGTAGCGATTTGGTCTTTAGCGAGTTTCTATTTAGCTTAATTTGACATATTAGCGACTGGTGCATAGCGACTTACTTGCCAAAAATTTGTAGCGATTTGGAACTTAGCGACTTGTCTTGTTATTACTTAGCAACTTAGTGCTTAGCGACTTGGTTCAAGGATTCTTAGCGACTTGGTTGACTTTTGTTTGTAATACGGTTTCTCTTGATTTAGTAAAATCCCGTGAAAGAATCTATTTCCCGGTTTAATCATTGAGTTATAAAATCTCGTGTAATCTTTAAACATGTCTACCAACATACCTACAATCATCTCCATCATGTTGGGATGTTCGCAAATTGTTCGTGATACTCGTTCACATGCTTGAGAGAACCGACTACGACTCTTGGGCTCAAAGAATCGACTGCATCGTCTTGGAAAGGAAAATGGGGTCAACATTCTCAAATAGATTGATGAAGGACCTTATCAGATTGAGACTACAAGAGACTTAACTGATACAAATAGATGGAACAATGATCTATGGAATAGACAGACAAAGACGATGATGAGCCTGATAAGGAGAAAAGAGATTCGATGCTGATATCAGGCTTCTAACATCATACTTCAAGGTCTTCCAAAAGATATCTACAAGCTTATCAATCACAACACCTGCCAAGGCAATGTGGGATAATGTCAAGATGCTTCTTTCTGGTTCCGAATTAACTATGGAAGACAGAGAATCACAACTCTATGATGAATTTGAGCACTTAAAGATGAAACCAGATGAGAGTGTCTATGAGTATTACGTGAGATTCCACAAGCTTGTTAATGACATGAGGAACATCAGAATGACTATGCCAAACATTCAACTGAACTCAAAGTTTGTGAACAACATGAATCCCGAATGGCACAAGTTTGTCACCTCCGTGAAGCTAACCAAAGGATTGAAGAATACAAACTATGAGCAACTCTATGCCTTCTTAATGAGAGACATGCTATGTTTGAAAAAAGGATTCTTGATCAGTTCAAAACCAACCAGGGAGAGACAAGCTCATCAAATGATTCAACCGCCTTCTACTCAAACATTGGAATTACCACCAAAGCATCTCAAGTTATACCCATGGGTAATGGTAATCACAAACTCATTCCCGATCCTATGTTCAAACAAGCCGATGCCGATGCGTACTGGAAACTTCATTAATCAACTGGCTCTCATGATTAGTCAAAACATGAACTCTCTCCCACACACCAACAACAATCTCAGAACAACATCAAATCCACACAATCAAGCCACTATCAGAGATGGGAAGGTTATGGTGCGACTAGTTCAAGAAAGGCAGACGAACAAGGAAGATGGAGTCGGTAGAGGATATGTGGGAACTGAATAGGGAAGGATGGAAATCAAGGACAAGCAAAACCTATCAAGTGCTACAACCGTGGAGGTGAGGGACATATTGCAAGGAACTGCACATCGCCAAATGCCCCCAGAATGCAGAGTACTTCGTGGATAAGATGTTGCTTGTGCAAGCTCGGATAATGTGCAGCTTTGGATGAAGAGGAGTTGTTGTTTCTGCCGAGGGAAATGCTAGACATATGATGCAGATGTGGATGAGCGTACCAAGGAGAGGCCACAATCATGAATGCCTTTCAAGTTGCGATTGATGCATACGACTCGACGTTGATGATGAACCCATCGCACAAACCATTTTCATGGCTAGCATTTCTCCAATGGTCCTCCGTTCCCTTCAACCATCCAAAGACAAAATCATTTGTACTAAAACTATACGATGAAGTTGATGAGCAAAAGATACATGACGAAGTACAATCAACTGTAATTATTGAGTCAAATATTGAAAATATGGGTAATATCAATGTTTTCCAATATGATCAATATGTGAAACAAAGTGAAAGTGAGATTGTACCAAGTGATCGATCTTATGCATCAATGATGACTATGTTTTTGAATACACTGCATGTGCCCTCGATGTTTCTGTTATCTCGAACTTAATGCATATAAAGAACGCGGTTGCTATTTAAGAATGTGCTAAGTTTGAGTTAACCACCCGTGAGCAGGAAATGGATGACCAAATGCGCATAAACTATTAGGAAAAGTAAGTTTAGAGAAGAAGTATTAAAACAAGAGTTAAACTCCTTACAAGAAAAGCTTTCAAAAACCGCTAAGCAAAACAAGAACTTCAAGAAAATGTTAAAATGCTTAAGCAAGAATTCAGTGCTAAGGAATCAAAACTTTTTGAATGATTTTTTCAATCTAAAACCTTGAAAACAAGCTTGAAAATAAGTTGTACGCACAAGGAAATACCATTCGATTGCTCATTTAATCACTAAGCATTTTGAGTGATAAGCATAGTACCTCTTGTTGAGGAACCAAACAGAGGTTGTTAAAAGGCTAGAGCTTCCCATAATGTGATCTATGATGGAAATGAGATTCTTAAACCTAGACGTAAACCTAGTTGCATTGAGTGCAATCGAGGAAGATAGAACATTAGATGATGCATCTAGGGAGAAAATGAATAAGAAGCTAGAAGATCCTGAATGTAATAAGAATAACATAACGATCAAACCCCATGATTACAAAAAGAAAATTGGATCTCCTTGAACAAGTTTAAGCCTCAAACGTTGTTAACACCTGAACAAGTGTTCTTGAAAAAGGATTTAGATAAGCAAAAAGCTGAAAATCTTGTTGAAACAAACCCTCCCCTTAGAAAATGCCCACACGTGTATCCTCCAAATACACCAATGCATTTAGTCCCTAGGACTATTTCCACTAAGAGCAAGACCTTAATCAATCAATATGTTATTTTTCAACTATTTGTCGATTTTGAGAAAACTTGTAAGAAAAGGATCACCCACGGATAATGAAGGAGAAAGGGTTTTGAGCAAACAAAAGAATGCTATTTAACTGAGGTCATGCCTTTCTTCAAACAACTAAAAGATCAATTTGAGAGTCTTAAAAAGGGGATGGACTCAGATATTAAAGGAATGAAAAAGGAATTTGATGCAATGATAGTTGAGGTTAGTGACTATGAGCGTGCATTAAAATATAATGAGATTGAGAGGAAGAACCTGCATACATTGAATGAGACTCTTATTTTCGAATGTATTACTCAAGATGTGCTTTACACGCTACTAATTGTTCCATTAATGCCTCTCAATTTCATGAATTATCTCGTGGCTCAAAGTCTCCCATGATCGTGTCATTGAGCTTGAAAAACTAATCTAAACGGCATGATAAAGTTGAAGTGATGATCATGATAACCTTTGGTAAAACATTTTAATAGAAGTTGAGCATCTTGCATTGCAATTAAAATATCAAC
This sequence comes from Chrysanthemum makinoi, assembly GCA_910596185.1. NCBI lineage: Eukaryota > Viridiplantae > Streptophyta > Magnoliopsida > Asterales > Asteraceae > Chrysanthemum > Chrysanthemum makinoi. The sequence continues at coordinate 289,851,780 of OU343222.1, read as the reverse complement.
ATCTGAAAATAAAAAACTCAAATATCAAGACATCCTGGATGTTCTTAATTTGATGCGTTTTTGAAATTAGCAAACGTGATGAACAGATTCGAGCTCATTGTAACACGATTAGAAAGTTGAAAGCCCAAATATCTCAATTAAAGGGTGAAAAGAACAATGTGACTGGATCCCAAATGTCTCCTCCTTTAGATTCTCAGTATTCTCAAACTTTTCATCTTTAAAACTTAGTAAATGCAAAAAAAGAAACGAGAGTTTCTGAAGAAAATGAAAAGGTTAAACGACACTTTAAAGAGTTATATGATTCAATGAAAGTCACTCATGACAAAAGCAATGAAAAAATAACCTCTTACTTAAAAGAAATTGAGAATCTGAGAGTCGGAAAAGGGAATTGCCACTTGTTTTTAATGAGAATGTTGCTTCAAAGTCATCATCCGACCGCAAATATACTTGAATTAAATACATTCCCCTCATCTTAGGAATAATGAACTGTGTTTCATAACTATGCTCACCTTAAGGATAGCCTAGAATATCTCCGAGATTGTGGAAGAGGATTTCATTAATAAACCGCTTGATAGAGAAATTAGGTTTGCTTGCATTCAGGCCAAACGATCTCAAGAGCTATTAGAATGTTTAATTGCAACATGTCCTAAATCCTTAGGTGAGAAAGAAAAGCTGTGATGCCTTGTTCTATGCCTAGTGTCATGCATTCAAATCATTCTAAGCCCGCTTTTAAGAAAGTAAACACTAATGTACCTTCAAGTAGCTCAGATCCCCATCTAGTTCAGAATGAAAAAGTAGATCAACCAACTAATGTTACCATAATTCCCTCTACAGGAGTAATCAATGACATTAAAGCGAGCATGTCAAAGTCTCAAGGCAATACAAGGAATGATAGGACCTCGCAAGCTAAGAATGTGCATTGGAAGAGAGTAGAAGATCACCCTAGGAACACTATGATTGAGTTAAATAAAACGAATCGTGTTGATTCTAGTATTAGCTATAAGCGTACTGTAATTAATGCGAATTCTACTAATTTTGGCAAAACATGTAATGATGATTACGTGGTTTCTGTTACCAATCTTGAATGTGGTATGAATGATTTGTCTAATGTTGTCAAATGCCTAGTTAAAACTGTTAATATTAAAAATCAAGCTAAGAAGGCTAAAAGGCAAAAGCGAAAGAAAGTTAGAAACAAAGGGAAACCACAGGAAGAACATTTAGAAAGATAGGTTATCAATGGATACCTTTTGGCCATAAGGTCAATCACCGCCTCAATGCTAAGAAAATGCCCACTAGAAAATGGATGCCTCTTGGTAACTATTCCCTAAGAAGTGAACATACTTTGAATAGGTCAAATACGGATACTAGCACCGCATCTATTTCTGATGATTCCATTGCTTCTATTTCTGATATGGGTGTTTCTATTTCGATGTGGGTGTTCCAATCATTGTTACTAACAAGTGGAACCCATTCTGCATGGGGATCCCAATTATCCAGTTATCCATTCTTGTCTGTGTTCAATTGCTGGTCGTTCAAATCGTTATGGTACCCGACTCTGCGTGTCGCTCCAAGCATATGACTCGAGGGTATATTATGTCGGCTCATGAACTTCGTGAGTAAATTCATCTGACTTAGATTCGGAACGACCATTTTGGAGCAATTATGGGTTATGGTGATTATGTAGTTGGCAAAAGTGTAATCTCCGGGGTATATTATGTGGAAGGTCTTGGTCATAATTTGTTCTCGCTTGGTCAATTTCGGATTCATCTAGAGGTGGCCTTTAGAAAACATATTTGTTTCGTTAGAGAACTTGATGGTGTGGAATTATTAAGGTACTCTCGTGGTTCCAACCTATACACCATCTCTATCGAATACATGATGAAGTCTTCTCCAATCTGCTTGCTGTCAAAGGCTTCTAAAACAAAGTCATGGTTATGGCATCGCCGTCTCAATCACTTGAACTTCGGCACCATTAATAACCTCTCCAGAAAGGATCTTGTCGAGGATTACCGTGATAAAATATGAAAAAGATCATCTTTGTTCAGCTTGCCAATTGGGTAAAAGCACAAAATATACCCACAAACCAAAACCCACAAATTCAGTAATGGAAGTTCTTCATACCCTTCATATGGATCAGTGACCAATGAGAGTGCAAACGATAAATGGGAAGAAATACATTCTAGTAGTTGTTGATGACTACTCTCGATTTACTTGGTTAAAGTTTTTAAGGACAAAGGATGAAACTCTGTGATGTCATCATCAAACTAATCAAACAAACAGTTCGACTCAACAATACTGTCAAAATTGTTCGAATGCACAATGGCACGAAGTTTGTTAACAAAGACTTAATTCAGCTTTATGAAAGTGTTGGAATCACCATCAAAGAAGTGTTCCACCGAACTCCTAAACAGAACGTGTAGTTGAAAGACGAAATCGAACTCTTGTGGAAGCCGCAAGAACAATGCTAATTTATTCAAAGGTTCCAATGTTTCTATGGGATGAAGCCATTGCTTGCCTACACCCAAAATCGCTCCCTTATACACACCTCTCATGGAAAAACTCCATATGAACTTGTTCATAACGAAAACCTCGATCTCTCCTACCTTCGTGCGTTTGGTGCTTTGTGCTATCCAACGAATGACGGTCAAGACTTAGGTAAATTAAGAGCAAAGGCAGATATTGGAGTTTTGTTGGTTATGCACCAAACAAGAAGGGTTACCGACTCTACAACAAGAGAACCCGAAATATCATGGAAACAATTCACGCTACGCTCGATGAGCCGACAGGTCAAATGGCTCCGTGACAAACCGCCTGGACCCAAGAACTTAATTTCATCAAGTAGTCCTATCGGCTTCGCTTCTATTTCTAATCTCCAAGAACTCCTTATGTACCTCCAGCAGAAGATGAGTTAAAGAAATTGTTTGATCCAATGTTTGATGAACACTATGAACCAAATATTGATGAAATGTCAATTCCATCAACAGAGGCTTTATCTCATGTGAATGAAGTCAACCCTTCACTCAATATCATTAAGTCAAGAAGTCGCCGCTGATCACTCTGTCTCATCAACAAACCATCAATCATCAAATATACATCATGGAATTGTTTCTCGCATCAATGATGAAGTTAATCCCTTTGCTACTCCTGAAGATGCTCCATTTGAAAACATCTTTGCTCCTGAATCATCATCTCAACCATCTTCATCAGGAGACATCGACTCGCTACTTCAGCCCACAACAACAACCACATGAACACCTTAGAAAATGGACAAATGATCACCCATTGGACAACATCATTGGAAACCTTTCGTCCGTATCCACTCGTAAACAACTTGCTACTGATGCCTTATGGTGCTTCTTCAACTCCGTACTCTTTAAGATCGAACCTAAAGACGTTAAAACCGCTATGAATGAAGATACCGTTCAATGTCATGCAAGAAGAAATTCATGAGTTCGATCGACTAGATGTATGGGAATTAGTACCTTTCCAGATCTGTGCTATGATCATTGCTCTAAAGTGGAACTTCAAAGTGAAGCTTGATGAGCATGGTGATGTGTTGAAAAATAAGGCTAGGTTATTGGCTAAAGGATATCGCCAAAGAAGGTATTGACTTTGAGGAATCTTTACTCCTGTTGCTCGTATCGAAGCAATCGGAATCTTCGGCTAACGCGCATAAGAACATGGTCGTATATCTGATGGATGTGAAAACCGCCTTTCTTAATGGTGATTTGAAAGAGGTGGTTTACGCCACCAACCAGGGTTTTAGAATCCGAGCATCCTACTCATGTCTATCACTTGAAAAAGGCCCTTTACGGTTTGAAGCAAGCTCCTAGGGCATGGTATGATACAAAGTTTTTCTATCATCGGATTCAAAGAAGGAGCAGTTGATCCACATTGTTCACCAGAAGTCGTGCAAACATTTAACTCAAGTTCAAATTTATGTTGATGATATTATCTTTGCCTCGACTGACCCCAATGAATGTGATCGTTTTCAAATGAAATGGGTTCCAAATTTCAAATGTCAATGATGGGACAAATGTCATTTTTCTTGGGATTACAAATTTCACAAAGTCCCGGAGGCATTTTATAAATCAATCTAAATATGCAAATGAGATTTTAAAGAAATTTGGATTTGTTTCTTGTGACACCGTTGACACTCCCATGATTGAACGTATTAAGCTGGATGAGGACCACTTAGGGATCATGGTAGATCAAACGAAATATCGTAGTATGATTGGATCCATGATGTACCTCATAGCTAGCGCACTGCACATCTTGTTTGATGTGTGCATGTGTGCTAGATACCAGGCTAAGCCTACTAAAAAGCACCTTGAAGCAGTAAACGGGTCTTTCGGTATCTCCAAGGAACCATCAATATGGGACTATGGTACCCGAAGGACTCCGGTATGTCACTAATGACCTATGCGATGCCGATCATGCAGATGTCAAGATACACGCCGGCACGCCGGGAGGTGCTCATATTTTTGGGTGATAAGCTTGTGAGTTGGTCTTCTAAGAAGCAAATGAGTACTTCTATTTCCTCTACAGAGGTTGAATATATAGCCATGTCGTCTTGTTGTGCTCAAATCCTATGGATGAGATCCAATTATCGACTATGGCTTTGAATTCAAACAAAATCCCTCTCAGACTGTGATAATAAAGTGCTATTGCTCTCTCATGCAACAACGTTCAACACTCAAGAGCAAAGCACATCGATATTCGACATCACTTCATCTGGGAACAAGTGGAAACGGTGTGGTGGAACTCTATTTTGTGAAGTCAATACCGCTTAGCGTACATCTTCACCAAAGCTCTTCCAAGAGAACGCTTTGAGTTTATTCTTCCACGACTGGGCATGAAAAGCCTTCAACCGTAACACTCAAACGCCTTCGTGGGAAGACGAGGAGTAAAGGTCTTTCTTCATCCATCTTTTTGTATATATTTATTCAAAAAGCAAAATACAAAATTATAAAACCAACTAAAAGCAAATAGAAAAATATAAAACTTTCAAAAATCCATAAAAATTTGAAAAATCTTGAAAAATTTCAAAAAAAAAATTGTCATTTTGTCATGTTTTTTTCCAATTCGAAAATATCTACGGTCTTTTTGTTGTCATTCAAAGAATGACACGGGTTTTTAGATATTGTTCGAATATTATTATTATTTAAAAAAAAAATTGGGAGAAAGAGAAACAATGGTTTATTGTCATCGTGTCAGAACTTTTCAAAGAAAGAACGAGCCATGCTTTATCTCATGTTTCAAACCTAATGCTCGATTCTAAAACAAATTTTTGTCATTAACAAGACAAATGTTTAATCTCAAATATTTTTCCTAAAGATTCCTCCAAAATATTTGCAATCTTATGAAAACTCAATTGTTTTTAAAACACTTCGGACTCTATTTTTGAAAATCAAAAGAACTTATCAAGTGTCAAAATATCAATCCATCAATCAACAACTCTCGTCATTGATTGAGGGGGAATGATTTTTCAATTAAATCAAAAAGTGTTCTTTTCAAACAATTTGCACTTAAATGAGCAAGGTCTTCTCTAAAATGTATTACAATATTCTACACAATTGGTGCAAGACCTTGGTTATTATTATGTTTTCAAAGATAATGCATGTTTAATCAATGGAGTTTAAAGTCTCAAAATCCAATCCTTATCAGCTAAAACGCTTTCATAATCAAGTCACAATTCTCCTTAAAAGCTTTCAAAATCAATTTAAATCTACAGAGATCACAAATCTCAAATGATTTGATAATTGTGATCGGGGGAAATTTGTGATTTAAATTGATTTAAACCGATAATTGCTAAATGGTTTCATAAGTGTTTAGCATGTTTTCCTCCCCGCATGTGACAAACGATTTCAAATTTTCCATGCACATGTTGAGGGGGAGCATCTATTTTTAACCTCAAATTATTGTAATGTGATTGAATTGTCTCTAAGTGCAGTTTCTAATATGTGCAAAACTCTTTATAACTTCGAGGCACATATTGAGGGGGAGCAAACTTTGAAAACCTCATCCTTCCTCAAAATGTTTTATCTACTCAAATTGATTGGGAAGTGATGATGATCATTTTAGAAAATGTTAATCAAAAAATTTGACCTTTCATTCTTAATCTAACGATTTCAAAGATCTCTTGCCTCCATGTTCTAAACAATTTCTGAATTTTTATGCATATGTTGAGGGGGAGGATTTCTAAAATATCAAAACAATTAAGATACAAAATGCTTTGATTCTATATCACAAGTATCTTGATTGATTTTCAAATGGTTTTCAATTGGTTCCAATGGCAGATGAACAATACCAAAAGACCGACCAACTTTACTTTATGTATGGTGATATAAGGATGATAAGGTTAGGATGAGGTCCCATGATCCTAAATCGAGGGATCTACCCGAGACAATCCACTAGATATTGTAGAAGTCCTTAGGTATGATGAAAATAAAAGGAGAAAAAAGAGATATGGGAAGAGCGTGACCAGGATGAGCTAGTACTAGAATAAACCCAACAAGGTTCTAGTTATGAAGTCTCTCGAAGCAATCAAGGGGTTGAAGAATGAAAAGAATTGAATGAGAAAAGGGTGAAAACAAATAGCCCTCCAATTATTCAACCTTAGGCGTAAACCGGGTTCAATTCATATACTACGGTGGTTACCAAGGTAACATCTGTATTGAAGACGTCATGGACCCGGACCCGACCGATCGACTTCAACTTTCCAAACCACTCAAGTTCCTCTTAAAAGGACTTGTTTCATTCTCATGGGGAACCTACATAATCTATCGACTCTTTCTTAGAGATTGTTGATATTGAAGAAGGAGACCCTCTCCCTAGTCTCCGGGATAGGAACCAAATATGCACAATTGAGTCTAGAGCCACGAGATCATCATATAAATCTCTTTAGGACACTTTCAATGAAGACTCTCTGTTTCACACAATGTGGAAAGAGATTATATCTTATGAGTCCCACGATTATCCTTGTGGTATTGCCAGAACATCCGAGTGATATGCAAACATATTCACAATGAAGATGGAAAGCCTTCTGGAGCCAACATCAAACAAGCTCCTGGTAGGTGGCATGTGAAATCTATTCTATAGATCAATCATGTGACAACCGAACGTAAACAATGGGGCGATTCAATCTTTTGAATCAATCCCGGTTCGAGTTATGGATTGACGGATACCTTTGAAAACCTGGCGTTGTGCTTAAAACTCCTTTCTTTAGCACATCGATGTGTAATAAATATTTCAAAATAAAAGGTGTTTATGATTGATAATTGATTTTCATTGTCTTCATTGCAGAAATTCTATTGAGCGATACCATTGTTTTTCAAATATCTTTTCATCAATCGCTGAATCTTATTTCTCCGGTTCACTCACCGTTGTCTTCTTTGAGACGCTCCGGTTTGAGAACAAACTAGAGCAAGGAACCCTCACACAAGGAAATTCGAATTATAACTGATCACAGCAAGACTTGTAACTGATCAACGGGAACCATGGCCGGTACTCAATTCAACGAAAGTGATCAAAGACACTTTTGTGCGCTTTTTGCTAACTTTTATGTGTACACCCCGACGCTTGCGTACCGACGTAATGAAGCGGTCAATCCATATCCGATGCTCACACAACACATCTATTCTAAAGAAATCATGATTAGTGCATCAATGACTCGATACACTCCATGCTTCGCTTACGCCGCCAATATCATGAATCAACAAAGCTTCCGCTACTCTGATGAAAAGAAATCATGATCCAGAATGTGAGCAAGTCGGTCCAAATGTCACAACATCACATAATACCAACACCACAATGGATGAGTCCGAGATTAATGTGGCCGATGATCTCAAAGCTGACTCAAAACTCAAGATCACGATCAGCTTAAAGACCTCCACTCATATTATCCAAACATGCAAAATGAAGAATCAAAGATTACGAGCTACGTGAACAGAACATGAACAAGAATTCAAGAACTATCTCAATGTAATATCTGTTTGTATTCTATGTAATTTTAATGTGTGTTTGAGGTGACCTCCTTTAGGGGGAGATTGTTAGGATTTGGAAAATCCGTAAAGTGTCGGGTCACCTCAAGTATATGTATTCGAGAAAGCTCGTGAGTCGTAGTTATTTGATGTTAAGTAGTATTTAGTTTAGTAATAACACCGGGGAGGACTGACGGGTCTTTACCTACTGTATGCCTAATCCAATACCGTCGTGTATGCTTATGTAAGGACTATAAATACTTCTACCTCCCAAGGTAGAGAGTTGAGCTCATAATAAGATTTTCTTTCTCTACTAAAGTTCCAAAACCTCTAACTTTCTCTCTCTCTCTAAAACCATTGATAATTTCTACTGGTTTATGTTATGATGTGTATGTGAAATCCATAATCGGCCTAACTTATCAAAGAGCCATGGTTGGATATCTCTCTCTTAATATCCTTGGATTTCTAGTGGTTTTAGGTGGTTTTTGAGTTTGAAAACGTTTAGTGGTTTTTGCATCATTTGGTTCATTTTTTGTGTTAAAGTTTGAATTTTGGGTGTACTTTTGTGTTTAGGATCATTGTATGTGCTTGGGTTTTGATTGGTAAGCTTGAATCACTGTGGTTGAGCTTGTTTTGGATTGAAAAGTGAGTTTTTGAAGTTTTTCTTGCTAGCGACTTGGTTCTCGTTGTGATTTTCATCGTAGCGACTTGCTTCAGTAAAAGTTAGCGAGTTACAGTATTAGTTGTTAGCGACTTGAGCCTAGCGACTTGTCTATTGAGACAAGCCGACAAATAGTACAAGTTAGTGGATTCTCCACTACGGCTAGTGATGAGTGTGTAAATACTCATCATTTTTGTACAAAATAAACTGCGAAATCATCTGAAAACACTCAGAAACACATCAAAATGATCAAAATATCACAAATCAGTGTTTTATGTGTTTCAAATGCAAAATTATCAAAATCGAGGAAAACATATCAAATTTGCAAAAATTGCAGTTTAGGTCCACAGTTTATAAATTGTCCAAATAGTCCTGAGCCAGAAATTTCAGAAAGAAAAGTCACAAAGGTCTTTTTAAATCACAAATTGTCATATTTAGTCCTTTGGTGAAAAATCTAAAAGTTTTGAGAAAATTACATTTTAGTCCCTGAAAATCCAAAATGTTCAAAATTAATCCTTGGGAATTTCAAAATGTTAAAAATTAACCCTTGGATTATTCAAGTTGGCAAAACCAACCTTTTTACTACTCTTCATAAAGTTACATGTTTGGTCCTTGGGAATTGGAACTTTACACATTTGGTCCTTTGGTTTTGAAGAAGTTGCATTTTGGTCCCTATGTTGCACATATCTACAAATCAATCCGGACCCTTGTTAAAAACCCACCCAAACGGTTACCCTTGCCCAAATACTTTACGGCCCTTTTCCACAACCAGCCAGACCAACCCACCATTTAAAACAAAACCCGCCCCCTAAACTGCAACCCCCGACAATCTTGTACACCACCTCCTCAAACCACCCATAGCACTTTCTACTTGCGACCATTTGTCTCCCCCCACCTCACCAACCATCCCACCTCATTAAATGCAAAGTCTTTCATGTCCCTGATATCATAACAAGATTTGGCGCCAAAACAAGATGAAGGGCCCGGATGAGTTTTGATCTATGGCTCTCATTGATGCTGGGATTTGATCAGAGGAGTGAGAAAGAGACTTTTGAGCTTATAAGAAGCTAAGAAGAAGCAAGTAGAGAGAGAATAGTTTTAGTTTTAGATAATTGTATGTCGTTTTAATATCCAATACCCCAATTAAGCTTCCAAGTTTATTTAAAGTTATTTTGTACTCAAATTAGTAGTTTTGAGTGTATTCAAACTGTTATCAAGTTCTAATTTAGAGTTTGTTCAAATTTCAATCTTATCTCACTATTTGAAATTTTCATTGTTATATTCTGTTGGTAAAACTCTTAAAAGGTTTAATTACAATTTCAAACAAGTATCTATAAGCTATTTATAGCCTTTCACAACCTAAGGTTAGTGCAATCACTTTGGTACACTGTCAACAAAAGTCAGCGAGAGAAGCAAAATGGGTAAGACATGATATAGGGGTGATTCAAAGGTGGAAATGGGTTGAATTGGAAACCCAGTGGGTTGGATTAGGATAGTGGTTTCTTGGTTTCATGTGTGACAAGCCATAGTGGCTTATGGACCTATTATAAGTAAATTTCAAGTTTTAGCATAGTAAGAATTTGTGCTCATAAGCTGTTAAAATCTGTTCATAGTAGTGGGTTAGGATAATCTAGTTTGATCATTGTTATATGCTTAGTCAGTTGTTGCATCATTTTAATTGGCAAAACAAGTTTTTAAGGGGTGTTTGGAATTGCTTCATTTTCTGTATTCAAGACCTCATCAGTGTTTATCTGTTATTGATTCATGTTTGTTTAGCCTCACTTAACTCATTTGAGTCTTAGTTTGTGTCTACAACACTCAAAAAGTCAAAATTCCAACAAAACTGTCTCACAGTCCACTGTGTAAGATTTTAAAAGAAAATCATAATTTTGTGTTTAAAAGTCATTAACAAAGGTTGTGAAAGTTTCATTACATCATTTAACAACAACATCAGTCATAAAATTGTGTTCAAATCTCAAGATAGTCAACTTTGCTTCTATTTCAAAAAGTCAAAAATGTCAAAAAAAGTGGATTTATACGAGATAGTGCGGTGATCCACGAGGTTTCATTAAAGGGTTTTAGGTTCTGATTTTTGGGATGCAAGTAGTCCTCTTGGTTGTCTTTGAGACCTAATATCTGTTTTTGCTTTAAGCTTTTTGGATAAGCTTGGGTATAAGCTCAAAGGTAGCCCCATTTGCCCTGCACCACTCAGCTATCTACTGAGTGGTTTCTCATTTTATGCGGCTTGCACAAAGCTCATAAAAACTTTTCAAGGCTTCTTTTGGTTACAAGTAGTCACTCAGGTCTAGTTGAGATTTCAATAATTGGTTTTCAGTTTAGAGCTTATTTGTGTGCTTATTCTTGGTCTGCAAGCTAGTACCCAAAACTGTTTTAGTTCTTTAATCAAAATCATTAAATCTTGGTAGCTTGTATATCAGACTGTGGCTTGTTGATTTTAGTTGGATTTTGGTTAATATAGCTTATTAGAACTTACATTAACAGTTGGTTACTGTTTAGACCATTTGGCTTATTTTGTACTTATTTCATAAGCAATCTCACATCAGTTCCATAATCTTGTACACAAGCACCTGTTTTTCTAATTTTCATAGCTTCTTAATATAATTTTAGAATTTTCCTGAAATTTTGGATTTTTTCTCTGCTGTTTTACTATTTTTCTTGATTTTTATTAGTTTTTAGTACTTTTTAAATAGCATTTAATATAAATTAGAAAAAAGGTTCCAAAAATAAGTTTTCATTTTCTTAGGCTTAGATAAATATAAAAAGGGAAAAAAGTAATTTTCCATATTTTTCATAGTTCATTTGGTAATTTTTAGTGATTTAATTAGTTTTTAATAGTTTAAAATTCATAGAAAATAGAAAAATAATCAGAAAATTACAAAAATAGTTTTGAAAATTCTCTTTTGATATTTTAGATTTTTCTAAGTCTTAATCTTATTTTTCTAGCTTAATTTTCTATTTTCTTATATTTTAGGTACTTATTTAATAGTTAAAAATAGTTTTTAATTAGATAATTAGTTTTAAAAATAATTTTCTTTTTCTAAATATTTTCTTATATCATTAGCTTTATAAAAACTTCATTTTCATATTTTTAGGGTTAATATTGATTTAGTTTCACTTTTTATTTTGTACGTTTACGTTATTTTTAATTTAAACGTACGTTTTAGGTTTTAAACGTTCATCACTTTAAATATAGTGATAGCGTTTATTTAATATTTTTAATCTTTTTTATTTCCTTTAATTTTCATTTTAGCCCTTGTAGTTTATGTCCTTTTTCCGTAGTTTTAATAATTCCAAATCTCCTTGTCCGAATTCCTCGATCACTATACGTGAGGTGATCCATTGCAAGCTCGTGGAACATAACGACCGGGAAACCATACTCCTCAGATCTTCATTGATTTCGTGCTTGAGCAGTTTTAAGCTGGTTACGGTCCGCCATTCACAAGTGGCGGGCTTGTGTGATTTAGCTTGACTGTTTGGCGCGCATCATGTACTTTCCTCAAGGAGCACAACCTCTTCCACCTCAGATGCCTCAACCAAACCCTCGTCAACAAGTTCAACATTGTAACTACTTCCAAT
>OU343222.1:289655138-289839440 GCA_910596185.1 Chrysanthemum makinoi | reverse complement strand
CTGTTATGCTTCGTTCAGTTGTGGTGCTGAACATAGGGAATAAAGGCCTAATACATATACATACTATATTACATAATACTACTTGAGTTCAATTCAAGCTTTAATTTTTTTAAGTTTGTTAATTTGAGTGGTCATTATTTGTAAGATTAGTAGCAACTTAAACATATATTTATTTTGAACATGTTTTTTTTTGAAGAAGCGATTTTAAAAAAAAACTAAACAGCAAGGCTAAAAAAGTTACTGCAGTATATGGGTTTATGACCCATTCATTCCAATATGGTTTAAGCGCTTATTTAGATGAAGAACTTGAAGCATGGGATAAAGCGTTGATATCTTCAATAAGAGTGTCTTTCCTTGGGAGTTTTAAGTCGAAGCAAATTCTAAAATTCATATAACCTCATTGTTGTTTGAATCACTAATATACAAGCAAGTCTTGATCTTGTTGTCAAAGTTAAGTATCCTCCAAGTAATGAGATTAGGGCGGTCTTTGGGATGGTTGAAAAGACCTCACCGAAGTGATGCTTGATAGGACATTGGACAAATAAATGTTGAGAGGTTTCAATGCAAGCATCACATCTGAGGACATAGAAATAAAATATTCTTTCATTGTTGTGTAGATTTTGAGTGTAACTTTAAGTATATGATTTAAGAGAGACCAAAAGATTTTTTACATCTCTAGGGATTAATCTTTCATTTCATTTTTATTTAATCTAGTGGATGAGATTAATCCCAATAATTTACCATTTCATCTTTTTTTTTTGAATATTAATATCTTTCAAGCCAGTTAATCGTTAGCGAAAAAATATATCATTGTGACGAGCATTTAATTATCTTTCTATAAATAGGCACTTTGATATACTTTCGACGATATTTTTTTCGTACTTTTTTTTTTTTTTTTTTCACGTTGAAATTTAGCAAAATTATATATGATTAAACACTAATTTGAATATCACATGTGATGTTAGTGTTAAATTATATATGATATGTAATATCACATGTGATATTCAATTTAGTGTTTAATCATATATGATTTTTTTAATGCAAATTCGATAGCGTAAAAAAAAAAAAAGATGAAGCGTGAAAAAATGATTTTTAGAAAGTATATCAAAATCTTCGTACATAGAAAGATAATTAAATACTCGTCTGTAAATGTAAATATTTTAAGTTTAACGATTAACGGTTTAAGAGATATTTAAGTTATAAAAAATAGGGTGAAATAATAAAATCTTTTATCGATTCATTGATTTCTCTTTAGATAGATGGTAGAGATGATCATGGTATTATGAGAAAAGTTTGATATGTAAAATAGCTACTACTCACAGGGTCGGTTTGGTTTAATACTTTGGAGTGGGTTTGAGCTTGATGTGACAATATTCAATTGTTTGGTTTGTGTTTTTTTATAAAGGAATGATAGAGGGAATGAAAAATTGATAGTGTACTATCATGGTAGGTATTGCAGGTGGGGTGAGATGATAAAGATCGTAAAATAAAAATCGAATGGATCGATATCAACAATTCATTTTTATCAAATTAATTAAATTCATTTCACCTATATTTAAAATTAAATATCTCCATGGCGGTTAATAGTCGGATAAAACTAATTATCACGGATTGCGGCAAGAATAAAATTATCTTTACATGAGAATCTGATATTGTATATTTTCGATGAACTTATTTTTTATCATTTTTTGCGGTTTAGATATATTACACTATAAATGAAAATTTTAAAAATCTTCGTTTGTGTTAACACAACCCTTAAACCCTAAAACCTCTAAACCCAAAACTCTAACCACAAACCCTAAAAACACTAAAACCAAAACCACAAACCCTAAAACCACTAAAACCAAAACCCTAAACGGAAACCTCAAACTAAAAAAACCTAAACCCTATCCGCTAAAGTAAGAAACCTAAACCCTTAACCCCAAAAGGCAACCCAAAAGTCAAAAGTAAACCCTAATAGTAAACCCTAAACCCATAAAAAATTGGAAAAAAAGGTCGTTGAAATATATGATATGCGATATCAAATTAAAGGTAATTTTATGCTTGTTGTGATGGTATGATTAGTTTCGTCTAACGATCAATGGTTTGTGAGATATTTAGTTTTTAAAAATGAAGGTGAATTTTATTTATTGTTTTAATGAAAAAATGAGTGGTTGAGAATGGTTTATATGATCTTTAATTTTTCTGTGATCTTAATTGAACCAAACTCTGACAAGGTATGGTTATTTTTGTGGGCCCTTTCTCCTTTATCTCTCTATTTATCTTTATATCTTCTCATATTTTTTATTATTTTATTATTTAAATATTTTTTTTATTTAAAATTTATTATAAAATATATTTAAATATATATAATTTCTCTCTCATAATCCAAACTTAAATCCAAATCTTAATCTAAACTCACTTACAAACCTAACGGACCTAAGTATATATGAAATTTTATAATGCTATTCAAACTTCAAAGACTTATGGCTCAAATATAATACTACATTTTAATGTACATATAACAAATTCAATAGATGAAAACTATGATCTTTATTATCAGGTCTTAAAATTCAAATCCCTGTTAAAACACTTTACAAATTTTTTTATTTTTGATATTGTGAAATAGTATTAACATCAAAACATTAAATCCGCGTGTGACTTTATAGTCGTTTGTGTATTTTAGACCCATCGAGTGTAATTTGAAATTGAGAAGTAGGTGTTGCGGTTGAGGTTCTGCTTAGCTGTAGTTAACGAGCAAAAAATGTGTGATATGAAGCTATTATGAGTGAGCATCAAGGCATTTGAACAAAATGTTACATGGAGATGCTTATAATAAGGTGTTACTCAATCTTGAATGATCAATTATAAAGTTCTTCAAGAAGGTGTGAACAACTTATTTTTTGATCGTGAAACAAAACTTTAGTCTAGGATTTTTTTTTTTTTTTTTTTTTTTCAAATTGTTGAAAGTTGACCGAATTAACTTCGTTTTTTGACCGAGGGACAAAACTTGAGCCATAGGTTTGTTGTTTTTTTATCTTCAAATTGTTGAAAGTTGATCGAATTACTTCACCACGTATATTCAAAGAAAAGCTCACTATGATATACTAGTAGATATAATGAAAAACGCTTATGAATGTGTGGGCCAAGCTTTGGGCTGTAATTCAATTTTACGAGTGGATGTATGAATCCATCTTTTTGATCTTTGAGGGACAAAACTTAAACCTTAAATTTTTTATTTATTTTTTATTTTTTTATTTTTTATTTTTTATTTTTTTTAAAGGAGAATATATATATATATATATATATATATATATATATATATATATATATATATATACAAAAAGCTGGATACAAGCTATTCAAAAAAAAATTTGCCACGGACATTCCCATGCAAATAACAAATATAAGCTAGCTTGCATAAGGTATAGCTTTACTAAAAAAGCATTCTAACAAACAATATAAAACACTGCAATACACTACTTATTCCTCACTCTTTGAAGCTTTACATTCCAACTATTCTCAACTTCTATCACAATTTGTGATTCTTTTACTTGGAAGCCCATCAATTTCAGTCTGATAGTTTCTTTTATAGCTTGCAACACCCCACTTGTTCATCCTCTTTTCATTCTTGAACATTCTCCTATTTCTTTCTGCCGCCAAATAAAGTACCGTAAACCTTTGGACCAACCTTCACAATACTCCATATATTGTTATTATTAGGCAAATCGATAGTTCCACCACAATTTGATCCCAATAAGGACAACCTACATTGATCGGTTCACGACATATCCTTCCATATTGCTTTAGAGAATTTACAATTAAAGAAAAGATGGTTATGAGTGCGGCAATTTCTGGAATACACATTTCAACACTTCATTTGGCTTCCAAACAGCAACTCTGTCCTATGTCATTAATCTCCTTTGCACTGCCATCCAAACCACAAAAGCATGCCTAGGTATGCATTTGCTAAACCATACCACATAATTCCATCTAACCTTAGGATCATTAAAACAGAAATCCTTCCAAACACTCCTAACTTCAAATTTAACTTCATTGCCCATGTTAGTAACCCAAACATTACTATCTTTTCTTTCACTAGTTAACACAAGAGGTGGAATAGTCAACAAAAATGGAAACTTAGCATTCCATTCCATTGGCCAGTTCCAAGCATTATTGTGCATCAAGTCAACCACTTTACTTTCATTCTTTAACCTGGCATTATAGATTTCTCTAGTAGGTATCAGAAACGCTCAAGGCCCCAAATGGCACAGTAGTCATGCCAAGCGGATGTTGTTTCCCATTACCAATCTTGTACATTACATGGTTCCTCACTTTATCTCTTAATCCCAATAAATTCTTCCAACCCATACTGCTATTACTATCCATTGGCACTTCCCAAATACTCCTCCCTTTTAATTTCTCAGTGTTAATCCATTTAACCCACAATGTGTCTTTTTTTGCTGCTACATTCCATAAGTGTTCGACTAACAGGACTTCATTCCATACATATAAGTTTTTTAAACCCAAACCTCCTTGATCTTTAGGTTTACATATATTTTCTCATGATATCTTAGCTTTCCCTTTTTGTAGCTCCTCTTGACACCATAGAAATCCCTTAAGAAGCTTGTTAATTTCATAAATCACAGATTTTGGCAACAAGAACACAGAAGCCCAATAAATTTGCATTGAGCTACGATGGTAAAGCAATTAATTGTACTCTCCTGCATAAGTGCCTTATTCCTCAATCATTCACTCTTTGTTTCGACTTTATCAATCAATGGTTTACAATCTTGAGCACTAATCTTCTTAGTAATAAGAGGTATACCTAGATATCTAACAGTGAGTTTTCCAACTGAAAAAGGTATCACATTGAATTCTTTCTCTTCCAACTTCGTCGGACCTCCAAAAACGATTAACTCTTATGCATATTAGCTTTTAAACCTGAATACCCACTAAAATCAGACAATGCTTCCTTAATGACTTTCACAGATCCACAATCACCATGGCAAAAAACCAACAGGTCATCTGCAAAGCATAGGTGTGTAATCCCTAGCTTTTTACAACCTTTATGATACTTAAAATTCAAATATCTTCATTTTGTACTTAATGATCTTATTTAGAACTTCCATAACTAAGGTAAATAGATAAGGGGAGATAGGATCCCCTTGTCTAAGTCCTCTTCCCCCTTGAAATATCCTACCTATCACCATTCTTGATAGAAAATTTATTTGTTGAAACACATGTCATGATCCAGTCAACCATCTTATTATGCAACCCAAACTGTTTAAGGATAATCCTTAACAACTCTCAATTAATTGTAACATAAGCCTTTTGGACATCTATCTTAAATGATACTTTCTTATCTTTCTGTCTTCTATTATAACATCTTAATAACTCTTGAGATAGCGGAATATTATCAGCAATCTGCCTGCCAATTATGAAATCACTTTGATTTATATCTACAAGCTTCCCAAGCACTTTCTTAAGTCTATTAGTCATGACTTTACTAATGCATTTGTGTATAACATTATAACATGCAATAGGTCTAAAGTCTGATACTTTATTAGAGGTTGCAAGTTTAGGAACAAGGGATATAAGTGTAGCATTTACCTCTCCAAGCAGTTTCCCATTTTCAAAAAAATCTTGTACAGCCTTGCACACATCTTTGCCAATAATTCTCCATGCAGACTTGTAGAATCTAGAAGTAAAACCATCACGGGCACGGAGATTTTGAGTCTTCTATATCAAACATTGCATTTTTAATCTACACTTCACTAGCAGTGTCTAACCATCTCCAATGCCTCTTTCATTTGTTAGCTTGTTGGAAAAGTTAAATCTATCGGTGGGAAACTCTGTCAAAACCTCTTGTTTACCTAGAAATCTTGAAATGAATCACAGTGTTCAACAACTTTCTCATTCTCAAACCTTTCACCTCTTTCATTACACACTGACATTACCCTCCCTTTATGCATTCTTCCCTTAATTATCTTGTGGAAAAACTTTGTATTCATATCCCTTCTAAGCCATTCTACTTTTGATTTTTGAAATAACAAGCTATTTTCATCTTTGCAAGCTTCATTATATTCCTCCAAAATCTCCTGACTTTCTCTTTTAATCTGAACATTGTGTGGAAATAAGTCCAGATTCCTCTGAATATTTTCCAATTTATTTCTCAGATGAACAACCCTATCAAAAACATTACCATTTTGCCAACTCAGTTGATTCAACTTGGACTTCATCATTTTCATCTTTTTCACCACTCTATACATACCAAACCCCTCAATATTTTCATTCCAAATCCCTTGAACAATGGGAAGAAACTCCTTCTTATCAGTTATTAAATTTGAGAACCTAAATGCTTTTCTTATTTTTGGTATACCATCTGGAATTGTTAGGACAGCAGATGAGTGATTTGAAATTAGGTAAGGTAAAAACTTCCCATGAGCTAAACTGAAATGCTCTAAGAACTTTTCATTGATCATTACCCTGTCTAGCTTCTTTAGAGTCCTGCAGTTTGGGTTTTTAAGACTCTTAGTCCAGGTGAATTGGATACCTGAGCTAAGGATGTCTTCAACTTCAATATCAGCAACACAATTTTGAAATTCAATCATCTCATTAGAAGGACTTGAACTGCCATTTGAGTGCTCACTTACTTTCAAGGTAACATTAAAGTCCCCCATGATCACCCATGGTATATTATCAACAATAATTCTCTGAGCACCTAGATCATTCCATAACTTTTCCTCTCATTTGCAGAATTACTAGCATATACCACAGTGCAAAAGAATTTGGTTTTTTGACATAGTGTTTCTATAAGTAAGAACATGCTTTGCTTTGCCTTAGCAATCATCCATACTCTCACTTTATTCTGATTCCATCCCACCATTATTCTACAACCAGTACCATTGTTTTCACCATTGGAACTAAACTCCCAGTTACCAAAAACCTTTTCACCAACCTTTTGAATCTTCTTGTATTTGACATGTGTTTCAATAATGGTACATAGTTGTAGGTTTTCATTCTTAATGATATTTCTCACCTCTTTTTGTTTATCAGCAGTGCTCAAACCTCTTATATTCCATACTGCAACTTTTAGATCCATCATGAAATTGAAAAAATAAACTCTCTTTCTGTTTTTTTCTCACCAATATCTCTCAATTCTTTTGGCTTACCAACACTCTATCTATTTTTATCAAATACCCTCTTTCTGTTTTTGGCTCCCAATTCTCTCAATTCTTTTGTCTCCCAAAAGCACTCTATCTGTTTTTGTCACACAATCACACAAACAAACACAATTCCGCTCTTCTCTGTTTTTCTCACTATCTCTCAATTCTGTTTGCTCCCAATTCACTCTATTTGTTTTTCACACAATTCTCTTTCTGTTTTTGGCTCACAAAAATCTCTCAATTCTTTTGCTTACCAACACACAATACACTCTATCTATTTTTGAAAATAAAAACAAAATCAAACTATACTACAAAATCCAAAAATTCAACTCTATACAAAAACTATACAGTATTCACAAAGCAATAGAAGCTTAGTGATACTATACAAGGGTATTACTACCTACCCCATCCACCTCATTCCTGACAACACAATTCTCTTTTTCACCATTCAATTCAACTACATCTTCTTCCTTTTCTAATTCATCAGCAACATCAACCATTTCTTTTTTTTCTTTATAATATCTCCTTTGATCAACATCCCATTCTTTCACGTCATCTTCAGTTAGCACCAACTTCTTATCTATCATTTCATTTATCCTTTCCCTATCCTTTCCTCACTAACTAATGATTCCAATAAGGAAAATCTGTTATTATTCTTCTTATGCTTCTCATTAGTGTTCACTTTATCAGTATGTGTTTGGTATTCTTCCTCTAAGACCTTGCTACTACTCCCTTTTCCTCTATTGGTTCCTTTCAATTCCTCGGTATCTTTATTTAAAACATTCTTAGAACCCTCAATCTCTTTTCCTTTTTCATTAACTTCCTCATTCAGACTTCCACCATTCTTTTTCATTCTGTATTCAATCCTATTTTTGTGTATACCATTATTCTCATTCTTCCTGTTATTCTTAATTTCTCTCTCAGTTCTCACCTTCCTGTTCTGCACTTTTTGAAAACCATCATCACTATTCTCCTTAATGGTTTCCTCTTTATCTTCCTCAGTTACCTTAGGCACCATTCTACATTTGCTTTCTTCATGTCCAAATACACAACAATGTCCACATTTGAAAGGTTTCCAAGCATATTCCTTTGCTACAAACTTAGTCATAACTTGATTACTATCATCTTTTTCCTATACACAACTTCAATAACATCCTTAAAATTCTTCCGACCTTGTTCAACTAGCACCCTAGCAAATCCTATTCTCCCAACCCTTGTCATACACATCTTAGTAGTAACCTCATCCATTATAATAGGCTTACCTAGGCAACTTACTAATGTGCTTATCCCCTTCACACTCCAAGCCTCTAAAGGGACATTGAGCAATTTGATCCAAACAGGTAATTTCCTAGGTTCTGATGTGTCCAAACAAACATCAATGCTCCACCTTTGCACAAACATAGGCTTGTTATTAACCATCCATGGGCCATTACTAATAACCTCAATAATGCCATGTTCATCATGGAATTTGAAAAATAACACCCCCTTATCATTTGTTGTTACATCCTCAAGCCCATATTTGTACCATATCCTTCTTAAATGATATCTAGCCTCATTTAGACTCATGCTACACCCTAGAAACTGACCACAAACAGTCCTATTTCATTTCACACTTCCAAGTTCAACTGTCTCTTCATAAAAAAGCTGCTTCATTACCATTTTGATTAACTTCAGTATTAACTTCAACTTGTTATCAGGTTTATTCGCATTGATAATATCAACCATAGTCTCCATATTTCTATCATTTACCACATTTACAAACTTTGATGCTAGCTTAATATCAGAAGTCTTATCCTTATTTTCAATCACTTTAGATTGACTAACATCACAAGCACACTTATTATTTGATATCTCACTACTACTCACAACACTATGCACTTCCTTACTATCACAATTATTCACATTCTTACAACTATTATTTATACTAACATCATTATTCAAGACATCAGACTTATTCATGCTATCACAGGCATTCAAAACATCAGTAACACTACGAAATTCATTAACAAAATTAACAACATTCACATTTTTAGGATGTTTGGTTACCTGACTAAGAGTAGGGAAATTAACTCCATTCAAATCACCATCAAACACCTCCTTATTGCCATTACCCAAAGCCTCATCAATCATATTCTTTTCCCCATTATTTTCCTTATCATCACCTTTACCATGCACTTGACTTTCCCCTGATTCATTATTCCGATCACTATTCCGCTTTGATAAAGCATGTACTGTACCCCCAAATTTCATCGGAACCCTAATTTCTCTTTTTGACGACCTTCTTTTAGTTGACATACTTATGGCTATACTAGTCACTCAATTCAAGAAAAGGATTGTACTAATTTTTTGATTTTTCTAAATAAATCCTAACTAAGAACTCAAGATACAAAAAAGCCCCAATTCAACAAAATTAGGTCAAAATGGAACCAAATTGAAAAAACAATAGGTAGAAGTATGTGAAATAGGATTTGGAATCGAATTACCGGTTTCGATTTTCAAAAATGGTAAAAAAAAAAGAGCTAGAATTGAAGGATTTTCATGGAAAATGGGGTGAGAAAGTGGCGGGAAAGTTTGTTAGGGAGAGAAAAAAAGTTTGTTATATGTTTCTTATGCAATTTTATTGCTTTTTAAATATGTTAAGGGTAACGAACTGAACACTACACCAAACATATGATGAGATATGAAGGTTTGGCCGTAAGTCATTAATTTGGGATCGAAATTGACTAGTTCACTGCATATATTGAAGGCTACACACAATAGGAATTCATATGATCAAACAATCTAACATAACTGAAGAATACCTTAGAAAACAAATCAATCTATAAGACTTTAGACGGTGCACACTCTCAATCATTCTTGTACAGAACTTGTTCGACAAACTTATCTTTTTCTTCAAGACATCAATGTAAATGATTGTCATACGTAAAGTGTATATGAAAACCTGAAAACTGTAGAAATGCGATTTTAATAATGTTAATCATCTCTAAATTTTTTGGAGCCCTGTGCAAAAATTATATAACTAACAAAAATAAGGCGTTAGAAATAGAAATTTCCGTCCCCTTGAAAGAAAAACATATTTATTACTCAAGAAATATAACATTTTTTTATCGTTGTGTACTTTGAGAGAAACTTTAATTATATATACAATTGAGTAAAAATACACCATTCGTCCTTGTGGTTTGACCAAAATAACATCACAAGTCCCTCGACTATCATTTTTGTATGGTCGATCCTTATAATGAAGTTTTGTAACATCATTCGTCCTTATCACTAATAGCCGAGGGACTTGCGATGTTATTATGGCCAAACCACAGGGACTTGTGATGTTAGTAATAAGGACGAATGATGTTACAATATTTCATTATAAGGATCTACCATGCAAAAATAAAAGTCGAGGGACTTGCGATATTATTTTGACCAAACCACAGGGACGAACGATGTAATTTACTCTATAAAATTTTATAGTGCTAATCAAGAAGCTAAATTTTTGGTGTACATATAACAAATTCGAATAGATGAAAAATATGTTCTTATTATCGTGTCTTAAAAATCACCAATGGAGCATTAGTCCAATGGTTGGAGCACTTGTGCTTGAGTCAATGGACCCATGTTCAAGTCCCATCCTTGGCATTTGCTTCATATAGGTACCCACCTCCGCAAAAACCTATGGTCACACAGGGGTCCGAGTCTTGGCTCGTGCTCACACCAGTTGGTGCCCCACTAGACCAGGGAAGTTCTGCGGAGCTATTCCTTGTGGGGTGGACAATGGCTGGTGCCAAAAGGCACCCGGGGTCAGGGTGTTCCCGCCAATCTACACCTTTTTGTGGAATCGTGTCTTAAAAATCAAATACCCTATTTAACTATATAAGGATAGAAAATGATATTGTCAAATAGTTAGCATCCAAAACATGATGTGTAAAAAATGTGCGATTTTATAGCGGTTTGTGTATTTTAGATCCAAAAATGAATCGACTTTGTTTTGAAATTGAGATGCAAGTGTTGGGGTTGATGTTTCGACTTGCTTGTAGTTAATGAGTTAAAAGTGTGCGATATGAAACAAAAGCTTAAAATAGGAAATTGATTTTGGTTTAATCCCACATGGGTAAATAAACAAATTTAAGAGAAATATATAAGTAAAAGCACATATGTGTTTAACACAAATGGACGTTGTATCATTGAAATGGTACGAATGTATTTTTTTAATCGTGGAATAAAATTAGATGGAATTTTTTAAATGAACCTTTTCTACTAGTACTTTACGAATTTAAACTTCTCACATAATTTTTTCCAAAATGAACTTTCAAATATTATTCGTTAGATTGGTTAGTAAATGAAATCTTAACCATACACGTGTCTCCAAGTGAATTTCAGGCGACATTTCAATGAGAAATTTGTATTTTTTTCGATGTATTATTTTCGGGCGACACAAGTTTAATGCTAGGCGAGTGTTGGGCGAGTCCCGGGAGAATGAGAATGCTAGGCGAATTTAAATGCTAGGCAAGTGTTGGGCGAGTGCTAGAACAAGTAGTGGGCGAATGATGAATAGTGGGCGAGATGCTAAGCGAGTTTATAAGTTTTATGCACCAAACATTTATATGCTAGGCGAAGGCTTAATTGTTGGGCGAGTACCAAAACGTTTCATGTTATTTTATAAAGACATAATGTAGGATATATTGCTTTCTTACATTATACTACTTTACATTTATTGGGTTTCTTGGTGCATTTCTGATAACGGTGAATGCTAACATATGCAAACCTATGCGCTTGTGAAGCGGGGCTCCATTTAGTTAACCCCCCCCCCATTTGGTTAACCCACCGTTCTATTCATCCCTACTCATATCTTTCCTTTTCATCCGTCATTTCCGGAAAAACCCACCGTGCCTTGATGCTTGAAACACTTTTGCGTGTTCATTACGGTTGGTGAGAGGGGTACAGTGATCTGTACTATGGAAACAATATTTTTATCGTTTTGTGTGGATCTCCGTTGGCCACATGGACTTTGCTACAGCGGTAGCTTTCTTTTAGTCCATATATTTGGTATGTTTGGTGAATCTAACGGTGACGTTACCAATTTCAATTATTGATTATGGAAAACCGTAACTGCATGTTTGCTAATTTTGGAGAAACGATTGAAGGTTTGAATTTCTTTTTTCTTTTTTTAGGGCTTATTTTACTTTGTCTTTATGGTAGTTATGGTGTTCTGTGTTGACGTTTGTTTGTGGGTTATATTAGGTTTATTTAGGATTTGGTGTTTCTGATTGACATGTCTTAGATGAGGGTTACGTATTCCGATTATCAATTATAAAAAAATCTGATCTGTGCCTTTTAGATTGGCAAAGATTGATATAGCGGTTCATGTTTTTCACTTTTCTTTTTTGACTGTTTTGTCTGTTCTTGATGCTTTGTGGGCTATTTTGTGTTTACCTTTCATTTTTTTTCCGAAGATTGGATGCTGCTTGTGATGTTTTTCCTTCGCTTTCTGGTTAGCTTTATTGTGGTGAGGGTTTTTTTTTTTTTTTTTTTTTTTTTAATTTGAAGTTTGTGTATCAATTTATTTATCATAGAATTACTGGCTCCTTTGATAGTTCATGTTGATTTAGTTAGTGTAAAAATAAAAAAACCTCTTCATGTTGGTCGAATTGGATGTCATGTCTTATGGTTAGCCACTTTCTGCGGATTAGATTTTGATTAAATGGTATACCTTCTAAAAAGATTTTGCGGGTTTGCAATGCTTTCAGGTCTTCCTATTGTGGAGTGGGTTTACTGAGGTTGCATCAGTTTAAACAACGTTGCTAACAAATCACACATTTTTGGCATACTTAGCTTGGCCGGTAGACATGTTTTCGGTCGTGAGCTGGCTTTGCTGAAAAACATGGTTTGGCATGGTAACCATTTGGTTACAGCCATGGTGTTTTTTAGTGCCGCGACAATTTGGATAGGCAAAGACGAGTCGCTGTGAGCAGGGCTGAATTCTACGGGTTGGTTAACTTGGTGGCCTTCCAGCCAAACAGGTTGGCTAAAAAAATAGCTTTTCTTTCTATTGATAGCTTAAGTGGGCCTGAAAACATGTCTTGGCAGGGTAACGGATGGTTCGTATCTTTGTTTGTTCGAGTGCCAATCAAATTTGAGCTTCAAAACATGTCTTGGCAGGGTAGCCAGATGGTTGCAGCCATGGTTGCAGCATGACGATGTTGCTTTTGTGCCTTTTGAGTCTGCAGCTGCTATAACTATGGCCATTGTTTTCAATGCGTGACTTCAACTATGTTTGGATCATTATATTGTCGAATAATTTTCTGGAGATATACCTGGTTGGATCTAAAAGGTATGATCGTAATAGAAACTATGTTTTGTTCTTTTGTTATCGTCAGGTGGCCTTTTGCATTGGGGTTGGTTAAATATGATTTTCTGAAAGTTTCATTTCATTCTTGCAGATCATAGATACAGGGAGCGCTTCCATGAATGTTGATTTATGTGATTGCGGCTTTTGTCATTAGTGCAATCTTTGAATGGTCTACCTTTGTATTCCTTTTGAGGTTTGTGATGAATTGGGGTTTATTATTAAACGCATTAGATGGCCCGTATCTTGGGGTGGTGAGCGGTTAATTTGCAGCCATGGTGGGTGTATCCTCTTTGCTTGAATATTCGCCCATCTAAGCCGTGTGTCCAGCAAAATCCTCACACCTGGCTGAAAAGGCGAACCAGAAAAATGTAAAAGTATATAATATACAAGTGGAGTGTACTATGTCATGAGGTTAATGACGCAATGATGATGTGTTTCTACATTGATATGGTTTGTTAGTGTGCTTTAGCACCCACATTTCAGTGCGGCATCCGCACACATTCGATTCTGCTGACCATGGCGAGTTTCGTGCTTAGATACATGTTCTTCATGTTGTGACATTTATGACTGTATTGTAACGTGAAAACGCCGGTGATGATACTTTCTAAGATGAAAATGAGGGATGTGAGTGGGGATGAATGGAACAGGCGGGTTAACGAGATGGGCCTCCAGTCAAAAGGACGGCTAAAAGAGGCCACGCATTTTTTCACTGTGGCTAACGTATGCAATAGCATACAAGCCTCCTACTCTTATATGGCAAACCGTTCCAGCAGTCACTGCATATGAGGGTAATGTATGTTTTAGCAGCTTTGTCCAGCTTTTTATGCTGCACACTCTTGCATCACCTATCTTTGCAATCTTATGACCGTCGCCATTGCCGCCTTCAATAAACTGGTGCATTCGGATTTTAGGTGTTGGAATAGGTAGGTGTGCTTATGGTTGCTGGAATGTCAATTATGGTTACATGTTGGGGCCAACAACTGAGATTAGTACTTTGATTTTGGTTTTACTGTTAAAGTCAGATGAAATTGGATGTCCTTCATGTTGTGACGGTTATGCGTGTATTCTAAAGTTAGAATGCCGATGATGATAGTTTCATGCATTTATGTATTTGGTAAGCGTGCTTCATAGACTCCCATGTTTTGGCAAGGAACCCTAATCCAAATTGTGGTTGCAACCATCTTGAGTCTCTGTACGCTACAGTCCTTTGAGTATGAGGTTGTATATATATTAAAGGGCATAATAAACGTCCTCTCTTTCAATTCATGCCATGTCAGTACACCCATACATGTATTGTTGCAGGTTTTCCAAGCTTTGCCACGTAGATCTGGTGGATAAGGCATCATCGGTCGACCGATAAGTTATGCGACAACGGAAAGTTACTTTTGCTCTTCTCTTTTCAAATTCAGTTTGTAAAATTTTATTGGCCTGTTTGTTTTTTACATAAAACTTTAGGATTACCGAAGCACATCGTCATATATATATATTTTTTTACTGGAACAGGACATCTTATATATGATACCACGTCTTCATGCCATCCTAGAAAAAGAGGTGGCCCGTAAAAACAGATGGGCAGGAACTCAGTTACCCTACGCCGCATATCTGATTATTCGTAAAGGTTGGTTCGTTTTTTTTTTATTTCTTTTTTCCTCGTTCTTGATGTGCTTATACCTATTGTGATGTTTACCGTGTAAACATCCGAATGCTAATATCGCACGTTTTCTTCTGGGTGTTGTTGAAGCGGCGCGCTGAGTTCTGAGCGTACTTGCGGGGTCGGGCAAATGTGGTAATATCAGTGGATTCTTTGTGGCAATGGGTAATTCTTTCTACCTGAATTTCCAATGATTTTTAAACCAGTCGTGTTTTTTTTTTTTACTTTGATGCAGACATCTTTGCTTATGAACATGATAAGTCAGATGTGAAACACCATCTTAGCTGTTACATATAAGGTGCAAGGTGAACGCACACCTCTGCCACGATCACCTGCGCGGGTGTCCCGCGTGTTCTGCGACAACAGTGTCCACCAATGGAAGGTCCGTTAATGTCGTTTGTTTTTTGCACAGTCCTATAGTGTCGATCAACGACTTTCTCACGATATTTTTTAAACTAGGCCATGGTGAACTGTCGATGATGCCGGATGGCCATACCATACTTGGAAAAGAAAGGGTATAAGTAGTTGGTGAGTTTATCGTAACGTGCCATAAAGTATGACTATACTATATATTATGTTTGGTATTCTGATTTGCATTCATCTACCCTTTACATTTAAGCTTCACGTTCAAATGGAATAATTTTAAAACTTTAAATATTTAACTTTGTTGCTCATACACTCACAATAAACTTATTATAGCAGGTTGGAGCAAGCCCACTCGAGGCAGCCACTTATGGAGCAAGGTCAACCTTCACAAAATCAGTTTAAGAGCTCATGTTTACAGCGCCATCATAGCAACGTAACTAGCTATGGGATATTGCAAACACAGGTATGGTCAAGCAAGATTAATATAGTACTGTAAAAGTTTGGCGCACTGACTTTTGAAACATAATAAACATTAGCGAGCGTTGGTGAAGGCATAATAGCGATCCTACCTATTCATACCATCACTTAAACCCAAAAAACACTTCAGAAACACCGAAATAAAGGAGGTCAGTACACCATTCCCTTCAACTTTTCGATAAATGATGAAAGCTCCTATGCTCGCTTTTGCTTCTTTTTCGCATTGTCTAGGAATTCTGTAGCTTTGCTTAAATCTTCGGTCTGCAACTTTTTGAGCTCTGAGATACTTTGCACAGACGAATCAAACGGATACAAGAGTTCCAACTCTCCAATCACATATTCAGCTTCTGCTACCACGAGCCCTAATGTCCGAACCTTTTGGCAGTTCTGCTTCATCCATGGTCGTGCTCACCTCTCTCTTCCAAATTGAACAACCATCATATCCTCACAAAGCTAGACCCGTAGCCCGATAGCAGGTCTTCGCAAAAGGCATAGGTGTGTTCATATTTTATTTTCCTTCACCTTTTTTTTATTTGAGATTTGGGTCAGATTTTCTTTTGTGTGTGTTTTTGGGATGGTATGTGTGTCTTTTAAAGAGCAAGTTATGGGTTGGTTATTATTGCTATGATGTAATAGCACATGGCTTATTAGACTTTTGATTTAGTACCACTATATAGCTGCAAATCACGATAGGAAGTAATCATGACTTTTGATTCCTTATAAACGACCATCAATTAGGCATCTTTTGCCATGGTTACAATTTTTCACAATTAACTGCCAAAACAAAGGAATTTCATCTTTTGATAAAAAAACAAAGTAGCAAAATATGATTAACAAAAAAAAAATTTTCTAGATATAAAATAGCGGTAGAAGAAAAAAAAAGAAAATGAGACAAAATGGTGAAAACTAAAAACATAGAGGTTACAAAATTAAACCATTGTGGCGGGAATATAAAAGCGATATACCTTAAATGCCACGGCTCAAACAAGTTAAGATAATTTGTTTGCTTGCAATCCGCTTTGTTTATTGAATGACCGTCAAGCGTAGGATCGTTTATCAAATTTATAGATCATCCTAGATCTGGCATGCCATTCAATCAACAAACCTACATTGCAGGTGGACAAACAGTCTATACTTGGTCGGTTGATTTGTGCCTTTACATCACAGCTTTCACATATATATATTGCGTGATATGGATAACAGTTTATACTCCCTTTTTTTTCACGAGGAAAGCGGTGAAAGCAGAAAAGAATAATGTCGTTCTCAAAAATATGTATTGGATCACCTGTTTAAATAGTAAGTCGCTTCTCATGTATGCCATTATCCTATAATTTGCAAAACTAAGAATTGTTAGTTGTTTATCACTGTGTGATTGTCTTATCAGCCCATGTTAAGTTTGTTCTTGATTATTTTGGGTGATTGTGTTGTTTTTAAAAAAAAAATTCAGGAAAACCTTCGTCATTACTATGAATGGCAATGAGTACTCATCGATCAAAGCGCTCACATTGGTTCGAACACGGGCTACTAAGATTTTTCGGTGGTGAAGATACTCACATAGGGATGCCTCTTGCACATGCTCCGCCTTATCACATAACAAGGTCTTTCACTGCTGAGGTCAGTAAATTGTCTTGAAAATGTGTTCATACCAATGACCATGGTCAATGAGTGCGTTATAATGCTTCTTTTCAGTGTCTATTTATGACCAACAACCATCAAATTTTGCCATGGTTTGTTTTTCCACTCAACCTTTATTTAAAGGATTGAGCCTTTTCTAAATTTTAAATAATGTTCAATACTTTTAGTGGTAAACTATGATACATAAGCACAACTTAAGAATTCTTTCGTTAATTGATAATACATATTAATGTTAAATCCAATCAGTAAACCCTCCACGCATTGTCCAAATAAAACACAAGTGACCCAACCATATCATTGCTTTTCTCTATTACATATGTATCAACAAAATTATTAAACCACAAAGCGAGCGTACCTTTTCCAAATAAAACACAATTGACTCGGTCATATCATTGCTTTTCTCCACCACATGAAAACACACATCTACAAAATTCTTTGGAGCAAACGAACGTAACTTTTATTCATATTCGACATAAGTTACAACAATACCACCAAAGATTAACAACACCACATTAATCTAAGACATAACACCATACCATTAAACATAAAGACCATGAAACAAGCCATCACAGACAAGGATTCTACCTAATCATACAACTC
Organism: Chrysanthemum makinoi; assembly: GCA_910596185.1. Classification (NCBI taxonomy): domain Eukaryota; kingdom Viridiplantae; phylum Streptophyta; class Magnoliopsida; order Asterales; family Asteraceae; genus Chrysanthemum; species Chrysanthemum makinoi. The sequence goes on along the minus strand of OU343222.1, from coordinate 289,821,223 downwards.
CATTGTAAACACATGGCGCCTTTTATCGATCGCGTTCCCTAGCGGATCAAGGACACGAATCGGTGCAGCAAGAATCGATGGTCCCTTTCGTGCCTCCTCCAAGCATTCAACAACGTCACTCGCATCATCATCATCAGCTCAACGGCGTCCCTCCACGCAACAATTAGTCCTACTCCCCAAGTCTGGCAAACATCATCGCATTTCTCTCCAAGACATGATGAACCCTCATTTTCACCTTGCTCCTATAAAAACAGGAACTTAAAGGCATTGTGGACTTCATTGGACCTACATGCTTCTTTGAGTTGATTCAAGTTTGGGGTGTAAGCCATTTTCTTGTGATTTAAAAAAACTCACAAGGTGCAAAGGTAGCTATGTGAAGCCATAAAAAAAACACCTTATATAGGCAGATAAAAAAACTGTAGCAATAACTTAGTGTAACAAAACTGGAACAATATACCATTAATTATCATTCCAATGAAATATTCTCTAACAACCCGAGAACTTAGGGGTAAGCTAAAGGCATCTTTAAACACTTCATGAACCAGCCACTAATCTAAGATTTTCCACCAAACATTGGGTGACGGACAATAATCTAAAAGAAATACAGCGTGAATTCGACCTTGAAAAGGTTGCTCTCTTTCATTTGAATCTTTATATCCAAAGCGCACATCCTAACTTTTATTTTTTCATTTTATGTGCATAAATCATCTGTGTTTCAATCAACCATTCAAACTCAGAAGGGCCTGATCTTCCTATGCAATGGAAAGCCTACTTTCGGTTAACAACTCGGAATTGATTCTAAAATATAAGGCGTGGAAAGCTCAAAACTTCACTGCATTTCAGTTGGCTACTATGGTGAGTGGCTTTTATCTATCTACTCTGGTCACCTTCTTGCCATTAATCACTAAATGCATTTTATACTTCTTTTGCTATATGGCTATGACCAAAATTCATGAAATTTTGTGATACATACTTATGGATTTCAATACATGTTTTGCTAACTACACTTATAATATTTTGCATGTCATGTGAGCGCGTATGTTCTCTTGCATCAAGACTAAGGTTTGATCTTTGTTGCATGCTACTTGATGCTTCATTTTATAGGACGATTAGATAAAATCATTTCTAAGAATAGCGGTGTTTATGTGGCGGCAGGGAAAGGCATATCATGATTTCGCCAATCCTTCCACGGTAGTGGCATCAATTTAAAAGTTAAAAATGAACAAAGGGGCCAAAGATATGTTAAAGTAGCCGTTGTTGCGGTTTGCAGACTAACAAATCGCCGGTACTTGCAAGTTTATACAACCATCTTAATATTGGTGTTACACTTATATTTGTGGCCTCTAAGTAAAACTATTATGGTTGTAAAATCTGATTTACAATTCTAAATTTGTCTTCAGGTTTTGGTTTCTTTTAAATCCTGACTTTATACGACAAGTGGAAATCATCTAGGAAAGGCCAACATTGCTGACATTGCAATTCAGATAATCACTATCACCATTCACATGTAGCAGCTGTTTTTTTAGTAAAATAAAAATATATAGTTCTTATTTTTTTTTTCTTGAGCATACTGCATATCGTGCATATTCGGTGTCAAAATATGTTGATGCAAAAAACTGAAATATAAAATCTATGTTCTCTATTTTAGTGACACGAACAGGCTATATATTGACTACTTTAATCAAGTATGCAGCTTTTGAAACTTACACATTGCCTGCACATATTCCACTCATAAACCACATTTTCATTTAAAATTCTAGCTATAAAAAACATTCAACACCATCGTTTGCAATTTAGTGTGGACTTAACTATTCAGAAATGAAACCATTGTAATGCCTGGATGTTATTCTTATGACTGCGTATTATTGTCGCCAGTATACCATAGGTGACTGCGGTAAAGCATTTTACTATATCAACGTATTATGAACATGTTGTCTTTGGTTTGGTTGGAAAAACGATTTGCGGTTCTAAATTTGTGTTGAGATCTTCAAGCTGTTTTCATGCAAATTTCATACAACAACCGGGCATCATCTACAAAGGCGAATGTCGAAATTTGATCGATTAATCATAATAGTTACGGGGATGAAATTACATAATCATTTCTGCGGCCAACATTCATATGTGGTGACTGTTTTTTTTTTTATGAAATTTGAAACTTTGCTTCACTGTTTTTTCCTTCAAACATGGGTTGCACACCTGTGCATATTCCAATATTAATGACTGCTGATACAGAAAAATCAAATGAAACATGCATAGCCTCTACTTTAATGACATCAATAGTATATGCATGTGTATGCAGTGACTGCTTTAATCAGCTGGTCATTTTTTTAAACATGCACATTACCTGCACATATTCCATTTATAAAGCACATTGTCATTTCAGATTCCACCTATAAAGCGACTCAAAAAACATTGATTTACCAAACAATAATTTAAACAAACCACAACATGGATTTTGGCAGCAAAAAAGGTTTTTCTTTTTCATTTGAATCCTGATATCAGCCAAACACAACATTACCAGATGTACTTACTTTTTCATTTTTTAAATGTGTAGCTACCATGGACATTTCAGGAACTGAATCAAGCTCACCGTAGCGGTTTCGATGGAATGGGCAGACTACTTTCACTGGTTATTGTGGTTCAAGATCTAAAAAGAAGATGTTAGGAAGGTTAAACCTCCAAAAGCAGGTTGCTCAACGAAATGATGATGCCATAAAGCGCAAACGAGAATGGCTCAAAAGGAAAAGGAACAACAAATTTCATCCTCAAATATGATCACTTCTTGGTAGTTTCTCAATGGCTTAGATGCCTTTAAATAAAAGCATAAGAAGAAATTACGTATCGTATTGTCACTGTAAATTGTAAATACTGTTTTGCATATCATTCCGGATGTACTTTATCCAAATGTTGTTTCATTTGGTGGGTTGCAGTTACATATGTGTTTCGTGCAATGATTACCATGGCTGTTAATGCCTTTCTAGCTGCAGAAATTTGCATGAAAACATTGTGTTCTTTTGTGTCAATTATGCCATGTTTGCATATCAAGATACTCCTATTTTGTGCTACGCTTGATTACTGCATATAACTTTAATGCATGCTTTAAAAAGTTTTAACATTTTTTTATGATGCAAATTCTTGCAACACCCATCCTTGCAATCTTATACCTTTTACCGTTGCTATCTTCGACAAACTGATAGCTACATATTTAACAAAAGCACCCGCAACAACGCGCGGGCTCGAATCCTCGTGTATGACAACAATAAAAATGAAGAAATAATTACATCCTAGTTTGACTTTCATGTGACATCTTTTATGACGTTTTTTCTAACTTACAACAAGTATTATGAGACACAGAGTTATTTAATGTTTGGGATGAAAAATAGGCGAGTGAATCTTGAGGGCGACTAAACCAGGCGAATGAAAAAAGTGAGGGTGACATATTTGGTTCATTTTCGTAAATGATGAGAAAAAAGTTTAAATTAGTAACCTCACTATCTATATAGATTATTTAGGTAATTGACTTATAAAATTAAGTCTTAACTTTTTTATTGTTTTTCTCAAATTGTTGAAAGTTGTCTGAATTACTACACCATGTATATTTAAAGAAAAGCTCACTGTGTGATAACAATCAAAGGGAAAAAAGTTGCGAGTGTGTTACTCAAGGCATGTGAAACGTTGGCTCGTGTTTGGGGTTACAAGTATTTGGTGTTGCGAGGTATAAAGACGATTTTGGTGCTCGTAAATTGTACACGGATGCAGACAATAGACTCGTGTCTGGATAGCTTGATTTTCTCGGATCCGGTTCCAAGCTCAGGTGAAGCCTCAAAAAGGCGTAACCTCAGAGCATTTGAACAAGGGAAGTGACCCGCATAGAAAATGCTTTACCTTAACAAGTAAACAGTAGCAATAAACTAGTTCCCTTACGGTTTCTTGCTTTAGTCTTACTGGATTTCTTGTTGTTGATCCTCCCCACGAAACAATCATCGAGCAAAAACAGTGGCTTTTTTATCAACCCGACATTTAGATAAATAAACAAACTTTTAAGCGATATATAGCTAGAAGCATGAAGAATGTTAATTAAAGTGAGTTTGTTTGTCTTGAATAGTCGATCATAAGAGTAATAACGCCGAGACCGGCGTTAAATTGAAAGTTGCCGGCGTTATATTGCGTTGGTCGTTGGAGGAGGGGCGTTAACACGGCGTTAAATGGGCCAAGTTACCCCCTCAACGGGGTGTTATTATTTTTTTTTTTATTATTTTTATTTTTTTTTCATTTAAGCTCTTAAATGAGGGGTTGTTTTTGTAAATTATTGGAGTGTTAAAGTTTAATTTGGGAATGTTATTGTTGTGGGTGTTTTTTGGAGATGTTAAGGTGAAATGTTAAAGCTGATGTGACGCTGACGTGACACGGTGTTAAACTTTAACCTGTGTTATTGATGTACATGCTCTAAGTCTCTTCAGTTCACGCAAACCATTTATTTATTTTTCAGATTCGCATATGAAAGTTGGCCAAGCTTTGGGCTGTAATTCAAATTTTTCAAAATTTTCATACTTCACTCCCATTTGTCCATTGCCCCTCACACGGATCACAATACACTTTTAATCCAACGGACATTATTCACCCATCCACGATCCGCAACTCCCCATCTCACAACCCATTCACTATATAAACAAACACTCTCACACACTCAAAACACATTTATAATCACGCACGCATTTTATAAAAATCAAATGGAGGGAACCGGTAAAATTAAGAAGGGAGCAGCAGGAAGGAAAGTTGGTGGGCCACGAAAGAAGTCAGTTACTCAATCTGTTAAAGGCGGACTTGAGTTCTGATTGGAAGAATCGGAAGGTATTTGAAGAAAGGTCGTTATGCTCAGCGTGTTGGTACTGGTGCTCCCGTTTATCTCGCTGCGGTCCTTGAGTATCTCGCAGCTGAAGTAAGCTTTTTCTACATTACAAATTACATAGTACTATAACATTCTATCGTTTTTATATTTCTGTTTATTAATGTTTTTAATTTGTGTGTCGTGTTGGAATTGGCAGGAAATGCAGCAAGGGACAACCAGAAGAACAGAATAATCCCAAGGCATGTGTTGTTGGCAATTAGAAATATGGTTTCCATCTTTGTGAGACACAACTTAAACTTTAAGGCTGCATGCAGTAGAGCATAACGATAGACTTTGAAGATCGATTCCCGATCGATCTCCCTTGTTGTGGGGAATCGATCGTGGGTGACTTTTTACAAAACTTGGTCGTGATGCCGATCGACAATCGTTTGGTTTTGTGTGTATTTATTAAATATAAAAGGTATTTTTGTGGGGTATGTTTTTTGTAGTTTAGGTCGTCTTTAGGCATCCAATCGCCTGAAGGTCGCTGGAGAGAGAAAGCTGACGTGGCAGGAAAAATGGGAGGGATTGACCCTCCTTACTGGGGCAACCTAAGTTATGTGGCTTCTTAAATATGTTAAGGCCTTAAGGGTAATGAACTGAACACTACACCACACATATAACGAGATACGAAGGTTTGGCCCGTAATTCATTAATTTGGGCTTGAATTTGACTAGTACTCTACATATATTGAAGACTACTCAAAATAGGAATCCATATGATCAAACAATGTGACGTAACTGAAGAATAATACATTAGAAAACATATTAATCTATAAGACTTTAGACGGTGCACATCGTCAATCATTCTTGGATAGAACTTGTTCGACAAACTTATTTTTTTGCTTCAAGACATCAATGTATGTGACTGGTATACAAAAATTGCATATATGAAAACTTGAAATCTGTAGGAATGTGATTTTAGTATTGTTGATGGTTTTTCCGAAGAGAGACATTTATGAATTTTTTGGTGTCCAGCTCAAAAATTATATACCCAACAAAAATAAGGCGTTAGCAATAAAATTTCCATCCCCTTGGAAAGGAAAAACAAAATTTGTTACTCAAGAAATATATTTCATTGCTGTGTAGACTTTGAGTGAAACATGAGTATGTAACTACATATGAAATTTTATAGTGCTAAACTGTTATTTAAGACTTAAGACCCAAATATAACAATAGATGAAAATTATGCTCTTTATTGTCGTGTGTTAAAAATCAAATCCCCAATTTAACCTATAAAGAAAAGAAAAATGATATTGTCAAATACTTCGGACCCATCATAGCATCCAAAACATGATGTGTAAAAAATGTGTGACTTTATAGTCGATTGCGCTTTCTAAACCCAAAGATGAATCGAGTGTAATTTGAAATTGAGAAGTAGGTGTTGGGGTTGAGGTTTGGCATTAGGTGTAGTTAATGAGCTAAAATTGTGTGATATGGAGCTATTATGAGTGAGCATCAAGGCATTTGAAACAAAGGGTTAAAGTAGAAAATGAGTTTTGATTTTATCCCACATAGATAAATGAAGAAACTTACGAGCAATATATAACTAAAAGCATGAAGCCACTTATAAGGAATTGATGACTAGCTTTAAATGTTCTATTCTTAAACATCTTCGAAGCTGAGTATTGATTTCATTTTTGATCATTGGACAAAACTTAAGCCTCAACTTTTATTGTTCTTTTCACATTGTTGCAAAACGATCTGAACACTACACAAAGGTTGTATGTACGTGTTTGTGCAGATGGCTGAATATATAACAATGTATAAGCCACATTGTGTCAAACGGACTTTGTCGATTCTTCAGACCCGTGCGATGCACACTGGCTATATCTAATTGTCCATTGACTAATGTTTGCACAAACTTTGTATCTATGTGTTTTGTACGTAATATTTCTCCAGATGACTGAATAGTTGAATTTATATCAATGTATTATCAAGATTTTGTTTGATGTTGTTTGTTGCCTTTTGAAAATATAACAATGTATAACCCGCATTGTGTCAAAGCGGACTTTTATCGATTCTTTAGACGCGTCGCGATGCAGTACGTATCTAATTGTCCATTGAGTAATGTTTGCACAAACTTTGTATCTATGTGTTTTTATGCGTAATATTTCTCGGATAATTTTGAATAGTTGAATTTATATCAATGTATTATCAAGATTTTGTTTGATGTTGTTTGTGCCTTTTGAAAAGATTATTTTTTATTTATTTATTTATTTATTTTTAATAAAAGTGGGATCACTTTCATTTTCAACCAATCAAATAGAATATATCTAATTGTCCATTGACTAATGTTTGCACAAACTTTGTATATATGTGTTCTGTACGTAATATTTCTCCAGATGACTGAATAGTTGAATTTATATCAATGTATTATCAAGATTTTGTTTGATGTTGTTTGTTGCCTTTTGAAAATATAACAATGTATAACCCACATTGTGTCAAACGGACTTTGTCGATTCTTTAGACCCGTGCGATGCACACGGGCTGTATCTAATTGTCCATTGAGTAATGTTTGCACAAACTTTGTATCTATGTGTTTTGTACGTAATATTTCTCCAGATGGCTGAATAGTTGAATTTATATCAATGTATTATCAAGATTTTGTTTGATGTTGTTTGTGCCTTTTGAAAAGATTATTTTTTATTTATTTATTTATTTTTAATAAAAGTGGGATCACTTTCATTTTCAACCAATCAAATAGAATATATCTAATTGTCCATTGACTAATGTTTGCACAAACTTTGTATATATGTGTTCTGTACGTAATATTTCTCCAGATGACTGAATAGTTGAATTTATATCAATGTATTATCAAGATTTTGTTTGATGTTGTTTGTTGCCTTTTGAAAATATAACAATGTATAACCCACATTGTGTCAAACGGACTTTGTCGATTCTTTAGACCCGTGCGATGCACACGGCTTGTATCTAATTGTCCATTGAGTAATGTTTGCACAAACTTTGTATCTATGTGTTTTGTACGTAATATTTCTCCAGATGGCTGAATAGTTGAATTTATATCAATGTATTATCAAGATTTTGTTTGATGTTGTTTGTTGCCTTTTGAAAAGGTTTTTTTTTATTTTTTTTTATTTTTTTTTTATTTTATTTTTTTATTTTATTTTTAAGTTTTAGGTATATAGTTATATGTAATGTATTCGATTTGTTTTAGTTGTTTTGGGATTAATGTTTCATAATCGACTATCGGTCTTAAATGGCTCATATTCCATACAAAGTAATTATAATGAGATACGAAGGCTTGGTCCGTAAGTCATATGATCAAACAATGTGACATAACTGTTGAGTTTATAATATATAAAACATACAATAAACATATAGACATCAAGAGTACACAGCGGAAGACTTAAAGATCATAACAAATAAATTAATTAACTGAAAGTATGCGTAACGTACCTCTTGCGAATTTCAGATCCCTTGAGCAAAGCAAAGAAATACTAATTGGTGTAAGAATAATGTCTTACAACCACGTTCTTGTACACACGAATTAACCAACGAATGATCAAGCGATTGCTAGATCTAACACAAGTCCTCGTTTAAGAAAAACGAAACCAAACTCCCCTACTTGGGTGCTTTCGGCGAATATGGACTAGAGAGAGGAGAGGAGAGATCTAGGGTTAATTCAATGCACAAGTGTGTGAAACCCTAGAACCTAGCCTTGTTTATATAGTGAATAGAAAACTTTGGGAACAAGTTATGGATTTGGGTTGGGATAACCCCTATGGCCGGCCATGAGACAAAGCCCAAAGAAAACCCATAACTTTTCACTTTCAAGATTTTCCATTACTAGTCCTTCTCTTTTCATTTAACGGTCGTTAGTCATTTTTCCGTTAAATACTTAACGATCGTTAACCGGACTTAATGTGCAATAATTAATCGTAAACATAAACATTAATTATTAACTTTAATTCTCATTCGCTAATGTGTGCAATCCCGTGGTCACGAGTTCGAATCCGGACATTCACATGTTTGTAAATGTTGGGTTCAGTAAATACCCAAACCCCTTAATCTAGGATTTGAATAGAAAATAGCCCAAGTATTTAATCCAACACTAATCAGTCCGTCACGAGTGCATAGCCTCTCAGTGAGTCATCTTCGGGATACCCAGTCTGGCGAAGGAGTCTCCACTCATGAAGGCGGAACTTAATGGGTGAAGACCGAAGAAGAAGATGATGGATTCAGTGAGTGATGACAATAACTCACTGAATCCCTAAGACTTCTCTCCAACTTCTTACGAAGACAAAGCTGACCAGAAGGATGTAAAGGCTGAAGAAAGAGCGGGACACAAGCCGGGGAAAGTTTGAATCGAGATAAGCGAAGTCCTTATCAACCAAAGTCAACTTTCACCGAATGGCAAAAGATCGACTCAGTGTCATCTTGGTTTAGGAAAGTAGTCTTGTCTCTTACCTAGAATAGTCTTTGTAAGCAGAGACAAAATACATCAGTATTTTGTATGATGTCAGTTTGTCACTTAGGAAAGAGTCAAATATCATACATGTATAAATAGCATAAGAGATGGAGTGAAAAGATTAAGCTTGTGAATTGTAAAAACACACATACACGCAAGCCATCATTTCACTCCTCCAAATCACAACTTAGTTCTGAGATAGCTCAGTGAGCTCTAAGAGTTGTGCTCGGACTTGGCACGAGCTTAGAGAGGAATCACCCAACTTTGTCATTTCAATCCCAAGTACTATTATAAGTACTTGGGTAGCGTATTCTTTGTTGAATTATTTCTAATAAGAATATGACGTTGAAAATTACTAAGTGTGTTTTCTTTATGTTAATTTCAGTCATAGTTTACTTTTAACTTGTTTTAAAAGCTGCTTAGCGATAGTGAGCGGGGAACAACAAGTGGTATCAGAGCAAGGCTAATTATAAAACTCATTTTTTTGGCCGCTCTAAAAGTTTTTAAATTAGGATCCTTAATGGCTGAAATTGATGTACCCCAACTAGTCGATAAAAAGGGTGGAGCTTATTAAATTGTTGCCCCTAGACTTGAAGTTGGCAAATTCAACAAATGGAAAAGCGAATGCTTTGCTATTTGATTGGGATGGAACCTTATTATATCAAGTGTATAAATAAAGTTCCATTTGTCCCAAAGCTATTTGAAGGGTTGCTGCCCACGAGCTCGATGGACCAGGATGAAAGGAGGTGAGTGGTCAACGGGACCAAAGACTCAAAAGTATCATAATATCTTGTCTTCTGACGATATTATGGAGTCTGCATTATAAGCTGTAGTAACGCTAAGCAAACACAGGATGACCTAGTTCATAGTCATGAAGGACCATCGATACCAAGGAAAGCAGGGATAATGGACTGAAACTTGAGTATAAGGCCACCTTCGTGGCTATTTCAGGACTCGAAACTCTCTCTCAAACTTACACCGGATACAAAACTCTTTTAAATGAACTTTCAAATGATGGTGTTAAGTTGTCTAAGCATGAAATCAATGTTGGTTTTGTAAGCAGTCTCCGAGAAGTGGTTGAATTTCTCTCAGGGACTCAGGAATGCTAATCATATCCAAAATCTTGAGCTTCAATTTATGGGAAATTTGTCTATGAGGAAAACCTCATCAAGCAGACGATACCCGACTTAAAGAAGTCTCGGAAGTCAAGAAGTCCACGACCACTACCTCATCACCAATATCAAGCCTTTCTTTTCTAACAATGTAGTTCAAGATTTTCAAGAAAACTCGGATGATGAGCCGATGAGAGATCAAGTGAAGAGTACCTAAATGACCGAATGCTGAATTTAGGAAAGGGCACTCCTCGCTAAATCTCGAAGGTTTATAAAAGAAACAAAGGTTTTCAAGCTGCTAAAAGCAAGCGAAGACACTGAATGCTATAAGTGTCATAAAGAGGCCATTTTGCAAAAGAGCTGTTTTCAAAACAACTTGAACCCTCTTACAAACCATCGGGATCAAATCAGTCTTGAGTTTAGCAAATTTCAACCAAAAATCTATCAGTCTCATCAAAATGTTCAAAACAAATCCGATCTTAACAAAACCATTGATTATGAAGCTAAGTATAAGAAAGCAAAAGCTAAGATTGCATTGCTTGAGGCAGTCCCTCGAAACAACAAAAATTGTTCAATCAATGCGAGGGAGGTAAGAACAAAGGCCTTGTATTCTTTGAAACCTTTGACTGGGATGAAGAGCCAATCTCATTGGATGATGAAATGGTACATGTCAGTGCTCTAATGGCTCTCTCAGAAGAAGACAAGCTAGCTGTTGGGAAGAATCATGCTAGGAACGGGGAATGGGTCAACATCACAATGAAGAAGGTAAACATTTTACTTTCTATGGATGATGACTCGATTGGATCTTATATGAATTATCTAAATGTTGACCTTAAGTTTGTAGAAGAGCAAAGACTAAATCTTTTTCTAAGTACAACAAGTTAAGTTTTGAATTGAATAAGTGTAGGGATGAATTGCTTATTTTGAAACAAGCTAAGCTTGAGTTTTGTCACTTTGCAAATTCAAAACAACGAACTAGTTAAAAGAAATCGAATCTTCAAGATGAACTTAAAAGGCAAATGATGTTCTTAAAAGTTGGTGCTAAGAATCCGGGTCTTTGATCTTGTGGAGCCCAGAGTAGCAGAAGAGAGTCATAGGTGAAGATCATCTCCCTGAATCTCTCAACAAAGACCAGTCTCCTAAGCCATTTGTGTGCGGTGGCATGATTACAAGTATGTTGGTGATTCGGTTCAGTGAATGGATTGAGCGAGTCAATCTCGAGTAAGCTTCCAAACTTCGATTCGGAAGGATTCTAGAGCACGAAAGTCAAGCTCTAAAGAGCATGCTTGGACTCCTTTGATGTGTGCCCAGTGTGTGAACACATCTCTGAGTCAAGCGGAATCTCAAGCACCGCTTCCACCATGAAACCTCTTGAGTCTTTGCTCCAAGCTCTGAGCTTACTCCACTACAATTCAATCCTCATTCACCAAAAGAAAAGTCGGACTTGGTAGAACCATCCTACAAAGACAAGCAAAACTAATCCAACAAGAGTCTACTCCCACTGAAACTTTATCATCCACTGTCCCCACTTTGATCAAATCCGTGTGGCTGAACTTGTGAGGAAGCTTACTGAAAAAATGGAATCCATTGAAAAGGTCCATGAACCAATCAAGGAGACAAAGTCGACTTCCTCCGATTACTCAAAGTCTAAGTCAACCTCCAAAACAAACAAAAGTGTGGCGTGTCATTACACCACCCATACCAGCGACAATGCTATAGAATCCTTTTTGCATGATCTGCAAAAGGATGATCCTGAGAGAGCAGATCATCCTACAGATAACAGCGGTCAAGCAAACTATACCAAAGTTGGTCATCGGTATGCTTCATCCTCTCAAAGCTGCTCCAAAAAATAGAGCAAAACCTTTTCCCTACCTCCCTCACTGTGGGTTCAATGATCATCATCAGGATGATTGTCTCATGAATACATCTTTGTGATATATCACGGTAATCCAGCTCATGAGACATCCCAACATGACAGAATCATTCATGCAAGGAGAAATTACAAACAACCAAGAGTCCGAGTCATCCTCGACCTCTAAATCAAAACTGTGGTAGCACCATGCACACAACTACTGACCATGAATCGATTGCTAAGTTCAAAAAGACCTTGAGATCCAAAGCATTAGAGTAAATTCAAGAAAACTAATTGATTTACTACTTGTGCGAACATGCGGGCCTTCTCAGCATCTAGGCGGTGGATGCTCAAGAAGCATAATTTGGTGTGAAAGAATATACGCACAAGTATGTAAAGAACGGGGCCCAAGGTAGTATTTGGTGATAACTCATCATGTGTCCCAGCTGAAGGTTATGGTTCGATGGCTACGCAATGGAATAGTTTTTACTAGAATAGCCTATGTCAGCGGTCTCAAATACAATCTCGATTAATAGGTCAACTATGTGATGCAAAATTCATTGTACAATTCAATGATAAACAAGGTACCATTTTTAATGCCAACAAGGAAGTTGTGTTGATAGCTCATAGGAGAGATGATGTCTATGTGCTTGACATGTCAACTCTCTCTCCCGAGATGGAACTTGTCTCTTTGCTAAAACCCTTTGAAACTATCATTGGGCGTGGCATAAAGAGACTTTCACAAACTAAAAACCTCAACAACAGCAGCAAAACAAACAAGGTCCTTGGCTTGCCATCCTTGGTCTTTGCAAAAGACAAACCATGCTCTGCTGTGAAAAGGGTAAACACCACGGAGCATCATTCAAAACCAAACAAAATTTCTCCATGTGCCTTCACCTCTGCGCATGGATCTCTTTGGACTGTCGATCCCGAGATCAATCGGCATGAGAAATATACACTTGTCATTTTTGATGAGTTCTCAAGATACACTTGGGTGTACTTTCTTTCTAAAGAGTCAGCGGTGATACAATAATGTCATTCATCGGAAGATTGAAAACGAGAATGACATAAGCTGATGGCTCATCCGACAATGGCGAGTTGAAATCAAGAACTTGAGAGTTACGTGATGAAAATTTCTCAAAATTTCTCATCTCCTTATACCTGAACAAAATGGGGTTATTTGAAGGAAAAAGCAGGAACTCTCTCATTGAGGCTGCTAGAACTATGTTAAATGGCTGAAACCTCTCAAAACATTTACGGGCTGAAGCATCAAAGCGCACATTACACCCAAGCAGGCGGTCATTGTCAAAAGACATAATAAAAACCCATATGAGATCTTCAAAGGTAGACTTCCCGACATCAGCTATTTTCATGTGTTTGGATGTCCTGTGTTCATTCACAACCACAAGGATCATCTAAGTAAATTTGATGCAAAAGGCGATGATGGATATTTTTAGGATACTCATGATCTCCAAAGCCTTCAGGGTTTTTAACACAAGGAGACAACAAGTTGAGAAAACCTTTCATGTCACCTTTGATGAAAGCAGCGAAGCATCAAGTTCACCAACACCTCGGTGGAAGAAATAGGAATTGATAACTCATCAAGATATCCTCGATGAGTACAACCAACTCAATTCCTCATATCAAGTGATCTGACATCATATTATGTCTTACCCCACATCCTACCTCAACCAACCATCAATGAGTTCATTGAAAATCAGTCGTCCCTGTCTGGGATATGTAACAATGATCAAATGATTAGGAACACGTAACTCATGTTCCTCGGCGATCAAGACATCTCTGGATGTTCTAAATGATTATGGCCCTTGCTCACGAAATCATATCTGAACTCGATGACATCTTCATACTCGGACGGACCACAAAGTAAGTGGACAAGATCTCAGGACATTGAGCTTGTAAACATCATTGGTGAACCCACTGAGGGTATGCTCACTAGAACATGGTGCTAGTCTAGCTGCGACTACGCCAATGAATGTCTATATCGATTACCTATCGGACATTGAACCCAAAAGTGTCACTGAAGCTCTAAAATACCCAAGCTGGGTTCAGGATATGCAAGAAGAATTAACTTGATTTGATAAAAACAAGGTCATGACCTTGATCAAATGTCCTCGGGATGTAGTAGTCATAGGAATGAAGTGGGTTTTCAGAAACAAAATTGATGAAAATGGCACTTTATATTAAAAACAAAGCGGACTTGTAGCCAAGGTTCTGATCAACAAGAAGGCATTGACTATGATGAGACATTTGCTCCTTTGCAAGAATGGAAGCCATCGAGGATCTTCCTTGCATATGCAACATACATGAACCGAGGTCTACCAAATGGATGTTAAAAGTGCATTCTTAAATGGTGATCTCAAGGGAGATGTGTATGTTCGGCAACCACGGGCTTTGAGTAGTGAATTCACGACTATGTGCGCAAGCTTGACAAAGCTCTTTATGGACTTAAACAAGCTCCCAGGGCATGGTATGAAACTCTCTCAGCCTTTCTGATACAAAACAAGTTTGTCAGAGGAAAGATAGACAACACACTGTTTGTCTATAGAACCCAAGAGGATGTGATACTAGTCCAAGTGTATGTTGATGATATCATCTTTGGCTCAACAAACTACAAACTTTGCAAGCAGTTTGAAAAACTAATGACAAAGAAGTTTGAAATGAGCATGATGGGGAACTTCCTTACTTTCTTGGACTACAAATCAGGCAAAGCGGATAAAGGTATATCCATCAGTCAAGAGAAATACACCAGAAATCTCTTGAAGAAATATGAGATATTTGACTATGCCTCGGTGAAGACACCAATGGTTCCACCTAACAACCTTGGGCACGATCTCACTGGCAAATCAGTCAATCAAACTCATTTCGAGGGATTGTTGGCTCAGCGATGTATCTAACAGCTACTAGACGGACATACAATTTTGATCTGTCTAATAGCAAGATATCAGTCAATCCCAAAGAATCCCACCTCTGCGGCCAAAAGAATACTCAGTACACGAAAGGAACCCCAAACCTTGGACTATATTATCCAATATGCTGGGGTTTGATCTCAAGGTTACTCGATTACGATTATCTTTGGTGCAACATGAACGAGAAAAAGTACCTCGGGGTCTGTCAATTTCTTGGAGGAAAACTAGTATGTTGGAGTGCAAAGAAGCAACAATCGGTGGCTATGTCCTCGGTGAGGCTGAATATGTAGCTGCGGCGAGGATCTTTGTGCCAATGTATTATGGATGAAAAGTCAACTCAGTGACTACGACATCCATTACAAAATGGTGCCCATCTTACTGTAACACTAGTGCAATTGCAATCTCCAACAACCCTGTTCTCCACCAAAGAACCAAACACATAGATATCGGATATCACTTCATCGGGGATCACATAATGAAAGGACATAGAACTTCATTTCATCCCTACTTGAATATCAAGTGCGATATCTTCACCAAACCTTGGATGAACCTACCTTGGTGAAATTTGAATTGGGAATGCTTGACATTGAAAGTCAAGTATCGAGAAAACCAATCTCGTAAGTCTGAAAATAGTTCATCCTCCACAAAAATCAAAATAAACCTCTCCTGAATGAGTAAGACTCATTCCGACATGACAAAAGAGCATTGAATGAGTAACTAATGGTCCAAGTATCAGTTACTTTAATGTCCTAGGTTGGTAACTATGCCAATTTAATAAAGGAATTTATGTCTCTTTGTCTTCTTGTCATCCCTTGGCATTTAATGCCTCTCATAAAAATATCAAATTGATATTTCAATCACTGCAAAGTGCACTTTTCTTGTGCCTTTGCAAACATTCCCGAAAATCGGGATTTTCTTGAGGGTAATGGAGTGGTAGCATTAAATGGGAAATTCAAAAGTCTTTCAAAAACCTTCTCTTAGTTTTGCCATTTGTGCACAAAACACCCCTCTTATCACTCTATAAATACCCCTTCTCAAACACAATCAACACACACAAATCTTTTACCAATCAAACTCTGTCAAAATCATTTCAAAATTTCAAAACATTTGTGTGTGCTCAAAATCTCTTTTGGAAAACCTTGTAAACTTTCACAAAAGTTTTTCTCACAAACTAGAGAGATCTAAACATTTCGATTGTTCTTGCCAAACATTTTTTTTAAACCCTAAAAACTTCTTTAATAGATATGGCTAGAACCCAATCTCGGTTGCTTCTCGTGGGGTAGGGTATCTCACAAGCGTTGAATTCAAAACAAACAATGTCATAGGTAATTTTGAATACCACGAAAATGTCCCAACCTATAAAGACATTGTAAAATTTTTCAGCTGCCACTCAAAACGGCCTTTGTAAAATGTCCTCAGTAGTATACCCAAACTACCTTAGGGGTTTTGGGCTCTTGCTAAAACCTTTGACCCGACACCTTCAAGATGAAATAACCTTAGACCACTCGGGGAGTATCTCATCGAGGTTCATTCTTAATGGGGGCAACAATATACCTGGATTTCAAAACCTTTTGCACTTCAACGGGGTTAGATTACAACAAAGGTGTTTATGTAGCCCATCTGAACCTTCCACGATGAAGGATGGGTTAAAACAAATCGTTTTGGATCCCACATTTTGGGCGGGACCCATCACTAAAGTTCATTCCCGTGGCGGAGGATCTTTTTCACTTTTGTATTCGGGTCCTGGCGGGGAACCACTCATCAGTGAGCAGGTTAACTCCATTCATTGATGATGGCATCTTACTGATGAATGGGGTCACTGTCGACATAGGGGAGATCATTCTGATGATCTTATAGCTTCTGAGAGCAAAACTAGGGCGAAGTATATTTATTATCCTAGGTTTGTCTCTTGTGCTTACAATCGTTCTTGGGTGCCAATTATACTCGGGATGAAAAATTTGGAAATTTACACGGCATCACGAGTCCTTCAAACTTTCAAAAGGACCCATCCGTCACACCTATAGAATTGGCGGCCCATATGGTTCTTTGTAAACAACCCGGGAGGGATCGATGTCTCAAACCACTGCTCTTAAAAGAAAAAGGGAAGTCTCAGTTGGGACTAAGACTAAACCAAAGTCCCAGGGCCACGAGGCTTGAGGAGCACGCCTAAGAGGCACAAAAGGCACGAGACCAAAAAGACACCCAGCGACGGGGCAACAACCACCCCGTGACAACGAAGGACAGCGATACACACGGTCGGTGCCCTTGGTCACCTACTACTGAAGATCCAGAGGAAACAAACAACCGGCGGTAGGGGCGCCTTCCACAGCGCGGTGATGACATTAGCAAAACAAAGCCTTTATGCGAGGCACCGGTCGATCCCAAAGACTCGAGAGGGATCAAACAACCACGATAGGGATACAACATTCAGCGACTCGCTAAAGGCATTGGGAAAGCGCCCACCGGTGTCTCGGGGGTCGCTGGGGGACAAAGACTTCGGAGGAAAAGAAACAACCGCCCGTCGGAACCCAAAACCAATCGACTCAGAAGACAGCTGGAAACTCCCACGGTGTCGAGGGTCCAGGACAAAGACTTCGGAAGGATCAATACCACCGGCGATATGGACCCATTCCACTCATTACTTGGTTCTTTGAGGAGTTCTTGAATTGCTACAATCGATGATGACCTTCTTGAAAGTGATGATGAAATCTTATCGGTTGGAGAAAGAAATGGGCCGAGGTTCAAGGCGAACAAGAACCTCGGCTGATCCACGGGAGCATACTAAATCACCGTGCTAGATGCCAATGATGACTCCTCTTCATCCACATGAATTTGCAGTTGATAATGTTCTCCCTCTCACTGAAGAGCGGCTTCGTTGATTGGATCACCAAGCATCAAGAAGGTTATATTAGGGGTCCTTGACACATTATGGGAACAACACTGGTAGCTGCGAGTTATCTTGATCTAAAATTTGAAGTACATGGTTTTGATGAAAATGTTCATGAGCATAGGGATCGATGTATGACAACATTCAGAAGCTGGATGAAAACATGGCTAAATTCCTAAACATCTTGATGTAGGAACCACGATAGATGAAATCAGGGAGTTTGTCAAAGACCCGGCCTCAACTCTAAAGTCTTTGGAGGCTCTTGAGGCGCACGAACAATCCTCAAACCTCGAAGCGCTCAACATGCTCGAGTCGCAAATGTTGAGGTCTTCCATCGATCAGGTCTCTTCAAGCTACATTGGACTCTATAAATCTGGTGATTCTAGTTTAACTCGGGCCTCGTCTTCTATGGCTTGGAATCTTGGTCCACGAATGATGGCCTTGGAATTATCTCATGCGAACTTGGATGCAAAGGTCCTTTGGTCTTCAAGAGATACTTGAGACATAAAGGCCATGATGGCTGAAATATCAGGCCTTCAAAGATCAAGCCCGGTCAGTCCCCTCGGCACCTACTCAACTCTTGCCCTCACTGGCCTTCTGACACGGTTGAGGGAGAAAATATATTTGAAGAAACTCCTCTTCCTGAGGGGAGGCGTAGACCACCGGTCTCAGCAGATCAAACATCATCATCGCCGGCACGGTCTCTGCGGTACCAATCTCATCACTACCTCGGCAACAACAGCGGTCTTAGCACCAATCATGACAACAACACCTCCCATCATTGCATCATCTTCCTCAGGACAAAACAAGGGCAAAAGCATCGCGACAACTACGAACTGAGAGGATTCCTACAAAATCGGTGACACGAATATCTCTTCACTCCTCAGCGGCTAACGAAACACCTTGCTAAAGAAGAGAGAAATTGAAACAAAGCGGAGGATGAAAAGACAAAGGAGGCATTGACCAAAGTGATTCTTAGAAATTTGAAAATGTGGGAATAGATGCAAGCAAGCTCAAAAATTCGAGCGGACGAAGTTCATGGAAGCTCGAGGCTGCTCAAATGGGTATGCAATGAAGCTCGGTATGAAGAAAAGAAAGCTGAAGCTCGGGCAAAGCGGAATTAAAGAATATAAGCTGGACAATGACCAGGCCGAAGGCTCTGAAAAAATCAGCGATGTCAAAATCATTCCCAACACCAAACCGTTGGCTATGAATGTCTCTGAGAGGGATGACAAAAGACACTTTGAAGTTCATGATCCATTAAAATTGGTGACTTTGGGATCACGAACTTGATGAACTTGGTTCGATCATTGGAAAGAAGCAAAACAAGGTGGTCGAGGTGATGAAGATGCTTAGCAAAAGATATGAAAGGCTAAGGGAAGCACCAACCCAGCGAAATTCAACATAGGGATCTCAACCCTGGCTTCAGCAAAAGGAAAAGAGTTTGATTTCCAACACGAAATCAAAGTACCTATTTGATGCAACGAGAAGCTGCTGAGGAGTAAAGTTTGTAAACTGTCTAGTGATTGAAGAGCACGAAGAGGGCTATTCCACATTGATGTCTCACGGGAACCACTGCATTTCAAAGATGGAGTGACATTGATCAGGTGGAGTGGTACGCAATGATGAGCTATATTCTGTGGCCTCTCGGATCAATCCCGGCAAGCGTCAGGTTCTGTCAAGACACGAATGCCAAGATCAGAGACCATCTGACGGGAAACACTCATCACCAAGAAAGTGAAGCTTGAAGCGGGTATCCATCGGATTGACATCATTTTGTTTTATCTTTTGTCCTAGCGATAGGAACTATATGTCGATCAATAAGCGATGTATGTTTTATTCATTTTCGGTGTTCCTTATTGTATTCATTAGTACATTGATTGTAAGAAGAAGCCTCTTGCTCACTTGCGATCAACCCTTAGGCTATTTGTATATCAAATAGGGAGGCTGTTGGGTTCGATGTACAAACCCCTTAATCTAGGATTTGAATAGAAAATAGCCCAAGTATTTAATCCGAACACTAATCAGTCCTGAGTGCATAGCCTCTCATGAGTCATCTTCGGGATACCGATGCGAAGGAGTCTCTCACTCGGTAAAGTAGGAACTTAATGGGTGAAGACTGGTCAAGAAGAAGATGATGGATTGATGGTGATGACAATAACTCACTGAATCCCTAAGATTCCTCTCAACTTCTTACTGAAGACAAGCTGAAGTAGAAGACCGAAGGATGTAAAGCTGAAGAAGCCGGGACAAGGCGGGGAAAGTTTGAATCGGATAAGGCGAAGTCCTTATCAACCAAAGTCAACTTTCACCGAATGGCAAAGATCAGGCTCATGTCATCGAGTTTAGGAAAGTAGTCTTGTCTCTTACCTAGAATAGTCTTTGTAACCGAGACAAAATACATGTTATTTTGTCTTACGTATGATGTCGGTTGTCACTTAGGAAGAGTCAAATATCATACATGTATAAATAGCATAAGAGATGGAGTGAAAAGATTAAGCTTGTGAATTGTAAAACACACATACGAAGCCATCTTTTCACTCCTCCAAATCAACTTAGTTCTGAGATAGCTCGGTGAGCTCTAAGAGTTGTGCTCGGACTTAGCCTGAGCTTAGAGAGGAATCACCCAACTTTGTCATTTCAATCCCAAGTACTATTCCACAAGTACTTGGGTACGTGTCTTTGTTGAATTATTTCTAATAAGAATATGACGTTGAAAATTACTAAGTGTGTTTTCTATATGTTAATTTCAGTCATAGTTCACTTTTAACTTGTTTTAAAACTGTTTTAAACGATAGTGAACGGGGAACAACAGTAAATATATACATTTCCAAGAGCTCCCACTTGGATATTTTTACAAAACGTGAAATGACATTGGTTAGCGTCTAGCAACACGCCAATGCCCCCGGTACAACTCGTGTATGGTTTTATGGAGAAAAACCAAGTTTGATGATTCATCATCATATTCATTCTTTTGTTTCTAATACCATGTTAATAAGAATATGGATCTCACTCATTTTTTAATTAACTATTATGTTTCTCGCTTTATGTGATTTATTAAGATTACCAATTCTTACGAACATATTCGGAAGACCTTGGGCATGGTCTGAAGCATCTTACAACCCTCTGGTCAGTAGTATTATACTTCAAAATGAATTTGAAGGAAGCAAATCCCATTTTGACTACAAGCAGGATTCTAAATTTCTTAACCTTAGAAACAACCCTTATAACTATCGATTCATTATAGCGTTAGATTCCAACATAAAAATGCACTACATCCATGACATATCTCTTGTATCTCATGTCAGAGGATAAATATCCATGATATACTTAATGATGAAGATCATAAAGTATCATCATGTGGGTGGAATAAGTCATATTCATTCATTGAATATCATCCGAAATTAGTCATGCTACGCATCAATATACTTTCAAGTATATTCTAACTAATACTCAAATTTGTCTTAATTCAATATCATTCCCATGTTATTGATCGACAGCGGACTATTTAGAATAACTTAAGTTATTCAAGATTTAAGCAATGCAAATATAGGACAACATCATAATAAATGAATAATAAACATAACAAATGCTATTTCATTTCAACCAGCAATGTTTCAATATCCTTTATCTAAAATACTTAGTCACGGATGGGCATGAAACTACTAGCTAAGCGAAGTCCAAACTTATCAGGAACAAATGATTAGTTTTTCACGGAGTAAGGCAACCGTTAAAAGGATCTTGCTAGGTTATCATGCGTGTGAACTTTGAGCAACTCAATTTCACCTATCTCGACTTGCTCTCGAACATAGTGATATTGACTAGGATAGTGTGCAGTTGCCCTTCATGACTCCAGGTTCATGGGCAAAAGTAATTGCGGTGAATTGTCACAATATACTTTAATAGGATTTTCTGTCGACGGCATAACACCAAGCCGAAACAAACTTCCTTATCAAAGCGGCTATGGCATTACTCGGGCAGCAGCTATGTACTCACTTTTACATGCTTGGAACATAGCAAGGTATTTATGCATTTCTTCTCTTCCAATCACAACACCTCCATTGATGATAAAAATGTAACGTTTGAACTTATTATCATCTTGTCACCTTCGGGATGCATCGCGATAACACCTTAACGAACGATTACGCTTCTAGATTTCCCCATACACTATGAACATATCTCTTGTAGCCCTAAGGTACTTGAGAATATGCTTAACAGCCGATCCGGTGAATTTCACCCGGATTACTGTTGATCCGGAAGCTAGTCAAGTTTTGAGCAACGCCACATAGGGCCATTGCATCGTGCAGCGTACATGATAGATCCTACGGCAGAAGCATAAGGAACTTTCTTCATCAGCGCTACCTCTGCAGGTGTTGAAATACGGCCGGCTACTCGAACCATGATTTACTTGCATTGGCAAAATCCTTCTTGGAATTTTGCATATTGGATATCTCTTCAATATTTTGTCAATGTAAGCACTTTTGAAACTTAAACCATTAGCGCCTTGATCTATCACGGTAGATCTTGATTCCGAAGTATATATGTAGCCCCGACCCCACAAGGTAAAGGATCACAAGTAATGGTGTCATATCAAAGCAAACATATAAACCAAAAGAAATCTTTAACATAAATATGGAAATAATCCAAGTCAAAAGACTTCAATACATAGGTCCCAGCGGAAAAAATAAACTCCAAATGAAATGTCTAAAGCATAAGTCTAAATGGCATCATAATATCAAAGCTAAATCTCTAAGGTAAGTCACTCGGCACTCATCCCAAAGCAATACCCAGCTCAATGCTTAGATACCCTGGCGGAAGAAAAGTCTTGGTGAGCTTACAAAGCCAGTGAACAGATATACAAGCAAAATGAATACGCTTGAAAATCGAATACGAAATAAAGTAAAAGAAACAGTGAAGTCATATTCATTTCAAAATAATTTAGAAATATAGAATAAGTTTTATAGTTTAACTACCTCGAAGCCCAGAACATATGCCATATCAGAAACATATTATAATCACATAAGGCAACATATTTGTAGGGGAGACCTACCAGTGTTATGAAGGACGTGCATACGGCATGTCATCAGATAACAAATAACAAATAATATATGGCATATAACAGATCTAGGATGCATCCATACGCCCCACAGACAAATATTCATAACATAATTCAAATTGAGCTCATACAGATACGAAAGGGCGTGGCAGAACATCACTCTCTGCCCTAGAGTCATGTCGAGAAAGTGCATTTGCGACACGGACATGGAACCCCCATGACTAGTTATATTTGGCTTGGGTGTCAACTATCAGAAATCAAATAAGAATGTCATAAATGACATAGATCATATTTATCAGAAAATCATTCATCTTTCCAAAATCATAGTTTTCATATCAGATAGTTCAAAAATCAGATGTTTTATAATTCAGAAATCAAAGTTCAGATAAGCAACAGCTCGAATAATCACATTAGGGTTCATAGCAAAGGTTTAGGAAATCCTAATATGATATCGAAAAGAAAACTTCATACGAAACCTTCTTGAAAAGGTCAGAATATCCGTTACCTTATTCGAAAGCAAAAGATCAAAGAAGAGACGAAAACAAAGGATTACTCCTCTTCACGAACCTATAGACATCAAGCGATTAAGTCCAAGTTATTAATGATTCCATAATCGTCAAAATGATCTTTTAAATATTTGGTATCCATAATTAGTAATCTTTATACTTTAGGGTTTATTAATAAGTCTTAAGTATTTTATAATTAATGTTGTCGATTAGGGTTCGTTATATCATTTATTAAAGTCTAAGTTAAATGAGAAAATAGTTTTATAAGTTATAACTCACACATGAAATAACACTTACTATATTTAGCTTAAACCCTAATATACTCTTATTTACGTTCTAGGGTTTCTTACTCTTTAATATCTCATTAATATGCATTCATTACATGTTACGTCTTAATGACTCTCCACTTAACCTAATACGTGATTAACCTTCTTTACTTTTACTCTTTATCATACACGTTTTTGATTTCATGTGACCATACGTTATTAGGGTTTTGTATACCTACACGCTTAACATATTAAACTAGGGTTTATATTTACGTACCCATACTTATTTATTACCGTCTAAATCTCATATACACTTATTCGGTTCAATTAGGGTTTCGGCTAGCATGTTTTATACAAGACCTAGCTCATCGAAACATTACATATTCAAGTTACATGTTTTAATATTCCATTCGAACTCATGCATGTCTCGGTCCACTCATGCATGTCTCGGCTCACATTAGTTCAACATATACATGACCCGATTCAATATTACTTATCACCTACACGTTCCTTATCAATCATACGCTTAATATAAATTAGGGTTTCTAGTTTTCCTTTGTTACCACTCTGGCCCAAAACAAAGAAAAGAAAGCGACAAATCAAAATATCTCGACATATACATGCAAGGTATGTTAAAGGAAGATGAATAAACGATATACCTTCACTTGAATAAGAAAAATCGACACCAAGGTGTGTTAGGAATTCTCGGCCGAGCAAAGAAAAAAGAAAAGGAGAGGCAAAACTAGGGTTCCAATTAAGTGATTATGTGTTGTATTTATAGTTGTAGTATTTGAGTTAGATTAGGAAAGTGATTGGGTTTGGGTTGGCTTGGATCCCACCGAAAACACACCCACAAACAAATGGGCCGGCCCCCCCTCTCCTTGGCTCACAGAACACAAACAAACATCCTCTTGGGCTTAGGCTTGGCGCAAAACAAAACAAATGACACAAGTCCAAACGGCCCAACTTATTAGCGAAACATTTACTTCCCGTGTACCAAAGTCATCCACGAAATTATATTCGTTAAGTTTTTATTTATTAGGTTTTTTAATTTCCGTACTTTATTATAAACGAGTTTTACGTATTTTATTATTCTTGGTTCCAAGGGTATTTTAGTCTTTTTATAGGTTTTAGATTTTGAGGTTTACAATTCTTCCCTCTAAAAAAAAATTTTGTCTCGAAAATTGAATGAAACAACTTGATAACGAAGCGAAATGAGAACATACCAAACTATTCAAAGAAATGCGGATAACTTGCACCTCGACTCGGTTTCCCAAGTAGCCTCACGTTGGGATGATTTTCCAAAGAATCTTAGCGAATGGAATGACTTTATTCCTCATAACTCTTTCTTGTCTTTCCAGATAAACTTCTGTTCTTGGATAAAGACATATCGAATTGAATTTGATCAAACGGATAAGAAGCAACGTGTAACGGATGATAATTGTATCCCCTTAAAGTGATACATGAAACGTCATGAACATGCGATAACGAGGAAGTGCTAAACGATACGAAACTTCTCCTATACGTTCCAAAATCTCAAATGGTCCAATAAATCGAGGACTAAGCTTGCCCTTGATTCCAAAACGTTTCACACCTCTAAGCGGCGAAACTTTCAAAAACACTCGATCTCCAACCCGAATTCTAAATCCGACGATGCTTATCGGCATAACTTTTCGGCGAGACCTAGCTTCCTTCAATTTCTCTCTACAACAGCGACTACTTTCTCATTAGTGATCTCGATCATTTCGGTCCTTCAATCAACGCTCCTACTTCATCCCAACAAATAGGTGCTCTACATTTCCTTCCATAAAGAAGTTCAAACGGTTCCGCCTTAATGCTAGCACCAAGTTGTTATAAGCAAACTCTACTAAACACAAATATTCATCCCAACTGCCAGTCCATTCTAAAGCACAAGCCCTTAGCATATCTTCTAAGGTCTGTATAGTCCTCTCTGACTGACCATCTGTTTGAGGATGAAATGCCGTACTAAAATTAAGTCAGTACCCCAAGCTTCTGCAAACCCTTCGAAACGAGAAGTAAACGCGGATCTCTATCGGACACAATAGATGTCGGAGTACCATGAAGTCTAACGATCTCTTGCTGAAAAATCTCCGCCAATTTACCAATACCATAATCCTTCCTGATTGGCAAGAAATGGCGATTTGGTTAGTCGATCAACAACCACCCAAATCGCATCATGCTTCTTCCTAGTAAGAGGTAATCCAGTCACAAAATCCATAGATATCTTATCCCACTTCCATGTTGGAATCTCAATGGCGTAACAATCCACTAGCCCTTTGATGTTCAATCTTCACTTGCGACAAATCATACACCGACACAAACGTCGCCACATCTTGTTTCATGCCGTTCCACCAAATGCTTCAATCATACATCTTGGTAGAACCGGGATGAATAGTGAAAGAGAACTATGAGCTTCAGTCATAACTTTCTCGAAGTACTGATCATTGGGAACACAAAGCCTATCTCCATACCACACAATCCGTCATTATCAACCTTAAACTCCGTTTGCTTACCTTCTTCAACATTTTTGCTCGGCCCACAGCTGCGATCATCTTTCTGAGCTTCTTTGATTTGCAGTATAAGGTTCGACTCCACCTTCACACTAGCCCAGTATCCATCAAAACCTCGTACACACAACTCAACATCCAAACTCTCTAAATCCGCAAAATCCTAGGCTCAATCTTGATACTCGCAAGAATGCCGATTCCGGCTAAGTGCGTCAGCAACTACGTTAGCCTTACGGATGGTCTGAATGTTAGTGTCATAATCTTTAAGAAGTTCTAACCATCTTCTTTGTCTCATATTAAGTTCCTTCTGAGTGAAAATATATTTGAGACTCTTATGATCAGTGAATACATCACACGCCTCTCCATACAAATAATGCCTCCAGATCTTCAACGCAAACACCACCGCAGCTAACTCAAGATCATGAGTTGGGTAGTTCTCCTCATAAGGTTTTAGCTGCCTCGAAGCATAAGCTATTACCTTTCCATGTTGCATCAAAACACAACCTAATCCCTTCTTAGATGCATTTGTAGATTTGAAATCCTCCGATCAGTTGGAAGAGTCAAAATAGGAGCCGACACCAATCTCCGTTTCAATTCTTCAAAACTCTTCTCTCGTTCATCCGTCCATACAAACTTTTCACTTTCCTCATCAGTTGGGTTAAAGGCAAAGCTAGACGAGAGAAACCTTCAACAAAACGTCTATAGTAACCAGCAAGTCCAAGAAAACTCCCGACCTCAGTCACTGTCGTAGGTCTTGGCCATTTAGTGATAGCCTCAACTTTAGCGGATCCATGGTTTATACCATCAGCTGATACGATATGACCAAGGAAAGCAACTTGTCTCAACCAAAATTCACACTTCGAAAATTTGGCGTACAACTTCTTCTTCCTCAGAATCTCCAAACCTATCCGGAGATGTTTGCTCATACTCTTCGACTTAGAGTAAACTAAGATGTCGTCGATGAAGACAATAACGAACTTGTCGAGAAACTCATGGAAAACACGATTCATCAGGTCCATAAACACAGCAGGCGCATTAGTCAATCCAAAAGGCATAACGAGAAATTCGTAATGACCATATCGGTACAAGCGCGGTCTTAGGAACATCTTGATCCCTCCACGTAACTGATGGTAGCCAGACCTCTGGTCAATCTTCGAAAAGAACTTAGCTCCTTGCAGTTGATCAAACAAATCGTCTATACGCGGCAAAGGATAACGGTTACGAATAGTAATACGATTGAGTTCACGATAGTCGATACATAGACGCATGCTTCCATCCTTTTTCTTCACAAACAAGACAGTGCACCCATGGAGAAACACTAGGGCGAATAAATCCACTTTCTATCATCTCTTGCAGTTGTTCCTTCAACTCCTTCAGTTCTACAGGTGCCATACGATACGGGCAGCCGAAATCGGTTCAGCACGAATTAACTTTCGCTAAACTCAACTTCTCGAGCTGGGGGAAATCCAGGGAGTTCATCCGGAAAAACGTCAGCAAATTCGCAAACAACCGAAAGACTATCAATGTTAGGACTCTCCAAAGATGTATCCTTAACAGATGCTAGAAAACCTTGGCACCCATGAGCAATCATGATTCGTGCCTTCATAGCGGAAATGAGCTTAACAGATTTAAGGGGTTGAGAACCATAATAAACGAATTCAGGATGTTTTACGTCTCCAAAGATCACCGTTCTAGCATGGCAGTCGATTGAAGCTCTATGGTAAGCCAACCAATCCATACCTAGAATGATATCAAAGTCGACCATATTGAGAGGATACAGATTTGCAAAGCGAATACGATCATCAAAACGAAGAGGACACTCGACATATTTACGATCAATGATCACATGATTTTTCATAGGCGTCGAAATCGATAAGTGATTTGTTAACGGTTTGGGCTTCATATTAAGTTTCTTAGCAGATGTGACAGATATAATAGAGTGTGTGGCGCCAGTATCAAATAAAACGAAGACAGCAAAATCATCAATGAAAAGAGTGCCTGTAATGGTACCTGAAGTTCGCTCCGCGATTACGGTAGTAGCGAGACACGTCCAGTAGTAGTTGGCTTGATGTAGTTTTCGAGCTGTCGGATTCTTCTTAGGGCAATCTTTAATCTTGTGAGTAGTGGAACCACAACCAAAACATCCACCAGTGGCAAACCTGCCCTGGATGAGCCTTTCCACAAGTAGTACAAATAGGTGGGGGTGGCAAAACTTGGTGTCTCTGTGACTAGAAGATCTGACGCACGACCCGATTCGTTCCTCTAGTGCTGATCCTGTTGTAGCGCTTGGTTATTGTTACCTTGGTTCTGACGATCACTTCCATTCCTACCAGCATTCCTATTATCTTGACCCCTCGTCTCAGAACGTCCAGTGTCAACATTCCTTCGTGACCCGGATCATAACTCCTATCCACATGACCTCTCGAATCATAACTCCTACCAGAGTTTCCCTTATAGTCATTGCCTTGAGTCCTACCTTTAATCCGATCACCATCCGATTACGCGTTAGAACCGAAACCTCATGGAAGATCTCAATGTTACGAGCCGCATCATTACGGTAGGCCCATTCTCATACTCAATATTAAGCAATCGGTCAACACCCACTTCTTGGTCCCCAGAAGTGCTAGCGGCCTACCATCTCCAGCAATCACTCCAACAAAACTCACCAACCTCATAAACCTACTCATGTACTCATTAGAGGTCTCATTATCAAACTGGTAGATCGCCTGATAATCCCTCTCATACCTTTCTTTGCTCAGCATCGGGGAAGTACGGTTGTAGAAGATAGTCCGAAACTTCGGTCAAGTACAAGTCACAGCAAAAGCATCACCTCCTCTTGCTTGTTTCAATGCTTTCCACCAACTCAAAGCATCACCTTCAAATTTGAATGAAGCCAGCGAGTCTTAAACCCGTCTCCACAACAGTACTTCAAACGGCTTCTCAATATGGTGATCCAGTCCTCGGCCTCAGTAGGATTAGCAGCAGTGCTAAACGAAAGAGGCTTCACTACTTAAAGCGCTCGATCCAAGTATGAATACCGACGGGTTGATTTCCTCCACCACTACCTGAAGCACCATTCCGATTACGAATGTTGTTGATCACTGCTCCATCATCTCAGGGTGTAGTCAAACCAGGGAAAAGAGGTTGAGAGCATTCTTAATCGCAGCATCCATGTGGGGAGCATCATCGTCCCCTCCCGAGTTACGTTACGGCGAGTTTGAACCATCTGAATGATATCCAAACGATTAGCAAAATGAACAAAGGTGAGATACGAAATAGAAACACGAAGGAATCCTAAAGTCTACCCAAATCCTCACAGGTCAAATCCTAAGTTCTAAAGTCTGAACAGGCTCCATATGTCACAGGTCGACTACAAGTCGTAAACCGGGCTCTGATGCCATAAATTGTAACGCCCCGACCCCACAGGGTAAAGGAATCACAAGTAATGGTGTCATATCAAAGCAAACATATAAACCAAAAGAAATCTTTAACATAAATATGGAAATAATCCAAGTCAAAAGCCTTCAATACATAGGTCAGCAGGAAAAATAAACTCCAAATGAAATGTCTAAAGCATAAGTCTAAATGGCATCATAATATCAAAGCTAAATCTCTAAGGTAAGTCCACTCAGCACTCATCCCAAAGCAATACCTAGCTCCAATGCTTAGATACACCGCGGAAGAAAAGTCGGTTGAGCTTACAAAGCCAGTGAACAGATATACAAGCAAAAATGAATACGAAACGAAAATCGAATACGAAATAAAGTAAAAGAAAACAGTGAAGTCATATTCATTTCAAAAGATAATTTCAGAAATATCAGAATAAGTTTTATAGTTTAACTACCTCGAAGCCCAGAACATATGCCATATCAGAAACATATTATAATCACATAAGGCAACATATTTGTAGGAGACCTACGAGTTATGAAGGACGTGCATGCACGCAGCATCAATCATCAGATAACAAATAACAAATAATATATGGCATATAAGGATCTAGGATGCATCCATACGCCCCACAGACAAATATTCATAACATAATTCAAATTGAGCTCATACAGATAACAGAAAGGGACGTGGCAGAACATCACTCTACTGCCCTAGAGTCATGTCAGAAAGTGCATTTGCTGACACGGACATGGAACCCCCATGACTAGTTATATTTGGCTTGGGTGTCAACTATCGAATCAAATAAGAATGTCATAAGACATAGATCATATTATCAGAAAATCATTCATCTTTCCAAAATCATAGTTTTCATATCAGATAGTTCAAAAATCAGATGTTTTATAATTCAGAAATCAAAGTTCAGATAAGCAACAGCTCGAATAATCACATTAGGGTTCATAGCAAAGGTTTAGGAAATCCTAATATGATATCGAAAAGAAAACTTCATACGAAACCTTTTGAAAAGGTCAGAATCCGTACCTTATTCGAAAGCAAAAGATCAGCGAAAGACGAAAACAAAAGGATTACTCCCTCTTCACAGAACCTATAGACATCAACGGTCGTCCAAGTTATTAATGATTCCATAATCGTCAAAATGATCTTTTAAATATTTGGTATCCATAATTAGTAATCTTTATACTTTAGGGTTTATTAATAAGTCTTAAGTATTTTATAATTAATGTTGTAGATTAGGGTTCGTTATATCATTTATTAAAGTCTAAGTTAAATGAGAAAATAGTTTTATAAGTTATAACTCACACATGAAATAACACTTACTATATTTAGCTTAAACCCTAATATACTCTTATTTACGTTCTAGGGTTTTACTCTTAATATCTCATTAATATGCATTCATTACATGTTACGTCTTAATGACTCTCCACTTAACCTAATACGTAATTAATAACCTTCTTTACTTTTACTCTTTATCATACGTTTTTTGATTTCATGTGACCATACGTTATTAGGGTTTTGTATACCTACACGCTTAACATATTAAACTAGGGTTTATGTTTACGTACCCATTACTTATTTATTACACGTCTAAATCTCATATACACTTATTCGGTTCAATTAGGGTTTCGGCTAGCATGTTTTATACAAGACCTAGCTCATCGAAACATTACATATTCAAGTTACATGTTTTAATATTCCATTCGAACTCATGCATGTCTCGGTCCACTCATGCATGTCTCGGCTCACATTAGTTCAACATATACATGACCCGATTCAATATTACTTATCACCTACACGTTCCTTATCAATCATACGCTTAATATAAATTAGGGTTTCTAGTTTTCCTTTGTTACCACCTCTCGGCCCAAAACAAAAAGAAAAGAAACGCGACAAATCAAATATATCTCGACATATACATGCAAGGTATGTTAAAGGAAGATGAATAAACGATATACCTTCACTTGAATAAGAAAAATCGACACCAAGGTGTGTTTTGGGAATTCTCGGCGAGCAAAGAAAAAGAAAAGAGAGGCAAACTAGGGTTCCAATTAAGTGATTATGTGTTGTATTTATAGTTGTAGTATTTGAGTTAGATTAGGAAAGTGATTGGGTTTGGGTTGGCTTGGATCCAACCGAAAACACACACACAAACAAATGGGCTTGGCCCCCTCCTCCTTGGCTCACACGAACACAAACAAACATCCTCTTGGGCTTAGGCTTGGCGCAAAACAAAACAAATGACACGAGTCCAAACGGCCCAACTTATGCGAAAACATTTACTTCCTTCGTCGTACCAAAGTCATCCACGAAATTATATTCGTTAAGTTTTTATTTATTAGGTTTTTAATTTCCGTACTTTATTATAAAGAGTTTACGTATTTTATTATTCTTGGTTCCAAGGGTATTTTAGTCTTTTATAGGTTTTAGATTTTTCAGGTTTTACAATTCTTCCCCTCTAAAAAAAATTTTCGTCCTCGAAAATTGAATGAAACAACGATAACGAAACGAAATGAGAACATACCAAACTATTCAAAGAAATGCGGATAACTTGCATGGAACTCCTCGGTTTCCCAAGTAGCCTCACGTTCAGGATGATTTTCCAAAGTCTTACGAATGGAATGACTTTATTCCTCATAACTCTTTCTTGTCTTTCCAGATAAACTCGGTTCTTGAGATAAAGACATATCGGATTGAATTTGATCAAACGGATAAACAGCGTGTAGCGGATGATAATTGTATCCTTAAAATTACATGAAAAGCGTCATGAACATGCG
Source organism: Chrysanthemum makinoi (assembly GCA_910596185.1). NCBI lineage: Eukaryota > Viridiplantae > Streptophyta > Magnoliopsida > Asterales > Asteraceae > Chrysanthemum > Chrysanthemum makinoi. The sequence goes on along the minus strand of OU343222.1, from coordinate 289,788,591 downwards.
ATAAGCGGCGGAAGTGCTAAACGATCTGAAACTTCTCCTATACGTTCCAAAATCAAATGGTCAATAAATGGGGACTAAGCTTGCCCCTTGATTCCAAAGCGTTTCACACCTCTAAGCGAAACTTTCAAAAACACTCGATCTCAACGAAATTCTAAATCACGACGATGCTTTCGGCATAACTTTTCGGCGAGACCTAGCTTCCTTCATTTCTCTCAAGCCACAGCTACTTTCTCATTAGTGATCTCGATCATTTCCGGTCCTTCATCAACGCTCACCTACTTCATCCCAGCAAATAGGTGCTCTACATTTCCTTCCATAAAGAAGTTCAAACGCGTTACGCCTTAATGCTAGCATGCCAACTGTTGTTATAAGCAAACTCTACTAAACATAAATATTCATCCCAACTGCCAGTCCATTCTAAAGCACAAGCCCTTAGCATATCTTCTAAGGTCTGTATAGTCCTCTGACCTGACCATGTTTGAGGATGAAATGCGTACTAAAATTAAGTCGAGTACCCCAAGCTTTCTGCAAACCCTTCGAGCGAGAAGTAAAGCAGCGGATCTCTATCGGACACAATAGATGTCGGAGTACCATGAAGTCTAACGATCTCTTGCTGAAAAATCTCCGCCAATTTACCAATACCATAATCCTTTCTGATTGGCAAGAAATGAGCAGATTTGGTTAGTCGATCACAACCACCCAAATCGCATCATGCTTCTTCTAGTAAGAAATCCAGTCACAAAATCCATAGATATCTTATCCCACTTCCATGTTGGAATCTCCAATGGCTGTAACAATCCACTAGCCCTTTGATGTTCAATCTTCACTTGCGACAAATCATACCTTCGACACAAACGTCGCCACATCTTGTTTCATGCCGTTCCACCAAAAATGCGCTTCAAATCCTATACATCTTGGTAGAACCAGGATGAATAGTGAAAAGAGAACTATGAGCTTGTCATAACTTTCTCACGAAGTACTGATCATTGGGAACACAAGCCTATCTCCATACCACACAATATCCGGTCATTATCAACCTTAAACTCCGTTTGCTTACCTTCTTCAACATTTTCTTTCGGCCCATTTCAGCGCCGTCATCTTTCGAGCTTCTTTGATTTGCGATTATAGGTTCGACTCCACCTTCATACTACCCGGTATCCATCAAAACCTCGTACACACAACTCAACATCCAAACTCTCTAAATCACGCAAAATTCTAGGCTCAATCTTGATACTTTGAGAATGCACGATTTCAGGCTAAGTGAAGTAAACTACGTTAGCCTTACCGGATGATGCTGAATGTTAGTGTCATAATCTTTAAGAAGTTCTAACCATCTTCTTTGTCTCATATTAAGTTCTTACGGTGAAAATATATTTGAGACTCTTATGATGAATACATCACCGCCTCTCCATACAAATAATGCCTCCAGATCTTCAACGAAACACCACCGCTGATAACTCAAGATCATGAGTTGGGTAGTTCTCCTCATAAGGTTTTAGCTGCCTCGAAGCATAAGCTATTACCTTTCCATGTTGCATCAAAACACAACCTAATTCTTTCTTAGATGCATCATTTGTAGATTTGAAATCCTCCTGATCCAGTTGGAAGAGTCAAAATAGGAGCCGACACCAATCTCCGTTTCAATTCTTCAAAACTCTTCTCTCGTTCATCCGTCCATACAAACTTTTCACCTTTCTCATCGGTTGGGTTAAAGGCAAAGCTAGACAGAGAAACCTTCAACAACGTCTATAGTAACCGGCAAGTCCAAGAAAACTCCGACCTCATCCAGCATGCGTAGGTCTTGGCCATTTAGTGATAGCCTCAACTTTAAGCGGATCCATGGTTTATACCATCGGTGATACGATATGACCAAGGAAAGCAACTTGTCTCAACCAAAATTCACGCCGAATTTGGCGTACAACTTCTTCTTTCTCAGAATCTCTAAAACTATCCGGAGATGTTGCTCATGCTCCTCTTGGACTTAGAGTAAACTAAGATGTAAATCGATGAAGACAATAACGAACTTGTCGAGAAACTCATGGAAAACACGATTCATCGGGTCCATAAACACGGCGCATTAGTCAAACCAAAAGGCATAACGAGAATTCGTAATGACCATATCTGTACGAAGCAGCGGTCTTAGGAACATCTTGATCCACTGCGTGCTGATGGTAGCGGACACCTCAGTCAATCTTGAAAAGAACTTAGCTCCTTGCGATTGATCAAACAAATCGTCTATCAGCGGCAAAGGATACGGTTCTGAATAGTAATACGATTGAGTTCACGATATCGATACATAGAGCGCTTCCTTCTTCTTCACAAACAAGGCAAGTGCACCCCATGGAGAAACACTAGGGCGAATAAATCCACTTTCTATCATCTCTTGCAGTTGTTCCTTCAACTCCTTCAGTTCTACAGGTGCCATACGATCACGGAGCCTTGGCCGGTTGGCACCGGAATTAACTCAATGCTAAACTCAACTTCCGGGAAAATCGAGGGGAGTTCATCGAAAAACGTCGGCAAATTAGCAAACAACAGAAAGACTATCAATGTTAGGACTCTCCAAAGATGTATCCTTAGCGGATGCTAGAAAACCTTGGCACCCATGAGCAATCATGATTGTTGCCTTCATAGCGGAAATAAACTAATTTAAGGGGTTGAGAACCATAATAAAATTGAGGATGTTTTACGTCTCCAAGATCACCGTTCTAGCATGGCGGTCGATTGAAGCTCATGGTAAGCCAACCAATCCATACCTAGAATGATATCAAAGTCGACCATATTGAGAGGATCTGAGATTTGCAAAGCGAATCACGATCATCAAGCGAAGAGGACACTCGACATATTTACGATCAATGATCACATGATTTTTCATAAGTAAATCGTCGATAAGTGATTTGTTAACGGTTTGGGCTTCATATTAAGTTTCTTAGCGGTGTGACGAGATATAATAGAGTGTGTGGCGCAGTATCAAATAAACGAAGACAACAAAATCATCAATGAAAAGAGTGCCGTAATGGTACACGAAGTTACGCTCCTTTGATTACGAGTAGTAGCATAGAACCGTCCGGTAGTAGTTGTGGCTTGATGTAGTTTCGAGGAATGGGATTCTTCTTAGGGCAATCTTTAATCTTGTAGTAGTGGAACCACACCAAAACATCCACGATGGCCTTGAAACTGCCACGGATGAGCCTTTCCACAAGTAGTACAAATAGGTGGGGGGTGGCAAAACTTGGTGTCCTCTGTGACTAGAAGATCTGGCCACGACCACGATTCGTTCCTCTAATTTGGTGATCCCTGTGTACTGGCGGTTATTGTTACCTTGGTTCGGCGATCACTTCCATTCGGCATTCTATTATCTTGACCCTCGTCTCAGGCGTCCGTGTCAACATTCCTTCAGTGACCCGGTGATCATAACTCCTATCCATGACCTCTCTCGAATCATAACTCCTACCGAGTTTCCGCATAGTCATTGCCTTGAGTCCTACCTTGAATCGATCACCATCGCGATTACGCGTTAGTTGAAACCTCGCGTGGAAGATCTCAATGTTACGAGCGCATCATTACAGGCGACACATTCTCATACTCAATATTAAGCAATCGGTCCAACACCCACTTCGGTCACTTGAAGTGCTTAGCTTGGCCTACCATCTCCGGCAATCACTCCAACAAAACTCACCAACCTCATAAACCTACTCATGTACTCATTAGAGGTCTCATTATCAAACTGGTAGATCGCCTGATAATCCCTCTCATTACCTTTCTTTGCTTTCGGCATCAGGGAAATGTAATTTGTAGAAGATAGTCCGAACTTCGGTCCAAGTACAAGTCCGCAGCAAAGCATCACCTCCTCTTGCTTGTTTCAATGCTTTCCACCAACTCAAAGCATCACCTTCCAATTTGAATGAAGCCAAACGAGTCTTAAACCGTCTCCACACCCGATTACTTCAACGGCTTCTCAATATGAGTGATCCAGTCCTCGGACTCCGGTAGGAGTAGCGGCGTTAACTAAGCGAAAGAGGCTTCACTTACCGCTTTTTCGATCAAGTATGAATACCGAGCGGGTTGATTTCCTCCACCACTACCCGAAGCACCATTACGATTCTACGATATTTGTTGATCACATGCATCATCTCGGGTGTAGTCAAACCAGGGAAAAGAGAGTTGAGAGCATTATGATCGCAGCATCCATGTCGGGAGCATCATCGTCCCTCCCGAGTTACCGTTACGGCGAGTTTGAACCATCGAATGATATCCAAACGATTAGCAAAATGAACAAAGGTGAGATAAAATAGAAACAGAAGGAATCCTAAAGTCTACCCAAATCCTCACAGGTCAAATCCTAAGTTCTAAAGTCTCAAAACCTAGGCTCCATATATCACCGAGGTCCTGACTACAAGTATTAAACACTGGCTCGATGCCATAAATTGTAACGCCCCGAACCCACAAGGGTAAAGGAATCACAAGTAATGGTGTCATATCAAAGCAAACATATAAACCAAAAGAAATCTTTAACATAAATATGGAAATAATCCAAGTCAAAAGCCTTCAATACATAGGTCCCAAGGAAAAATAAACTCCAAATGAAATGTCTAAAGCATAAGTCTAAATGGCATCATAATATCAAAGCTAAATCTCTAAGGTAAGTCCACTCAGCACTCATCCCAAAGCAATACCCAGCTCAATGCTTAGATACGCCGTGAAGAAAGAAAAGTCTTGAGCTTACAAAGCCAATTGAACGGATACAAGCAAAATGAATACGAAGCGAAAATCGAATCTGAGAAATAAAGTAAAAGAAAACAGTGAAGTCATATTCATTTCAAAAGATAATTCGAAATATCGAATAAGTTTTATAGTTTAACTACCTAAAGCCGGAACATATGCCATATCGAAACATATTATAATCACATAAGGCAACATATTTGTAGGGAGACCTACGGAGTTATGAAGGCGTGCATACGCAGCGGCATCAATCATCGGATAACAAATAACAAATAATATATGGCATATAGCAGATCTAGGATGCATCCATAAGCCCATGAACAAATATTCATAACATAATTCAAATTGAGCTCATACGGATAACAGAAAGGGGCGTGGCGAGAACATCACTCTATTGCCTAAAGTCATGTCGAGAAAGTGCATTTCGACACGGACATGGAACCCCATGACTAGTTATATTTGGCTTGGGTGTCAACTATCGAATCAAATAAGAATGTCATAAATGACATAGATCATATTTATCAGAAAAATCATTCATCTTTTCAAAATCATAGTTTTCATCGAGATAGTTCAAAAATCAGATGTTTTATAATTAGAAATCAAAGTTAGATAAGCAACACTGAATAATCACATTAGGGTTCATAGCAAAGGTTAGGAAATCTAATATGATATCGAAAAGAAAACTTCATCGAAACCTTTCTTGAAAAGGTCAGTATATCCGTACCTTATTCGAAAGCAAAAGATCAAAAAGCGAGAAAGGCGAAAACAAAGGATTACTCCTCTTCACGGAACCTATAGACATCAACGGTCGTCCAAGTTATTAATGATTCCATAATCGTCAAAATGATCTTTTAAATATTTGGTATCCATAATTAGTAATCTTTATACTTTAGGGTTTATTAATAAGTCTTAAGTATTTTATAATTAATGTTGTAGATTAGGGTTCGTTATATCATTTATTAAAGTCTAAGTTAAATGAGAAAATAGTTTTATAAGTTATAACTCACACATGAAATAACACTTACTATATTTAGCTTAAACCACAATATACTCTTATTTACGTTCTAGGGTTTCTTACTCTTTAATATCTCATTAATATGCATTCATTACATGTTACGTCTTAATGACTCTCCACTTAACCTAATACGTAATTAATAACCTTCTTTACTTTTACTCTTTATCATACCGCGTTTTTGATTTCATGTGACCATACGTTATTAGGGTTTTGTATACCTACACGCTTAACATATTAAACTAGGGTTTATGTTTGCATTACCCATTACTTATTTATTACACGTCTAAATCTCATATACATATTCGGTTCAATTAGGGTTTCATTAGCATGTTTTATACAAGACCTAGCTCATGAGCATTACATATTCAAGTTAATGTTTAATATTCCATTCGAACTCATGCATGTCTCGGTCCACTCATGCATGTCTCGGCTCACATTAGTTCAACATATACATGACCCGATTCAATATTACTTATCACCTACACGTTCCTTATCAATCATACGCTTAATATAAATTAGGGTTTCTAGTTTTCCTTTGTTACCACCTCTCGGCCCAAAACAAAAAGAAAAGAAACGCGACAAATCAAATATATCTCGACATATACATGCAAGGTATGTTAAAGGAAGATGAATAAACGATATACCTTCACTTGAATAAGAAAAATCGACACCAAGGTGTGTTGGGAATTCTCGGCCGAGCAAAAGAAAAAAAAAAAGGAGAGGCAAAACTAGGGTTCCAATTAAGTGATTATGTGTTGTATTTATAGTTGTAGTATTTGAGTTAGATTAGGAAAGTGATTGGGTTTGGGTTGGCTTGGATCCAACCGAAAACACACACACAAACAAATGGGCTTGACCCCCCCTCTTAGCTCCTGGCTCACAACACAAACAAACATCCTCTTGGGCTTAGGCTTGGCGCAAAACAAAACAAATGACACGAGTCCAAACGGCCCAACTTATTAGCGAAACATTTACTTCCTTAATTATCGTACCAAAGTCATCCACGAAATTATATTCGTTAAGTTTTTTTATTTATTAGGTTTTAAGTACTTTATTATAAACGAGTTTTACGTATTTTATTATTCTTGGTTCCAAGGGTATTTTAGTCTTTTATAGGTTTTAGATTTTTCAGGTTTTACAATATATGCTGCTTCCCCTAAGTCCTTCATCGAAAAACATTTACCAAGATAGGCTTTCACCTCATTTAGACTTGGTATATGATTTCCTATGATTAATATGTCATCGACATACAGAACAAGGAAAGTAACATGACTCCCACTAGCTTTGGGATATACACATGGCTCGCCGGTCAAGATTTGAGTAAATCCAAAACTTTTGATTTCCCCATCGAATCTTTTATTCCATTACTGTGATGCTTGCTTCATCATAAATGGACCTCTTAAGCTTGCATAGGGTTAGGAAACAATGGATTCACAAACCCTTCCGGCTGTGCCATATAGATGTCTTCATCTAGACGGCCATTTAGAAAAGCGGTTTTGACATCCATTTGCCAAATCTCATAGTCATAGTGTGCAACTATAGCTATGAGAATCCTAATAGCTCTAATGTCCGCTACAGGAGAGAATGTCTCCTCGTAGTCAATGCCATAGGTTTGAGTAAAACCTTTAGCCACTAGACGAGCCTTGTAGGTGTGTACATTGCCATCCATGTCAGTTTTCTTCTTGAAGATCCACTTACTTCCAACGATTTTTGCATTGGGAGGAAGGTCAACTTCAATCCAAACTTCATTATCTTTCATGGATTGCATTTCCCCATTCATAGCAATCTGCCATTTATCCTTTTCAGGATCAGCCATGGCAACCTTATAGTTGGCAGGTTCATTAAGATCCCCAACCATATTTTCCTCCACCTCTATGTTAAGACATAGACGATCAGGTGCCGATATAGTCCTTTCAGACCTACGAATGGGAACAACTTCCGGAGGAGCACCTAAGCTTTCAGGTTCTTCTTGAAGTTGGCTAGTATTTTAGAAGGTGTTGTATCTTCTTGATCATATTCCAGATCATATACTCTCCCACCGAGTTCTTGAGATGAGATTCCTTTCAAATCTCCATACCTAACACAGACTTTATTCTCACTTGGGTAGTAAAAGTAGTAACCCATAGTTTCCTTAGGGTATCCTAAAAGATACATACAGATCGGCTTGGAGCTTATGGTGTGTCACGTTTAACAAACGCTTCACATCTCCAGACCTTTAAGTAAGAAAAGTTGGGAGCTTTTTCATCCATATTTCATATGGAGTTTTAACAACCTTCTTTGTTGGAACCATATTCAAAATGCGAATAGCAGTTTCAAGGGCATAATCCCAAAAGTAAAAGGTAGAGTCGTAAGTTCAAACATTGATCGTACCATGTCAAGTAAGTTACGATTTCTCCTTTCAGATACACCATTTTGTTGTGGAGTATAAGGGATGTGAGTTCTTTGGATAATTCCACACTCAGCTAAGTAATCTTTGAACTCTTGACTTATATACTCACCACCTCTATCGGATCGAAGAGCTTTAATCTTCTTACCGAGTTGTAATTCTACTTCACTTTTGAAAACCTTAAATGTTTCAAAGACTTCATGTTTATGTTTAAGTAAATAAACATAACCATAACGACTGAAATCATCCGTAAAAGTTAAGAAGTAGGAAACGCAGCGTTTTGACACATGTCTAAGTGGACCACACACATCAGTGTGTATCAATCCAAGTAGATCAGAAGCCCTTTCCACTTGTGGTGAAAAAGGTTTCCTTGTCATCTTCCCAGCTATGCAAGACTCGCATTTGTCAAATGATTCATCATTGACCGTTTGTAAAAGCCCATCGTGTTGCAGCTTTTCCATGCGTTTCTTGCCTATATGGGCAAGGCGACAATGCCAAAGATAAGATGAGTCACAGTTCAACTTGCTCTTCTTATTGCTAATGCTATACAATGAATTATTTTCATTGGATATACAACCATCCATATCAATTTCAAACACACCAAGAATAGGAATTGCATTAAAGTAAAAAACATTATTTAAAGCAACTGAAATTCCATAACTTGTAAAAGTGTGCACAAAACCAATATCTTTTAACAAAGAAACTGAAATAACACCCCTAACAATGGAGGGTGCATAATGACAATTATTTAGTTCTAAAATTAAGCCCGAAGGCAACACTAAATCAAAAGTCCATATGGCCGACAAGCTGCAGCTTTCCATTGCCAGCGTACAAGTATCTTTCTCCACGGTCACTTCCTTGCTCCTCTAAGTCCCTGCGATGTATTACAGATGTGAGTACCACATCCGTATCATATATCCGGAATTTTGCTTATGAGGAAAAGAAAATAATTCAAACATAAAAATACCTGATGAGCTAGTCACCATCTTATTTTTTTATACGAAGGCACTCATTGAGATAAACTGGACAGTTCCGCTTCCAGTGACGGTGAGTTGCGTGGTGGCAAGTTAAATCCTTCTTAGGATTCTCCTTTTTCTTTCCCGGGTTCTTCTTAGGAGCTGGTGGGATGACAACTTGTTTCCCCTTTCCTTTTCCTTTCCCTTTCTTATCTGCTTGCGGCTTAGGCTTATTCACCCTACCACCCTATATTGCGATACAGCGGTGTAGGAGCCTTCTTTGCAATCTCTTCTCGAAGTCTACAAGCATTGCATGTAACTCATTCACTGTCTTCCCCGTGCAATGCATGTTAAAATTGCAGACAAAATCACCAAATCAATCTTGATTAAGAGAGTGATTGATGAGGCCGACACATACATCATTCGAGTAACCACAGCCGAGCTTCTCCAATTGATCCAAGTGATGTTTCATCTCAAGGACGTGGTCGGAGACAGATTTGCCAACCTCCTGCATGCAGCTATGAACCTTTTCAATAAGTTCATATAGTTCAGCGAGGTGGCTTCTCAAACATACGTTTGAGTTCATCTAGCATGCTCATAGGCGGATAGTGCTCAAATTGTTTTTGCAATTGAGCATACATCCCCGAAAGCATTAGACACGCCACATCATTGTGCTTCTCATAATCAACACGATATGCCTCTTGTTCAAGAGCAGTTGCCGTGTTGGGAGGAGCATCGGCGAAGGTGTAGTCAAAATTTCAACCCTTTTGGCAACACGAAGGATGATCCTAAGTGAACGATGCCAATCATTGAAATTAGGGCCAGTCAGCTTGTCCCTTCCAATCATATCTTTGAAAGCAAACGACATTAAGCTCATAGTATTTTCAGGTTGAGCCATCTACAGAAAAAGTTCAAAAACCATAATTAGTATTTTGATAATTTTCCTTTTCAATAAACAATTAAATACCCAAGGTTCATATTCATATAACCAATTAATATTTATTGAAAACTAGGATCCAAATTGTCATAATTTCATTACGTCAGTTGATCTGCTAGTAATGAACCTTATACAAAATGGTAGAGCTTTGCTCAATTGCCAATTTCAATTGCAATTCCTAGATTTATGGGATTTACATATAGCCAATATCAATCGCCATGTAAACATGTTTTATCCCATCTAATGCCTTGAGTTGCCATTCTCACTGCTAACTCAATTAAGTTGTCCAACTTAAGCAACTGCAAAATCGTCCATGCCCGTTCTCACGACACGTGGACATTTTACCCTTCGATTACGATCTAAATCACGTTCTCACGCAAATAAAAGGTAATCTTAGGTGTTTCCGTTTCATTGGATGGCATATAACTTAAAAGGGGTAATAGTTTTGATGTTAAATCAAATATGTACAAAGATGTCATGCATTCATTTTTGTAGCATAGTTTTTATTAAAACATTTATATCTTGTTTTAATTTATAAGCTTTTCATCATCAAACTTTAATTGAGGTATTGGGTTCACCAATCAAGGAATTTAGTGTTAATTATCATCCATTATATAGTACTTTTGCATAAGTGTAAACACTTAGTGTTTCGGATAATTACCACCGAAGTGGCGCATGGAATTAAAACTAATTCGCCCTTAAGATGAGCTTGCACATTTAATGGCTTACTAAGTAGCTCCATTCGAACTTACAGAGGGCAGAGGACTAGGTACGCGCTAAAGCACAACCTTAGACAGCCTTTCAGTGTGACTGTGCGCACTTCTTTATTAACCCCTTTATAGTTCATTCTCATGGGTGAGCCGTTCAGACCATTTGTACCAAAGTCATCAATCAATTAAACGATTATGATTACTATGCTTATAAAATACATATTTCACTATTTTTTAGGTCAGTTTATTTTTCTTGTAAAAATACCCTTATTACACATAACAAACAAGCAAGTATTTATAAAAATAAACAAATAAACAATGAATGCATAACAAAAAAATAAGTCATGCATATCAAATAGCCACATGCAAACGGTTTTGATAAATCCTATTAATAACCAATTCTAGATCTGTCAATATGCATATATTTAATTAAGACTTTCACCCGTTTTCATCTATGTACAAGGTGAACCACATGCATCGATTCATCGATTGCGTAAGTCAAAATTAAATACATACCACATAGCACATAATTGATTAAATTAATAATTATTGAGGTCTTCCCCAATTTTAGATCTATCATAATTTAGTGTATATCACTTAAACATGAAAGACATACAATAAAAGCAGATCCATGATAAAACATGCATGTAATTATCATGGACATAAAATTACATTTAACAATTAATGCAATTAAAACAGAGTTACGCAATACACATAAAGTTGCATGCATCTTAGGGTTTCTAATCCAATTAAAACTTTAGTTTACAAAACCCTAATTAGGGCACCAAAATAAACGCCCCCCTAAAAAATTAGGGTTTAGGTTTTGCAAACCCTAGATCTAAGCATACAAATAATAACACATTCATGTTTATTTTAATTATGTGTTTCAGTAATTAATTACTTGTTATACAAGGCTCGTGATGCCATTGTTGAGTTTATAATATATAAAACATACAATAAACATATAGACATCAAGAGTACACAGCGGAAGACTTAAAGATCATAACAAATAAATTAATTAACTGAAAGTATGCGTAACGTACCTCTTGCGAATTTCAGATCCCTTGAGCAAAGCAAAGAAGTACTAATTGGTGTAAGAATAATGTCTTACAACCACGTTCTTGTACACACGAATTAACCAACGAATCAAGCGATTGCTAGATCTAACACAAGTTCTCGTTTAAGAAAAACGAAACCAAACTCCCTTACTTGGGGTGCTCGGCCGAATATGGACTAGAGAGAGAAGAGGAGAGATCTAGGGTTAATTCAATGCACAAGTGTGTGAAACCCTAGAACCTAGCCTTGTTTATATAGTGAATAGAAAACTTTGGGAACAAGTTATGGATTTGGGTTGGGATAACCCCTATGGCCGGCCATGAGACAAAGCCCAAAGAAAACCCATAACTTTTCACTTTCAAGATTTTCCATTACTAGTCCTTCTCTTTTCATTTAACGGTCGTTAGTCATTTTTCCGTTAAATACTTAACGATCGTTAACCGGACTTAATGTGCAATAATTAATCGTAAACATAAACATTAATTATTAACTTTAATTCTCATTCGCTAATGTGTGCAATCCCGTGGTCACGAGTTCGAATCCGGACATTCACATGTTTGTAAATATATACATTTTCAACAATAACTAACACATATTACGTTAGATAAAATATATTAATCTATGAGACTTTAGATGGTGCACACTATCAAAGATTCGTGTACAAAACTTGTTTGACAAGTTATTTTTTCCTTCAAGACATCAATGTTTATGACTGCTATACAAAAAGTTGCATATATGAAAACTTGAAAAGTGCCGGAACGTGGTTTTAGTAATGTTGATGGTTTTTTTTGCAGTCTCTGAATATTTTGGAGCCCTTTAGAAAAATTATAAAACATTTGAAACAAAAGCTTTAAATTGGGCATAGGTTTTGGTTTTGTCCCACATGGATAAATGAACAATTAGAAGAGTACTATATATGTAATAGCAAGGAGTTGTTTAACGAAAATGGCAAAGTGTCCTTGAATGCTCTATTATAAGCATCTTCAAGGGCATCGTTTCTCATTTTTTGACCGTGGGGCATAACTGTTGTCACAAATACCTTATGAAAGTTTGGCAAGCTTTGGCTCGTAATACATCTTTGTTATAAGCCTCTTAGTGTTATTGGGTATGCTTACCTTGAATGATCTTTGATACAAACTTCTTCAAGGCTACCATGTCATAATCCATCTTTTTCGATGTTTGTGGGACAAAATTTAAGAGTTAACTTTTATTGACTTCTATTGTAATTAATACATTTCAAGTGGACTTGTTTAGCTGAGAAAACAAAGTTTGCGTGTCACGTTGCATGTAAAGTCACAGTGTACTTAGATGGGTTAAAAATGCAAACATATCGACTTGCATCGGTAATCCAAAGTTTAGTTTCATACCAAACTCGAAGAGTCATAATAAATTGAAGACTTGTTTCATTAGCATTCATGTATGATATGTACAGACATTTAGGCAGATGTGCTTTCGTGACTCCTTTACAGACTGCAAAATTCACCTCCTGATAGGTGAGTAATAGTCCGTGCTTACATTTACATAACCTATTTGACGTACGTTTGTAAGATCGTTTAACATGTACAACCTTATTCTGGATGTTTTTAAATGGAATGCAAAAGTGTGTCTCAAGATTCTTTAAAGGTAGCTCTTGTGCTTTTGTCAACTTGTGAACAATTGTGTACAGTTCATGGGAGAAATAGATACTATGGTCATTTATATAAGGGTGTGTTTGGTACCGAGAATTGGGGCAAGAGAAATGGAAATGGTTCCATTTCTCTTGTTTGGTACCGAGAATTGAAAAAGCGGAGAAATGGGTTAGAGAAATGGAGAGAAAATGGAGAGGAATTGGGTAGTGTAATTTGGTTAGCTCCATTCTCTTATTTGGTGGAGAAATTGGAGAGGAAATGGATTAATTTTTTTTTTTTTTTTTACATTTAAAAAAATAAAAAAAATATATTTAAAAAAATTATATATTTTTTTTAAAAATTATTTTTTTTTAAAATAAGTTTTTTTTTAAATAAATACATTTTTTTTTAATTATTTTAAAAAAATTATTTTTTTTAAATATTTTTTTTTAAATAAATACATACATTTTTTTTAAATAAATACATTTTTTTTCAAAATTATTTTTAAAAAATTATTTTTTTAAAAATTTATTTTTTAAAAAAAATATTTTTTTTAAAATATTTTTTTTAAAAATTATTTTTTTTAAAAAAATAAGTTTTTTTTTAAAAAATAATTTTTTTTTTAAAAATTATTTTTTTAAAAAAAATAAGTTTTTTTTTTAAAATAAGTTTTTTTTAAAAAAAAAATTATTTTTGAAAATTATTTTTTTTTTAAATATTTTTTTTTTCATTTCTCGAAAGTCTTTTTTGTTCCAAACATTAGAATTGAACACAATTCTCTACTGATTTCTATTCTCTGAGATTTTATTCTCTACTTCATTTCTTTTCTCTGAATTTCTCTCTACCAAACGCACCCTAAGAGTAAACTCCAAAATACATCCATGTGGTTTACCTCGTTTCGCATACATACATCCTCTCAAAAGTTTAACATGAGATACATCCTCCGTTAGTAAAGTTGGCACAAATACATCCCTCCGTTAGTAAAATCAGTTAATGAAGACTAACGGTGCAAATATATCACCGTTATCTCACATTCGTTAAGAGATATTTACGTAAATCGTCCTTGTGGCAAGGAACAAATTGCAACCAAAGTCCCTATTTAAAGTTAAAGTTATTTGCATAAATGGTCCTTGTGGTTAGGCCAGTCAAGTGCCACGTGTCACCACAGAGTAGTGCCACGTGTCGCCGGGTTGGTCGGTAAAAAACGGTCGGTGGGGTTGCCATGTGGACCAATGGGGTGGTGCCACGTGGCGTTAGAAAATAAATCTAACTTTACCTCATTTGGGATCGTTACCCGGAGGGTTGAGTGGGAGACAAAGGTGTCGAGATGGGCATCTTCATGTATATTAGTCCATTTGTTCTATTTAACATCTTAGTTGGCTTTTATAAATAAAGGTCAAATAGAAATTTGACCTGTCATTTAAAGTGGGTTCTGAGCCGGTTCAAAATTGAGGAAAATACCGTCGGTTCGCTTTTTTTAAGTGCTCTTTCCAATGGTATGCTCGGGGAATTTTTTCGATTTCAAACGAACCTCGAAAAATGCAAAAACGTCATCGAAAAATGCGAAAACGTCCTTTTCCGAGGTTGAAAGGAAGTCAAAAAAATTCTCCGAGCATACCATTGGAAAGAGCTCGAAAAAACGAGTCCGACGGTATACTCGGTGAATTTTTTCGACTTGGTTTGGACCTCCAAAAATGCGAAAACAAAGAAAAAACGATGATTTTCACATTTTTCGAGGTTCGTTTGAAGTCGAAAAAATTCCCCGAGCATACCATTGAAGAAAGACGAAAAAAACTAGTCGACGGTATTTTCCTCAATTTTTGAACCGGCTCAGAACCCCTTTAAAATGACAGGTCAAATTTCTATTTGACCTTTTTTATTTATAAAAGACCAACTAAGATGGGTTAAATAGAACCAAATGGACTAATATACATGAAGGTATGCCCATCTCAGATGGGTATCACCTTTGTCTCCCACTCAACCCTCCAGGGTTCGATCCCAGCGGAGGTAAAGTTAGGATTTATTTTCTAACGCCACGTGGCACCACCCCATTGGTCCACGTGGCAACCCCACCCGACCCGTTTACCGACCAGACCCATTTACCGACCCGACCCGACCCGATGACACGTGGCACTACTCTGGTGGTGACACATGGCACTTGACTGGCCTAACCACAAGGACCATTTATGCAAATAACTTTAACTTTAAATAGGGACTTTGGTTGCAATTTGTTCCTTGCCACAAGGACGATTTACGTAAATATCTCTTAACGAATGTGAGATAACGGTGATATATTTGCACCGTTAGTCCTCATTAACTGATTTTACTAACGGAGGGATGTATTTGTGCCAACTTTACTAACAGAGGGATGTATCTGTTGAAACTTTTGCGAGAGGGATGTATGATGCGAAACGAGGTAAACCACAGAGATGTATTTTGGAGTTTACTCTTTATATAATTATATCCATGTGCCAGTGTTTGGGATTAGAATTTCTTTTTGTTTGCTCCAAGTAGTAATTTGTGTCAGTGTAGTAGATTCGTAGGTATTGCTCGGGTATTAGTGGTTCATTGTGGATTTGGTTTTTGAACTTTTGGGTCTCATTCTCCATTTAATTTGCTTGATTAATTGGGGTGAGATGCCATTTCATTGTACTTTTGTTCTTTTTTAAGTTCTATAAAATTGTTGCCTTTCTAAAAAAAAAACCATGCACAATGTTTTTTTTATTTTTTTTTTATTATTATTATTTTAAATCAGTGTAATTATCAAGCCATTTTCTAGCACAAGTTTAAGCGTTTTCTAAGTTAATAAAAAATTAATTAGAGACTTAAAAGTCAAACGAATTCATATTCAATTTGTTAACGTTATGCATGTTTGGTTGCAGAGGAAAGCACAAGTGATAATGAAGAAAAACAACAACTTGTAGGGGTCGTGGAAGTTACAGTTTTCAGGGACCAATCTGTTCTACGAAATTTCAGAAATAGTGGTTTTACGAAATTTCAGGAACTCTAGATTCCCGTATAGCATTTTTCATGACAAGATATCAGTTCTACTAAAAGAACATGTTACGTTTATCTTGAACACAAAAGATGAAATATAATTGTTGTCGCGTTAACTTAGAGGTACACAATGGGCAAAATGGGCGCACAAGGGCATGTTTTTTTGATTTTATACACATTGATCTGTTTTGACCCATTACTCGGCTCTGTTCTTAAGTGAACTGGTCGAATATAGCGCTTTTAAACTAGTGTTGTACCTATTTTCATTAGTTTGTACTTAGTAATGCATTTTCGTATAACCTATTTGATGGATTCTGTAGACGGAAAAAAGTTGCGAGTGTGTTGCTCAAGGCATGTGAAACATTGGCTCGTGTTTGGGGTTACAAGTATTTGGTGTTGCGAGTTTATGTGAACGATTTTGGTGCGCAAAAACTATACACGAATGCAGGTTATAGACTCGTGTCGGGAGATCCTATATGGACAACAAGTTGGATAGGAAGGAGACGTCGAATTCTTATGATCAAACAATGTGACATTACTGACGAATAGTAGCATAGAAAATAAATTAATATTATTGGACATTAGATGGTGTACATTATCATTGATTCTTGTACAAAATTTGCTCCACAAACATATTATTTGCTTCAAGGCATCATTGTATGAGATTGTTATACTAATAGTGCATATATGAAAAGTTGAAAACTATAGGAATGTAACTTTAGTGAAGTTAGTGGGTTTTACGAGAACAGCCGACTCTGAGTTTTTGGACGCGCTAGCTAAAAGATATATAGCTAGCAAATATAAGGCGTTAGGAACAAACTTTCACCCCCTTGGAAGAAAAACGAAAAATTGTTACTCAAGTATATATGAAATATTTTAGTGCTAAGCAAGACTTAGTTGTAGCTAACGAGCTAAAAATGTGCGATGTGGAGTTATTAGGAGTGAGCATCAAGGCATTTGAAACAAAAGCTTACAATAGGAAATGAGTTTTGGTTTTATCCCACATGGATAAATGAACAAACATAAGAGCAATGTATAAATAAAAGATGGAGGGAAGTTATTTAGATATGTTAGAGCACAAGGTATGCAAGGACCCAATAACACGTTATTGGTATGCCACCTCAGCGTCACATCATACACCTCCCAATAACTCACCAATAACTCAAACAACCCTCCCTCATAACACACCACTAACATCACCTGTAGGTCCCACAAAATACCCCACCAAATATACCACCCACTCACAATAAAAAACACACACACACACAAAAGGTGCATTTGGCTTGAGCTAGTGGAGTGGCTCAAAACACAAAATAATGCATTTGGCACAAGTTTGGCATGTTGGCCGGTAAGGTTGGCACACCAATAGCTCACCATTGGCTAACCAATGGCACCCCATACCTTGTGCTCTTAGGCTAACCTTGAATGATCTTTTGTTGTAAACCTCTTCAAGGTTAGCATGCTTTATCTTTTTTGGATCGTAGGACAAAACTCAAGCCTTAAACTTTACTGTTTTCTCGAATTGCTGAGAGTTATACCCCATGTATATTCAAAGAAAAGCTCACTATGAGACATGTATAATGAAATGCGCTTATGAAGGTTGGCCAAGCTTTGAGCTGTATGGCGTAATTCTTTTTTTTCAAAGTTAGCTTTGAATGATCACTGTCATCAACCTCTTTGTTGTCATTGGCTTGAATTTGACCTGTTCACTACGTATATATGAAATTTTATAGTGCTAATCAAGACTTAAGGCCCAAATACAATACTACATTTTCCTGTAATAAAAGCTCTCCATCAATGTCTTTTAAAAGGTTTTGGTGTCCATGTAACAAGGAGCTAAATTTATAATGTACATATTCGTTTACAAGAATATTATGCTCTTTATTATCGTGTCTTAATAATAAAATCCCTTATTTACCCTTATAAAGAAAAGAAAATGATATTGTCAGATAGTTAGGACTTATCATAGCATCTAAAACATGATGTGTAAAAAAAAATGTGTGACTTTATAGCCGTTTGCTTATTTTAGACCCAAATATGATGAATGGAGTGTATTTTCAAAATGAGAAACAAGTGTTGGGTTGAGGTTTGGACTTAGGTGTTGTAGACAAGCTAAAATTGTGTGATATAGACCTATAATAAGTGAGCATAAAGGCATATGAAAAAAAAAATCTTAGGAGTGAATGCTCAAATGAGTTTTGGTTTTGTCCCATATAGATAAATGAACAAATTTAAGAGCAATATCTTTACTATCTAAAATGGAAAAATAGTCAAAGTGGAAAAGTGAAAACTTGAATATTGAATATTGAAAGTCAAATGAGAGAGAAATGCATAGTGTAGTTAATACTCTTATTAAAACACCCACTACTTAAAAATACAATAATTTATTCACATTGTACAACCAATTAAAAGCACATCTACCAAATTAAAAACAACAAATTAAAACACCCTTACTAAAAAGTACAATAAAATTTTCATAATGTACAATATAAAGAAGCTACAACATAATCCAAAATATAAAATAATTAAACACACTAATTAATGATATTTTAAAACATCTAAAATGAAAAGTACATGTTATTATACACATTATACAAATTAATAAAAACACACAAAACTTCATACAAGCTAACAAGTTGATGTTACATAGTTTGAAAATCGGACCGACCGAACCAACTTGTTCAACCGGGAACCGGTGTCGCCACCGGTTCGGCTAACCAATTAAAGCCGTCCGAAAACGAACAGAGGGACCCTATGAAACCGATACAAATGTTGAAGACATATATTTCAAATGGAAACTATTAATACATATCGAAAACCGGTTGACCGGGACGCTTCAAACCCGGCGGGTTAACCCGATTTAATTTGACTTGTTTTCGACCCAAACTGTCGGGTTGACTCGGTTTAAATCGACTTCTTTTTGACAGAACGGTTCAACCGGTTGAAACCCGGTCGAACAGATTCAAATTTGACAAAAATATGAGAAATGATGGAATAGTTGTGGAAACCGTGAAAGGTTGAGACATAAAAACGAAAGATAAATTTTTGTATTCGCATTTCTTTGTTTATGTACACTAACTATTTATGTACTACAGGTCTTTAGGGATACAAAAAAAATGTTGTTAATTGCTCCTTGCAACAAAAAATAGCGTTATTATTATTTAATATTACTGTAATTGATTAATGCAACATACAAAAATGCTATCAAAAAAGACAATCTCAAATACAAAACAACGCTATCAGAAAAACAATATAATCATTCAAAATGGATTCATTAACACTTAAAATTCTGATTCATGAAACAAACTTAATCACCGCTAAAATTTTGTCGAAACTAGATACCGCTGCCGCTAGGCGCGGGTACTCGTCTAGTATAACTAAAATCACTAAGACATTTAATAAGAAAATGCTTGTGTTATTGAATGGTCAATCATTAGCCGCTTCAATTAACATGATCATTTTTTTTTTAGCCGCCCGAATTACTTCACAACATACATTCAACGAAAACCTCACTATAATACATATCAATGAAGAAGTAAAATTATCTAAAGATCCAATGAACCAATCCCAGCTACTCATTTTTTTCACAAAAAAAAAAAAAAAAAAAAACTCACTTTCGATCTTTTTTTCAAAAATACAACATGGTAAATTGTCAAGTGAAAACAAATTACACCATCGCAACGAGTATTTTTTATCTTTCAGTAGATTGACACTTAAATATACTTTCGACAAACTTTTTTTTCGATTCTTTTTTCAGTTTCGTTTGAAAAAATCATATGCGATTTTATCACAAATCACATGTGATTTCATAAATCATATGTGTGATTTTATAAATCACATGTGATTTCTGATACAAATCACGTTTTTTTTCATACGTAACTGAAAAAAAATCAAAAAAACGTTTGTTAAAAATATATAGAAGTGTCTCTCTATAAAAAGTTGATTTAATTCTCGTCGCGATTGTATGATTCATTTTGCGTAATGATTAACGTTTGCGAGATATTTAAATTTTTTTAAAAGGGTGATTTTTATTTATTTACTTATTATTATTTTTTTAATAAAAAAATGAATGATCAGATTGTTTATTGGATCTTTAGAGATTATTGAATCATATTGAACTTTTCTCTTGGACCATATAGTATTCAATTTTATCAAGGTTAGCTTGAATGATCTATGTTATAAATCTCGTCAAGGTTTCCATGTTTGAATCCATCTTTTCCATCTTTTTGGGACAAAACTTAAACCTCAATTTATATGGCTTTTTAAAATTGTTAAGGGTAACGAACTGAACATTACACCACGCATATAATGAGATACGAAGGTTTGGCCCGTAATTCATTAGTTTGGGCTCGCATTTGACTAGTTCACTACATATCTATGGAAGACTACTCACAATAAAAATTCAGATGATCAAACAATGTAACTGAAGAAGAAAACAAATCAATCTATAAGACTTTAGACAATGCACACTATCAATGATTCTTTTAAAGAACTTTTTTGACAAACCTACCTATTGCTTTAAGACATCAATGTATGTGACTATTATACGAAAAGTGCATATATGAAAACTTGAAAACTGTAGGAATGCGACTTTTGTAACGCTAATGGTTTTTTCGAACAGAGCCGTCTCTGAATATTTTGTAGCCCTGTGCAAATATTATATAACTAACTAAAATAAGGTGTTAGAATTAAAATTTCCGTCCCCTTGAATGGAAAACGAAACTTTGTTACTCAAGAAATATGAGTGAGGATCAAATGAGAAATAAAGTTGAGATGAGAAGAATGAGAAGAAATTATAACCACACATTTCAGATGCACATACAAAAGTAGATGCATCTTCCCTTAAATTTCTTTTTTCATTTAAAATGTGTGGCTTAGAATATTTCTCACTCTTCTCATGTTATTTTTTCTTCTCACTAGATCTCTTTCCCAAGAAATATAACATTTTTCATTGTTGTGTAGACTTTGAGTGAAACTTAAAGTATATATGAAATTTTATAGTGCTAATCAAGACTTAAGGCCCAAATATAATACTACTACAGGGTATGTTTGACGCAATAGGCTGTGGCTAGAGCTTGGGCTAGAGCTTGAGCTGGGGCTGGGGCTAGGGCTTTTATTATAAGCCGAAGTTGAAATTTGTATTTTTGTAAACTTGTTTGGCAAATGGGCTGGGGCTTATTATTGCAAAATTACTAGGATATAATTAAATGAGTTTTATGGTATATGTTAAATATTTTAGTGGGTAATATGTAATTTATGGTTCATAAGCCCCGGGCTAAAGTTTTTAGCCCCTTTTATGGGGCTAAAGTTTTTAGACCCTTTTATGGGATTATGATTTCTAAGCGGCGAAAACGAGACTTATTTTATAAGCCGGCTTATTTTAGAAGCCCAAGCCCCATAAGCCCCTCCCAAACACACCCACCTTTGGTGTCTATATATGATAAGAAGCTAAATTTTTAATGTACATATACGAAATTCGAATAGACGAAAACTATGTTCTTTTTTATCGTGTCTTAAAAATCAAATAACCTATTTAACTCTATATAGGAAAGAAGATGATGTTGTCAAATAATTAAACCTATCATAGCATCCAAAATATGACGTGTAAAAAATGCGTGACTATATAGTCATTTGTGCATTTTAGGCCCAAAGATGAATCGAGTGTATTTTTGAAATTTAGAAACAAGTTGTTGGGATATGAAAGTGCTGAAGATATCAAAGTACTGAAGATATCAAAGTACTGTAAGTTGCAAAGTACTGGAAGAAGTTAAAGACTCAAAGTACTGGTAAAGACAAAGTCAAAGTACTGCAATATGAAGTCAAAGTACTGCAAGAACAAAAGAACTTTTATATTCGTTTATGGAAAGAATTGTATTCTATGTTTAGATTACTTGTCGTACAAGGTTATCAATTGTAAACCGACTAGGATATCCTTGAGCCTATAAAAGGACTCCTAGATTGGCATTAGAGATATGACTTACGATTTCAGAATTAGAGTTTTAGAGAAAAGTTCGATTATCTTAGAGTTGTATTAGAGTATCTGCATAATAAGCAGATTTAGAGTTTATAATAAAAGGTTATTCTTCTTAGCTTTGTTAAGTAAATTCCGCGTACTTAATAAAGATTACTCAGTGTTTCTTTGTTAATAACTTTGGATTTATCCGAGGTTATTAAACCTTAACAAGCTAGTTAAGATAGTTTGATTAAAGTATATCTATCCAACAAGTGGTATAGAGAGCTGTGGAAACTCTGACTAGGAAGAAACCCTACTACAACAATATTCAAGATGTCGACTGAAGCTGCATCAACTCCTATCACAGAGGTATGTTCTAGGTGTCATGATTTTTATCATAAATTACTTCACGTTATGTGATTGAGAGAGATAATTGTGTTAAGGCTAGGTCTGAGGTAGCAGGTTATCAAATAAACTTAGAATCTATGGAAGCCAAAATTTAGCACATGAAACTAATGAAGTAGCTTGGGCTGAAAAATATGCACAACAGATTACCAGTAAAGCTAGTGAATGGAAATTAAACTGTAAAATTGCTGAAATTGAGAAATTAACTAAGGAAAGAGACGATTTGTTAGCTAAGTTTGCTGCTTGGGGTGAAGTGGGTTGTCACATTTTCTTATGTTCAAAACAGCAACAAAGAGCTTATCTTAAAACTGGATTAGGTTTTGGTATGGATTTTAGTAAGATAGAAGAAAACCAACCTAGTAATCAGGATGAAGGTGAGTATGAGGATATAACCCCTAGTGATGAAGAACTCATTAATTATGTAGATACATCTAGTAATGATGGTTCCATAAGTGACTCACCTTCTGCATATAAGAAAGCTAATGATTATCATGCTGTTCCACATCCTACTGGCATTCATCAACCCCTTAGGCCTGATGTTTCTCGTTTTGGAATAGACAGTCTAGAGTTTAGGAAAAAGCTAGTTGCTAAATCTAGGTCTGAAACACCCAAAGAAACTGTTGAAAACGGTGTTCAAAATCAAGCAGTAACTTTAAATCAAAGTACTGCTCCACAAGCAGTACCTTCTTCAAAACCTTTTCAAAACAGTACTGCTAAACCTTTTTGGGATAATTTTGGTCAAAAAAGGTTTAATCACTCACCAAGAAGGCAAAATAATTTTGGGCATAGACATAGAAAATGTCACTTTGATAGTATGGGTCAGAAACTGTGTTTTGTGTGTTTCAGTCCTACTAATCTAATTAAGGATTGTGAACATCACTCAAAATACCTTAGAAAATTTCCAAAAAACAGGACTGCCAACCAGAAACCTAGATAGTACAAAACCAGTTGGGACTAACTCAAATAGGGTTAATCACAGAAACTTCACATCAGATCATAGATACCCACAACAGAGAAGACCTTCAGTATCTCACAGTACTTTCCAAAGTACTGTTAACTCTGGCCAGTACTTTCACAAAGTACTGCTCAGACAAAACAAGGTACTGATCACTATACTTGGTATAGAAATTCTAGCCAATCTCACTATCAACCTAGAAGGTTTTCCAATTCACATAGGAGATTTAGATCAGAGGAACCAAGTGTTAAAACAGAATGGGTTAAAATGGAAAGTATGCAGAGAGACAAACAGTACGTCAACAAAAAAGTGAATCAGATGTTTGTGGACCCAAGAAAATGCTAAAAATTGGTGAAAGAGATTTATGTTGAAAAACCAGAAAGTTTTGAAAATCCACATGCTAAAAATCAAAAGATAATTTTGGATCATCATTTGAAAGATAGGTGGAATTACATTCTCAAAGAATTTGAGTTTGTAACTCCACAAGGGGAACACAAGTCAGTAAGGGCTTGGGTTCCTAAAAGTTTCTAACTCTTTTCTTTATGTGCAGGGCAACCCCGAAGAGGAGCTTAAAGATCATCTTATTGTGGATAGTGGTTGCTCTGGAAGTATGACAGGAGACAAAGAGATCCTGTCCGATTTTAGGAAGATTAGTGGAGGAAAAGTTGCATTTGGGAATGATCCCAATGGAGGAAGGATTACTGGGAAAGGAACAATTAAAGCTGGAAGAATCGATTTTGAGAATGTCAGATATGTGAAGGAGCTTAAGTTCAACTTGTTGTCAGTCTCTCAAATTTGTGATAAAAGCATCCTGTGTTATTCACTGACCCAGAATGTCTCATCCTTTCCTCTGACTTTAAACCTGTTGATGATGACTTGGTAGTACTTAGAGTACCAAGGACAAATGATGTGTATAGTTTAGACATGAAGATTCTACATTCATATGGCGTAGCCACATGTTTGGTGGCTAAAGCAACATCTGAAGAGGCACATCAATGGCATAGAAGATTGGGTCATGTTAATTTCAAGAATATCAACAAACGGTCAAAGGCAATTTAGTTAGAGGTCTACCTTCAAAGACTTACAAGAATGATCAATCATGTTTGGCAGGCAAGAAGGGTAAACACACACAAGCTTCCTGCCAAGAAGCTTGAGGAAAGAACTATTAGAGAACCATTGGAGCTGTTACATATGGATTTATTTGGACCTGTCTCTGTGGCAAGTTTAAATAAGAAAAAGTACTGTTTGGTTGTTACTGATGATTGTAGTAGATTCAGTTGGGTTTTGTTTTTGGGTTTTAAAGATGATACTTTTGATGCTATCCAGACACTGATTATTGCTCTTGAAAACCAATTGAGACTCAATGTTAGAGGTATTAGATGTGACAATGGGACTGAATTCAAGAACAAACTTATGGATGAATTTTGTGCAAACAAAGGCATAAAAAGGGAGTTTAGTATTGCAAGAACACCACAACCGAATGGTGTTGCAGAAAGGAAGAATAGGACTTTGATTGAAGCAGCAAGAACAATGTTAGCTGATTCTCACCTACCTATTCAGTTCTGGGGGAAGCTGTAAGTCCTGCTGTTATGTACTTAACAGAGTCTCAGTCACTAAACCACAGATGAAGACACCCTATGAATTGTTGATGGGCACTAAACCCAACATTCGTTTTATGAAACCTTTTGGATGCCCTCTTACTATTTTAAACACTATTGATAATCTCTGGAAGTTTGATGGCAAGTCAGAAGAAGGATATTTATTGGGTTATTGCACTAACAGTAAGGGCTTTAGAGTATACAACAAAGTTACTAATAAGGTTCAAGATTGTCTTCATGTTGAGTTTTAGAAGATCAAGACAATGAGAAAGGTAAAGGTCCTGATTGGATGTTTGATCTTGAGATTTTATCTTCTTCAATGAATTATGTTCCTGTGAGAGAAGAAAATCAACCTATGCACAATGAAGAAGATATCCAATATGTTGTTCATGATGTTCATATTAGACCTGATGCTGTTCCTGATACAGATCCTGTAAGTTCAAACCAAAGTACTGCTGTTCCTAAGCAAAGTACTGATTCTTCAAAACAAAGTTTAGTGCACCACAAATCCTCATTATCTGCTGAGGATCAATCTATTCAAGAGGAACTTAATCAGATGCTTCTTCAAGATGTTTTAGCACATTCTTACACTGATGAACAAAAGAGAGCTTATGAAGAGGCAAAGAAGAAGAACAAGACTGCAGAGTACTCTCACAGTACTTTGGACAATACTTTTGAACAAAGTACTGCTGCACCAGTTGACAGTACTTTAGCTGATCTGAATGATCCTACCATGCCTGGATTAGAATATACTGATGATGAATTTGAAGATGAAGGTATTTTCCCAAATTCCAATGAAGGTGATGATGTTACTAATTTAGATGATAATTATGAAGTTCCACAGTCTCCAAACTTAAGAACTCATAAGGATCATCCTTCTTATCAAATCATTGGTCCTTACTTACTGGAGTGTGACTAGACACAAAGCTAAGGGTTTCACAAAACCTCACAATGCTTTACTTAGCTTTTGTATAAAATAAAATAGCTGAATCATAAGGACCATCAAACCTCTTTATTTACTTGTTTCATCTCTCAAGAGGAACCCAAGAATATTGCTCAAGCTTTGACTAAAGAAAGCTGGGTTGAAGCTATGCAGGAAGAACTTCTTCAATTTAAACTTCAAGAAGGTTGGGTTTTATGTGATCTTCCAGATGGGAAGAGAGTTATTGGAACCAGGTGGGGTTTTAGAGTTAAAAGAGATGAAAGAGGCAATGTTATCAAAAACAAGGCAAGGTTAGTTGCTCGGGGTTATAGACAGGAGGAAGGGGTAGATTATGATGAGGTATTTGCTCCTGTAGCAAGAATAGAAGCTATTAGAATATTTCTTGCCTTTGCTTCTTCTATGGGCTTTCAAGTTTACCAGATGGATGTTAAAAGTGCCTTTTATATGGCAAGATTACAGAGGAAGTTTATGTCAAACAACCTCCCGGTTTTGAAGATCCTAAACATCCAAACAAAGTCTACAAGGTTGTTAAGGCTCTTTATGGCCTTCATCAGGCACCTAGAGCTTGGTATGAGAGACTCTCCACATTCTTATTGCAACATGGATATAGAAGGGGAGCTATTGACAAGACTTTGTTTATCAAGAGAGACAAGAAAGATATCATGTTAGTTCAAGTTTATGTTGATGATATCATCTTTGGGGCTACCAAATAGTCCATGGTTAAGGAGTTTGAGCAGCTGATCTTGCGTAAAGAATTTCAAATGAGTTCAATGGGAGAGTTGACTTTCTTTTTAGGACTTGAGTTAAGCGTCAAAAAAGGAAGGTATTTTTATCAGTCAAGACAAGTATGTTATTGACATACTTAAGAAATTCAATTTTGATGATATGAAGGCTGTTACTACACCTATTAAATCTATCAATTCATTGGGCAAAGATGAAGATGGACACTCTGTTGAAGTCAAGCTTTATAGATCAATGATTGGCTCTCTTATGTATCTTACTGCATCAGGCCGATATCATGTTTGCAGTTTGTCTATGTGCAAGATATCAAGTCTCACCGAAGCTCTCTCACATGAATGCGAGTTAAAGAGTTTTCTGTTATTTGAAACAACAACCTAAGTTGGGGTTGTGGTATCCTAAAGAGTCACCTTTTCACTTGGAACCTTTTTCAGATAGTGACTATGCTGGTGATAATTATGATAGAAGATCCACAACTGGTGGATGCCAATATCTTGGGAGAAGGCTAGTCTCCTGGCAATGCAAAAAGCAGACCATTGCAGCAACCTCATCTACTGACGGTGAATATGTAGTCTGCTGCAAGTTGTTGTGGTCAAGTTTTGTGGATGCAGAATCAACTCTTGGACTATGGGTTCAATTTCAAAAATACTCCTATCAATATTGATAATGAGAGTACAAAGCATATTCAGATTAGGCATCACTTTATCAGAGATTGTTATGAGCATAGGCTCATCAATGTAGTTAAGGTTCACACGGATGACAATGTAGCTGATTTACTTACAAAAGGTTTTGATGTGTCACGATTCAATCACTTGGTCGTGAGCATTGGAATGATTAACTACTAAGCTTCGTTTAAGGGGAGGACTATAAGGTGTTAGTATAGTTCTGTGTATTGCTTGAGGGGAGGATGCTTGTTGATACTTAGTTTATATGAAGAAATTTTGGCAAAGTATTGTTTTTCCTGAACGTACTGCTTGGAAAGTATCTGCTTGGGAAAGTATGCTTATGTGGAAAGTACTGTTTGTCGTATTAAAGTACTGTTCCAACGGTAATATTGATGGGTAATTGATAATAACGGTAACTTTGTTATTATAGGTTGTGATTTTTCAAATCCTACCTATAAATAACTACTTTCCGATTTTCCCTCTCATATTATTACTTTACATCTTTTCCATACTTATCTCCCAATCACCATCTCTTTATTCTTCAATAAAATCTTTATTGTGCTCACTCATTCAAAAATGGCGAATCGTTTAACTGTTTCAAAGCACAATATGGTGGCTAATTTGGACAAGACTGAGGGCAATATGGCTTTTATGATATTGTTGATTATCTTACTGGGTCGCCTATTAGTTATGCTCTTTTGGTTGAACCGGATGTTATTGAACCATGGATTCAAGAATTTTGGGCTAATGCTAGAGATAACATGGAGGAGGATGAATATTATATTAGATCTACAGTTGCTGGACGGACTATCAAGATTACAGAAGCCTCTATTCGAGAAGATTTATTATTTGGAGATGAAGATGGGTCTATTCGATTTGACAAGCAACTAATTTGGGATACTTTTAGGAATCTTGGTTATGAAGGATCTTTAACAGAACAAACATTCAAGAAAGCATTATTCTGTCCTCAATGGAAGTTTTTGATTCATGTACTGCTTCATTGCATAAGTTCTAAAAGTACTTCTTGGGAGCAGTTTGGGTCTAATATAGCATCTGCAGTGGTTGGACTAGCTACTGACAGAGTGTTTAATTTTTCAAAGCTTATTTTGGATGGGATGCTATCACATATATCCTCTGGGTCAAAATGGCTAATGTACCCAAGGTTTGTACAAGTTTTCTTAAACAAGCAATTGGATGATGTTCCAAAACCTGCTGCTTTGTTACCTGTTATTGTGCAACAAGCCAAAATCTTTACATTTATGGCTAGGCGAAGTGCTTTGTTCAGAGGTGGAGATATTCCATTAACTTCTACAATGATGGAAGTTGTTCAAGCTGTACGTAATGAAGTTGGAGAGGATGAAGAAAGTGAAGCTCCTGATTCTGTACATGGTACTGCTTCACAAAGTTCTGTTTCTCCAAGATCTGCTTCACAAAGTGCTGCCTCACAAGGTACTGCATCTGAAAGTACTGATTTCATTGAAGGTACTGCATCTTTACAGGGTACTGTTTCTCCAAGCCCTGAGGTTCAAGCAGAGATTGAAAGAACACCTACTCCATCTCTACAACATTCTGTTCCTGTTTCAGAAGAACATTCACATCTTCAAGGTGATGATCATACTATACCTCGTGAAGGATTGATTTTGGATAATTATGCTTTGACAAGGGAGCTTGTTAGGTTGAACAAAACTGTTGAGTTTCAAGCTAAAGCGCTTAGGAAATTGAAGCGTAGGTATGTTTGGTTGAGGAATTTTATTAAACCATATATTCAAGGTTTCAACTTATGGGTTAAAGAGGAAAAAAACGTCGTAAACAACTTCGAAAGGAATTAAAACGAAAGAAGGTTCCTAAATCATCTTCTGTCAACTTGGGGAGGAATTTAGAAAAGGAAAATTTGAAAGAAGATGTTACGAAGAAGAAAGAATCTGTAAGTACTGCAGAAAAGATTATTTCAGATTCTGAGGAAGTGCAAGTTCAAAGTTCTGATATTCAAAGTACTGAACATCAAGGTACTGATGTTCAAGGT
The DNA here is from genome assembly GCA_910596185.1 of Chrysanthemum makinoi. Classification (NCBI taxonomy): domain Eukaryota; kingdom Viridiplantae; phylum Streptophyta; class Magnoliopsida; order Asterales; family Asteraceae; genus Chrysanthemum; species Chrysanthemum makinoi. Next base: position 289,758,925 of record OU343222.1, on the reverse strand, counting down.
ATCTTGGTACATCAAAGTAATGTTTTTCATGATACATCTAGTCAAGAAGTAATTACACCAAGGGTATTGAATTTTGAAGAAGATTCTGGTCCTTCTACAATTGTTATAGAAGAAGAGGAGGAAGCTACATTCAAACCCATTTACTCTGCAAGTGATGATGAATTAATTGCTACAATATTAGATTTGTCACAACCAAGAGGAGGAGTTACTATTAGAGATGTACAAGAAGAAGAACAACCAAGAACTTCTCAACCTTCAATTGATCCAAAAGATAAAGGGAAAGGTATTCTGGTTGAAACAAAGAAAAAAAACTCACTTTGGCAGAACTTAGAGCAATTGAAGTTGCTAGGAATGAAGCTGCAGCCTAGAAAAGTTCAAGAAGAGTTAGATGCTCAAGATAGAAAAGAACAGGAAGCTCAAGAAGCTCTGAATAGAAAAGCAGCTCAAAAGGTGCAAGATAAATTAGATGCTAAAGCTTCTGAACCTTACGTCCCCTACACCTGTTAGATATATGCCAAGAAGACCTAATTTAGCTAAAGACAGGAATGCTATGATGGCTTATTTAAAAATTCGAGGATATAAGGGTTTGCAGAAGTTAAACTATGTTGATATGAAAAAGACTTTATGATGCTGTCAAAACAAATGCTTATAAGAAGAGTGTTGCTGATATTAAAGACTTTAGAGAAGAAGCTCATCGGACTGAATCTGAAAGGAAGAAGAGCTTAAAGAGAAAAAGAAAAGTGAAGTACAGATGTTCAGTTTTCAAAGAAAGAAAAGGTTGAATTAAGATCTGAGACTAGAGATGAATTGAAGAATTATCTCAGAGTGGTAGATTTTGATTATACAAAGGAAGATGATAACATGAAGATGAACAGATCAAAGATCAGTGTTTTTAAAGTTGTGAAATCCAAGAATGGAGATTATATGATTTTTCATAAAGAAGATGAAAGCTTCAAAGTTTTCAAAAGGCTATGGGATTTACTGCATATTATAGATAGAGTAGACCTATTCTACTTATATCATGTTGTGAAGGCTTACTTTGAAAATAATCCATTGGAAGGGATTGGTTTGATTTTACATGGTGATCTTATAACTTTATGGGAAACTGAAGAAGAGAGTAATGATGATATGGAAGAATCAAGAAAGCTGGGAAATATTTTGCTGGAGATTCTTTGAAGAATCTGGAGTTCATGTTTTGGAACTAGAAAATGGAACAATGATACACATGTTTGCAGAAAGAAGATATCCTCTCACAGTTGAGCTCATGAGAAGAATGCTAGAGCATGGATTGGAAGTGGAATAGGATAATGAAACTGCTTGCATGGTTATCAACTTGTTTATAAACTGGACTACCATTTCTGAGAATGATCAATAACTGGTATGAATTTTATTTGAATAAATACTTTTTGATATATCAATACTTTTATTCAAAATACTGCTGATCAGACAGTACTTTCATCAAAGTATGTTCTGAACTAAACCAGTTAAATAAATTTTTGAAGAAACCTTGTTGCTAAGTAATAAATATTTTGAAATAAAGGTTTAATAAATGGTTTTTGTGATGATAACATCAATAGGTTATCAATCCACCATGGTTACAAAAGGATTGACTAATCCATGAGCAAACGGCTCTGGTAAAGATATATTAAATCCGTTTCTAGTTGACAACTTGCTAATAAGTTGGATGGTATTCAACTCACCATATCAGTAATGTGAAGAGTTGGCTAGCCCACAAGAAAATGGCTTGTGGTAAAGGCCGTGGAAAAACCATTATTGGTAATTAGTTCACCATTAAATAGAAGAACTAACTAGTCCAGAAGGGTACAGCTTTTGGTAAAGACAAAACAAATCTGTTGATAGGTGGTGGTTTGCTAAAAATCATATGGTTATCAATATACCATGGTCTTACACACCAAAACATTTGGCTACTCCGGAGATAATGGCTTTGGTAAAGAGTTCTAAATCCATTAATTTTTCAATGATTCACTTGAAAGTGATGAGAATAGTATGCAACTTAAATTGAATTAAATGTACAAATTGTCATATGTTGCTGTGTTGCTGAAAAGATGGAGCTTGCTGGATGCTGCTGTAAAGAGAACAATTCTAAGAGATACTTTGACAAGAGCAGATGTTACAGAGATAAAAGCTTAAAGACTAAGAAACAATCCGTTTTTTTTTTAAAAGATGAAGTCAGCTGTTAAAGATATATTCACAAAGGAACTTGAAGTCAAGCAAGTAGAATTCAAGTTAGGGGAGGATTATTGGGATATGAAAGTCTTGAAGATATCAAAATGAAGATATCAAAGTACTGTAAGTTGCAAAATCTTGGAAGAAGTTAAAGACTCAAAGTAATCTGTTAAAGACAAAGTCAAAGTCTGCAATATGAAGTCAAAGTACTGCAAGAACAAAGAAGCTGTTATATTCGTTTATGGAAAGAATTGTATTCTATGTTTAGATTACTTGTCGTACAAGGTTATCAATTGTAAACCGACTAGGATATCCTTGAGCCTATAAAAGGACTCCTAGATTGGCATTAGAGATATGACTTACGATTTCAGAATTAGAGTTTTAGAGAAAAGTTCGATTATCTTAGAGTTGTATTAGAGTATCTGCATAATAAGCAGATTTAGAGTTTATAATAAAGGTTATTCTTCTTAGCTTTGTTAAGTAAATTCCGCGTACTTAATAAAGATTACTCAGTGTTTCTTTGTTAATAACTTAGGATTTATCCGAGGTTATTAAACCTTAACAAGCTAGTTAAGATAGTTTGATTAAAGTATATCGATCCAACACAAGTGTTGGGTTGATGTTCCGACTTAAGGTGTAGTTAACGAGCCTAAACTGTGCGGTACGGAGCTATTATGAGTGAGCATCAACACATTTGAAACTTGTTACTCAAGAAATATAAAACTTGTTACTCAAGATATGTGAAATATTATAGTGCTAATCAAGACTTAGTTGTAGTTAACGAGCCGGAGCTATTATGAGTGAGCATGAACGCATTTGAAGCAAAAAGCTTTAAATAAGGGAATGAGTTTTGGTTTTGTCCTACATAGATAAATCAATAAACACAAGAGCAATATATTATGGCTGTTAGTTAGATTGGCTATGTTTCGTAAAAGATGGATGGTTGGCTGTTATTAATTGGGTATGCGTAGCTAGAAGATCTTTGTTGTAAACCTCTTCATGGTTAGCATGCCCCATGTTTTTTTTAGATCGCGCGAAAAAACTCATGCCTTAATTTTACTGTTTTCTTCAAATTGCTCAAGGCATGTGAAATGCTAGCTCGTGTTTGGGGATACAAGAATTTGGTGTTGCGAGCTTATGAAGATGCTTTTGGTGCTCAAAAATTGTACATGAATGGAGGTTATAGACCCTTGTCAGGTGATCCTGTATCGACAACAAGTTGGATAGGAAAGAGACGTCGAATTCTTATGATCAAACAATGTGACATAACTGACGAATAATACGTTGGAAAACAAATCAATTTATAAATCTATAGACGGTGTACATTATGATTCTTGTACATAACTTGTTTGACATCAATGTAAAGCGATTTTTATATGAAAAGTTGAAAACTGTAGGAATGTGATTTTACAAGGTTTAAGAAAAGTGGAGCCCATACAATATTAACCAATAAATATTTATTCTCACCCACTTAGAAGCATTTTGATTGGTTGAAATTAAAAGCGGACATTAATTTTGGGACAACAAAAAATAGCAAAGTGCACTTATATTTTGGGACGGAGGGAGTATTTTCCAGGAGAGAGCCGTCTCAAGTTTTGGGACGCACTATGCAAAAATTATATAACTAGCAAACATAAAGTCATAAACGTATAAAGAAATTATGTTTTTATCATCGTGTCTTAAAAATCAGACCCCCTATGCGTATAAAGAAAAGAAAATGATATTGTCAAATGCTTAGTTAAGACCTATCATAGCATCCAAAACATGATGTGTAAAAAATGTGGGACTTTATAGTCGTTTGTGTATATTAAAGATGAATCGAGTGTATTTTCAAAATGAGAAACCATTGTTGGGGTTGAGGTTCGGGCTTAGGTGTAGTAAACGCCAAAAAATGTGCGATACGGAGCCATAATAAGTGAGCATAAAAGCATTTGAAATAAAAGCTTAAGGTAGGGAATATTGAAATGAGTTTTGGTTTTGTCCCACATGAATAAATAAACAAATTTAAGAGCAATATATAACTAAAAGCGCAAAGGCATTTGATAATTGTGGCACCAAATGATACTGAATCGTCAATCATAAGCGTCTTCATATCATGTGGCCCATCAATTTTTTTATCTTGGGACAAAACTTTTATTGTTTTTTTCAAATTGCTCAAAGTTGACCGAATTATTACTGCACCACGTACATTCAACGAAAACCTCACCATGATAAATATATAATGAAATACGCTTATGAAAGTTGGCCAAGCTTTGGGCTTAAGACTTAAGACGGTGCACACTATCAATGATACTTTTAGATAACTTGTTCGACAAACCTACATATTTAACTCTATACAGGAAAGATGATGTTGTGAAATAGTTTGGACCTATCATAGCATCCGAAACATGATGTGTAAAAAATGTGTGACTATATAGTCATTTGCGTATTTTAGACTCAAAGATGAGTCGAGTGTATTTTGAAACTGAGAAGCAAGTGTTGGGTTGATGTTCGGACTTAGGTGTAGTTAACGAGCCTAAAATGTGTGGTACGAAGCTATTATGAGTGAACCAAGGCATTTGAAACTTTTTACTCAAGTGGATACGAAATATTATAGAACTAATCATGACTTAGTTGTAGTTAACGAGCCGGAGCTATTATGAGTGAGTATCAAGGAATTTGAAACAAAAGCTTAAATAAGGGAATGAGTTTTGGTTTTGTCCTACATAGATAAATGAACAAACATAAGAGCAATATACAACAAAAAGCACAGAGGTGTATAATTGACGACGTTTGATTTCTTTGAACATTTTATGATAAGCATCTTCGAAGTCACCATTCTTCTTTTTCTCACCGTGCGACATGTAACACCCCCAATTTCGTGATACGCAGCGGAATTCAAACTGGATGTTACTTCATGGCACAACAGTCATAACAATAGAAAACGAACTATAATGGAGTCGTTTTAAAAGATTTATCATTCGATTTATATAAATATCAGAGTTTACAAAAATGAGGTCCCAAATGGTTCCAAGTTTACAAAATACATTAAATTGGTTTTCGAATGATAATAAAATTTATAGCCTTCTTGAGAATCCGTGCTCCTCCGTGCCAGCGTTCGACATTATGGACCTGAAATACATGCTTAAAACTGTCAACACAAAGGTTGAGTGAAATTTATAGAGTTTGTTTGGTGGTTGAACACATTATGTTGGTAGTGTGAGCTATAGACTCACACCAATGGTTTGAAAACAAAACAGATATTATTGCACTAAGCTCATGATACCGAAACGTTAACAGCTGTCATATAATAGTAACCGTTGCCCTAATAGGTAATTTTCCATTAAACCTATGGATCTTCAAATAGAGTGCGTTTGTTTGCCTACCCGGTCAACACAAACGGGATTTGTCATTCCCGATAGATCTATCCACATTATTCGCGTTCACTCGCAAGTGATTAATGGTTCATGATAATAGGGACTTTGGTAATAGTAGTACTTAGTGCAACAAATACATTCAAGTATAACTTCAAAGCAATGTGTTCGATTAAAATAAAGCATGTATTTCCCCCAAGGGTTTGTAAAACAATTAAGTAGTAAAAAGTGGGGCTATAAACTCACTTCAGAGTAAATGATATCAATGTATAATGAAAATGATGGATATGCCGTGAGAACTTCTACGAGCAACCTAGAATAGGATGTTGTGACTTAGGTTTGAAATAATGATGCGAAAGAAATAACAAACCTATATACGTATCTATGTTGATCATGATGTAGTACATGATTTTTGTGTATGTCGTTTATAGAAATGGTCTAGTTGTAAAACGTGTATAGTTTATATATATCGTACTACCATTCGGGCCATCATAATTCAGAGGTCATGTAGTAAACGTTCGAGGAGCTAGGACACTTTAAATCGTAAATCTAGCAACTCGTCGATACGTTTACCCAAATGAAACCCCTCACATGAAGCTCCCTAGTTTTGTAGCACTTAGTAGATAAAACATAGATTTTGAATGAAGATTGTTATATCATAAAGTTTATCATGTTTTTAGTAAATATCTAGTTTTTACAAGTTCTCGTCGTTTCATAAATATGATCATTAGATAATGTAAGTATATAAAGTTATGTCGTTTGGTTTGTGTTGGTATTGATTTGCCAAGTTAACACCTTAGTTAACGGTCTTGGGTAAATAAGCCTTGAGGCTTTAGCCTTGGCCTTGCCGTGGCTTTGGTCTTGAGACTCAGCTTTGACCTTAGCCGTGGCTGTGGTCTTGGCTTATGGCCATTAGGCCTCTTGGTTTGATTTTAGTTGTGACAAAAGTATAGTCGTTAGACTATATATAGGGCAGTTTCAGTTTTTGAAAGATAATGGCCTATTAAAGTGTTTTCAAGGTCCGAGCTTCTTTACTAGAGAAGGAAAACGTCGTTCCGGACAACTGTAGTGTTTTAACTTTTTGATGATTCAGACCAGAAGTACCACTTTTAAAACGGACAGACCCTTAACAGATTCAATTTGGCAGTTTCGGCGTTTTGATTTTGCTAACTTCTTTTGACTATAACTTTTGACTCGTTTGTTCGTTTCGGGTGATTCAAGTTGCTATGTTTACCTTTTTATCTTTTCTAGTGTCTACCATAGTATGTAAGTTAGAAAGTCCATATGTAACTGGTTTTAATGGTTTCAAACGTGTAGAATATTGCTAGTTTACTAGTTTGTTACTTTTACGACAATATGTGAATTAAAACATGTGATTGAGTATATGTACATCATGAATCAACATAGTAACTATATATATATAGCATGAAATTGTTAAGATTATGAATAATAAAGATGAGATGATGGTGGTGATTAGTTGCTTACAACTTTTGGCTTTCAATTAAGAAAGGAGTAACTAGTAAGGATCGGACTTTGATTGAACACTTAGGACTTCGGATTGAGCTAGCTTTCTACACCTTGGCACCCTTCTGATCTTGAAGAGTTGGTGATGAAGTACTAAGTGACTTGAGTGGATCTAAACTCAAGAAGATCACTTAAACTTGCTAGAGATTTGATGTAGTAACTTACTACTTGAAACTTCTTTGCATAAACTTGGAGTTTATACATCAAATTATAGAAGATACGAATGTTTTGTGATATGAACGACCCAAATCAGTGTTTGAGGGTTCTTAGGATGTATTTCACTTGCTATTTATAGGAGGGTAAGTTTGGTTAACCATATATTGGGTTAAATATTAACCATGGTTAAGTTAGGACACATGTAATGATCTAAATGAACCATGGTTAGGATCAAGCCACCAAAATGATGACTCCCCCCCTTATATCGGCCATAACAAGATAAGATGACTTAGGTGGATAGTTTTGGTATTATCTTGAGTTTAGAGCATGATTTGGTTCCGTTAAATGCCAACCGTAAGTTGTTTAAGCCATAAAACGTAAAACCGGGTATCTTAAAAATACGAAACTTGTAGGAATAATGAAACTCATCATTATATTCCATATAAAAATATAAAATGGGTGATAAGTCTTATTGGGTGCAAAAACGCTGCTTAAAGCTGGAAACACGGGTCAAAAACGCGTAATTCGCAGTTTATCTGAAAAGAACGAGATTTCAAGGAAATGATCGTGAATTTATTTAAAGTAGACTAAAATTATTCTATAAGTGATATGAGATGTCAAAATGTGGTTTTCGTTATACGTGGGATAACTTAACAGTTATACGTGAAGTTTAAAAGTTACGCGATTTAAGCAAAAATTGTAGAACGTACAAGCTTAATTTCTTTATGGTCAAAGGAGGAGAGAAATATGTTTAACTTTTCCAAAAATGTAAAAGTTTTTAAACATCTTAGAAAATACCGTTCAGGAATGGATAAGTCTGGGTCTACGTAGATTTGTTTAAAACGTAAGTTTAGTCTCGTACGGCTCAGGGTTTATTTGGTAACATTTAAAAGAAATCTTAAAAATTCTCAAATTTATTATGAGTGATCTAAAAATTAATCTGATATAGGGAAAATTGTCAGAGTTGGTTTTCGTTATGCGCGGGATGTTGAAATAGTGTTCCGACCAAAATGAAACTTTAAGACGATGTTTTCTTAATAACTTTTGCGAAAATGATCTGACGATTGTCAAACTCTCAGGTCATTACTAAAATAATTTATCTTACGAGAATGTGAAATAAAAATTTTACGGGATGAATAGTGAAAGTGAATAGTAAAAATGAATAGTAACTTTTCAAAAATATGAACAGTAATCCAAAAAATGAGCGTTGTTACAAGCTCACCACCTTAATGGGAATTCCATCCCGGAATTCAGTGTGTGTTATTCGATGTTGAATTGTCTAGAAAAATGTGGGTATATGCGCCGAATTCTAATCTTTGCGTTCTTAAGTTTCTGGTCATAGAACGTGTTATGTACCATTCTAAGTTTTTGGTTATGGCTTAAGTTGATAATCTAGAGGGTTTTGTTAAAATCTTATAGAGTACAATATACCTCAAGTTTGGCTTTTCCCGATTCTGAAAATGAATTATATCTTATTGTATTTGAGGTTTTCAACAAAACCTTAATTTCTAACATGGAGTTTTTGGTAAATTTTAATGCCTTACATCTACGTAATTTTTGTTTCTGGTGATAGTGTACAGCATGCTGCCAAATTTGTATTTGTATGGTTTCCTTAGTTGTTTCGTGGGTGATCTCTGAACACCTTAGTCCAGCAAATGGTTTACTGACACTTTCTTCTATATAGTGCCTAAAATGGAATAGTTTTGTTGTTGTTACGGTAACTGTTGTTAATCAAAGGTGTAATATATGGTTGATGTGAAATGGTTTATAATAATGTGATAATTGTCATTGTAGGAAGGTCTTGCTAGTGGCAAGTGGTTATCCAAACCATTTTCAAAGTTGATCATGTCTTAGGTGGTCTTGGGATGTATGCTATATCGTATAGTGTTTATGTCTACTATTGTTTGAAAGAAACGTGGTACTGTCAAGTTTTACATATTGACTTATAATGGGGTTCAGATAATGATGTGATATGTTGATGATTAGAAGAGTGTAGCGTACGCTTACCATTATTCTTAGGTAGAGTTGTCAAGTTTGTTTTAAAATCAAAAGTGAATTGTATGGCAGAATGATATCCTTGAAACCTAATCAGGCTAGTACTTCTAAGAATGACGAAAAAATATGATGACTATCCAAAGATAGTAGTTAGGATTATTTCATAAATGAAAACTTTCAAGAATGAAATTAGGTAGTATAAATAAGTGTTAAGATCTCGCTGAGTGGTAAAACACTATCGCGTCTCTAGATCTTTTTAATGAATTCTGGTGGTTTATCGAGTTTAAGTAGGAAATTAACCTAAATATAACACTTGTATATAACTATTCTCAGTGTTTGAAAAATTTAAGTCGAACATAGTTAGTCAGACTATGTTCCACTATCCCTAGGTTAAATATAGGTGACTAGACTATATTTAGCCGAGGTTCGATAAAATTTTCAAATACCTAAATTAGGTATACTCATGATATGTCCATAGCTTTTGAGAAATTGTCCACTAAGCAAAGGCGATATCAAACCATCCAGTTGCAAGTCCTGGCCATAAAAGACTTGTAACATATGTTTTCACATTCCATTGCATAGAAGATAGTATGGGTAGATACGTGTGGAAAGGAAATCTTAAGTAATTCTAAAATAGTCCATACTTGGCTAGAATTATGAACTTTTAACAATGAAGGTTTCAGAAGAGAACTTTGATGAATGTAGAGAAAGTTGCTGAATTTCAGCTTTTGTAGATGATGAATTAGTTTGTCCTTTAGAAATTCCATTTCTTGTATTTCCATTAGGGAAATTGATAGATTGTGATGGGCTTCATGTAAAAGAATATCATATAAGGTTTTAAAAGATAATTTCTAGAGTCTATTGTATTACTTACAATATCTGAGAAGTAGTTGAGACCACTGTGCAACTCACAATGTCTGAGAAATAGTTGAGACCATTGTATAACTCATAATGTCTAGGAAATAATAGAGAGAATTGTGCAACTCACAATGTCTAAGAAATAGTTGAGACCATTGTGTAACTCACAATGTCTAGGAAATAATAGAGACCATTGTGTAACTCACAATGTCTTGAGAAATGATGGAGAGATCATTGTGTAACTCACAATGTCTTGAGAAATGATGGAGAGATCATTGTGTAACTCATAATGTCTAAGGAATAAATGAGTTAATTGCTTTATTTACAGTGATTGGGGATGTAATTGAGACCCTGTAGGATTCTGATGTCGAGAATGTAATGGAGACCACTGTAGGATTTCAGATGCGAGAGTGTAATAGAGACTATTGTATCTCACAGTGTCTTGAAAATTAATGAGACCATTGTATCTCACAATGTCCAGGAAGTAGGAAAGACCATTGTAATCAGTTACAATGTCTTGGATAAAGTTTCGAAATCCTAAAATGCACGAGTAGATACATGATTGGGAAAATATGATTGTGTCGTAATGCCTTAGAATAGGCATCTGCAGATATATTGAGTACATTGTTTATGATTGAAATTATGTCAAGTGTATATATCAATATACTAGTATGTTTGTATAGCTTAAAAATGCCTAAAAGTCATAATAACGTCGGAGGATGGAAGGCATGGAGAACGGAAGGCTATAAAATGTTTTTGCTTGAAAAAGTAGTTATAGTTTAAGTCTCGATTAGACCCGTTTCTCTATAGCTGTGGCTCGATACCAATCATAACACCCCAATTTCGTGATAAGTGAATTCAAAGCTGGTGTTACTTCATGGCCTATGATCATAACAATAGAAAACGAACTCTAATGGAGTCTTTTAAAAGATTTATCATTCGATTTATATAAATATCAGAGTTTACAAAAATGAGGTCCCAAATGGTTCCAAGTTTACTGGTATGTGCTAAAACACATACCTTTGCTTTATCAAAATAGACCCAAAACAACTAAGAAAGAGCCGTTTATTGCTAATATTTGTGGTTTTCTTGAGTTTGTGCTTGTGCAGATATGAATATGTAAAAACACATAAAAGGATCCAAATCGGTAAATCCAGGGCACGAGAGATTAAGAGCTTAAGCTGGCCGGAGGGTGAATGAGCATTTATGATGATTTCTAATCTCACGAGGATGACTTGTGAAGATTTGAGCAAAGTTTGAAGAAATGTCGAAAGCAGTCCACTGAACTTTTCGGCAATTGACGAAGCACCCTTGAAGATTCTGAAAATTGCAAATTGGCCCTTGGTTTAATTTATGGTTGACAAGAGTGGTCCTTGAAGATAATTTCAGAAGTTACATGTTTGAACCTTGGAGTTTGATGTAATTACAACATTGGTCCTTTATATGATTAAGTGGTTACACTACTAGTCCAAGTAACAAAAACCATTATCCTAAATCCATATCTAAAACCTCAGCCCAAATAATATATCCCAAGCCCAATCCTACACCCGGCTATATCTCAACCCGAACCCTTAACCTTTGATACCTTTGACCCGCATTTTTACCCGAGTCAACACAGAAACCCGGTCAACATTTTCAAGATATTATTAAATACCCAAACGCGCCTTTGCCCTTATTACTCCCCTGCTTCTTCTTCCCCAAACACACCCAATTACCACCTCCCACCAATTTACCCAAACACCAAGCATCGTACTTAGAATCTATCCTAAACCCTCTAGACCTCTGACATGTCATGGGACTGCCTACGTGGCCAAATGGAAGCATTCCATTGGCTTAGACACCTCATCAAATGAAATGGTGATCTCTGATTGGTTGTAGTGACATGGGATTGAATGAGTGGCTGCTAATGAACTTCTAGGCCCTTCTTCTCAAAGGATCCCAAGCTCAAGGCATCAAGCTATAAAAAGACCTCTAAGCTCACATTTGTATTCGTCCAATCTCTTAGGTTTTAGAGAGATTTTGACCATTTTACTTGTCATTTTTTGCTTTCATAGTGTAATTTCTATTCTTGTAATCTTACCTTCCATTTAATGAAATTTCGAGTTTTCTTTTAAAGTCCTTTTCAATTCAAATCATTAGCATTTTATTGGTCTTGTTTTATCGGTGCATATGTCTTAATCTTAAGCTCATACAAGCTTTATCAAGCTTGTGTAAACCTTCCTTGCCTGTTACAGTTTTAATCTCAAGTTTTGGAAAAAGTTTTCTCAAAAGTCAAAATTAGTCAAAGTTCAAAAGTCAAATCTGTTTAAGATGAATTTCTGGTTGTAAGGTGTTATTGGATGTAGTTTTAAGTGCGGTTGATTCATTTGATTGGTGTTAATCGGTTTAATCAAGGTTCTTAGTTTTAATGCATGTTGGAATTGTTTAAAGGGGTGTTTGGATTGCCTAATAAATAGTTGCTAGAGGTTTGTTTAGTGGAGTAATTAGTTGCTCTAGGTTTGATATTGTTATATGTATTCATGTCTGATCTTGATTTGTGCTTGTCCTTTTCAATAAGTCAAATTTACTTGGTAACTGACCTTGTGAGCTTCTTGTTGGAATCTCGAGCTGAAATCATCACAGAGATAGGTTGGGAACTGTTAGAGTTGTTTAATTTGATCTTATTTCATGTCATTACATTGAATTCAGTCCTTGAATTGCTTCTAAAATTCACAATAGTCAACATTCTTATCTCATTCTTATAAGTCAAGCTGTGTTCAAAACCATTTTGTGCGAAATACAGATCCTTGCATAGTCTTCAATGACAGCTAGTTAGGGTCTAAGATTTGGCACATTTTCAGTATTCTAGGTGGTCTTCAATACCCTATATCTGTTTTTGGCTTAAGCACTCCTGATAAGCCCTTGTATAAGCTCAAAGTAGGTGCTGTTTCATTGTTTACGCATCGTGACCTTGTCCATTTATGCCATTTTGATTTGATCTCTAATTGCTTCATTTCTGGTCCTTAATAGCTGCAACTTTGGACAAATAGTCTCTGGTTGGTGGTCTTGAGGACCATACAGTTCAGTTTCCCCTCTAGCTTATTGGATAAGGTACATTTACATCGGCTAGAGCGGTGGGGTCGATTCATGTTTTGGCTTATGTAGCAGTTTCTTGAATCATTGGTAGATCATTGTTTAGGTGTTAGGAGTAGCATTAAATAGTTGCTGTAGGGTAGTTTAAGGATAATTTAGCTTATGTTTTCAGTTGGTTCACTATAGAGCTTGTTAGCTTATTAAAAAGTGCTTATTCCATTGCATTTTACACTTGAGTTCTCCTACATAAGACCTAGTTTTTATATTTTCTCAGCTTTAGAATAATATTTTAGGATTTCCTGAAATTTTCATAATTTTTAGACACTGTTTAGTATTTTTCTTAATTAAAATGGAGTTTTAATCAATTTTAATTAGCTTTAATTGCATTTAATTGAGAAAAGTTCTAAAAATAGTTTTCAATTTTCCCAGTTTAAGATAAATATAAAAGCATAAAAAGATTTTCCATATTTTTCTCCTTTTATTTGGTATTTTCATAATTTAAATTAGATTTAAATAGTATTAAATTCATAGAAAATAGGAAATTAATCAGAAAAAATAAAAAATAGTTTTGAAAAGTCTTTAGTGTTATTTTAGATTTTTAGAAAGTAATTCTATATTTTTCCCTCTCTCTTTGATAATTTTTAGTTAATTAGTTCATTTTTATTAGTTAATAATTAGTTTTTAATTAAAATAAAATCAAGAAAATTCCTAAAAAATAGTTTTAATTCATAATTAGTTTTCTAATATCATTTCTAGAGTAAAAGTAGTTTTAGGTTATTTTTAGGATCTAGATTAGACGTATTTGCTTTTTAATGGCGTTTACGTTTTAATTTCAATTTTTGCATTTTAAGCGGATTTGTATAGTTTGCCTTAGTTCTTAGGTTTTCCCGTAGATTATATGTTCCATTTGCTTTCCTTATCCCGTAGTTTAGAATATATCATTTTATCCCTTATCTTATTCAAATCCCGATTCACGTGAGTTGTTTACTCCATTCATCCCTGGTTGGGAGAGCGACCCGGGAAATACATTCCTTTGTATTTCTTCGGAAAATATCTGTCTGAAAATGAATTATCAAAATGGCTATTTGCGGGGATTGTTTTGGACCTGAATCAATTTTGGCCTTTGCTGGCTTTGGGGGCTTGTGAGTTTTAAGTATTCCGTCTGTGTCGTTGTGCATTTGAAGATCCTTCCTCGTGAAGTTATCGTTGATATTTGTACATATCCCTTTTATAAAAACCCAAAAAGATTTTCCTTTTTAAAATATGTTTTCTAAAAACCCAAAAATATTCTTCTTTACCCTCTGAACCGTCAATTCTTTATCTCTTTACCCTCTTATTCATATAATTCTTCTCGATGTCTTCGTCTTACCATTATGGTTGTCAATGGTGTGGGTGACCTCAAAATGGTGGAATTGTCGGTTGTAGCATTGTGAATACGGAGCAGTTTGTCTCGACCAATATCCCTACAATGATCTGGTGATTTCCTTGCAATCCCCATACCATGAGGCAGTCATACTTCGTGTGAAGTCTTGTGGAGGTCCTCACCAAGGTTTTGAATGTCAATATAACAATGGACCTTTGGTTATGAACCTTATCCATATACTTCACCAAACCCGTCACAACAATCATATTGTTGTGAGTATTGTGGAGGTCCACATGTTAACTCCGATTGTCAAATGCAAAACCCGCTTGTCTGAGCAAGTTCAGTGTGATAATTATGACTATTCTTATGACCCACCTCCACAATACCCAGAGATTCAACCACAACATCCATAAAATTCCTCAAGATAGTTTCCAAAGATGTATTAATACACTCGAAGAATTTATGGATAAACATGGTATAGAAAAAGATCCTCATCGGAAAGCGTATGGTGAATTACTTGCGAAGATCGAGCATCTGTGACGAAAGATCTATGTTAGAACTAATCGAAGAAGAAGAAGCGGCGGCTTCGGATTGAAAAGTGTCTTGAAGAAATACGAATTGAGGAGCAAGCACTTGCAAGACGTGCCCGATGGCTCGCGACTTGCATTGATGATGATGATGAGGATTCCATCCAAATGAAAGAGTACTATGCAAGTTTGTCGGATGAAACCCTCCCGTTTACGAGCCTTTCATTTCCGACCCTTCCCCTTCACTCGCGCGGTTGAGAGAAGTGGCGTCATTTGGAAGAGGTCGATGATTCTATTTCTTCAAACATTGTTGAACCCGTTGACTCTCTCATAATGGGGGACAAACCTCTTAGTACTATTCGGAAGCGGAATCTTCTTGTATTGAGAGCCTTATCCCAATCCCAAGAGAGTGCAGGGTTGTTGATGATATTTGTGATGAGCCTTCTCTTGATATTTCGAATGATCATGATGAGATGTTTTCGATTCGAGGATATATCGATAGTGATTGTGATTCGCTTTTATGTGATTCTCTTGACATCTCAGAGGTTACTTAGGGATTTTCTCAAATCCACTCTTTGAATTCAAGGACGATTACACCTTTTGCGAAGTTAATCCTCTTTTCGACCAAGATTTTGAGTCCGATTCGAGACCACAGCGGAAGTGGTGGATATTACTAGCTCTCGAGCACACCACTTGTCCCACCTCAGTGTTCGACCTTTCTCTCCGTCATGTGATGTTGAAGAAAGTATTGAATCGAACCGAGGTTATTATGGAATTGATTTTGAAATGGTTGAAGGCGATATTCTTGATAAACCGCCCGCGTGATTCTGATATGGAAGAAATCGACTTACCTATTGATGACCCAATACCACCGGGTATTGAGGATGTTATGGTTGTTCTTGATGGTTCTCTTGACTCTCCTTCTTCTGATGAGTCCACCATCATGTATCCCGATGAGCCTTTATGTGAAGACAAAATTTTTAAACCCGGGATATTCATTGATGAGTTCTTTGTTAAAACCGTTATTCGTGATAAGGATCCTCCGTTGGATGCCTTCATTGTTACACTTTCACCTCCTTACCATAAGCTCCCGTCTTCTTTGGAGTTTTCTCACTCTGATCCGTCATCCTTTCGTCCGCCCGCTAAACCGCCGGATGATGGATCGATCTTTCATATGCCTTATGTGAGTTTGGGAGGAATTATCCTTTATGTGCTGATGCCCGACATTTTCTTCTCCTCCCAAACCACCCAGTCTCATTCTTTCAGGAATGAGGACACCGTTTTGACCACAGTATCTCTACCACTTTCTTCCCCAAGGACAAATGAATTCGGGGACGAGTCAGGCTAGCGACTTCGGTGAAGAAAAACGATGGCGCTTCGTGGGAGGCACCCCATGCTTATCCATCTATCTTCTTTCTTTTTTCTAATAAGTGGCGAAGGGTGCTGCCTCTTGATTTCTCGTGTTTGGTTGTTTGTGATGTTGTGTTTAGGATGTTCCCGATATGAAGACTCTCGTGCTCGAAGTATGCATTTTCTCCACTCGAGTCTCATGATGCGATCTTTGATGGAAATCCGATATCCTTAATCTTATCGACTAGCGTTTATCTTCAAGCATACTTAATAAGCGGCTTTTAGATTTTCGTGATACCCTTGCTTTAAACATTGAGGACAATGTTTTGTTCTAGTCTGGGGTAGGGTAATATTTGATTTGATTTGACGCACTTGCTTATTTTAATGCGTGTACTCTCGTAACCCGTTTTCCTTAGAAATTGAAAAATTGTGCAAAAATGAGAAAAATTTTAAATTTTTGTAAGCTTTTGTTTAGTCTTTTTGATTGAAAAGTTTTGCTAGTCTCTTAGATAAGAAGCTATAAAATGTGAATTCTAGCTCACAAAGCCAAGATTTTGCAAGTTTCCCTAATTGACTTTAAACATGCATAACTTTATTTCATTAGACGAAACATTTGCTAAGTTAATATATGTTTTGACACCTTGATTGACTTTCATTTGGTGAGTAGGAATAGAATTCTGACTTGACCGGGCGTGTTGAGCTCTAGCTTGTTCCCTTAACCATAGGTAATCTAAAAATTATCGGCTAAGCATCTGCGGATCTCATTAATTGGGATTTTAAATTTAGAGAGTCAGAAATGATAGAGTTACTTATGAGTTTAGATGCTAAGCGTGGAGTAGTTGGTTCTCTTTAGAGCCCATCGAAGGTACTTATGGCTTTTGTTCCCACAAAATTGTTTCACCCCATATCTGTCTAAATAATTAGAGATGTCGAGTTTTTGGCGATGGTTAGTTCTTTATCTTCTTAAAAGAATCTTTTTTTTAAAATTGGGTACACATCAAGGATCCGTAATAAATAAATGAGTAATCAGTGATATGTGATAAAGTAATAAGTAAAGTTGTGAGCTGCGGTGTTGAGATCGGACCCTTGGATCTTTAGCCAGGATTGAGTGAGGTCTTAGCCTAGCCCGCCGGGATCCTCATTTCATGAAGCCTATAGTCTTGGAATTACCCCGTGAGCTCCGTGGTTCCATGCTCATATAAAGTAATAGTTCATGTGTAAAAAGTGATGAAAAATGTGGAAAAGTGAAAAGTCAAAAGTTAGTAATAAAATTCCTTGATGTGGACCTCATTTTTACGACAATGGTTCTTGAGAGAAGACGGATAACTAATTATCGACTTAGCTTTATATCTTTATCAGAATAAAAATTATCGAAACGAGAACTTGAAGAAATTCACTTCTCACAAAAATAAAAAAGTCTAGAGGAAAATAGGAAAATGGGAACAAAAGGTTTTACACAAGTAACTTCCATGGGTAGTGTTAGCATCTAGAATCATTTGTAACAATGATTTCGGTTTTACGCTTAGTTTGGGACTTGTGAAAAATCGGGGACGATGTATTCTATCCGTATATGGTCACTTCACATTTGTGTTGTGTTTTCTACTCTGTGATCCTAGCGTGTCGTTTGAAAAATGTTTGAGTTATTGATCGACATGAAAGTTCAACAAACCGTCATTCATAATGTGCTTAACCGTAATATCTATACTTGTGATTTAAAAGGTAAGCGAGCGTTTTAGAATTAAGGCTTTCTTAATCTCTTTTGAGGAACATTGACTACTTATTCTCTAATTGGTTTTATGCAGAACTGTTTGAAGTTTCTTACGGTTAGTCATTCACAAGTGGCTAGCTTGTGTGAGATAACTTGATGGTTTGGACACATCAATGGTTTAGTAGAAAGAGATTGAGATCCTTGGTTTTAGAAGCGTGAGTTGATTGCATTACGTGAGGACACGGCAATGGTTTCGATGCAGGGTATTTTGGTATGTGCTAAAACACATACCTTTTCTTTATCAAAATAGACCTAAAACAACTAAGAAAAGCGTTTATTGCTAATATTTGTGGTTTTCTTGAGTTTGTGCTTGTGGGAATACGGATATGTAAAACAACGCATAAAGGATCCAAATCGGTAAATCAGGCACGAGAGATTAAGAGAGCTTAAAAAGCTAGGAGGGTCGAAATTGAGCATTTATGATGATTTCTAATCTCACGAGGATGACTTGTGAAGATTTGAGCAAAGTTTGAAGAAATGTCGAAGCTTGATCCACGAACTTTCAACAATTGTGAAAGCACCCTTGAAGATTACGAAAATTGCAAATTGGCCCTTGGTTTAATTTATGGTTGACAAGAGTGGTCCTTGAAGATAATTTCAGAAGTTACATGTTTGAACCTTGGAGTTTCAGTAATTACAACATTGGTCCTTTATATGATTAAGTGGTTACACTACTAGTCCAAGTAACAAAAACCATTATCCTAAATCCATATCTAAAACCTCAGCCCAAATAATATATCCCAAGCCCAATCCTACACCCGGCTATATCTCAACCCGAACCCTTAACCTTTGATACCTTTGACCCGCATTTTTACCCGAGTCAACACAGAAACCCGGTCAACATTTTCAAGATATTATTAAATACCCAAACGCGCCTTTGCCCTTATTACTCCCCTGCTTCTTCTTCCCCAAACACACCCAATTACCACCTCCCACCAATTTACCCAAACACCAAGCATCGTACTTAGAATCTATCCTAAACCCTCTAGACCTCTGACATGTCATGGGACTGCCTACGTGGCCAAATGGAAGCATTCCATTGGCTTAGACACCTCATCAAATGAAATGGTGATCTCTGATTGGTTGTAGTGACATGGGATTGAATGAGTGGCTGCTAATGAACTTCTAGGCCCTTCTTCTCAAAGGATCCCAAGCTCAAGGCATCAAGCTATAAAAAGACCTCTAAGCTCACATTTGTATTCGTCCAATCTCTTAGGTTTTAGAGAGATTTTGACCATTTTACTTGTCATTTTAACTGCTTTCATAGTGTAATTTCTATTCTTGTAATCTTACCTTCCATTTAATGAAATTTCAGTTTTTCTTTTAAAGTCCTTTTCAATTCAAATCATGTTAAAAGCTTATTTGTGATGCTTGTTTTTATCGGTGCATATGTCTTAATCTTAAGCTCATACAAGCTTTACCAAGCTTGTGTAAACCTTCCTTGCCTATTCAGTTTTAATCTCAAGTTTTGGAAAAAGTTTTCTCAAAAGTCAAAATTAGTCAAAGTTCAAAAGTCAAATCATTTTAAGATGAATTTCTGGTTGTAAGGTGTTATTGGATGTAGTTTTAAGTCTGGTTGATTCATTTGATTAGGTGTTAATCGAGTTTTAATCAAGGTTCTTAGTTTTAATGCATGTTGGAATTGTTTAAAGGGGTGTTTGGATTGCCTAATAAATAGTTGCTAGAGGTTTGTTTAGTGGAGTAATTAGTTGCTCTAGGTTTGATATTGTTATATGTATTCATGTCTGATCTTGATTTGTGCTTGTCCTTTTCAATAAGTCAAATTTACTTGGTAACTGACCTTGTGAGCTTCTTGTTGGAATCTGAGCTGAAATCATCACAGAATAGGTTGGGAATCTGTTAGAGTTGTTTAATTTGATCTTATTTCATGTCATTACATTGAATTCAGTCCTTGAATTGCTTCTAAAATTCACAATAGTCAACATTCTTATCTGTTCTTATAAGTCAACTGTGTTCAAAACCATTTTGTGCGAAATTACAGATCCTTTGCATAGTCTTCAATACTGACTAGTTAGGGTCTAAGATTTGGCACATTTTCAGTATTCTAGGTGGTCTTCAATACCCTATATCTGTTTTTGGCTTAAGCACTCTGATAAGCCCTTGTATAAGCTCAAAGTAGGTGCTGTTTCATTGTTTACGCATCAGGTATGACCTTGTCCATTTATGCCATTTTGATTTGATCTCTTATTGCTTCATTTACGGTCCTTAATAGCTTTGCAACTTTGGAAAAATAGTCTACGGTTGGTGGTCTTGAGGACCATCTGGTTGGTTTCCCCTCTAGCTTATTGGATAAGGTTACATCATTGAAACGGATTGGGGGTCGATTCATGTTTTGGCTTATGTAGCAGTTTCTTGAATCATTGGTAGATCATTGTTTAGGTGTTAGGAGTAGCATTAAATAGTTGCTGTAGGGTAGTTTAAGGATAATTTAGCTTATGTTTTCAGTTGGTTCACTATAGAGCTTGTTAGCTTATTAAAAAGTGCTTATTCCATTGCATTTTACACTCTGACAGATTCTCCTACATAAGACCTAGTTTTTATATTTTTCTCAGCTTTAGAATAATATTTTAGGATTTCCCTAAATTTTTCATAATTTTTAGAACCTTTGTTTAGTATTTTTCTTAATTAAAATCAGTTTTTAATCAATTTTAATTAGCTTTAATTGCATTTAATTGAGAAAAAGTTCTAAAAAATAGTTTTTCAATTTTCCCAGTTTAAGATAAATATAAAAAGCATAAAAAAGATTTTTCCATATTTTTCTCCTTTTATTTGGTATTTTTCATAATTTAAATTAGATTTAAATAGAATTAAATTCATAGAAAATAGGAAATTAATCAGAAAAATAAAAAAATAGTTTTGAAAAGTCTTTAGTGTTATTTTAGATTTTTAGAAAGTAATTCTATATTTTTCCCTCTCTCTTTGATAATTTTTAGTTAATTAGTTCATTTTTATTAGTTAATAATTAGTTTTTAATTAAAATAAAATCAAGAAAATTCCTAAAAAAATATTTTTAATTCATAATTAGTTTTCTAATATCATTTTTAGAGTAAAAGTAGTTTTAGGTTATTTTTAGGATCTAGATTAGACGTATTTGCTTTTTAATCGCGTTTCGTTTTAATTTCCGTTTTTGCATTTTAGCGTAGATTTGTATAGTTTGCCTTAGTTCTTAGGTTTTCCCGTAGATTATATGTTCCATTTGCTTTCCTTATCCCGTAGTTTAGAATATATCATTTTATCCCCTTATCTTATTCAAATCCGATTAGCGGACGTGAGTTGTTTACTCCATTCATCCTCGTTGGGAGAAACGACGGAAATACATTCCTTTGTATTTCTTCGGAAAATATCTGTACGAAAATGAATTATCAAAATGGCGCCGCTGCCGGGGATTGTTTTGGACACTGAATCATTTACAAAATACATTAAATTGGTTTTCGAATGATAATAAAATTTATAGCCTTCTTGATAATCCGTGCTCCTCCGTGCCAGCTTCCGACATTATGGACCTGAAATACATGCTTAAAACTGTCAACACAAAGGTTGAGTGAAATTCATAGAGTTTGTTTGGTGGTTGAACACATTATGTTGGTAGTGTGAGCTATAGACTCACACCAATGGTTTGAAAACAAAACATATATTATTGCACTAAGCTCATGATACCGAAATGTTAACAGCTGTCATATAATAGTAACCGTTGCCCTAATAGGTAATTTGCCATTAAACCTATGGATCTTCAAATAGAGCGCGTTTGTTTGCCTACGGTCAACACAAAGCGAGATTTGTCATTCCCGATAGATCTATCCACATTATTCGCGTTCACTCGCAAAATGATTAATGGTTCATGATAATAGGGACTTTGGCAATAGTAGTACTTAGTGCAACTAATACATTCAAGTATAATTTCAAATCAATGTGTTCAATTTTAAATAAAGCATGTATTTCCCCCAAGGGTTTGTAAAACAATTAAGTAGTAAAAAGTGGGGCTATGAACTCACTTCAGAGTAAATGATATCAATGTATAATGAGAATGATGGATATGCCGTGAGAACTTCTACGAGAAACCTAGAATAGGATGTTGCGACTTAGGTTTGAAATAATGATGCGAAATAAATAACAAACCTATATCGTCTCTATGTTGATCATGATGTAGTACATGGTTTTTGTGTATGTCGTTTATAGAAATGGACTAGTTGTGAAAACGTGTATAGTTTATATATATCGTACTACCGTTTGGGCCATCATAATTCAGAGGTCATGTAGTAAACGTTCGAGGAGCTAGGACACTTTAAATCGTAAATCTAGCAACTCGTCGATACGTTTACCCAAATGAAACCCCTCACATGAAGCTCCCTAGTTTTGTAGCACTTAGTAGATAAAACATAGATTTTGAATGACGATTGTTATATCATAAAGTTTATCATGTTTTTAGTAAATATCTAGTTTTTACAAGTTCTCGTCGTTTCGTAAATATGATCATTAGATAATGTAAGTATATAAAGTTATGTCGTTTGGTTTGTGTTGGTATTGATTTGCCAAGTTAACACCTTAGTTAACGGTCTTGGGTAAATAAGCCTTGAGGCTTTAGCCAGGGCCTTGCCGTGGCTTTGGTCTTGACTACCATAGTCTTGAGACTCAGCTTTGACCTTAGCCGTGGCTATGGTCTTGGCTTATGGCCATTAGGCCTCTTGGTTTGCTTTTAGTTGTGACAAAAGTATAGTCGTTAGACTATATATAGGGCATTTTCAGTTTTTGAAAGATAATGGCCTATTAAAACATTTTGAAGGTCCGAGCTTACTAGCTATTGAAGGAAAACGTCGTTCCGGACAACTTTCGTGTTTTAACTTTTTGATGATTCGGACCAGAAGTATCACTTTTAAAACGGACAGACCCTTAACAGATTCAATTTGGCAGTTTCGGCGTTTTGGTTTTGCTAACTTCTTTTGACTATAACTTTTAACTCGTTTGTCCGTTTCGGGTGATTCAAGTTGCTATGTTTACCTTTTTATCTTGTCTAACATAGTATGTAAGTTAGAAAGTTCATATGTAACTGGTTTTAATGGTTTCAAACGTGTAGAATATGGCTAGTTTACTAGTTTGTTTCTTTTACGACAATATGTGAATTAAAACATGTGATTGAGTAGCTGTACATCATGAATCAATATAGTAACTATATATATAACATGAAATTGTTAAGATTATGAATAATAAAGATGAGATGATGGTGGTGATTAGTTGCTTACAACTTTTGGCTTTCAATTAAGAAAGGAGTAATTAGTAAGGATCGGACTTTGATTGAACACTTAGGACTTTGGATTGAGCTAGCTTTCTACACCTTGGCACCCTTGTGATCTTGAAGAGTTGGTGATGAAGTACTAAGTGAATTGAGTGGATTTAAACTCAAGAAGATCACTTAAACTTGCTAGAGATTTGATGTAGTAACTTACTACTTGAAACTTCTTTGCATAAACTTGGAGTTTATAGATCAAATTACGGAATATATGAATGTTTTGTGATATGAACGACCCAAATCAGTGTTTGAGGGTTCTTTGGATGTATTTCACTTGCTATTTATAGGAGGGTAAGTTTGGTTAACCATATATTGGGTTAAATATTAACCATGGTTAAGTTAGGACACATGTAATGATCTAAATGAACTATGGTTATGATCAAGCCACCAAAATGATGAATCCCCCCCCTTATGTCGGCCATAACAAGATAAGATGACTTAGGTGGATAGTTTTGGTATTATCTTGAGTTTAGAGCATGATTTGGTTCCGTTAAATGCCAACCGTAAGTTGTTTAAGCCATAAAACGTAAAACCGGGTATCGTAAAAATACGAAACTTGTAGGAATGATGAAACTCATCATTATATTCCATATAAAAATATAAAATGGGTGATAAGTCTTATTGGGTGCAAAAACGCTGCTTAAAGCTGTAAACACGGGTCAAAAACGCGTAATTCGCAGTTTATTAGAAAAGAACGAGATTTCAGGGAAATGATCGTGAATTTATTTAAAGTAGACTAAAATTACTCTATAAGTGATATGAGATTTCAAAATGTGGTTTTTTTTATACGTGGGATAACTTAACAGTTATACGTGAAGTTTAAAAGTTACGCGATTTAAGCAAAAATTGTAAAACGTACAAGCTTAATTTCTTAATGGTCAAAGGAGGAGGGAAATATGTTTGACTTTTCCAAAAATGTAAAAGTTTCTAAACATCTTAGAAAATACTATGCAGGAATGGTTAAGTGCTGGTCTCGTAGATTTGTTTAAAACGTAAGTTTAGTCTCGTACGGCTCAGGGTTTATTTGGTAACATTTAAAAGAAATATTAAAAATTCTCAAATTAATTGTGAGTGATCTAAAAATTAATCCGATGTAGGGAAAATTGTCAGAGTTGGTTTTCGTTATGCGCGGGATGTTGAAATGGTGTTCCGACCAAAATGAAACTTTAAGACGATGTTTTCTTAATAACTTTTGCGAAAATGATCTGACGATTGTCAAACTCTCAGGTCATTACTAAAATAATTTATCTTACGAGAATGTGAAATAAAAATTTTACGGGATGAATAGCGAAAGTGAATAGTAACTTTTCAAAAATATGAAAAGTAATCCGAAAAATGCGCGTTGTTACACGACACAACTTCACCCTTGACCACGTATATTCAAGGAAAAGCTCATTGTGATACAAAACTAAAGAAATACACTTATGAAAGTTGGCCAAGCTTTGGGTCATACTCAGGAACGGACCTATATGGGTGCCGGCTATGGCACCTTCAAGGACATCATTCTTCTTTTTTTCACCATGCGACTGCACTTCACCCTTGACCACGTGTATTCAAGGAAAAGCTCACTGTTATACAAAAATAATGATAACACGCTTATGAAAGTTGGCGAAGCTTTGGGTCATACCCAATGACAAACTTACATGGGTGCCGATTGTGGCACGAGCTACACACGCTTATGAAAGTTGGCCAAGCTTTGGTTCATACTCAGTGACAAACCTACATGGGTGCCGGCTGTGGCACGGGCTACACTCGCTTTTCGGTCAATACGTGCAAAAAAAATTCAAAATTCTCGTTTTTTTAACACGCAACCCCCAGTAAATTTTTTTCTACCTTCGTTTCTTACGTGTAACTTTAGTTAGTCTAGCAATTCTTTTGTACAACACACTCTTAAAAATCATGGGTCCGTTCCTAGTCGTATTTCATCTTTTAAAGGTTAGCATGAATGATATTTTTTACAAGTCTCTTTATTGTTATTGGGTGTACTTACCGTGAATGATTTTTTTTTAACCTCTTCAAGGCTAGCATGTCATAATCCATCTTTTTTGATTTTTGTGGGACAAAACTTAAGAGTTAACTTTTATTGACTTCTATTGTAACTAATACGTTTCAAGTGACTTAGTTAGCTGAGAAAGTAAAGTTTAGCGCGTCATGTTGCATGCAAATCCGTAGTGTACATAGATGGGTTAAAAATGCAAGCATATCGACTTGCATCGCTAATCCGAAGTTTAGTTTTATACCAAACTGGAACAGTCGTACTGATTTGAAGACTTGTTTCATTAGCGTTCATGTATGATAATTGTAATGTACAAACATTTAGGCAGATGTGCTTTCGTGACTCCTTTACAAACTACAAAATTCACCCCTAACAGGTGAGTAATAATCCGTGCTCACATTTATATAATTATCTAGTTGATGTATGTTTTTAAGATCGTTTAACATGTACAACCTATTCAGGATGTTGGTTTAAAACATGCACATTGACCTTTTTTGACCCAATAATGGGCTATGTTCTTAGGTAAACTGGTCGAAAATAGTCACTTTAAAACTAGTGTTACACCTATATTCATTAGTTTTATTGTACATCTTAGTAATGCATGCTCATATAACAACCTCTTTGATGGATCTGTAGACGGAAAAAAGTTGCGGGTGTGTTGCTCAATGCATGTGAAACCAGTGTTAGGGTTGAGGTTTGGACATAGCTGTTGTAAACGAGCTAAAAATGTGCGATATAGAGCTTTTATAAGTGAGCATAAAGGCATTTAAAACAAAAGATGCTCAAATGAGTTTTGTTTTTCTCCCAAATGAACAAACATAAGGGCAATATATAAGTAAAATCAGGTTTATCGATGTTGAATGGCCAATCGTAAGCCTCTTCAACGCACATGTGCCATTCTTTTTTATCTTTTTTTATCTTGAGGCAAAACATTTATTTTTTTTGCAAATTGCTCAAAGTTGACCGAATTACTTCACCACGTACATTCAATGAAAACCTCACTATGATACATATATAATGAAATACGCTTATGAATGTTGGCCAAGGTTTGGGCTGTAATTTAATTTTTCCAAGTTTAGCTTGAATGATCTTTGTTATAAACCTCTTCAAGGTATGCGTGTATGAATCCATCGTTTCGATCTTTGTGGGAGAAAACATAAACCTTGCTTTTTATGGCTTTTTAAATCTGTTAAGGGTAACGAACTAAACACTACACCACACATATGATGAGATACGAAGGTTTGACCCGTAATTCATTAATTTGGGCTCGAATTTGATTGGTTCACTACACATTTAAGAATACTCACAATTGGAATTCATATGATCAAACAATGTGACATATCTGATTAATACGTTATAAAACAAATTAATCTATAATACTTTAGACGGTGCACACTATCATTGTATGTGAGTGTTATACTAAAAGTGCAAATATGAAAACTTGAAAGATGTAGGAATTCGGTTTTAGTAATGTTAATGGTTTTCTCGAAGAGAGCCTTCTCTGTATTCTTTGGAGCCTTGTGTAGAGGTGCTTAATTTAACTGGTTTTTGAGTCGAATAAAAAAAACCGAAACTAGTATTTCCAAAAATCAGTTTTGTACAAAACTGGTTTTAGTATAACCGAACCGACGGTTTAAAAACCGGTTTGCATGTTTAGATGTCAACCGGTTTAAGAACCGGTTTTAATTGAACCGGTTTCTCAATCCGGTTTTAAACTAGTATTTCCAAAAATCAGTTTTGTACAAAACTGGTTTTAGTATAACCGAACCGACGGTTTAAAAACCGGTTTGCATGTTGAGATGTCAACCGGTTTTAATTGAACCGGTTTCTCAATCCAGTTTAAACCGAATTGTTTCAGGGTCATAGAACCGCTTTTTCATGTCCAAAACCGGTTTGAGTCAAAACCGGTTTTTGACCGTTTACTCGAACCGAAACCGGTTAAGTTTAGGTTTTATAACCGAGATGTGCACCTCTAGCCCTATGCAAAATTTATGTAACTAACAAAAATCAGGCTTTAGAAATAAATTTTCCATCCCCATGAAAACGAAAAAGTTGTTACTCAAGACTTAAGGCCCAAATATAATACTACTTTTGGCGTCTATGTGACACGAAGCTAAAATTTTAATATGACAAAGTTGAATAGATGAAAAATATGTTCTTTGTTATCGTGTCTTAAAAATCAAATACCCTATTTAGCAGCTGTATACAGGAAAGAAAATGATGTTGTAAAATAGTTAGGACTTATCATAGCATCCAAAACATTATGTTTAAAATATGTTTGACTTAAAGTCGTTTGCATATTTTAGATCCAAAAATGAATCGAGTGTATTTTAAAATTGAGAAGCAAGTGTTGGGGTTGAGGGTCGGATTTAGGTGTAGTTAACGAGCTAAACATGTGCGATACGGAACTATTATAAGTGAGTATGATGCGCACTTTTCGTGTGCAAGTTTTAAAAATTTATAAACACGAATTATCCGACAATTACTATAAACACATACGAGCAAGTATACTCGTTCGCGATAGCAAAGGTGGGTAAGTCGAGATCGTCCCAAGAGATTTGCGTTTTAATTTGTTTTAAAATATTCGTAACAAGAAAGCTTGTCAAGGCTTCCTCAAAATTATGGTATAGTGAAAATCAATTTTAAGAAACATATACTTGTGTGAAGTCTATAGGTCAAAATCTTGTTAGCATGCTTAGTTGTTTCTATCTGATTTCAGGGCTTAAGATTAATATTGAAAAAAGCAAAGTTCTTGGTGTGGGTGTTCCTGACGAGGAGACAGCTCAAATGGCACATATTATTGGCTGTGGAATCTCGAAGTGTCCCTTTAAATATTTGGGTGTGCCAGTGGAGGTCGTCTAGATACTCCTAGGGGAGGTGCTGAATTGATCCAATTCGTGGCCCTTAAAGAAGCTATTGGGAACATTACTCTCTCGGATCAAAGTGATTCTTGGTCCTGGTCTATTGATGTTGCTGTTGGATATTCTGTTGCTTCTTCTCGTGTTCTAGTGGATGAAAACTTATTACCTTCAAGTCTTGAGGCCACTAGATGGATTCGGCATATCCCTATTAAAGTCAATGTGTTTCTTTGGAGATTAAAGCTTAATAAACTTCCGTCTAGGGTGAACTTAGATCAGAAAGGCATCGAGGTTAATTCTTTATTATGCCCTACGTGCAAAAATTGATGTCGAAACGGTTAATCATATTTTTTTCAATTGCGAGATGGCAAGAGATCTTTGGTCTCTTTTGGCTAAGTGGTGGGAGTTGGATATTCCTTTTTGCTCTAACATTTCGGAATGGTATGGTTGGATTGACGATGTTTGTGTTCCTTCTAAAATTCGGCCGATTCTTGAAGGAGTGGGGGGGACTCTTATGTGGGCTATTTGGAGTTTTCGGAATAAGCTTATCTTCACTAATCCCCCTCCTAAGAAGGCTACTCTTTGAGATTTTATTGTTTTGCAATCCTTTTTGTGGTTTTCTTCTAGAAATCCCAAATGTAAAGTTAGTTGGATAGGTTGGTTACAAAACCCGATAGCTAGTATTAAAACTATGTAATCGTCCTTTCTAGCTTTTGCTAGTTTTAATTACAAACCGCCGTTCAAAAAAAAAAAAAAAAAGGTGTTCATGAAGGCTTGGTGTAAACTCTTGATGTGATGCACAAATCATAAGCAAATGATTTCCAACCCATGGTTTATTTTTTGTAAAATCATTTTAAGAACAATAACATGTAGGTAATCCTTTCGGTCCTTATCCTAATGATTATCCTTTAGAAAATCTATTTGTTTGTAAAAGATTCTTTATTAAACTTGTTCTTACGAATCTATCGACCTTTCGTGATGAAAATATTTCTAGTCTTGTTTCAATAAGTAAACATGGTGAGTGTCAATCACCATATCCCCATACTAGTTTGTCACTTAACTTTTTGGAATAAAACACAAGAGAAATCCTTTCGGTCCTTGATCTTAAACATGTTTTATCGACAAATCAAACAAGACTAGTAGTTTTCCAACAAACTCATTTAAACAAGATCATTTACATGCATCACATCTAAGAACACTACCATGATTTCCTACATCCTTACACACAAGTACATTCGAGAATTACTCCATGACAATCATAACAAAACACAAGTAATAACAAGGTAATTCAAATAACTCAAGAGAATAGAAATTCATGACAAGTTCAATAGAATACCTAAGCTTTTGATTACAAGAATTAGAAATCGTGGAATATAGCCACCACACGCCTCCAATTGTCTAGCCTAACCGTATAACTCCGAATGATCAAACAATGGATGAGAATTAGTCTCCACCCTCCGGGCGTTTTACAGGCGGTAACAAGACTTTTGGGATGAATAATAAGGGTTTGTAATAGCTTTGGTGTAAACTATTACACTTTTGGTTGTGTCACACTAGACTACTAAGTCTAGGTTCATTTTATAGCTAAAACCCTTAACTATCAGGCTAAAAACGTCCCTAACTGGAAATGATCGGTCTCTAAGGATTAAGGGAAGTTAAGGCAACATTAAATGACAAATTGTGTAACTCCGGGGGTCGCAGCCGGATCGGTTGCGAAGCAACCGATCCGGTTGCGTTTTGTCCATTAGCCCAACCGAATCGGTTGCGGGCGCCAAACGATCGGTTGGGAGTCTCTCGTACACCCAATCTTTTACTTTCTTGATTCGCGCCTTTTTCTTTGCTTCCGATGCTGATTTTCAAGACGAAACTTGACCTTTACTTGTTGTAGATACTTAGAAATCATTGCGCTTCCTAATCATTGAGTACAAGAGCTTCCTTACTTGATTTCCTTTCTCGGGAATTTTCCAAATGTGCATGAAATCTTCATTTCTTCACCTTTTGCGATACCTGGGGTACATTCACATACAAATACGCATCTTTTGCACTTTTGCAACAATTATGAGTAAATATATCCGATTATCATACACAAAACCAACAATAACGCTACTAAAAACATACTCATTTTGAGCGTTATCAAATTCCCCCATACTTAAGTTCTACTCGCCCTGGAGTAGGTCTAACATTTGCGAAAATTGATTTCAATGGTATCGATATCGTGGTTCCAAAAATCTAACAATCATCTCAAGAGAAATAATTGTTAATTTGCTTTTAATATTTGAAAATTTTAAAATGAACCAAACAAATTTAGATAACATAACTAAACACCTCACAAATGATTTTAAGAATTCACTCAACACTCATGTATTTGGTGGGTATATGTAAATCACTCAATGCCTAGTCATGATCAATGCTTTTTACCATAAGCTTGTACAAGTATCAAGACAAATAAAATAAATTCATCAAAGAGGGATTTCATTCGGGTTATAATGTTAAGGCTATGGGTTTATAAATGGTATGGATAAGGCATGGGATGGTTTATGAAATTGGTTTTAAAAGAAAAATAAAGTCAAGTCTAAACCTCCATGTTGCTAGCCATCATACAAACTACAATCCCGAAAATGATTATATTTTCCTCTTCTTCACATATCGATCTCCAAACATATATAACTCAATTTAACTCATTGGCTAATCAATATACTCCGTATAGCACATTGGCTATAACCATAACTTTTTTTTTTCTCCCCCACACTTAGTATAAGCATACACCACAAAAAATACAAATGAGAAAGACGTCCCCTTCATCTTTGTTGGAGAATGGTACACACAATGACAAAGTGTAGCTTCTTCATAATCATAAAAAACAATCCAACACTCCAAACAACTAGCAACAAACCAATAGACATGACATGGGTTGGCTAAGGTTTAAGGTGTAAAATATTTTTGTATTTTTCTGGATTTATCAAAAACGAAAAGATTGGCTCGAAGGGTGTAACTAAGGGTATCTAGTGCTAAAAATGAGAACTAACAAATGGGTCCATATAAAGTGGTTAACTAACCGATGTGGTTAGCAAAAAATATTAAATGTAAAATGGAAGGCCATTTGGGTTAAATCTTACGATGCCTCTTATCATTTGAACATATTTTTATCACTCGAGAGTGATTTTAACCGTAATGCATAACAAGTACAAGTTCTAGAATCGACATAATCACCGGCACACTCATAGCAAAATATAAAACAAAAGATATGTTTTATACAAAAAGAATCCTCACAATTTAGTGGAAAAAGGCTATAATGCGCGCTAGAAAATGTTATCGAATCCAAAATGAATTACTTTCGTAATTTGGCTCAAATTAAAATTTTCAAAAACCTCATTTTACCATTGAAATACCCAAGTTGTTTTTCTTTTAAATATATCTTAATAACGTGTGAAAACAAGTAGACAATTAAAGACGATTTTCTACTAATTACTTGAATCCAAAAACTTTGCCTAAAAATAAAAAATAAGACTATAAACTAAAAAAAAATTAAAAATCGAATCATTTTTCCTATTTTCTTCCATCCCCCATACTTAAGTTTTGCATTGTCCTCAATGTAATAAAATGAACTTCAAAGTAAAGAAAATGGGAAAAAGAAATAGTCAAAAAGATACCACGGGATAGAATATGCAATATGCATATTGGGTCATAGGCACGCATGTGAGTTATCCAACTCCAAATATTGACCAACAATAAGCTTCCGTCACATCCATCCTGCAAACAAAACTGCAAAATATACAGAATACACAAAACAAACAAACAAACTACAAATAATCCAAACGCTACTTAAAAATAAAAATAAATAAAGTATGATAATCATCCTAAAGAAATAGTTAAGAGATAGAGATAAAGATAATATTGTTCGACACACATAAACATTCTTTTTGAAATCATAACCCAAAGAATGATATTCTATCCAATCCACGTTCTTAAAGGCATTACGTCTAGTTCCTCCAGTAATCCTTCGAGCTTTCCACTTCTTACATCTCTCAAATGAGCAAATCCTTCAGCTTCCGTACTTTCGGGCATAACTGGTTCACTAAACAAAACCATTCCCATTGGGTTGAATAAACCAAGGCTTTTTGCAATCTTAGTAATCAAGTGTCCCCCACAAATATAGTTAACGCTTCCTAATGCGGCCCTTTGATGAAGGTGTTTGGCAATCAACCACGCTACATCTAGTGATCTTAACGGATGTGTATCCTCAAAAGTAAATAGTACCCATAAATCATCCTCGAGAATCTTGTCCACATCATGCGCCCTGTGTAATAGAGACTCAACTACTAACCTTTGAAATACTTGCAAAAGTGGCTTTCTAATCGACGAGACTCTACTTTCACCATAATTTAGCTTACTTTCCGTGCTTATTTTCCTCCAAAACCTGTTTTCATCAAATCCTTCCTTATTCCTATCACTCAACATAATTATATATTTAAAATCCCGATTTCTCGAATCTTCATCCGAATATAATCCTAACAAATATCCAAACTCCCATAATGTGCTAACATGTTCTTGATCACCTAGCCTGAAAGTAATACATTTGTCCGAGCAAACCCCTGTGGCTGTAATACCCGTCTTCATTTCAAAGGAACAAAGAAATTCTAAACACCATTCTTTGTATATGGGCTCATCGATGTTGAGAGCTCTCTTCCACATTTCTGTAGTTAGAATCTGCTTGTTCCATAATGTTCTCACCAACAGCCTATCCTCTAAAACTTCATGGCAGCCCAAACTTTGCAATACTTCCCAATTAATAATCCGAGGTCGGTGTACTTCTTTTCCTCCAATAGATAACAAGGTATCATTGAAACGCTTTCGACAATCATCACTCTCTCCACGCCAAAGAAGATTCGGGTGGAACTCTGGGATTGGCATTTCTTTTTCCTTCTTTCTTGCTCCTCGGGTTCGTGATGCGACCCCTTTTCCTAAAACATTCTTCACAACATAATCCAGTCAGATTAGCCGTTAGAAACATGCAATATTATTATAGAAATCATAAATATAAGTCAATATAAGAGTGTTAGAACAAACGATAAGGTTAATAGAAGCCTCTAGGGTCTAGTTCAAAATTTTAAAAATTCCCACAACAGAGCCTTGAACCGGATCACTTGAGGAACTGCCGATCCGGCTCCTCTCCTGACCCATGTCCAACCGTTTGGTTGCGAGACGCAACCGAACCAGTTACCTGTTCAGCAGAAAGCAATGGCTTTCCAATCGATTTCCTACTAGATTCTTCCAATTCCAATTCACTCCTAAACTGCATTCTAATCATCGCCAATGATTTCCACAATCTCAAATTGCTCTTAAATTGCATTCAAAACTTCCAATCATCACATATTCATCATGCTTAGAATTTACAATATTAACTTCAATTCATCAATCACTTGTGCTAATCAACAATGTGGCATCTAAGATTCACTGAAAATGCATCATCTACCAACTAGGAATCATCAATTGCAACTTAATTTGATTCAATGGTACAACCTAATTAAATTCGAAAATTCAATCATCTAATTCTCATTCCATGTTGAATCAATCACTACAATTCTTTTTGCAATGCATTACTATATCAATTACCCACTTAATTCTGAAAGATTACAACTTAATTCGAATCCTATCAAAATCCCTCAAATTAGTGACCTAAATTGCAATTCGAATCAAATACTTTAATTAAACCTTAATTAAGTTAATTGAATCTGAGATGCTTACTTGTTTAGGTGCCATGATGAACTTCTAAAACTCTTACAATCTTCAAACAACTTCTAGTGGTCCAAATTTTTGTGAACTCAGATGGAGAAATAGTGTGTGTGTGTGTTTTTCTAGAAAAAAATGAATTTTTTTGGTACTTATACTTGCATCCAACCGATTCAGTCATGGACACAACCGTTTCGGTTTGCATTTTTGCAGAATTTTACCTTTTTAACTTTTACTTGGGCATTTTACCTTCCAAGCAAAAATTGTTTACTCAAAAATCCGATTAAAGATACACACGACATTCATCCAACTATTTGCAAATTTCAACAACATCTAACTCGAAAACTAAAATCATCATACTTATCACCATAAACTAAAACTAAAACTCAAACTCAAAATGCATTGATTAAAATAACTTCAAACCATAACAATAAAAATAGAAATAAAATGAAAAACAAAATCCCTAAATGCATAAAATAAAATTTCACCAAAAGATGAAAATCAAGCAAACAATTACTTGTTATTATTGTTGCGATGTTCTTCTCCTTATCACTCCTCAAAATATTCATGCCTCAAAATATCCTCGCTTTGGAATTTTCCGGTCAACTCAAAAAATGTTTCATGAGTTTTGAACTTCCTAACATATCTATTTCCATTCGGGCATAGTATATCGAATTTGACATGCCATTCCCCGTCTCCCTCTTCTCTTTTGTATACACTTGATCCCTCGGGTCCCCATTCCAAAATTTTCAATTGTACGGGTAGAGATCCTAAGAAATCCGTGAGCTTTTTGTAAACAAGGATGTTCTTAAATGGGTTGTAGAAGGCTTCCATAACAAGTGCACGTTCCATTTCATCATCAATATCAAAATATGGTGGGGCAAGCGGTCCATACATAGGGTTTCCGTGGACATCACGTCCAACTTCAAAGCAAGTTAAATCAACTTCCCTATCAAAGAATTCCAAATCCTCCATAAATTCTAACACTTTACCCCTAGGCTTGGGATAATAAGTTTGCTTTGAGATCCCATCATCGATTGTCATAGTCCCCCTCCCTATATCTATAATCACTCCACATGTGCGTAGGAAAAGTCTTCCAAGTAAGAGAGGTAGACTTTTATCAACCGGTATGTCCAACACTAGGAAATCGGCCAAATAAGGTTGGTAGCCAATTTGCACCCTCACGTTTTTCACTTCCCCCATAGCCTTAGCTTGAGAGTTGTCCGCCATGGTTAACTTAGAACGATTTGGTTGAGTTTTGCTTAGTCCCAATGTCTTGAATAGTGGATAAGGCATAACATTGACGCTTGATCCCGTATCCGCCAAAGCATAAACCAGAGTGGTCCCGTTAACTTTTATAGGCAAAACGAAGTTACCCGGGTCACTCTCTTTTCGTGGCATACCCCGAAATAAGATCCTATCCCTATCCTCATCCGAAAGATCCTTATCTTCCAACCTTGCTCTTGCTAACATAACCGCATCTAGCCTTTTACGGTATAGGACATAATCTTGTAACACTTCATTCACCGGTATCTTTTCATTAAGTTCAATGAATTTTTGTTCAAGATTTGCTAAGATGGCTTCCTTTTGGTCTTGAGTTAAGGGTTTGAAGGTGTTTGGTGAATTTGGTGGTGATGGTGTGTAATCATGGATCTTGTTGGTGGTATAGGTGGTAGGAGTTAGTTTATTTGATGAGGTTTTCTTCCTACTAGCCTTTCCCATTTTCACAATTTCCACATTCTCCTTCTCCATGTTTGCATATAATTCCACAAGCATTTCATTCACTTCCTTCTCTTCCTCCAAATCGGTAATGTTGATTCTCATTTCACCTAGAGCAAAATCCAATTGACATTTAGTTGTCACAAGGAAATCTCGCCCAAAGCATACGTCCGGTTCATCCGCATTCCCTTCTTCCAAAACTACAAAATCGGCCTCGAAAATGTGACCATGGATATTAATCCGAAGATTCTTAACCATTTTTCTCCCATAAGCTTCATAATCCAAACGAATGGGACCAATTTTATCAAGAACTTTGACCACAATATAGTTGTCCCCATAAGCCATGTTCAATTGAGCATCCCGCGCATTCACCCCTTCAACACTACACGGTGTCCCAAACCTCATAAATGGTGAATCATACCCCGTGAGAGGTGCTTGCGTGAAAATCACGACCCTATTCTTTTTAGGAACTTGAACCTTGTTTTCTCCAACTTCTTCCAAACATTCCGAATCAATAGCCAACTCTTTCTTACTTTCTTCCAAGATATTCCCAATCTTTTCCAACGAGTTACCGGTGCCCTTAAACATCTCATCCAAGTTGCGTAGATACTCGGAAATTCCACTTAAACTATCCATAACAAACTATCTAACAAAACAAAACAAAACTAAAGACAAAACATCCAAATCATTAGCGTTAGAATTAGTAAAAATAAAACAAAAAAACTGCAGAAACATTTTCTAAACAAGCAAAGACACTTATTGAGACTAAAAACACAAGCTAAAACTTGAAATTTAAAAACTAGAAATTTTTTTACCGAGAGCTCCAACCGGATCGGTTGGCGCTCCAACCGATTCGGTTGGTGGTAAGTCTCTAACCAAGAATACCCAACCGATCCGGTTGCGGGTTGCAACCGATCGGTTGGAGTGGTTTCCATTTTTTTTAAATAAAATTAATTAAACTTATTAATTAAAACTAATTAAAGACAATTAATTATAACTTAAATTCTAATAAGTGTGTCTACTCATTTCCCTTATTAATTAAAAACATTAATAATTCTAATTAACCATAAACTACATTAACTAGATAAAATTACTAATCATAAAATTAACTAAACATCTAAACTGAAAATTAACTATATAATTACTTCTAATCAAGACAATATTAATTAGAAAATTAATTAAAACCAAAAATGACATATAACAAAAAAAATCTAAAAATGACAAAAACAATCTTCTAAACAATTCTTAAAAATCAGAAATGACAAGAAATAATCTATAAACTAAAACACAAAATAATAGATACACTAAAAACTAGCAAAATCAAAAATCAAAGTTTTACCGAGACCACCAACCTGATCGGTTGACACTCCAACCGATTCGGTTGGTCAAAAACCAAAAATATTTTTTTTATCAATTCGAAACCAATTTTAACATTACGAATTTTGCAGAAACAAAACAAATAAAAAACACTCAAATCCTCGGCAGCGGCGCCAAAAACTTGATGTGCTCTTTCCGTGTGCAAGTTTTAAAAATTTATAAACACGAATTATCCGGAAATTACTATAAACACATACGAGCAAGTATACTCGTTCGCGATAGCAAAGGTGGGTAAGTCGAGATCGTCCCAAGAGATTTGCGTTTTAATTTTTTTTAAATATTCGTAACAAGAAAGCTTGTCAAGGCTTCCTCAAAATTTTGGTTTAGTGAAAATCAATTTTAAGAAACATATACTTGTGTGAAGTATATAGGTAATCATAGAAAGTGTTCATGAAGGCTTGGTGTAAACTCTTGATGTGATGCAAAAATCATAAGCAAATGATTTCCAACCCATGGTTATGTTTTGTAAAATCATTTTAAGAACAATAACATGTAGGTAATCATTTCGGTCCTTATCCTAATGATTATCCTTTAGAAAATCCATTTTTTTGTAAAAGATTCTTTATTAAACTTGTTCTTACGAATCTTTCGACCTTTCGTGATGAAAATGTTTCTAGTCTTGTTTCAATAAGTAAACATGGTGAATGTCAATCACCATATCCCCATACTAGTTTGTCACTTAACTTTTTGGAATAAAACACAAGAGAAATCCTTTCGGTCCTTTTTCTTAAACATGTTTTACCGATAAATCAAACAAGGCTAGTAGTTTTCCAACAAACTCATTTAAACAAGATCATTTACATGCATCACATATAAGAAAACTACCATGATTTCCTACATCCTTACACACAAGTACATTCGAGAATTACTCCATGACAATCTTAACAAAACACAAGTAATAACAAGGTAATTTAAATAACTCAAGAGAATAGAAATTCATGACAAGTTCAATAGAATACCTAAGCTTTTGATTACAAGAATTAGAAATCATGGAATATAACCACCACACGCCTCCAATTGTCTAGCCTAACCGTACAACTCCGAATGATCAAACAATGGATGAGAATTCGTCTCTCCACCCTCCTGGACGTTTTACAGCAGTAACATGACTTTTGGGATGAATAATAAGGGTTGGTAATAGCTTTGGTGTAAACTATTACACTTTTGGTTGTGCCACATTAGACTACTAAGTCTAGGTTCATTTTTATAGCTAAAACCCTTGACTATCAAGCTAAAAACGTCCCTAACAAGTTACTAACTGGAAATGATCGGTCTCTAAGGATTAAGAGAAGTTAAGGCAACATTAAATGACAAATTTTATAACTCTGGGGGTCGCAGCTGGATCAGTTGTGACGCAACCGACCTGGTTGCGTTTTGTCCATTAGCCCAACCTAATCGGTTGCGGGCACCAACTGATCGGTTGGGAGTCTCTCGTACACCCAATCTTTTACTTTCTTGATTCGCGCCTTTTTCTTTGCTTTCGATGTTGATTTCCAAGACGAAACTTGACCTTTACTTGTTGTAGATACTTAGAAATCATTACGCTTCCTAATCATTGAGTCCAAGAGCTTCCTTACTTGACTTCCTTCCTCGAGAATTGTCCAAATGTGCATGAAATCTTCATTTCTTCACCTTTTGCGATACCTGGCTACATTCACATACAAATACACATCTTTTGCACTTTTGCAATAGTTATGAGTAAATATAGCCGATTATCATACACAAAACCAACAATAACGCTACTAAAAACATACTCATTTTGAGCGTTATCAGAGCACTATGACAATTGAAACAAAAGCTTAAAATAGGAAATTGATTTTTATTTTGTCT
The DNA here is from genome assembly GCA_910596185.1 of Chrysanthemum makinoi. Lineage (NCBI taxonomy): Eukaryota > Viridiplantae > Streptophyta > Magnoliopsida > Asterales > Asteraceae > Chrysanthemum > Chrysanthemum makinoi. The sequence goes on along the minus strand of OU343222.1, from coordinate 289,719,957 downwards.
CACATGGATAAATAAGCAAATTTAAGAGAAATATCTAAGTAAAAGTGTTGGGATTTTAGAATCTATGTTAACCAGTTAACATTATGAGTACTGGCGGAATATGGATCTACTTTAAGTAATCAAGTTAACACGTATAATAAACAAAAGAATATAAAAGAAAACAAGAAAACTAACCCTCGTAGTCACCCGCAAGTTATCAACTAGAAACCAAATAATCAACACGATTACCTCTACAAGTGCTCACACAAACACGTAACCCGAATACCCCCGATATGCTAGTCGTGTCACGTTTAACCAAACAACCCTTGTATAACTCAAAACTCTCGAACCAAACAACCCTAGCTGCTGCCCATGTGTTGTCCGAGATCCAAGCTAACCCAAGAAACAAAATTGCCCTTTGTCTGATATCGGATTAAGGGACACCGATTTGTTTTCTTTTCTGCCCATGTAAACAACAAACAAACACCCTTCTTGGCAGCTCTAGTGAACAAACCCTAATCGGATAATAATTTCGATCGGATTGAGCAACAGAAGTGGTGATGGATCGGTTTGAACCTGCTGTAAAAGTGAGTATATATCGTGTAGGGTATGAGCTAGGTAATGAGGTATATATAGCCTCAAAACCCTAGCATCCTTTGGCTCTAAACTTGGACACCAAGTTAACCCAATACCATATTCTATCACAACTTTACTAGGCCAAACATCCACTCCAAACGCCCCCTCTATGGACCGGCCAATGGGCTTAGAACAAGTAGAAATCCGGTCCAGTTCTCTTTGGGTCAAAGTAGGGTCAAAGCTTGAGCATTTAAATGTTTAACGTATTCTAATGTTTTACGTGTGTGCCCCCAATAGGCTCACACACCCTTAGCGTATTTAGCTAATTAAACTCCCATATTCCAACAAAAAGCACATACGTGTTTAACAAAAATAGACGTCTTTTCATTGAATTGGTACGAATGTATTTTTATAATTGTGGAACAAAACAGAATCTTAATTTTTTATTGTTTTCCTCAAATTGTTGAAAGTTGTCTGAATTACTACACCATGTATATTTAGAGAAAAGCTCACTATGTGATAACAATCAAATTGAAAAAAGGTGTGAGTTTGTTACTAAAGGCATGTGAAACATTGGCTCATGTTTGGGGTTACATGTATTTGGTGCGAGCTTATGAAGACGATCTTAGTGCTCATGAATTGTACACGAATGCAGGGTATAGACTCGTTGGTGGGAGATCCTGTATGGACAACAAGTTTGTTGGAATCACTCCTAAACCTTAATCAAGTGTTAGTGATTCACATGTAATAGTTAGCTTAATTATGGCCTTTATGTTTGTTATTAGCCTTAGGCTTATGTAGAAGGCCCATAAGCCTAGGCCTAGTCCAATAAGGAAAAGGATGGGAACTAGGAGTGTTGCCCTAGCTTCCCTCCTATAAATACTCTTGTATAACCCTCACTTGAGGGTTGGTTGTTCAATTTATTTCCTTTCACTCATACACTACGCATAACCATTTACTTATATCGTGTGTGTGTGTTTGGTTTGTTGTTCAATCGCCTTTATCTCTTTCTATTAAGCTTGTGTTGTAAATCTAGTGACCTAACAGTGGTATCAATCGCCTACTAGTTGGGTGAATCGTATTGTTTTTGAAGTGGGTTTTGGTCCTACACGTAAAACCAACGAGTGATAATTTGGTTCGCTTAAAAACACGTTTTTTACACTTTTTAATCCAAGATTCTTGTCCTTTCAACGTTTTAAGGTGTTAAAATAACTGTTTTTGGCAAAAAGTTTCAAACTTTATGCGTGGATAATCGTTTTTAAACTAGTTTTTGTACGAGGGTTTCGTTCTACGCGTAACCATTTTAGATGCTTTGGATCATCAAGTTTCACACTTTTGTGTTATTTTGGTGATATTGAAGCTATGTCATCACAAAAATCTGGTTTAGAAACATCTTTGGGCAAAAGTCATTTTTACGAGTAAGTCTACGCGTATCAAAACCCTAAACTTACGCGTAACTTATTCCTTGGTTTGATCTTCAGTTTCGTGGTTTACTTCGTGTTTTCTTGCTTGGATAAGCCTGAAAATACGTCGACTTGGGATATCTTTTGCCTTTGTGATAGTGTAAAAGATCACTTGTAAAACCTAAACCTCGCGCAAGCATAAGCTTGCGCGTAGAACATCCTACGCATAAGATTCATTTTACGCCTAAGCCTAGTCTTACGCATAAGGTAATCCTACGCCTAACTTACTGTTTACGCATAACTTTAGTGCTTTTTCCATGCTTACGCGTAAGCTAAACCTACGCGTAACTCTTGCTGTTACGCGTAACTTTTGTGTCTTTACGCATAAGTACTACTTGGATTTATTGTGATTTCTACGCCTAAGGACACTTCATCAACAGCGTTTCATTCGACTACAAAGATCCATCAACACAAGTTTTTTGGCGGGAAATTTTGAGTAAAATTTAATTTTTCGGGGAGACTAAACGTTCAATTTTTACGCGAGATTCAAATTTTGGTTTAACTGTGAAAATTTTGGTCAAAAATTCAAATTTTTGGGCCCAAATTCAATTTTTTCGGGTAAATTTTGGCGTAAAAATTGTCATAACTCAAATTTTTCTTACAACCTTAGAATTGAATTTTATAGTGAATTTCAAATTTTGAGAGTCAAAATTTTTCAAAATTATTTTTTGGAGGGAAATTGAAATTCACTATATCGACCCTCTGTGTGCTATATCGACTTTGCACCTTTTCTTCTCTTTGATTCTTCTGCAGGGGAGTGAAATGGATTCTGATCATAAAGATCCATTTGTGGCATTGGAAGAAGGATTCATGGCTCTGGCTCTGTCATTGAAGCGTCAGACATCATCAAATTCCCGATATCCCTTGATGGTGCAAGGTGAAAGAGTTGATGTACATGAAAGGAATGCTCAAATGGGCGTTGAGAATGTTGTGATTACTGCAACTGTCGGTAATGCGGACAATGAGGTTGTAGCATTGAAAAAGCAGGATGACAACAACAGATCTGGAGAAGATATCATACTTAACTACGACACCGAGCCCAGCTGTGACGAAGAACAAATGGTTGAGGAAGATATCTTACCCACCTATGACACGACCGAGAATAGATGGTCGAGGTACAATCTACCGTTGATCATATTACGGCATTTGCAAATGCGACACAACACCCTGAATTTAGTAATGAAGGAGAGGTTGACCAGTGTGTTGCACAATGTCGGAACAACTATCTCATGTACGAGCCCTTACTTGTTAACAATTCAACTGAAGCGTCAAATCAAACTCTTGAATCTGAAAACATTCTTCTCAAAAAGACCATTGCTCAGTTTCATAAAGAGTTTTCAAAACTAGAGGCACATTGCATCTCTCTTGAACTTAAACTACAAAGTAATCGTGTGGATAAATTAGTAAAAGAAAATGAGCATTTAAAGGCTCAAATTCAAGCAAAGGGGCTTGCACATTTTGCTTTACAAAACAAGCGAGAAGATTAAGCTGACAAGAGTGTGGATACTAATTTTGCAAAACCAACAATCTTAGGGAAATCGTCTCTAAAACCAATCGAAACCAATCGGTTGTTAGACAACCAAGCGCTTTTAAATCTGAGCGTTCAAAATCTTCAAAACCACGGTTTGCCTCCCAAGTTGTTGAGAATAATCATTTGTCAAATCAAGTCACTCCACATTCGGGCCAATGAATAATGCTTGTTTCTATTAAAACTGTTTTACTGTTATACTGTTTACTGTTATATCTCAACAAGTGGTGCTCTGGCTAATCTAGGACTAGTTCAAACACGTGTCTAAAGAGCATTAAAAGTAAAGATTCATATGATTCAAATGACGCGTACAAGAACTGTGATCTAGAAAAAGCTAGGAAAAGGGCACTACTCCAAAAGGATGGAATCTTAGGTTCACGACCTAGTGTGATGCATTCTAGTGTGTTGCATAACACTGCATGTAGTAGCAATTCAAAACCTAAGTTTACTCAACAAATAGTTAGAAATAAACCCGTTGATCTAAGCGTAAAATTTGAGAAACCTACTAGGTGGATCAATATAGGACCCAGACTCTTCCCAAAAGAAGTTTCAACATCCCCTAGATCTTACCTTAGATGGATTCCAATGGGTAGAGTTTTCAACACTATTGGTCTTAGGTGGATTCCTACGGGCAAGATACTAAGTAGTTGCATCAACACAAGTGTGAAACCCACAACATCAATCCCTGAGGTAGGAAAGGAACTTATCAAAATAGCATGTTCAGGTGTCAAGAAGATAATTGACACTACATCTTTATACCTCTAACATCACGGAACCAGTTACACTTGGGGATCCATGTTTCTTCTTTCTTGCCCCCTTCTATTTTTCTATGCGGGTACAACGGCTATGGCTCCTCTTGCAAAAAGCGTAGGACCCGTTTCTCACCGTCAAAAATATCATGATCCATCAGCTGTTCCACCATCGTACTTAATCGTCATGAATTGGAAACATTGTACTTAATCGTCATGAATTGGAAACATTTCTTGCTCCCCTGGTTAAAGATTCTGCCAAAAGTCGTGCTTCAGATGTATTGAATGTTTCATTTGCACAACCGATAATACTCTAATTTCGGATACACGAATCTACAACAACAACCGAATCTTCTATAACAGAAGATCAAATTGCTTCCAACAACAACGACACGGTGATGATCAACATAATGAGCAGAGATGTTTTATCGTGATTGATTCTCACGAGATATTTATGGGACTTCACAGTTGTTGATCAATTGGACATACATGGTTTATTTGTCTCCTTATATATGGTTTATTTGTCTTCAATTCATCATCAACATACGTGGTGTATGATTCTGAATCATTGAAAACATCGAGGGGAGAGAGTGTGTAGGTGGTCATTGCTTCCTTGTTCTTCTACATGCTTCTTTACGAAAACCCAATGCCTTCTTGAATTTCTTCAATTAGAGGGAAGAAATAAGACGATCCGTGGCTCAAACGTCTCACTTTGGTGTTATCGTCTCAATTTCACGGGTGATGTTGTGTGAAGTTACCCAAATACGTGAGAAGATCTTGTTGATTTCTAGCATGTTACCCTCGAACGGATCTTCCGCAATTAGTCAGATATTCTTTGTATGATTTACTGCTCATCTACAAATTCCGCTGCATAGTGAAACCTTCAAAAGTTAGAGGAAATGTAGACTTCATCAAAGTTTTAAATCGCTAAAGCAGTTTTCGTTTGGGGAAAGGCGATTCGAAACTTCTTCACAATGGCTTCGAGTATAACGACTTGGAACCGGTCACAACCGCTTAAACTTCCCCAAACCTCATCATCGGTGAAACAAGCCCCTAGCTCACTTTCGTTAACAAATGGAGCGACTATTTGCTCCTCTGTTCGGTGGCGATATTGATGAGCGTGCTCCGGTGTATCCGGTGCTCAACGATACAACTCTTATACGATACAACTCTTATACGATACACACTGCTACAACAACTACGGTTGAAGAAGCACCACCAGTTGACTCTCGACAGCAGTTGAACAAACCGCTTCCAACAATGATGAACCGGTGATGATGTTGAATGAAGTACCCCCACCTGCAGATTTTGATCCAAATGCATTTTTTTAACCCGTTTGCTAATGAGGCTGCGCACGATGTCGAGAATCTTCAACAAGCCATTTGAATCCTCAAAATCTTCACAATGTATACCAACATCAACCCTCCACACATAGATGGACAAAAGACCATCCTCTGGGAAATATTATTGGCAACGAATCAATCGAGTCGTTACAAGACAACGTCTTCACTCAGATGGTGAACATTGCATTTATGCACTCACCGTCTGCCAATCGAACAAAAACATCAAAGACGCAATGACAAAAGACAACTGGATCGAATCCATGCAAGAAGAACTCAACCAACTCAAACGTCTTGAAGTATGGGAATTGGTTGAAAGACCAACAGGAGTCTCGTCATTGGTCTCAAATGGATTTGGAAAAACAAATTGGATCTTTGAAGGAAGCGTTATCGAGAAATAAGTCACGTCACGGTGGCTAAGGGTTATCGTCGGGAAGAGGGTATTGACTTTGAAGAATCTTTTGCTCCGGTTGCTCGTCTTCAGGCTGTTCGGATATTTCTCGCGTTCGCGGCTCATATGAATATGACGGTCTATCAGATGGATGTCAAAACTGCGTTTCTAAATGGACAACTAAAAGAAATGGTTTATGTCGGCCAACCGGAAGGATTCGTTGATCCCGCGTTCCCGAACCATGTCTACAAACTAAACAAAGCTCTGTATGGTCTCAAACAAGCTCCTCGGGCATGGTACGATAAGCTATCATCTTTCCTAATTGCCAATAATTTCACCAAAGGTTCGGTTGACCCTACTCTTTTCATACAATATCACGGGGCACATATCTTAATTGTTCAAATTTACGTGGATGACATCATTTTTGGGTCGACACATAAAAAGTACTCAATCACTTTTGCAAAACTAATGAAGAAAAATTTTGAAATGTCCATGATGGGTGAACTTACATTCTTTCTAGGATTACAAGTTCATCAAACACCCCGTGGTATTTTCTTGAGTCAGTATAAATATGCCCTTGAATTGTTAAACAAATTTGGAATGAATACCTGTGACACTTATGCTACACCAATGGCTCATACCAAGAAGCTAGACGCTGATTTACATGGGAAATTGGTGGACCTTATAAAATACCGTAGTATTATTGGGTCTCTCATCTATCTAACAGCTAGCAAACCGATATTGTCTTTCTTTGTATATCTTTGCTCCGTTATCGAGTCGCGACCAAGTGAAACCCACCTCTCAGAGGCTAAAAGAATCCTACGATACATCAAGGGAACCATTAATTTGGGAATATGGTATCCGAAGGATTACGGTTTTGAACTAATCGCTTTTTGAGGCTGACCACGCATGATGCTTAGATTCACGAAAAAGTACTTCAGGAGCCTTACAATTTCTTGGTGATAAAGCGGTGTCATGGCAATCGAAGAAGCGGGGATGCGTGTCCTCAATGAAGCGAGAATATGTAGCCATGTCGGCGTGTTGTGCTCAAGTCATTTGGATGAGAACACAACTCAAAGACTATGGTTACGTATTTAACAAAATCCCGATGTCTGCGAAAATCGAGTGCCATTGCGATCTCATGCAACTTCAGATTCAGCACTTTCGAAATCAAAGCACATCGATCTTCGATATCATTTCATCAAGGACCATGTGGAACAAGGTACTGTTGAATTATATTTTGTGGGTACAGGATACCAATTGGCAGATCTTCTCACCAAAGCCTTGCCTCCCACTAGGTTTAATGAGTTGGTCCACCGGATTGGTTTGAGGTGTTTGACTCAAGAGGAATTGGATGACCTCCTAAAACAGTCTTAAAAACCTGTCAAACACCAAAATATCTTTTGTAAATATATTTTCAAAAACAAAATACAAAAATATAAAACCTGCTAAAACAACAAAAATATTCTTCTATCTATTTCTTCTTTCAACATTGCAAGTACATTTCTTCCGTCAAAACTATAATCTTTCAAAATTCAGTATTGTTCCGATCAAGTGTTGAGGGGGAGAAAATAAACACTTAACTGTTTCAAAACATTCGTGTACTTGCATGTTACCTAATCATGGTTGTTTATTTTATCAATGGTGGTAAAGTTTTCTGGTTCAACTGACACTCCTCGGACTAAAATTTATAACCTTTCATTATTTTCTTAAGTCAAGGGGGAGTGTCGTCAAAGTTATTTCTTAAAAATCTTTTGCTTGGTAACCAAAATGGAAGTTAAATGGCTTTGTATGAAAAAGGAAAAGGTGGAGGGACCAAAACTGTCAAAAGTGTAAACTGTTTTTTAATAAAACTCTCACACCTAACATTTCACCCCACATTTATTACTCATAACCTAACTAATCCTACGCATAAAAATCTTTCAAGAAATCTGTGTTTTTGATCATCAAAGTGTAAGTGTTTCATAATCTTAACGTTATTACAAGCAAAAGTTTTGAATTTTATGCAAATCCAACGGCTAAATCGTTAGATATGTGTGATTATGTGTTCTACGCATAAGCGTATGAATACACAATCATTGGTGTGTGTTTTTGGTTAAAAATAGTGTGTCAAAAAGTGTCTTTAACATCAATGATACTAGTTTTATCCTCAAAATCCACCCAGAAACACGAATTGATTGGTTTTCAAAATTAGGGTTTATGCGTAGTTTTGGGTGTTTACAAATGTGAATGTTTTTGGTCAAAAAGATTGCAGTGTGATGATTAATATCATGTTGAATTGATGATATCCAGGTCTTATAACAACCCAGAAACACTAATTGATTGAAAATTGGAAATTAGGGTTTAATGTTCTTAGCTTTTGGGTATTTTTGATTCACTGAGATTTGGATGTTAAAACTTGGTTATTACACTCTCACAACATCTAAGACTTACCAGAAAACGTTTGGTGCAATTCCTACGGCTAGAAAACATATGCGTAATTCATAAACTTTAGGGTTTTGACTTACGCGTATGACTTTCTACGCGTAAACTGTAAAATGAGTTTTCATGCCATAATCTGTCTTAAAATGAATATATGTGTCAAGATTGATGATATGATGATTTTATTTCAGGTTTGCTACTCGTATAACTCAGAATCAAGGTCATTGATACTCTACGCATAAGGATCACCTTACGCGTAGAAAGTTATGTGTAAGAGAAATCTTAGCGTAAGCATTGCAGCGTAAGGTTCTACAAAGGGACTACTGGCGTATCTGTGAAGGATATGCGTAAGTGATGACCTCTACGCATAAGGTCTACTCCTACGAGTAAGCCTTACGCGTAAGGTTTTATATACGCCTACGCGTAAGCTCTACGCATAAGATTACTCTGTTCCTACGGCGTAACATTTCTTCGCGTAAGCAGATTCCTACTGGCGTAAGCTTGTGCCTACGCATATAACCCCTGTTTACGCATAAGCTACCATTTCTATGCATAAGCCTTGATCAAACCTTCATTATGAATTGTTACGCGTGCAAACTTTTATATAAATGAATCATAGCGTTCTGAAACCAATAATGTCACTAATAAGCTTAAACGTTCTATATGTTGTGATTAATAAGTGATAACATAAACTTTAAAATTTAAAGTTAACTAACTCACGAAACTTTTCACGACGTCATTGGACTATTATACATACAAGTGACTTTGGACTCGTAACAACCATTGACATTATACGTTCAATAAATAGACATTAAAACCTTACGTTGACTAACATTATGTCTTTCGATATGTTGGTTCTTTTGGCTAATGTTATTTGAGATCACGACATGGCTGCTCAAATGAATGTGGATGCACCCGAGGTTCTCACAATTGCCGATATCTTCCCTAATGGCTATCCAAGGAAGATTGGAAAGAACAATCTAAGAGTTGATTTTGAAACTCTCTCATGCTCAGAGTCTTCTTGCTTGATTCTTTGTGGATATTCTTAGGAATCATCCCTACGAACATGCTCTCACACTCTTTGTTCGAGATCTACATTCAACAATTCTGGAATTCAATGCAAAGTATCAAAGGTCAAAGTGCGGTGACTGTGACGCTCAATCACAAACAAATCACCATCACACAAGCAAATCTACGGGCTGTTCTTCTAATTCACGAAATCGAGCCAACCGACTTCTATGCCACACCTACTTGAAGAGCAGTTAGAAATTCTGATTGATATTGGCTATGATGAAGCTTCAGGAATAATCACTAAGCACTCTCATGTGGAGCTTAAGAACATTCCTCAACCGTGGAGAACCCTCTACATGATCATTACCAAATCGTCTCGGTCATGATAGTGGCTATGAGCATCCCAAGCTCATAGAACTACAAATCTTCTGGTCATTGATCAACAAAAGGACATCGAAATTGAAAGCAGCTTGTTATGGGAAGACATGATGTCATTTCTCAAGAAACTTGGCTCAAAGATTCCCTATGTCGGATACACAAAACTGTTGATCCAGAGAGCGCTTGAACTTCATCCCGATATTCCGCAGAGCCTCAATGACCCAGACAATCACGATATGTTGACTGAGCCTACCCTATCAGTCAGAATCAAGGAATCGTCAACAAAAAAACAGGGTGCTGTGTTACCTGATCACCTTCTGACTAACGAAATCAAAAAACACGTTGATCTTTCGTCCAAATGGGACTACACATTTCTCAAGAATATTGTGGTCAAAAGACAAGACGAAAGAGATTATGCATTCTCTGAAGCTGACTTTGAGAATTTTTCTATCAACGACATTGAAGATATGTACCTTGCCAAAGTACGAGGTGCATGAGACAATTTTCAACCGAAGTACAACGTGAATTCATCAAGTCATTGCTCATCTTCATCAAACGCATAGTCATCAAAGAAGCGTGTAGAAGATCTCCGACTTGCGGTGAATCATATCGGACCGTGTCAACTTCACTCCACCTCGGCTTGATCTTCCGACATCAACCGGCTTTCACAATATACACTCATCACAAACCATTCGGCGTCGTTTACGCGGTGAACTCCAAAGAAATTGCTTGATGGCCTGTAGAGATCTTCACAAGTTTGGGGATCACACTTTGAAGATGGTTAGGGACGGATTAGCTTACAGGTTGAAGGATATACGTCAAAAGATTGGGTCTCCTAAGCGATGGATTTCTCAGGATCGAAGGGATGTGAGGAGGATCATCACAATGATGAGCGGTTGTATCGAAGGGATCGGTTCGGAAGATTGGAAAGCTTTGTTGGTGGTCGACCGGGATTAATATCACCGGCTTTCAACGCCCGGTTCACACTCAGCAACATCACTTTGGACTACACGGTACCCCTTGAGCTGCTTCTTTAATTATACTTTTGGATGTGTGATTTTCTATATCTATGGCTTGTGCACACATTACGATTGTACAACCCGCACTTGTAAACAAAGGACCACGTAGTACGCTTTGCCACAATCCTTATAAAAGGAGCGAAAGCTTCTTACTTTTGAGTAAAACCTATCAAACCTTTCATTTTTCAAGGTTTTCCTCAAAAGAAGAAGTACTTCCCCTTATGATTTTTTCAAAACCTCAACCGTTTATATCACTCGTTGAGGGGGAGTATTTGACTTGAATATCTTTGTTCACAAATTGTTCACAGTGGTCATTCTTCCCGCAACACTCAAAATGGTCATATTTATTCTCAACTTTTCAAAAATAACATTTTATATGCCATTTTTGAGGGGAGAAAAAATCGTGATAAGAAATATGTTGTGTTTTGCTATATGAACTCTCATGTGTAAAGACTTCAACCCACAAATTGACGAGATCTGAACTGTTAGTAACTCGAAAAGACTTGTCCGGGACGGGTAATAATTTCAAGCTAGTTCACTAGTGATGTAAACGTGTCTCGCAAAGGACTTGTCCGAGTAGAATGTACCATTCGAGAAACTCTTGGTAGATATGAACCTTGACAGGTTTGACAACCTTTCGGGGTTGTCCACACCTTCAAGATAGTTATTAGAGCTAGTTGTCACCTAAAAGCTGACAATGCAACTCTTTAACAATGCCATGTAACCGTGTCTCGCGGGGGAATGTCTATCTTGAGTCGATCAATTCAAAAGTGCGATCTCTTCCCTCACTGTGCAGATTTCCGTCAAAACTCTAAAGCACATGTGGAGGGGGAGTATTTATGCTAAAAGATAAAACTCTCACAATGGTTCAAACATGTTTTCATTTACAAACCCTTTGAGAGATTTTCTTGAAAATGGTTTTATGGCAATGGAGTTATACGGAGATTAAGGTTAGGAATAACCGTCCTATGATCCCTTGAGCGGAGGGATCTACCAAGGACACTACCAATAGTTAGAATTTAGAAGTCCTTAGGTATGATGATAAAAAGGAGAAAATGAGAATCGGAGAAAGAAGGAGTTGAAGAATTAAAAGAAATGCAAAGAAAAGGGTGAAAAGAAACACCCTCAAGATTATTCAACTTAGGCGGAACCGGGTTCAATTCATGCACTCTTGGTTGTCACTAGATGACACAGTATTGAAGATTAAAAGTCGTCATGGACCCAGTGACGCATGCACTAAACCTTCTTAGCCACTCAAGTTTCTCTTAACAGAAGCTTGTTTCATTTTCACAGGGAACCCTACGCAAACTATCGGCTTTCTATTAGAGATTGCTGGTATTGAAGAAGGAGACCCTCTCCCTAGTCTCCGCTCAGGAAAACCAAAACGCACTATTGAGTCTAGAGCCACGAGATTCATCAAAAGATATCTTAGGTACACTTGACATTTCATCACTTGATGTTCAACAATAAGAACATCAGTGGTACATTATCGAGTCCTTCACAGATCTTAGCAATCTGTCGAGAACATTTATGAGAGGTTCGCAATGGTGATCCTCAGTGATTGAATGGAAACTCTGCCGGTCAACATCAAGCGACCACGGCGGTCGCTTCGGTAACTCCCGTGGATTACGCTTAGTGGTCTCAAGCGGTCTGATCGTGAGGTGATGCTTCGGTGTACCTCAACGACTCATCTGAACCGTAGATGTGCTTCGGTACATCGCGTTATCTCACTTGTGGGACTCCGGTTCAGGAACGACCTTTGTGAGAATTAGAGTTATGTTTTCACACTATGCTGTTAACACTCTCGAAGTTCAAACTTGTAAGTGCCGGAATCCGCTTATTACTAACCGTTTTCATGTCTTCTTCTTATGGAAGCTCTGGAGCGGAATGATCGTGCAGATTCTTCACATGCTCATGCCAACATCATCACTAATGGAAGTTCTATCTAAAAGCAACATAAAATTCAGAATGATTCTTCGTCAACCAAAGAATCTACAAAGTTAAAGACTTAAAGAACTTCATCAGTATTGAAATCGAATGTCAAAAGGCGTGTGAGCGTGTTGAAGAATGGCGTGGAACACTGTAGCGATGAAGCGGACTGAGGCAGACTTGATGCAGACAACAACAACATACTATCACTACCATCACAAAGAACAATGATCAAAGAACAAAGACAAGATGGACGTCAAAGCGAACTGTTCAAAGAAGACAATTTCTCTACACTGGAGAGATTGTTCGAATCAAGGCAAATCTTCTCACAAGAAAGAAGAATGTCAGAAGACGTCAAAGCTACTATTACAACTGCTCCTTCACCGTTTACATTCATTCATCACTAACGCTTAGGGGGAGATTGTTGGAATCACTCCTAAACCTTAATCAAGTGTTAGTGATTTACATGTAATAGTTAGCTTAATTATGGCCTTTATGTTTGTTATTAGCCTTAGGCTTATGTAGAAGGCCCATAAGCCTAGGCCTAGTCCAATAAGGAAAAGGATGGGAACTAGGAGTGTTGCCCTAGCTTCCCTCCTATTAATACTCTTGTATAACCCTCACTTGAGGGTTGGTTGTTCAATTTATTTCCTTTCACTCATACTCTACGCATAACCATTTACTTATATCGTGTGTGTATGTTTGGTTTATTGTTCAATCGCCTTTATCTCTTTCTATTAAGCTTGTGTTGTAAATCTAGTGACCTAACAAAGTTGGATAGGAAGGAGACATCAAATTCTTATGATCACATAGAAAGAAAATCAATTTATTGACATTAGATGGTGCACATTACAATAATTCTTGTACAGAACTTGTTCGACAAACATACGTTTTGCTTCACTACATAAATGTATGTGATTTTTATACGAAAAGTGAATATATGAAAAGCCGAAAACTATAGGAATGTGATTTTAGTAATGTTAATGGTTTTTCTAGAGAGAAGTATAGTTTCATGGTCATTTATGTCTTGCTTTTATCATCCTTTGTTATAGACACCGTTAAACCATGGATATGGATTCTAACTCATTCCATATAGTTTAACCATTTAAATTCTCATTATAGAATTTAATTCAAATATACCAAATGTAATCATGAATCATCTTGCATTACTTTTTGGGTTTGGCCAAACAATTACTACCTCCGTCCCAAAATTATAGTCCCCTATTGACTTTTTCGGTCTTTCTTTTTCAACTTTGACCTTAAATATTTTTATTTGTGTTATACAATAGTTGATGAAAAAGATATCGATGAGAATACATTCAAAAACTCAATCCATTCATATAATTTTCATCAAGTATTATATAACACAAAACAAAAATATTTAAGGTCAAAGTTGTAAAGGAAAGACCGAAAAAGTCAATAGGGGACTATAAATTTAGGACGGAGGGAGTATCTGATTAAATTTGGAGAGGGCCCATGGTATCTTTTTGCACATAACAATTAGAGTAACAAATCCTTTGTTGACTACAAGTGGTGTGGATCCTGCTTCACATTACTTTGAAATATAGCTTTTATAACTACCTTATTCAGGATAACGTTTGGCATATACTTACAAAAGTGATATCCACACATAACAAAACTTGGTTGTATCTCAAGTCTAAGGACGACTTAACAAATCATTTCAACATTTTACTCATCACAAGGATCCAAAAGTAAATGTTTGAAAGTTGGGGTATCCAATATGCATCCCTTATGAATACACATGATTTTGACGGGAACAATCCACATTCTCATAGAATATAACTAACACTCACATTTGCCTTACATAACAATATTCACATATTGTTAACCGACAATGGACATATTTAAAATGGTAAATCATTTCATGTATTAAACATGTAAATATGGAATAACAGATTATATGAATGAAATAACAAATTCTTTGTATTTTTATTTATGAGAAAGTAAAATTGTCTTACAATTCCAATTTATCCAAATACTAAATACACACAGATTTACATGAGACTACTAGCTGGTATCAAACCAATACCCCTAGTCAATTTAAAATGCTTAGGATACGCTAAAGCCTTCATAAATGGATCAGCTAGGTTGTCATATGTGTGAACTTTTGATATCTTCACTTCACCCATCTCAATGGTTTCTCGTAGATCATGAATTTTCCCGCGGTAATGTCCAGCACCCTTGGTGATTCCACTTTCATTAACTATAGTAATGGCTCCAGTATTATGACAATACATATTTATGGGCTCTTCAATTGTAGGAACAATGCCAATCCCATAAATGAATTTTCAAATCCATACAGCCTCTTTAGATGCATCATAAGCAGCTATATACTCATCTTCTATAGATGAAGTTGCATAAATACTCTGCTTTGTGCTTTTCCAGTCATCATCACCTCCATTTAAAATGAATACATATCCAGTATGAGATTTTAGGTCATCAGCATCTGTCAGATATCCAGCATCAGTGTAGCAAACCCTGAGCTCTCATTTTGTATCACCTCCGTAAACCAGAAACACATCCTCAGTTTTGCGCAAATACTTAAGAATATTCTTAACAGCAGTCCATTGAAGTTCACATGGATTCTGTTGAAATCGGCTTGTCATGTTCTGAGCGAACGCAACATCAGGATGAGTACATCTCATAGCAGACATAATAGATCCTATAGCCGAAGCGTAAGGAACTCTTTGCATGCGCTCTTTATCAACAGGTGTCTCAGCACCTTGTAACTTACTTAACTTAGGCTCTTCTTGCATTGGGAAAGTTCCTCGTTTGTAATTCTCCATGTAAAATTTTTTCAAGATTTTCTCAATGTAAGCACTTTGACATAAACCAATCAATCGTTTAGATCTATCTCTATAGATCTTAATTCCAAGAATATATGCAGCTTCTCCTAGATCTTTCATGGCGAAACATCTTCCAAGATAGGATTTTACATCTTGTAACATTAGAATGTCGTTTCCCATGAGAAATATGTCATCAACATATAGAATTAGGAAAGTTGTATAACTCCTACTAGCTTTCTGGTATACACATGGCTCATCTTGATTCTGAGTGAAACCGAATTTCTTAATCTCATCATCAAAACGTTTATTCCATTGCCTAGATGCTTGCTTAAGTCCATAAATGGAACGCTTGAACTTGCATACTCAGTTAGGATATTTAGGATTAACAAAACCCTCAGGTTGCTCCATATAGACTTCTTCGGAAAGATGTCCATTGAGGAAGGCGGTTTTGACATCCATTTGCCAAATATCATAATCATAGAACACAACTATGGCTATGAGAATCCTTATAGCTTTAACGTCTGCAACATGAGAAAAGGTCTCTTCATAATCAATCCCGTAGGTTTGAGTGAGACCCTTTGCTACGAGACGAGTTTAAAGGTGTGTACTGCACCATCCATGTCGGTATTCTTTTTGAATAGCCACTTGCTGCCAACTGTTTTAAAGTTAAGAGGAAGCTCAACTAATTCCCATACTTCATTGTCTTTCATGGATTGCATTTTCACATTCATCGCAACAAGCCATTTCTTGGATTTAGGATCCAGCAATGCAACTTTATAGTTATTGGGTTCACCAAGATCCCCTAACTCATGTTCCTCAACATCGACGTATAAGCACAATCGATTTGGAGCACGACGTGTCCTAGCGGACTTACGAATTAGAATGATATCACTTTGAGGTTCATCAATTTCTTGATCATCCTCATCATGATGTAAGCTAGTGTCTACAGAAGGATTTGTATCTTCATCTTGAATAATTTCAAGATCTTCTAGACTCCCACTTGCTTCTTGATCCAAGAGATTATTCACAAAGAACTCAGCATTTCGAGAAACAATAACTTTGTTCTCTGATTGAAGTTCGAAAGAGTATCCCATTATTTCCTTTGGGTATCCTAGGATGTGAAGATCGTTGTAAGCTCATAGACGAGGTCTAATATTATATCTAGGAACACATAATAATGAAAGCGAAATATTCAAACATAGAATCAATATCATTATGAAATATGAACAAGGTTTTTTTATTATCATTAACTAACTAACTAACTATAATAAAGATCAAAGACTTGATCTAACACTAACTAACTAAACCCTAGACGTTTTCCCTACGTCTAGGTTCCCACACACACACCCCTTTAGACGTCTACATCTTGTACGTACTATTAAACTAATGACCCTATGTCTCTTTATATACTAGAGACATCTAGGGTTTACAAGAGGAATCATAATAAAATTAGGAAACTAAATATTCTTTTAAGCATATCTTCTAGAATCTTCCAAATCTTCCATCTTTTTTTAGTTTCCTTTCTTGTCACTTTTAGTCCTTCATGTTTAATTCTTCTTGTTTTGTATCATCAAATCTATAATAGACCCAACAATCTTCCCCTATTTGATGATGACAAAACAAACACGATTCTTGTACGAACTTCCCTAGACGAAGTAGCAGAAGTTGAGATAATTCAATCTCGCCATGAATGAAACAATCTTCCCCTTGACTTGAACATGTCACTCAAACATCTCTTCTCCTTTTTGTTATCAACAAATAGAAAACGTATGCAAATAATGATCTTGACCACTACGAACCAATATCATACCTCCAATCTAAGACTTCCAATGTTTAAAATCGCCCACCATTACGCACCATAGGATAAATGGATCCAAAACAGTAGAAAACTCCAACTAGCAGTAGTAATAATGATCAACAGTAGTAAAAATCAAACACTTCCCCTTGAGTGATGCATGTAGATCAACTGATTCTTCAAAATCTGTAGGCTTTATGTAATGATCACTTGTGAAGAAAACCAAATATAACGAACTTGATGAAGAAGTAGAATTTTCCAAACTTTGTGTCTTAAATCTTGTACTATCCACGGAACTCCATACTTATGCCCACCAAATATAAATAGACCGCAATCCCTTGACAAAAATCCTCAACTAGTATAAGATACTGAGCACTACAATGTAACTCCTTTAAGTGATAGCCAATGTATGCATAGAGCATCATAAGAAAAATCACACATTGCTAGATTTATCAAGCTATATGATAAGAACACAAACCAAGTAATTCCACTTCACTTTCAAATAAGTGATAAATAATCCTCTTCGTAATCAATTCTTCAATAAATCAAATACGAGCCTTTTAAATCCTTTAAGAACAAATAACCAAAAACCTTGTGTGTGTGAACAACAACCTCTGTGTGTGTCGTCGAAAAACCATAACAATATGCTCGACTTCCCCTTAATTCCAAATCAGTCCTATTAGCAACACTTTTTTCTGTCACTAAACTGTCGCTAATCTGTCACTATCATAATTGCTCCTTCCTCCCAAATCAGTTAGCGACACAAATTCTGTTGCTGAACTGTTGCTAAACCGTCGCAAATCAAAGAACAGTACTTTGCGTCTAACTTTTATTAGAGTACGCAGAATTTACTTAACAAAGCTAAGAAGAATAACTTTTATTATAAACTCTAAATCTGCTTATTATGCAGATACTCTAATACAACTCTAAGATAATCAAACTTCTCTCTAAAACACTAATTAACTTGTGAATTCGTAAACTCTAAAACTCATAGACTCGTACCTCTAATGTCAATCTATGAGTCCTTTTATAGGCTCAAGGATATCCTAGTCGGTTTACAATTGATAACCTTGTACGACAAGTAATCTAAACATAGAATACAAGACTTTCCATAAACGAATATAACAGTTCTTTGTTCTTGCAGTACTTTGACTTTGTTGTGCAGTACTTTGACTTTATCTTTAGCAGTACTTTGAATCTTTGACTTTGTCCAGTACTTTGCAGCTTACAGTACTTTCATATCTTCAGTACTTTCATGTCTTCAACACTTTCATATCCCAACAATCCTCCCCTAACTTGAATTCTACTTGCTTGACTTCAAGTTCCTTTGTGAATGTATCTTTAACAGCTTCATCTTTAAGGACATATTGTTTCTTAGTCTTTACATTATATCTCTGTAGTGTCTGTGCTTGTCAAAGTATCTCTTAGAATTGTTCTTTCTCAGCAGCATCCAGCAAGCTCCATCTTTTCAGCAACACAGCAACATATGACAATTTGTACATTAATTCAGTTTAAGTTGCATACTATTCTCATCACTTCCAGGTGTGTTAACTCCTGTGAGAGGTGAATCATTGAAAATTTAATGGATTTAGATCTCTTTAACAAAGCCATTATCTTTGGAGTAGCCAAATGTTTTGGTGTATAAGACCATGGTACATTGATAACCATATGATTTTTAGCAAATCATCAGCTATCAACAGATTTGATTTGTCTTTACCAAAAGTTGTACCCTTCCGGACTAGTTAGTTCTTCTATCTAATGGTGAACTAATTACCAATAATGGTTTTTCCACTGCCTTTACCACAAGCCATTTTCTTGTGGGCTAGCCAACTCTTCACATTAACCGATATGGTGAGTTGATTACCATACAACTTATTAGCAAGTTGTCAACTAAAAGCGGTTTGATATATCTTTACCAGAGCCGTTTGCTCATGGATTAGTCAATCCTTTTGTAACCATGGTGGATTGATTACCTATTGATGTTTCCATCTCAAAATCCATTTAATTCATTTAACCTTTGTTTCAAAATATTTTGTTATTTAACAAAAAGTTTCTTTCAAAAATCACAACTGGTTTAAAATCTGCAAGCAGTACTTTGATGAAAGTACTGTTTGATCAGCAGTACTTTGAATAAAGTACTGATTTATCAAAAATAAGTTATTCAATAAAACTCTTACCAGTTTACTCATCTTCTTCAGCAATGGTAGTCCAGTTGATAAATAGATTGATAACCATGCAAGCAGTTTCATTATCCTCTTCTACTTCCAATCCATGTTCTAGCATTCTTCTCATGAGGTCAACTGTGAGAGGATATCTTCTGTTTACAAACATGTGTATCATTGTACCATTTTCCAACTCTAAAACATGAACTCCAGACTCTTCAAAGAATCTCCAGTAAACAATTTCCTAGTTTTCTTGATTCTTCCATATATCATCAGTGCTTTCCTCTTCTGTTTCCCACATGGTTATAAGATCTCCAAGCAAAACTAGACCAATTCCTTCTGATAGATTATCTCCAAAATAAGCTTTCACCACATTATATAGATAGAATAGATCCACTCTATCTATAATATGTAATAAATCCCATAGCCTATTGAAAACTTTGAAGCTTTCATCTTCTTTATGAAAAATCAAATAATCTCCATCTTTAGATTTCACAACTTCAAAAGCACTAATCTTTGATCTGTTCATCTTCATGTCAGCATCTTCTTTTGAATAATCAAAATCTACCACTCTGAGATAATTTCTTAATGCATCTCTAGTCTCAGATCTTAATTCAACTCTTTCTTTCTTTGAGAACTGTCTATCTGTAACTTTAGTTTTCCTTTTTCTTTTTAAACTCTTCTTCCTTTCAGCTTCAGTCCAATTAACTTCTTCTCTAAAATCTTTGATATCTGCAACACTCTTCTTATAAGCCTCTGTTTCAGCATCATAGAGTCTTTTCATGTCAACATAGTTCGCTTCGCAATCCTTTATACCCTCGACCTTTCAAATAAGCCATCATAGCATTTCTGTCTTTAGCTAAATTAGGTCTTCTAGGCATATATCTAACAGGAGTAGGTGACTGTAATGGTTCATCGGCTTGACATTCAATTGCTCATGCAACTTCTTAGTTGCTTCTCTACTTTGAGATCTTCTTGACTTCTTGAGCGCTCTATCTTTAGCATTTAACTCTTCTTGAAGCTTTCTAGCTGCAGCTTCATTCCTAGCAACTTCAATTTCTCTAATTTCTGCCAAAGTAAGTTTATTCTTCTTTACTTCTACTAAAACACCTTTCCCTTTATCCTTAGGATCAATTGCAGGTTGAGAAGTTCTTTGTTGTACATCTTCTTGCACTTCTCGAATGGTAACACCACCTCTTGGTTGTGATAAATCTTCTAGAATTGTAGCAATGAATTCATCATCACTTGCAGAATGAATAGGTTTTAGTGTAGCTTCCTCCTCTTCTTGTATAACATTTGTAGAAGGACCAGCTTCCTCTTCAAAATTCATAACTCTTGGAGTTATTACCTCTTGTCTGAAAGTACCTTGCAAAGCAGTACTTTGTTGTTCAGTACCTTGATCATCAGTACCTTGAACTTGAACTTGTTCCTCTTGTTCATCAGTATCTTGAATAATCTTTTCTTCAGTATTTTCATGTTCTTCATTACCTTGGGTTCTTTCTTCTTCTCAACATCTTCTTTCAAATTTTCTTCTTCTAAATTCCTCCCCAAATTGACAGAAGATGGTTTATGAACCTTTTGGCTTTTGCGTTTCCTAGGCTGCCTTTCGCCTTCTTCTTTGATTTAACCAGATACTGAAATTCTTGAACTAATGGCCACACAAAAGTTTTAGCCTTCTAAACTTCAGTTTCAATTTCTTTATCTGCTTGGCTTGAACTTTAGTAGTCTTTTTCAATTTAACCAACTCCCTTGTCAAAACATAAGTATCCAATGTTATTTCTTCAGGAGGAATGGTATGTGAATCTTCTCCTTGAAAAGGTGAAAGTTCCTCTGTTTGAGAAGCAGGCAGACCCTTGTGGAGATGGAGAAGGTGAAACTGCAACATCTTCTTGAAGTTCATTACTTTGGGAAGCAGTACCTTGTGGAGATGCAGTACCTTCATTTGATGCGGCTTGTGGAGAAGCGGTACTTGCACGGATGTAGTACTTACGGTCACGGTACCTTCATAGCTTCATCGGCTTCATATCAGCTCTAACGGCCGAACAACTTCCGTCATAGAGGTAGTTAAGGGAGTATCCTGACCCCTGAATAAAGCACTCCTTTTTGCCATAAATGTAAAAATCTTTGATTGTTGAACAATAACAGGCAGTAAGTCTGTAGGTTTTGGCACATCAGAAAGTTGCTTGTTTAAGAAAACTTGTATAAACCTTGGGTACATTAGCCAAGTAGATCCATGCGAGATATGTGAGAGCATTCCATCCAGTATTAGCCTTGAGAAGTTAAAAACTCGATCTGTAGCTAACCCAACCATAGCAGATGCTATATTTGACCCAAACTGCTCCCAAGAGGTACTCTTAGCACTTATGCAATGGAGCAACACATGAACCAAAAATTTCCAATGAGGACAAAACAGTTGTTTTCTAAACATTTGTTCATTCAAAGATCCTTCATAACCAATATGTCGAAAAGTATCCCATATCAACTGCTTATCAAACCGTATAGCCCTATCTGCATCATTGAACAATAAATCTTCTCGGGTGGAGGCTTGATAATCTTAACAGTTCTTCGGCAGCATTGATCGAACATAATATTCATCATTCTCCATGTTATCCCTAGCATTAGCCCAAAATGCTTGAATCCAGGGCTTAATTATATCCGGCTCCACTAAAAGAGCATAACTGATAGGCGATCCAATAAGATAATCAATTATATCATGAAAGAGTATATTCGCTTCAGTCTTATCCAAATTAGCCACCATATTGTGCTTTGAAACAGTTGGACGATTAGCCATTGTTGATTGGTGAAGCACAAAAGAATTGTAATCGGATAATATAGAGATGATGAGAGAAAGATGGAAAAGATTCTAAAGTTTCAATATAAGAGGGAAAATCAGAAAGTAGTTATTTATAGGTGAGATTTGAAAAATCACAGCCCATAAAAACATTGTTACCGTTAGCATTAATTACCCCTCAATATAACCGTTGGAACAGTACTTTAATAAGAAAAACAGTACTTCCACGTAGCGGTACTTTCCCTAAGCGGTACTTTCCAAGCGGTACTTTTACAAACAGTACTTTTCCAATTTCTTCAGTATAAACTAAGTATACATAATTATCCTCCCCTCAAGCAATGCACAGGACTATACAAATACTAAATAGTCCTCCCCTTAAATGCAGCTCAGTAGTTAATCATGCCAATGCTCACCACCAAGTGAGTGAATCTAGAAACATCAAAACCTTTGGTGAGTAAGTCAGCTACATTATCATCTGTGTGAACCTAAACCACATTAATAAGCCTGTGCTCATAGCAGTCTCTGATAAAGTGATGCCTAATCTGTATGTGCTTGGTCTTGGAATGATAAACTGGATTCTTCACAATACAAATGGTACTCTCATTATCAATGTTGATAGGAGTATTTTTGAAATTGAATCCATAGTCCAAGAGTTGATTTTGCATCCACAACAGCTTGCAGCAGCTACATATTCAGCTTCAGTAGAGGATGTTGCTGCAATTTTTTGTTTCTTGCATTGCCAGGAGACTAATCTTCTTCCAAGATATTGGCATCCTCCAGTGGTTGATCTTCTATCATAGTTATCACCTGCATAATCACTATCTGAGAAAGCTTCCAAGTGAAAAGGTGACTCCTTTGGATACCACAACCCCAACTTTGGTTGTTGCTTCAAATAACAGAAGATTCTCTTTACTGCATTCATGTGAGAGATCTTTGGTGAGACTTGATATCTTGCACATAAACAAACTGCAAACATGATATCAGGCCTTGATGCAGTGAGATACATAAGAGAGCCAATCATTGATCTATAAAGCTTGATGTCAACAGGTTGTCCATCTTCATCTTTGCCCAATGAATTGATAGATTTAATAGGTGTAGTAACTTGACCTTCATATCATCAAAATTGAACTTCTTAAGTATGTTTGTAACATACTTGTCTTGACTTATAAAAATACCTTCCTTTGAATGCTTAACCTGAAGTCCCAAAAAGAAAGTTAACTCTCCCATTGAACTCATTTGAAATTCCCTCTGCATCAGCTGCTCAAACTCTTTAACCATGGACTGTTTGGTAGCCCCAAAGATGATATCATCAACATAAACTTGAACTAACATGATATCTTTCTTGTCTCTTTTGATAAACAAAGTCTTGTCAATAGCTCCCCTTCTGTATCCATGTTGCAATAAGAATGTAGAGAGTCTTTCATACCAAGCTCTAGGTGCCTGATGAAGGCCATAAAGAGCCTTAACCACCTTGTAGACTTTGTTTGGATCGGTAGGATCTTCAAAACCGGAGGGTTGTTTGACATAAACTTCCTCTGTAATCTTGCCATATAAAAGGCACTCTTGACATCCATCTGGTAAACTTGAAATCCCATATAAGAAGCAAAAGCAAGGAATATTCTAATAGCTTCTATCCTTGCTACAGGAGCAAACACTTCATCATAATCTACTCCCTCATCTTGTCTGTAGCCCTGTGCTACTAACCTTGCTTTATTCTTGATAACATTACCTCTTTCATCTCTTTTGACTCTAAAGACCCATCTGGTTCCAATAACTCTCTTCCCACCTGGAAGATCACATAAAACCCAAACTTCTTGAAGTTTAAATTGAAGAAGTTCTTCCTGCATAGCTTCAACCCAGCTTTCTTTTGTCAAATTGAGCAATGTTCTTGGGTTCTTCTTGAGAGATAAAACAAGTAAATAGGCAGGTTTGATGGTCCTTATGATTCAACCTGTTTTGTTTATACACAAAGCTAAGTAAAGCATTGTGAGGTGTAGAGAAAGTCTTAGCTTTGTGTCTAGTCATTACTCCAGAAGTAGAAGGACCAATGATTTGATCAAAAGGATGATTCTTATGAATTCTTAAGTTTGGAGACTGTGGAACTCCATAAGTATCCTCCAAATTAGTAACATCAGCACCTTCATTGGGATTTGGGAAAATACCTTCATCCTCAAGTTCATCATCAGTATCTTCTAATCCAGGCATGGTAGGATCATTCAAATCATCTAAAGTACTTGTCAAGCTGGTGCAGCAGTACTTTGTTCGAAATCTTGTCCAAAGTATGTGAGAGTATTCTGCAGACTTGTTTTTCTTCTTTGCCTCTTCATAGGCTCGCCTTTGTTCATCAGTGTAAGAATGTGCTAAAACATATTGAAGAAGAATCTGATTAAGTTCCCCTTGAATAGATTGATCCTCAATAGATAATGAGGATTGTGATGCAACAGTACTTTGCTGTGGAGCAACAGTACTTTGCTTTGGAATTTCAGTACTTTGTTTTGGACTAATAGGATCTTCATCAGGAACAGCATCAGGTCTAATATGAACTCCATGAACAACATATTGTAAATCTTCTCCATTGTTCACTGGTTGATTTTCTTCTCTAACAGGTACATAGTTCATAGATGGAGTTAAAACCTCTAGATCAAACATCCAATCAGGACCTTTACCTTTCTCATTGTCTTGATCTTCTAAAAACTCAACATGAAGACAATCTTGAACCTTTCTAGTAACTCTGTTGTATACTCTAAAGCCCTTACTGTTAGTGCAATAACCCAATAAGTATCCTTCTTCTGACTTACCATCAAACTTCCCCAAATTATCAATAGTGTTTAAAATAGTGAGAGGGCATCCAAAAGGTTTCATAAAACGAATGTTGGGTTTATTGCCCATCAGCAATTCATAGGGTGTCTTCATCTGTGGTTTGGTGACAGAGACTCTGTTAAGTACATAGCAAGCAGTACTTACAGCTTTTGCCTAGAACTGAATAGGTAGATGAGAATCTGCTAACATTGTTCTTGCTGCTTCAATCAAAGTCCTATTCTTCCTCTCTGCAACACCATTCTGTTGTGGTGTTCTTGCAATACTAAACTCCCTTTTTATGCCTTTGTTTGCACAAAATTCATCCATAATCTTGTTCTTGAATTCAGTCCCATTGTCACATCTAATACCTCGAACCTTGAGTCTCAATTGGTTTTCAAGGGCTATAATCAGTGTTTGAATAGCATCAAAAGTATCATCTTTAAAACCCAAGAAAAATACCCAACTGGATCTACTGCAATCATCTGTTACAACTAAGCAGTACTTTTTCTTGTTTAAACTTGCCACAGAAACAGGGCCAAACAAATCCATATGTAACAGCTCCAAGGGTTCTCTGATAGTTCTCTCTTCAAGCTTCTTGCAGGAAGCTTTGTGTTGTTTACCCTTCTTGCATGCCAAGCATGATTGATCATTCTTGTAAGTCTTTGAAGGTAAACCTCTAACTAAATTGCCTTTGACCAGTTTGTTGATATTCTTGAAGTTAACATGGCCCAATCTTCTATGCCATTGATGTGCCTCTTCAGATGTTGCTTTAGCCACCAAACATGTGGCTCTTCCATAAGAATGTAGACTCTTCATGTCTAAGCTATACACATCATTTGTCCTTGGTACTCTAAGAACTACTAATTCATCATCAACAGGCTTAAAGTCAGAGGAAAGGATGAGACATTATGTGTCAGTGAATAACACAGGATGCTTTTTATCACAGATTTGAGAGACTGATAACAAGTTGAACTTAAGCTCCTTCACATATCTAACATTCTCAAAATCTATAAGCCCAGCTTTGATAGTTCCTTTTCCAGTAATCTTTCCTCCATTGGGATCATTCCCAAATGCAACTCGTCCTCCACTAATCTTTCTAAAATCAGACAGGATCTCTTTGTCTCCTGTCATACTTCCAGAGCAACCACTATCCACAATAAGATGATCTATAAGCTCCGCTTCTGGGTTGCCCTCAGAGATAGGAGACTGAGTTGGTGAAGTAGCCACCATTGCAAGAAGAACAGGATCATCTTCACTTTCTTTGCTCCAATCAAATCTTCCAAAGCCATCATCAGATTCCAAAACAGCATGTTCAGGTTCCTCATAAAAAGCATGCTCCGGTCAATGCTTCCACTGATTACGCAACTACTTCTTCCACTGCTACCATACTGTAAGTCACTGGTTCATCATCAAACTCTTCACTCCAGTCAACTTCTGATAACTTCTCTTTTGTTTGATAATTGAATTTCCTTAAGCTCAAGTTTTGGCTTATCGATGTCATGTTTGCTTGATACTTAGCAAACCCGCACTCCCTTGCAAAGTGACCAGTCTTTTGACAATTGAAGCATTCAATTTTAGATTTGTCAAAAGTTATGCCCTGTTTTGGTTTGAAATCAATGCTTTTGCCTGTATTCTTCATGTACTTTTTGATCCTTGCAGTGATCATAGCAACTTGCCACCTGATATCAATTTCTTTAAGTGCATCTTCTTCAATCTGTGCTAGATCTTCTTCATAAGTGACAGGTAAACTAGCTTGCTGTGCAAAGAATGAGCACATAACTTCATCTGAGGGCATAGTAGTAGTAGGTGGGGCCTGCTGAGCATATGAAGGGGGGGTGTATACAACAGTACTTTGAGTAACAGTACTTTGAGGAGAAGTAGTACTTTTGATGGAAGTACCGCCCTTCTTTTCAGATGATAGAAAAGCAATACTGTGAGACTTAGAACTTGTTTGGCCATTCATCTCAAGCTCATACACCTTCAGTTGATGATAGAGATCATCAAAGTCCATGACATCCAAACCTTGTTGTCCTCTGATCATTGTAGCAATCACATGCCATGAAGATGGCAAACTCCTTAGAAACTTCAAATTAGCATCCTCAACTGATACTTCTGCCTTGTATAACTCCAACATGTTGAGGAGATTCTGAAACCTATCATATCCGGCATCAAGACTCTCTCTTTCACCAACTGTGAAAGTTTCAAACTGTTGCTTTAGCAAATTTCTGTGCATCTTCTTAGAGGCTTCATTCCCTCCAAATCTGGTCTTGAGAGCAGCCCAGAGCTGCTTAGCATCTTTAGCATCATGAAATTTGAGAAGATGACCATCTGGGATGGCAGATAATAGAATATTTAGTGCCTTCTCTTGATTCCTTAGGGTTGCTGCTGGTAAAACTGCCTTAGGTGCCTTGGGTTGTCCGGGAATATCAATGGATTATGGAACAACCTCATTCCCATTAACAATTACATTCCATAAAGCATGCACTGTAATGGCAATATAATGCCTCATCTTCATGCACCAGAGATCATATTCTCCCTTCTTGATAATTGGAATTCTGAGTGAGGTGATTGAGGGTGGTGGAACAGCTTCAGTCGACATCTTGAATGTTGTTGAAGTAGGGTTTCTTCCTAGTCAGAGTTTCCACACAAGCTCTGATACCACTTGTCAAGATCGTTGTTAGCTCTTAGACTAGGTCTAATATTATATCTAGGAACACATAATAATGAAAGCGGAATATTCAAACATAGAATCAACATCATTATGAACAAGGTTTCTTTATTATCATAAACTAACTAACTAACTATAATAAAGATCAAAGACTTGATGTAACACTAACTAACTAAACCCTAGGAGTTTTCCCTACGCCTAGGTTCCCACACACACACACCTTTAGACGTCTACATCTTGTACGTACTTGCTAAACTAATGACCCTATGTCTCTTTATATACTAGATACATATAGGGTTTACAAGAGGAATCATATTACAATTAGGAAACTAAATATTCTTTTAAGCATATCTTCTAGAATCTTCCAAATCCAACATCTTTTTGTAGTTTCCCTTCTTGTCACTTTTAGTCCTTCATGTTTCATTCTTCTTGTTTTGTATCATCAAATCTATAATAGACCCAACAATCTTCCCCTATTTGATGATGACAAAACAAATATAGTTCTTGTACGAACTTCCCTAGACGAAGTAGCAGAAGTTGAGATAATTAAATCTCACCATGAATGAAACAACCTTATCTTCCATGCTTCCCCTTGACTTGAACATGTCACTCAAGCATCTCTTCCCCTTTTTGTTATCAACAAATAGGGAACATATGCAAATAATGATCTTGACCACCACGAACCAATATCATACTTCCAATCTAAGACTTCTAATGCTTCAAATCGCCCACCATTACGCACCATAAGAAAAATGGATTTAAAACAATAGAAACTGCAACTAGCTGTAGTAATAATGATCAACAGTAGTAAAAATCAAACACTTCCCCTTGAGTGATACATGTAGATCAAATGATTCTTCAAAATCTGTAGGCTTTATGTAATGATTACTTGTGAAGAAAACCAAATATAACGAATTTGATGAAGAAGTAAAATAACCCAAACTTGTGTCTTAAATCTTGTACTATCCACGGAACTCTATACTTATACAAATCACCAAATATAAGTAGACCGCAATCCCTTGACAAGAATCCTCAACTAGTATGAGACACTGAGCACTACAATGTAACTCCTTTAAGTGATAGCCAATGTGTGCATAGAGCATCATAAGAAAAATCACACATTGCTAGATTCATCAAGCTATATGATAAGAACACTGATGAGTGTCTAAATACTCATCATTTTTGTACTGTTTAGAATGCCAAAACATCTGAAAACACTCAGAAATGCATCAAAATGATAAAAATATCACAAACAAGTGTTTTATGTGTTTTAAATGCAAAAATATCAAAATCTGGTGAAAAACGTATCAAGTTTGGATAATTGGCGTTTAGTCCCCTAAGTTTAAAAAGTTGTCAAAAACAGTCCCTGGTAAATCAAAATAAAGAAAAATATCATTTTAAGTCCTTAGGGATTCATGAGTTGTCAAAATTGGTCCTTAAAATCAAAAATTGCAAAATTACAACTTTAGTCCCTCAAGTTTTGAAAATGACAAAAATAGTCCTTGGATTTATTAAAAATGGAATTTTATGCATAATGGTCCTTGTACTATTCATATTTGGCAGGATAGGTCCTTGTGATAACTTTGGAAAGTTGTCAAGATCAGTCCCTCAAATTGGCAGAATTACAAGAATGGTCCTTGTGTAGTTAACATACCAAAAGGACCCCCTTTGTATTTTAAACCCATCCAAATCAAATAGACCCCTATCAATACCTGTGACCCCCCTAATTTGGACCCCCCTTTATTAATACCCACTGGTCAAAACAAGTCAAAGCGCGCCCAAACAGCTTCCAGTGTTCATCCCCTTCTCCATCAGCTGCATTCCAAAACCAGGTGGTTTTCCCCACCTCTCCACCACTTGTCTACCTTATCCCCCCAGCTGGTTAACAACCCCCCTCCACCTCCACAACCTCCCAAAATCCATTAAATGCAGAAACCTGCTTAAAGTGACTTTTCGCGCCAATTTGCATTTCAAAGACCAGGATCACTTTGACTGATCCAATGGCCATAACTCAAAGTGGGAAATGATCAGAGATGTGAGAGGAAGCTTTTGGATGATAAATAGAAGAAAAAGGAGCTGAGAAAAGGAGTAGTTAATTTTAGTGTAGAGTAGCTTGTCGTTTTTAGTGTAATTTAAAATTCCAGTGTATGTTTAATCTTTCAAGCTTTGTATTACAAGTTACTAGTGTGTAATAAAACTTTTGTTAACATCAATTTCAGTTTTAAGTTTTATTTTAAGATTATGCAATTTTCAAGTTTGAATTCTCAAAATCTCAATAGGCTCGAATGATATTTTTGGTTGTTGTCTTGGAATCTAAAGCTCATATAAGCTCTTTATATAGCATATGAGAGCTTTTAGAACCATTGAAATCAGTTATAGTTATAAAGCTTAAAAATTCACAAAAATCAAGAAAAATAGTGAGAAAATAAAAAATTCAATGGAGAAAGGATAAAGAAGCTGAAGCAGGATTGACTTTGGATTGCTTATTGGTTTAGAGCTTCTTGGGAAGCTATAGGAAGTGTTTTCAAGCCTTGGTTCTCAGCTATCACTTGGAATCCAATTTGTAAGCACTTTTGATCCATTTTGGCATTTCACTGTATAAGACATTCAATAGCTTAAATCTTTATGTTTTTGTGTTTCTTAGTTATAGTTAAGTTTAATTAAACATTAAAAACAGTTGGTTGTTCTTTTTAATTTGTAATTAGTAAAAACTTTAGTTTAACAGTTAAACTAGTATAATTGTCATTTCTTAATTTTATGTTATTAGTATTGTTGTTTAATGTTTCTTTAGTCTTATTATATGATAATACAAGGTTATGAATCAATAGCATAGTCTAAATCAGTGTAGAGCTTTGAAAAATCTCAAAACAGTCTCAACAAGGGTTGTTTGGAATTGTCTTGTTAACTGTGGTAGAGGCTATCTGAGATAGTGTTTGTGCTTGTTTCATGTCACAATAGTTCATAATAACTCAAACATGCCATAAAAACCAGTGCTTGTTAGAGTAAAAGTCAAAAATACCTTTGATCACACCTTATTCATCAACTGTTGGATTTTCATGATCCATGATCATGATTTCATACTCATAAGTTGTTATCATTGGTCAATCTAGTCTTAATTTACCTTAATACATCATAATAAGTGAGTAGGATCAATCACAAGCTCATATTAGTCAACTTAGTTCATTTTTATAAAAAGTCAAAATATCACTTAAGCAGTTTTTGAATAAAATGAATAATTTTATATAGGATTCAATATTAAGATTTAGCTTAAATCCTTTTGGGATATTAATATTTAGCTGCTTAACTAAATTAGAAAAATATTAGTTCAGTTCTAATCAGCTTATTAAGTCCTTAATTCTTAGCTTCTTTTGAGTGCTTTTCTGAAATCATGCCATGTGCACAGTTGAGTAGTCCAATTTGATAAGCTCACACAGAGCTTATTAGTTGGTCAAAGCTTGTGAATCTTGGTTCTTTGGAAAGCTGACCTAGCCATCTTGAGGTCTCAAGCTTAAAATTCCATTTTGTAGCTTGTTTGCTAGGGCTGCAATAAGCTTAAACCTTGTCCCATTTATGTCTTTTAACAATAAGATCATAAATGCTTATTTGCTTATTAGTAGCTTTTCAGTATGCTTATCTGTGTTTTCTAGCTTAATATAAGTAGCATTAGCTTGTTTGTAGCTTATTTCAGCTTTGGTTCCAATTTATAAGCTTTGTTTGAGCTTAAAACATCAAATAAGCCCATAAGCTCCACTGTTGGGTTTTTAAGCTCTCAAACAGCTTATTATTAAGTTGTTAAAATTCTGTCTTCATTAAAGTTTCATATTTTAAGTAGTTAAATAGTTTTCAAAAAGAAAATCCACAAAAACATCATTTTAAATATAGTGATAGCGTTTATTTAATATTAATTAGCTTTTAGATTTTTCTTTTTAGCTTATTATTAAGCAAATCTAGTTTTTATATTTTTATTAGCCTTCTGTCACCTTAAGTTATTTTTAGAAAAAGTTTCATAATTTTCCTAATCTGTTTAGTATTTATTATAATGTTAAATAGTTAAAAGTATTAGATAATTAGTAATAAATAATTAAAAAGCATAAAAAATATCTTTTCAGTTCTAAAATTAGTTTTATCATATTTTAGATTTTTATAAGTTAAAATTTCATTTTTCCAAGTTTATTTTATATTTTCTAGTATTTAAGTGTATTTTAAATAATAATTAATTAGTAATAAATAGATAAAAAGTGTAAAAAAATATATTTTCAATTTTAAAATAAGTTTTATAATATTTTAGATTTTTCTGAATCATAATTTTATTTTTCTAGCCTTATTTCATATTTTCTTTTATTTTGGAGTATTATTAAATAGTTTAAAATAGTTTTTAATTAATAATAATTAAATAAATAGTTGTAAAAATAATTTTCTTTTTCTAATAATTTTCTTTTGTTTTTAGGATTCCAAAAATGTCATTTTCATATTTTTAGGTCTTTTATTTCTTAGATTTCACTTTTTATTTTGTACGTTTACGTATTTTAAACGTACGTTTTACGTTTGTTTCATCTGATTGTTGTGTTTTCCAATTCTGTATCCAATTCCATATCAATCAATCAGTAGTGTAATTATCCATCAAAATCCTTACTGATCACTATCCTTAGTGATCATTCTATCATCTGAAAGTTTTGAAACACCATTCAGTCTCCGTGGGACTTAACGACCCCGGAATCCACTATATTCCTCTGATCTTAATTGCATTTGCTTTCTGAGCTGTTTTAAGTTTATTACGGTTGACCATTCACAAGTGGTCAGCTTGTGTGATTAAACTTGACCGTTTGGGAGCCAATCAAACACAAACATGTGAAACTCAACTACAACATCAAATAAATGATATTCAACCTTCTTCGTAATCAATTAATCCATAAGAATCAAATACGAGCCTTTTTGAATCCTTTTAAGAACAAATAACCAAAAACCAAACTCCTTGTGTGTGTGACCAATCTCCTGTCTGTGTGATATCCAAAAACCATAACAATATGCTCGACTTCCCCTTAATTCCAAATCAGTCCCAGTAGCAACACTTTTTTCTGTCACTAAACTGTCGCTAATCTGTCACTATCATGATTACTCCTTCCTCCCAAATCAGTTAGCGACACAAATTCTGTTGCTGAACTGTTGCTAAACTGTCGCAAATCAAAGAGCAGTACTTTGCGTCCAAGCCGAACTTTCGGGGTCGAACAGTACTTTAACCAAAACGTGCAGCAGCAGCAGTACTTTAACGAATATGAACAGCAGTACGTTGAAAAATAATGAACAGTACTTTAAGAAATTAGCAGTACTTTCAAATTTGAATAGAGCAGTACTTTGAAGAAAACGCAGCATGCTTCAACTAGTAATCCAATAGCATCATTACGCTTACAAAATTAATTCTGACGTACGAATCTATAAAATTGATTCTCAATCCACCTTACTTCAGCGAATAGCAAACCAAAAAGCAATGTAGTCAGTGATCATGCAAAGGATTTAATACCCCAACACCGACCTATTATCTGACCAATCAATAGCGTGAAGTAGCAAATAAAAACTCGTAGGTCCCATGCCCATGTTACATCCAAATCCACATGAAATCATATAACATACTAATGAAACATCTTGGAACCTGATCCTTGAAACTAGTATAACGATTAATTAAATATATGGTCAACTATATCATGCTCTCCGTCGACCATTAATAAAAGACCAACAATATAATCATCGAGCCCTATAATGCATTACTTTCATAATTAAATAATCCCATTGACCATGATCATTATGTAGTACTACGTACGAGATTACATACTTGCAACAAACGACAAACTTCTTTGCTCCACACATCTTCATTAAACCGAATCTTTAATAAAACCTTAAACACCGAATCACTGTACCTTCACCAAACTGATTTTCTTCGAAAACAGACCTTGTAAATCCTAGATATCACGAGCCCCAGGCTCTGATACCACATGTCAAGATCGTTGTTAGCTCTTAAACTAGGTCAAATATTATATCTAGGAAGAATAACTATTATTATAAACTCTAAATCTGCTTATTATGCAGATACTCTAATACAATTGATAACCTTGTACGACAAGTAATCTAAACATAGAATACAATACTTTCCATAAACGAATATAACAGTTCTTTGTTCTTGCAGTACTTTGACTTTGTTGTGCAGTACTTTGACTTTATCTTTAGCAGTACTTTGACTCTTTGACTTTGTCCAGTACTTTGCAGCTTACAGTACTTTCATATCTTCAGTACTTTCATGTCTTCAGCACTTTCATATCCCAACAATCCTCCCCTAACTTGAATTCTACTTGCTTGACTTCAAGTTCCTTTGTGAATGTATCTTTAACAGCTTCATCTTTAATGACATATTGTTTCTTAGTCTTTACATTATATCTCTGTAGTGTCTATGCTTGTCAAAGTATCTCTTAGAATTGTTCTTTCTCAACAGCATCCAGCAAGCTCCATCTTATCAGCAACACAACAACATATGACAATTTGTACATTAATTCAGTTTAAGTTGCATACTATTCTCATCACTTCCAGGTGTGTTAACTCCTGTGAGAGGTGAATCATTGAAAATTTAATGGATTTAGATCTCTTTACCAAAGCCATTATCTTTGGAGTAGCCAAATGTTTTGGTGTATAAGACCATGGTACATTGATAACCATATGATTTTTAGCAAATCATCAGCTATCAACAGATTTGATTTGTCTTTACCAAAAGCTGTACCCTTCTGGACTAGTTAGTTCTTCTATCTAATGGTGAACTAATTACCAATAATGGTTTTTCCACTGCCTTTACCACAAGCCATTTTCTTGTGGGCTATCCAACTCTTCACATTAACTGATATGGTGAGTTGATTACCATACAACTTATTAGCAAGTTGTCAACTACAAACGGATTTGATATATCTTTACCAGAGCCGTTTGCTCATGGATTAGTCAATCCTTTTGTAACCATGGTGGATTGATTACCTATTGATGTTTCCATCTCAAAATCCATTTAATTCATTTAACCTTTGTTTCAAAATATTTTGTTATTTAACAAAAAGTTTCTTTCAAAAATCACAACTGGTTTAAAATCTGCAAGCAGTACTTTGATGAAAGTACTGTTTGATTAGCAGTACTTTGAATAAAGTACTGATTTATCAAAAATAAGTTATTCAATAAAACTCATACCAGTTTACTTATCTTCTTCAGCAATGGTAGTCCAGTTGATAAATAGATTGATAACCATGCAAGTAGTTTCATTATCCTCTTCTACTTCCAATCCATGCTCTAGCATTCTTCTCATGAGCTCAACTGTGAGAGGATATCTTCTGTTTACAAACATGTGTATCATTGTACCATTTTCCAACTCTAAAACATGAACTCCAGACTCTTCAAAGAATCTCCAGTAAACAATTTCCCAGTTTTCTTGATTCTTCCATATATCATCAGTGCTTTCCTCTTCTGTTTCCCACATGGTTATGAGATCTCCAAGCAAAACTAGACCAATTCCTTTTGATGGATTATCTCCAAAATAAGCTTTCAGCACATTATATAGATAGAATAGATCCACTCTATCTATAATATGTAATAAATCCCATAGCCTATTGAAAACTTTGAAGCTTTCATCTTCTTTATGAAAAATCATATAATCTCCATCTTTAGATTTCACAACTTCAAAAGCACTAATGTTTGATCTGTTCATCTTCATGTCAGCATCTTCTTTTGAATAATCAAAATCTACCACTCTAAGATAATTTTTTAATGCATCTCTAGTCTCAGATCTTAATTCAACTCTTTCTTTCTTTGAGAATTGTCTATCTGTAACTTCAGTTTTCCTTTTTCTTTTTAAACTCTTCTTCCTTTCAGCTTCAGTCCAATTAACTTCTTCTCTAAAATCTTTGATATCTGCAACACTTTTCTTATAAGCCTCTGTTTCAGCATCATAGAGTCTTTTCATGTCAACATAGTGCAGCTTCTGCAATCCTTTATACCCTCGACCTTTCAAATAAGCCATCATAGCATTTCTGTCTTTAGCTAAATTAGGTCTTCTAGGCATATATCTAACAGGAGTAGGTGACTGTAATGGTTCATCAGCTTCAGCATTCAATTGCTCATGCAACTTCTTAGCTGCTTCTCTACTTTGAGCTTCTTCAGCTTCTTGAGCTGCTCTATCTTTAGAATTTAACTCTTCTTGAAGCTTTCTAGCTGCAACTTCATTCCTAGCAACTTCAATTTCTCTAATTTCTGCCAAAGTAAGTTTCTTCTTCTTTACTTCTACTAAAACACCTTTCCCTTTATCCTTAGGATCAATTGCAGGTTGAGAAGTTCTTTGTTGTACATCTTCTTGGACTTCTCGAATGGTAACACCACCTCTTGGTTGTGATAAATTTTCTAAAATTGTAGCAATGAATTCATCATCACTTGCAGAATGAATAGGTTTTAGTGTAGCTTCCTCCTCTTCTTGTATAACAGTTGTAGAAGGACCAGCTTCCTCTTCAAAATTCAAAACTCTTGGAGTTATTACCTCTTGTCTGAAAGTACCTTGCAAAGCAGTACTTTGTTGTTCAGTACCTTGATCATCAGTACCTTGAACTTGAACTTGTTCCTCTTGTTCATCAGTATCTTGAATGATCTTTTCTTCAGTCTTTTCATGTTCTTCAGTACCTTCAGGTTCTTTCTTCTTCTCAACATCTTCTTTCAAATTTTCTTCTTCTAAATTCCTCCCCAAATTGACAGAAGATGGTTTATGAACCTTTTGGCTTTTGCGTTTCCTAGACTGCCTTTGCGCCTTCTTCTTTGATTTAACCCAGATACGAAATTCTTGAACTAATGGCCACACAAAATTTTTAAGCCTTCTAAACTTCAGTTTCAATTTCTTTATCTGCTTGGCTTGAACTTCAGTAGTCTTTTTCAATTTAACCAACTCCCTTGTCAAAACATAAGTATCCAATGTTATTTCTTCAGGAGGAATGGTATGTGAATCTTCTCCTTGAAAAGGTGAAAGTTCCTCTGTTTGAGAAGCAGGAACAGACCCTTGTGGAGATGGAGAAGGTGAAACTGCAACATCTTCTTGAAGTTCATTACTTTGGGAAGCAGTACCTTGTGGAGATGCAGTACCTTCATTTGATGCAGCTTGTGGAGAAGCAGTACTTGCAGATGTAGTACTTACAGATGCAGTACCTTCAGTAGCTTCATCAGCTTCAGTATCAGCTCTAACAGCCTGAACAACTTCCGTCATAGAGGTAGTTAAGGGAGTATCCTAACCCCTGAATAAAGCACTCCTTTTTGCCATAAATGTAAAAATCTTTGATTGTTGAACAATAACAGGCAGTAAGTCTGTAGGTTTTGGCACATCAGAAAGTTGTTTGTTTAAGAAAACCTGTATAAACCTTGGGTACATTAGCCAAGTAGATCCATGTGAGATATGTGAGAGCATTCCATCCATTATTAGCCTTGAGAAGTTAAAAACTCGATCTGTAGCTAACCCAACCATAGCAGATGCTATATTTGACCCAAGCTGCTCCCAAGAGGTACTCTTAGCACTTATGCAATGGAGCAACACATGAACCATAAATTTCCAATGAGGAAAAACAGTTGTTTTCTAAAGCGTTTGTTCATTCAAAGATCCTTCATAACCAATATGTCGAAAAGTATCCCATATCAACTGCTTATCAAACCGTATAGCCCCATCTGCATCATTGAACAATAAATCTTTTCGGATGGAGGCTTCAGTAATCTTAACAGTTCTTCCAAGCTGTTGATCGAACATAATATTCATCATTCTCCATGTTAGCCCTAGCATTAGCCCAAAATGCTTGAATCCAGGGCTCAATTATATCCGGCTCCACTAAAAGAGCATAACTGATAGGCGATCCAGTAAGATAATCAATTATATCATGAAAGAGTATATTCGCTTCAGTCTTATCCAAATTAGCCACCATATTGTGCTTTGAAACAGTTGGACGATTAGCCATTGTTGATTGGTGAAGCACAAAAGAATTGTAATCGGATAATATAGAGATAATGAGAGAAAGATGGAAAAGATTCTAAAGTATCAATATAAGAGGGAAAATCGGAAAGTAGTTATTTATAGGTGAGATTTGAAAAATCACAGCCCATAAAAACATTGTTACCGTTAGCATTAATTACCCCTCAATATAACCGTTGGAACAGTACTTTAATAAGATAAACAGTACTTTCAACAAAAAGTGAATCAGATGTTTTTGTGATACAAGAAAAAGAGATTTGTGTTGAAAAACCAGAAAGTTTTGAAAAATCACATGCTAAAGATCAAAAGATAATTCTGGATCACCATTTGAAAGATAGTGGACATTACATACTCAAAGAATTTAAGTTTGTAACTCCACAAGGAACACAAGTCATGAATGGCTTGGGTTCCTAAAAGTTCTAACTCTTTTCTTTGTGTGCAGGGCAACCCCGAAGAGGAGCTTAAAGATCATCTTATTGTGGATAGTGGTTGCTCTGGAAGTATGACAGGAGACAAAGAGATCCTGTCTGATTTTAGAAAGATTAGTGGAGGAAGAGTTGCATTTGGGAATGATCCCAATGGAGGAAAGATTACTGGAAAAGGAACTATCAAAGCTAGGCTTATAGATTTTGAGAATGTTAGATATGTGAAGGAGCTTAAGTTCAACTTGTTATCAGTCTCTCAAATCTGTGATAAAAAGCATCCTGTGTTATTCACTGACACAGAATGTCTCATCCTTTCCTCTGACTTTAAGCCTATTGATGATGAATTAGTAGTTCTTAGAGTACCAAGGACAAATGATGTGTATAGCTTAGACATGAAGAGTCTACATTCTTATGGAAGAGCCACATGTTTGGTGGCTAAAGCAACATCTAAAGAGGCACATCAATGGCATAGAAGATTGAGCCATGTTAACTTCAAGAATATCAACAAACTGGTCAAAGGCAATTTAGTTAGAGGTTTACCTTCAAAGACTTACAAGAATGATCAATCATGCTTGGCATGCAAGAAGGGTAAACAACACAAAGCTTCCTGCAAGAAGCTTGAAGAGAGAACTATCAGAGAACCCTTAGAGCTGTTACATATGGATTTGTTTGGCCCTATTTCTGTGGCAAGTTTAAACAAGTAAAAGTACTGCTTAGTTGTAACAGATGATTGCAGTAGATTCAGTTGGGTATTTTTATTGGGTTTTAAAGATGATACGTTTGATGCTATTCAAACACTGATTATAGCCCTTGAAAACCAATTGAGACTCAAGGTTCGAGGTATTAGATGTGACAATGAGACTGAATTCAAGAACAAGCTTATGGATGAATTTTGTGCAAACAAAGGCATAAAAAGGGAGTTTAGCATTGCAAGAACACCACAGAAGAATGGTGTTGCAGAGAGGAAGAATAGGACTTTGATTGAAGCAGCAAGAACAATGTTAGCAGATTCTCATCTACCTATTCAGTTCTGGGCAAAAGCTGTAAGTACTGCTTGCTATGTACTTAATAGAGTCTCTGTCACCAAACCACAGATGAATACACCCTATGAATTGCTGATAGGCAATAAACCCAACATTCGTTTTATGAAACCTTTTGGATGCCCTCTCACTATTTTAAACACTATTGATAATCTGGGGAAGTTTGATGGTAAGTCAGAAGAAGGATACTTATTGGGTTATTGCACTAACAGTAAGGGCTTTAGAGTATACAAGAGTTACTAGAAAGGTTCAAGATTGTCTTCATGTTGAGTTTTAGAAGATCAAGACAATGAGAAAGGTAAAGGTCCTGATTGGATGTTTGATCTAGAGGTTTTAACTCCATCTATGAACTATGTACCTGTTAGAGAAGAAAATCAACCAGTGAACAATGGAGAAGATTTACAATATGTTGTTCATGGAGTTCATATTAGACCTGATGTTGTTCCTGATGAAGATCCTATTAGTCCAAAACAAAGTACTGAAATTCCAAAGCAAAGTACTGTTGCTCCACAGCAAAGTACTGTTGCATCATAATCCTCATTATCTATTGAGGATCTATCTATTCAAGAGGAACTTAATCAGATGCTTCTTCAAGATGTTTTAGCACATTCTTACACTGATGAACAAAGGCGAGCCTATGAAGAGGCAAAGAAGAAGAACAAGTCTGGAATACTCTCACATACTTTGGACCGTACTTTCGAACAAAGTACTGCCTGTGCCCCACTTTTGATTGACAGTACTTTAGATGATCTGGATGATCCTACCATGCCTGGATTAGAAGATACTGATGATGAACTTGAGGATGAAGGTATTTTCCCAAATCCCAATGAAGGTGCTGATGTTACTAATTTGGAGGATACTTATGGAGTTCCACAGTCTCCAAACTTAAGAATTCATAAGAATCATCCTTTTGATCAAATCATTGGTCCTTCTACTTCTGGAGTAATGACTAGACACAAAGCTAAGACTTTCTCTACACCTCACAATGCTTTACTTAGCTTTGTGTATAAACAAAACAGGTTGAATCATAAGGACCATCAAACCTGCCTATTTACTTGTTTTATCTCTCAAGAAGAACCCAAGAACATTGCTCAATTTGACAAAAGAAAGCTGGGTTGAAGCTATGCAGGAAGAACTTCTTCAATTTAAACTTCAAGAAGTTTGGGTTTTATGTGATCTTCCAGATGGGAAGAGAGTTATTGGAACCAGATGGGTCTTTAGAGTCAAAAGAGATGAAAGAGGTAATGTTATCAAGAATAAAGCAAGGTTAGTAGCACAGGGCTACAGACAAGATGAGGGAGTAGATTATGATGAAGTGTTTGCTCCTGTAGCAAGGATAGAAGCTATTAGAATATTCCTTGCTTTTGCTTCTTATATGGGATTTCAAGTTTACCAGATGGATGTCAAGAGTGCCTTTTTATATGGCAAAATTACAGAGGAAGTTTATGTCAAACAGCCTCCTAGTTTTGAAGATCCTAAACACCCAAACAAAGTCTACAAGGTGTTTAAGGCTCTTTATGGCCTTCATCAGGCACCTAGAGCTTGGTATGAAAGACTCTCTACATTCTTATTGCAACATGGATACAGAAGGGGAGCTATTGACAAGACTTTGTTTACCAAGAGAGACAAGAAAAGATATCATGTTAGTTCAAGTTTATGTTGATGATATCATCTTTGGGGCTACCAAACAGTCCATGGTTAAAGAGTTTGAGCAGCTGATGCAGAGGGAATTTCAAATGAGTTCAATGGGAGAGTTAACTTTCTTTTTGGGACTTCAGGTTAAGCAGTCAAAGGAAGGTATTTTTATAAGTCAAGACAAGTATGTTACCGACATACTTAAGAAATTCAATTTTGATGATATGAAGGCTGTTACTACACCTATTAAATCTATCAATTCATTGGGCAAAGATGAAGATGGACAACCTGTTGACGTCAAGCTTTATAGATCAATGATTGGCTCTCTTATGTCTCTCTGCATCAAGGCCTGATATCATGTTTGCAGTTTGTTTATGTGCAAGATATCAAGTCTCACCAAAGATCTCTCACATGAATGCAGTAAAGAGAATCTTTTGTTATTTGAAGCAACAACCAAAGTTGGGGTTGTGGTATCCAAAGGAGCCACCTTTTCACTTGGAAGCTTTCTCAGATAGTGATTATGCAGGTGATAACTATGATAGAAGATCAACCACTAGAGGATACCAATATCTTGGAAGAAGATTAATCTCCTGGCAATGCAAGAAACAAACAATTGCAGCAACATCCTCTACTGAAGCTGAATATGTAGGCTGCGCAAGCTGTTGTGGACAAGTTTTGTGGATGCAAAATCAACTCTTGGACTATGGATTCAATTTCAAAAATACTCCTATCAACATTGATAATGAGAGTACCATTTGTATTGTGAAGAATCCGGTTTATCATTCCAAGACCAAGCACATACAGATTAGGCATTACTTTATCAGAGACTGCTATGAGCACATGCTTATTAATGTGGTTAAGGTTCACATAGATGATAATGTAGCTGACTTACTCACCAAAGGTTTTGATGTTTCTAGATTCACTCACTTGGTGGTGGGCATTGGCATGATTAATTCTGAGTGCATTTAAGGGGAGGACTATTTAGTATTTGTATAGTCCTGTGCATTGCTTGAGGGGAGGATAATTATGTATACTTAGTTTATACTGAAGAAATTGGAAAAGTACTGTTTTTCGTAAAAGTACTGCTTGGGAAAGTACTGATTACGTGGAAGTACTGTTTGTCTTATTAAAGTACTGTTCCAACGGTTATATTGCGGGGTAATTAATGCTACTTGGTAACAATGTTTTTATGGGCTGTGATTTTTCAAATCTCACCTATAAATAACTACTTTCCGATTTTCCCTCTTATATTGATACTTTAGAATCTTTTCCATATTTCTCTCATCATCTCTATATTATCCGATTAAATAGAATACAATACTTTCCATAAACTCGAATTCTTTGAGTATGTAATGTCCACTATCTTTCAAATGATGATCCAGAATTATCTTTTGATCTTTAGCATGTGGTTTTTCAAAACTTTCTGGTTTTTCAACACAAATCTCTTTTTCTTGTATCACAAAAACATCTGATTCACTTTTTGTTGAAAGTACTGTTTGTCCCTCTGCAGTACTTTCCCTCTTAACCCATTCCGGTTTAACACGTGGTTCCTGTGATCTAGATCCCCTATGTGAATTGTAATACCTTCTAGGTTGATAGTGAGATCTCCTAGGATACCTATTCCAATTAGTGTGATCAGTACCTTGTTTTGGCTGAGCAGTACTTTGAGAAAGTCTTGGTCGAGTATTAACATACTTTGGAAAGTCTTGTGAGATCTGAAGGTTTTGAAAAAGGTCTTCTCTGGTGAGGGTATCTATGATCTGGTGAGAAATTTTTGTGATTGACCTTATTTGAATTATTCCAAACAGGTTTGTGCTCTCTAGGTTTCGGTTGGCAGAGTCCTGTTCTTTGGAAATTTTCTAAGGTATTTCGAGTGATGTTCACAATCCTTAATTAGATGAGTAGGACTAAAACACACAAAACACATTTTTTGACCCATACTTTCAAAGTGACATCTTCTATGTCTATGCCCAAAATTATTTTGCCTTCTTGGTGAATGATTGTTTTGACCAAAGTTATCCCAAAAGGTTTAGCATACTGT
The DNA here is from genome assembly GCA_910596185.1 of Chrysanthemum makinoi. Classification (NCBI taxonomy): domain Eukaryota; kingdom Viridiplantae; phylum Streptophyta; class Magnoliopsida; order Asterales; family Asteraceae; genus Chrysanthemum; species Chrysanthemum makinoi. Next base: position 289,676,998 of record OU343222.1, on the reverse strand, counting down.
TTTGAAAAGGTTTTGCAGAAGGTACTGCTTGTGGAGCAGTACTTTGATTTGAAGGTACTGCTTGACTTTGAACATTGTTTTCAACAGTTTCTTTGGGTTTTTCAGACCTAGATTGAGCAACTAGCTTTTTCCTAAACTCAAGACTGTCTACTCCAAAACGAGAAACATCAGGCCTAGGGGGTTGATGAATGCCAGTGGGATGAGGAACAACATGATAATCATTAACTTTCTTATATTCAGGAGGTGAATCACTTATTGAACCCTCATTACTAGATGTATCTACATAATTAATGAGTTCTTCATCACTAGTAATTATATCCTCAAAATCTCCTTCATCCTGATCACTAGATTGGTTTTCTTCTAGTTTACTAAAATCCATTCCAAAACCTAATCCAGTTTTAAGGTAGGCTCTTTGCTGTTTTTGAACATAAGAAACATGTGACAGACCAGCTTCACCCCAAGAAGCAAACTTAGCTAACAAATCATCTCTTTCCTTAGTTAATTTCTCAATTTCAGCAATTTTACAGTTTAATTTCCATTCACTAAGTTTTAATTGGTAATCCTGTTGTTCATATTTTTCAGCCCAAGCTACTTCATTAGTTTCATGTGCTAAAATTTTGGCTTCCATAGATTCTAAGGTTATTTGATAACCAGCTACCTCAGACCTAGCCTTAACACAATTATCTCTTTCAATCACATAACTGTTAAGTAATTTATGATAAAAATCATAACAGTTTGAGCATACCTCAGAGATAGGAGACTGAGTTGGTGAAGTAGCCACCATTGCAAGAAGAACAGGATCATCTTCACTTTCTTTGCTCCAATCAAATCTTCCAAAGCCATCATCAGATTCCAAAACAGCATGTTCAGGTTCCTCATCAAAAACAGTGCTCCAGTCCAATGCTTCCACTGATTCTGCAACTACTTCTTCCACTGCTACCATACAGTAAGTCACTGGTTCATCATCAAACTCTTCACTCCAGTCAACGTTTGATAACTTCTCTTGAGCAACCAAAGCTTTTGTTTCAGTAATTGGAATTTCCTTAAGCTCAAGTTTTGGCTTATCAGATGTCCTGTTTGCTTGATACTTAGCAAACCTGCACTCCCTTGCAAAGTGACCAGTCTTTTGACAATTGAAGCATTCAATTTTAGATTTGTCAAAAGTTATGACCTGTTTTGGTTTGAAATCAATGCTTTTGCCTGTCTTCTTCATGTACTTTTTGATCCTTGCAGTGATCATAGCAACTTGCCACCCGATATCAATTTCTTCAAGTGCATCTTCTTCAATCTGTGCTAGATCTTCTTCATAAGTGGCAGGTAAACTAGCTTGCTGTGCAAAGAATGAGCACATAACTTCATCTGAGGGCATAGTGGTAGTAGGTGGGGCCTGCTGAGCATATGAAGGGGGGAGGGTGTATACACAGATACTTTGAGTAAGCGTACTTTGAGGAGAAGCACTACTTTTGATGGAAGTACGCCCTTCTTTTTATGATAGAAAAGCAATCTTGTGAGACTTGGAATTTGTTTGGCCATTCATCTCATGCTCATACACCTTCAGTTGATGATAGAGATCATCAAAGTCCATGACATTCAAACCTTGTTGTCCTCTGATCATTGTAGCAATCACATGCCATGAAGATGGCAAACTCCTTAGAAACTTCAAATTAGCATCCTCAACTGATACTTTTGCCTTGTATAACTCCAACATGTTGAGGAGATTCTAAAACCTATCATATGCAACATCAAGACTCTATCTTTCACCAACTGTGAAAGTTTCAAACTGTTGCTTTAGCAAATTTCTGTGCATCTTCTTAGAGGCTTCATTCCCTCCAAATCTGGTCTTGAGAGCAGCCCAGAGCTGCTTAGCATCTTTAGGATCATGAAATTTGAGAAGATGACCATCTGGGATGGCAGATGATAGAATATTTAGTGCCTTCTCTTGATTCCTTAGGGTTGCTGCTGGTAAAACTGTCTTAGGTGCCTTGGGTTGTCCAGGAATATCAATGGATTCTGGAACAACCTCATTCCCATTAACAATTACATTCCATAAAGCATGGTCTGTAATGGCAATATACTGCCTCATCTTCATGCACCAGAGATCATATTCTCACTTCTTGATAACTGGAATTCTGAGTGAGGTGATTGAGGGTGGTGGAGCGACTTCAGTCGACATCTTGAATATTGTTGAATTAGGGTTTCTTCCTTGTCAGAGTTTCCACACAAGCTCGATACCACTTGTTGGATCGATATACTTTAATCAAACTAACTTAACTAGCTTGTTAAGGTTTAATAACCTCGGATAAATCCTAAGTTATTAACAAAGAAACACTGAGCAATCTTTATTAAGTACGCGGAATTTACTTAACAAAGCTAAGAAGAATAACTTTTATTATAAACTCTAAATCTGCTTATTATGCAGATACTCTAATACAACTCTAAGATAATCGAACTTCTCTCTAAAACACTAATTAACTTGTGAATTCGTAAACTCTAAAACTCATAGACTCGTACCTTTAATGTCAATCTAGGAGTCCTTTTATAGGCTCAAGGATATCTTAGTCGGTTTACAATTGATAACCTTGTACGACAAGTAATCTAAACATAGAATACAATACTTTCCATAAATGAATATAACAGTTCTTTGTTCTTGCAGTACTTTGACTTTGTTGTGCAGTACTTTGACTTTATCTTTAGCAGTACTTTGACTCTTTGACTTTGTCCAGTACTTTGAAGCTTACAGTACTTTCATATCTTCAGTAATTTCATGTCTTCAGCACTTTCATATCCCAACATAGGAAAATACACTTAATAGATCTGGGTTCAAGTTGTCAGGTTTGGTAAGTGTATCACGCTTAACAAGTGCCTCACAATCACAGACTTTTAAGTAAGACAGCTTAGGGGCTTGCCCATGCCATACCTCGTATGGTGTCTTATCAACCTTCTTAGTTAGAACCATATTGAGAATGCGTGCAGCAGACTCAAGGGCATAATCCCAAAAGGACTTTGGAAGAGTAGTTTGACTCATCATGGAGCGAACCATGTCAAGCAGTGTTCGATTTCTCTTATCAGACATACCATTATGTTGTGGGGTGTAAGGAGGAGTGTGATGGGCAATAATCCCATGCTCCTTTAGATGATCCAAAAACTCTTGACTCATATATTCACCTCCATGATCAGAATGTAGTGACTTAATGGTCTTCCCAAGTTGGTTTTCTACTTCCTTTTGAAACACCTTAAATGTTTCAAACACTTCATGTTTATGTTTCAACAAGTAAACATAACCATACCGACTATAGTTGTCAGTAATAGTGACGAAATAACTTTCTCCTTGTCTTGACACAGTTCTAAATAGGCCACATACATCAGTGTGTATTAGTCCATATAGATCCTTAGCCCTTTCCACTTGATGTGAATTGAATTTCCTTGCCATCTTACCAGACATGCATGAAACACACTTTTCAAATGACTTAAGGTCAGTTAAGTTGAGAAGTCCATCATGTTGCAACTTCTCCACGCGTTTCTTGCTAATGTGTCCAAGACGACAGTGCCACAAGAGAGTAGAGTCGAAGGCAGACTTGGCTCTTTTATTGCTAACCGCAAACATAGAATTATCATTTGTATTAGAACAAGACATATCAATTTCATAAATACCATCCCGTTACTTTTGCTCTCCATTTTGGATGGAGTGCTCTAAGAAATTTCCTGACAAAATTCTTACTACGAAAAGATTCATCAAGTGCTTTAAAAGAAGTGATAATAGTGTTAAATCAAGCAAATCCACAATCAATGGTTTCATCTTCAGAAATATCAAATTGTTCATATTGTTGAACAAGAAGATCAATTTTGTTATCCTTGACTTTTGAATTCCATTGATGTGTGATTATTAAAGATTCCCAAATATCTTTAGCGGTTTCACACATAAAAATTCTTTTATACTCTTTTCAGATAAAGCATTATAAAGCATCATTTTTGCTTCATTGTTTTTACCATTTACTTTCTTTTGTTCATCGTTAGAAATATCTTTTGTTGTGGGATTATAGTCACCTTTTAATGATTACATACCAAAGATTTATATCTTTTGATTTAACGTATGTTTCAAAGCGATTTTCCCAATAGATAAATCAATTGGGTTCAAAAAGTGGCGGTCTTTGCATAGATTGCCCTTCTTTAAAGTTTTTAGAATCCATGGATCGTTTCAAGTTTATAAAATACAATATATTTTAAAAAAATCTTGAGCAACGAAGATCTGGTTCCAATTGTGGAAAACTAGAAGGGATGTTGAATAGTTTTACTGTTTTAAAATTTGATTTGCTTTGAATAACAATGCGTGAATTCAAACAATATAGATAATCAAGAACGAATAATATGCAAGTAAAGAAAGAAATGATCAAACCACAGAAAGAAATGATCAAACCACGACACGATTGTTTATAGTAGTTCGGTCTACAAGGACTCTTTTTCCTTGCCATACTCCACTCCCCGAGTCTCCAACTCGAGAGTTATCTTCACTAATCAACAAGCTCCTTTAACCGAGGAGAAAACCTTTACACCGCTTACACAATATTTCCGACACAAAGCTAAATGTCGAGTTCTTTTACAAGGGCACAACCTCTCCCAACACACTCAGTATTTTAAGGACTAAAATACTAACCAATCACTATGAGAGGTTTATGATGGTTTGATACAAACAATGATGTATGAATAACAACAATTCACACAACTATAAACAAACAAGACTTGCGAATGCCTTGATCTTCTTTGCTACTAAAGAGGATCACTAAAATAAAATGAGAATGAGTTAGATGAAACAGAATGAGAGAATGTATGTGTTTATACTTATGAGGGATGAAAAAACAACTTGGTGTGGCTTACTATTTATAGGCAAAGAGCCCAGCAAACCACGGATAGGACGGAACCAAAAAATGCGCTCCGTCCTTGTACCAATTTGCTTTCGCCGTCCCTGACAGGAAGATCTTCAAAAATATTACTAAGATCTTAACATATCTTACCAAGATTACATTTGATATGTTGAGTGGAAATCTGAACAAAATATCCAAGAAATCTTCCAATGATATCTTTGATGATGCAAGACATGATGTAATATGCATTTTCATTTTTAGTTTTATACGTTTATATAAATAACCATTGTAATGTACATGTTAGCAAACTAAATGAATTTAATTAGATGAGTGAAAAATAATGTTTGATCACATATGTCTTTATAAGATACATTTTTGTTTTATTATAAAAACTAATTTACTTGGGAAAGACAAAAAATGTAATGTGTTTTTTTATTTAACATCTAATAGTGGCATTTTTAAAAAAAAATGACAAACTACCATTTTGTGAACAAATGTTTGAAAACATTTTGTGTTTAAGAAAAACTTGTAGTTATATGTAAAAGTCTTAACAAGATTTATACTTTTGCTAAAATAAAATTTATTATTGTTAACAACAAAATATAGCAAAGATCGTAAAATATAAATAACGTTTTTAGATGATATTTGTATTAACATGCCCTGACATAAATAAGAGCCTGCGAAAAAACCTTCTTGAAATAAGTTTTTAGGGTTTGGGAATGATGTGAAAAAATAGGAGGAAAAGAGGCTTTAATTGTTGCAAATTTTAACCTCCTCATCTTTCTAGCCGTATTTATAGGCAAAGAAAACGAATCGGTGAGTAACACTTGGCAAACACCCACTTGTTTATAACAAATTTAATGAAGCGCGTGGTAAACATCCTGCAAGACGCAAGTAACGCTGACGTCAACACATATGCCAGGTACATTCGAGGGGACGCGGTATACACACCGCTCCAAAAAATGTCAGTATGACGCCGTCTAAAGTCTCAAAGGCAATAAAGACGCGTCAAATCCTAAAGATAGAGAATAAATTCTAAGTAGGATATTCCTACACTTCCCCATGAAAATATTAAGTAAACACATTTCCCAATTCATCTTACAATCCTAATTGATGTAAAAAGCCTCATCTAGTTATCGTCACAAAAGAATAACGAGAGCATCAGGCTGACAACAAAGGGCCTAGGATGAACCCTAGTAGCATTATCACAGACCGGGGGTACTTAGGTACAATAAAGTCCAGCATCACATCATAGTGCATGATCTAATACTAGACTGGGGGGACTTGATAGCGTATCAATATTCTCATTAATTACACACTCGAATCAAGCCCATCACCAAGGCCCATCAACACTTGGTAAGGGCTCGACTTAAATCCCATGCTACGTAGGCCTGGAAAGGCCTCTCAGGGCTGACTGAGTAAAGACAAAGCTACTCCTCCTCAACTGTCACTAGTGGTTAATATGTACCATCTGACATTGCATAGTAGGGACGCACGACAAACACCACTACGATGATCAACACTTGGCACCCTTGCAGCCGTCGATCACTCCCAAAGGGTTTATCTCTAAACTTTACAAAGCCTCTCTATAAAAGGAGGGCAACACACAACATCACACAAGTTTTCACACACTTGGGAAAATACTGCCTCATAGTAGTGAAGTACGGTTCTTGTTTAAGTGTTACCCGAGCTTCTTAATCTATATCAATCTCATTGGGTCCTTGCCATTCAACACGGAAAACCAAACAACAAAACCATTCACATACCATCTCTAAACCAATTTACTTAGCATATGTAAACAATTATTTTCGTTTATAACCCATCATCAATATTATTTACATTCAATTTAAATCTTGTTTAATCCCGAAATTCTTAAACTTTTATTATTTTTCGTTTATAACCCATAAACTTTTTTTTATCACTACAATTATCTGCTACTATAAAAACCCGTTGTTATGCACGGGTACTCGTCTAGTATTAGTTAAATGCAAATTAAATTTGAGTTTTATTTCATTAAGCTACTCTAATTTCATTGAAACACAGGTTTAAACCCGAATACTAAATAAACGAAAATACAACTCGAGTATTCCATTAAACTACACTAATAGGATTTAAAACACTTTTTTTCCAGAAAAGATTTGAATCAGAGGGAAAACGTAACTCAATGCACCTCTTTTGGATGTCGGCTGAGCCCTTCCCTAGTACCTAGATCTAGGCAATGAGCAATGAGCATCTGTACCAATGACGTTTAGCCAATATTTGAGATTAAACACATAATATATTTCTCAAAATCCCTCCTTGCCGGTTAATTGCATCTTTGCGGTGGGTGAGTGATACAATTTGAGCAATGCCACCCAATACTACTTAGACCTAAATAAAACTTGAATTTTATCCCATTCAACTAGCCTAATAGGATTTAAACATTTGTTTTTAACCACGATGCTACCTAAACACAATTAAGACTTATGTTTTATTCCATTAAACTACTCTGATATGATTAAAACACATGTTTAAACTACTCTGATATGATTAAAACACATGTTTTTAACTCCGATACGAATTAAATGCAAATAAAACTCGAGTTTTATTACATTAAACTACACTAATAGAATTAAAACACATTTTTAACACAAATACAACTTAAAACGTTAAATATACATGATTCTACTTATCTTTACTATCTAAAATGGAAAAATGGTCAAAGAGAAAAAGTGAAAACTTGAATATTGAATATTGAAAGTCAAAAACTTAAACTTTGGTCAACATTGAAAGTGAAAAACTTAAACTTTGGTTAACCTTGAAAGTGGCTGGCGTTTTGAAAGTGGAAGTGGAAAACCAATTTGGACGTCATTGTGGTTGGCGTTTTGCAATGTAGATTTGGAAACTTTGACTATCATTTTCAAATCAACTAATTCAATCAGGGAAACTTAAGTTTTTTAAGGAAGCATTGAAAAAACTTTGAATTAGTACTACATATGGCAATTGCTCGATTAAAATTAACTACTAATTGGCAATTGCTCTACTAATCACACGAATTAACACACTCTAAATCAAATTAGCATTCACTCTAAACATAGGAATGATTTGATATAGTGTATTTCATTGTCTATATAAAGATATGCAAATGAAAAATCAAACTACACTTATTGTTTTTCTTGACTAATACTTTTCTTTCCAGAAGACTAATTGTTTTATATTTTTTTTTTCTTTTTATAGATTGATATAGCATTTGATGAATTACCATGGAACATATGGGCCATAAAAGTTAATGCAAATGAAGGTACGTTCTAAGAGTTGTTCTTTCTTAATCTTTTCTTATTATGTTGCCATACATATTGTTTCGCTATTGGTATTTCGATATCTCAAGACGTGTGTATATATCAATATACTTGGAGATGGTGTAGACATCGTGCAATGATAAGAAAGATGATTGGCGGTAACAAAGAACATGTTGCAGAGAGAGTGGATCTATCATATACCTCCAAACACTCTAACCCATGAGTTATACCCATGTTTAATGTATCATTTTTGCATTGTAGCATTGTTTAGTGTTGAAGAACAAGCAGTGGAACGCCCTAGCATGAATCAAGTCGTTCAAATCTTAACAAAGCTTGCCAAAGCGGTCAAATACAACCACCTGGCCGAGTTGGTTGCTTCCTCCAGCAGGAGGATTACCTCTTGTGGATCACCATCACCACCACCGCCATCATGGAATCGCCCATAAGTGTTTCAAATGACGTGAATCAAACAAAACTAACTCCGCGGATCTTTTTAGGAATGTGTAAAAAAATGTTTTGGGATTACAGAATTATTGAATCTTGGTTCCTTTTCTTTTTTGTGTTATTTTGAATGAAATTGTATGGCAACTTTAACAACTATTGCATGTCAACTTTTTTGTGTTATCTTTGTTCTTTTTCATATGCATGGCAACTTCAACAACTATTTAATTTAATGTAATTCATATTGATTCATATTGCTTCCTTATATGGAAATTGGCATAAATCTAATTAGCATATAGCACATTATTAAGTCAACCATTGATGTTAAACACTTTGACAACAATATAGCATTCATTTTACGATGCAATGGTTTGATTCATAATACTTCGTTCTATGCATGGCAATGAAAATTAGCATAAATCTATTTAGCATATAGCACATTATAAAGTCAACCATTGAGGTTAAACACTTGAAACACAAATTAGCATTCACATTACCATGCAGTGGTTGACTTAATATAAATATGGAAAAAAAAAATCAAATTAGCATTCACTCTATATATATGAATGGTTTGATATAGTGTATTCTATTGCCTATGTAAAGAAATGCAAATGAAAATTTAAACCCAAATTACTAATCGGTTGAAAGAAATGAAAATTAAAAAAAAAATGTTGATGATGATGTTGAGATTAGAATTGCTTTGCTTCGTGGTTGTTCATGTTTGCTTCGTTCTTGTTCCTATTTGCTTCATCTATATTATTGCTTACTTCGTTCTTGTAACCGTGAATGACATAAACATTTTGAAAGGTATTAGTGAAACCAGTCAAAGAGTTTGGTCAAGGAGGAGTCTACACCTCAAATGTAGTGTGTCAAGAAGTTTTACGCTACGAGTACGTGCATTGTTAGTTATTATTTTCAGTTTCAATAAATATTTTTATATGTTCTTTTATACATGCTAAGAATGTATGCTTGATCGAGTTGAATTATCGCATGTTACAACCGTTTGATATTACATTTTGATATTTTCACGTTCTATTTTGAATGTGACATGAATTGAAACACTTACCACAATATTACACTTCGTTAATTTTCTGCCGCTAAGATTTTTTGTTGCTATGCACGGGTACTCGCCTAATATGCTTACAATGATAAAACTTTTTGGAGAAGAGTTATTTTTACATACCAAATTTTTTTCCTAGGGATTCATCTTCACCCTTTATCTAAAAAGAAATCAATAATCGAGATTAAAAGCATTTTATTACTTTACCTATTTTTTATAATTTAAATATCTTTTAAACCGTTAATCGTTAAACGAAAATAATTACACAATCGCGACGAGCATTTAATTATCTTTTTATAGACGGGCACTTTGATATACTTTCGAAAAAAGAAAAAAAAAATTAATGTTTTTTCTTCTTTTTTTTTTCGTGTTTTTTGAATCTGAGATTTGCATAAAAAAATCACATGTGATAAAACACTAATTTGAATATCACACGTGATATTCGTATTAAATCACATATGATATCTAATATCACTTGTGATATTAGTGTTAAATCACATATGATATACGTATCATGTGTGATTTAACACTACTATCACATGTGATATTCAAATTAGTGTTTTATCACATGTGATTTTTTTCATACAAATTTCAGTAAAGAAAAAAAAGACGAAAAAAATGTGAAAAACATGAAGAAATTTTTTTTGTCGAAAGTTTATCAAAGTGCCTATTTATAGAAATATAATCAAATGCTTGTAGTAATGGTATATTTTTTTTGATTAACGATTAACGGCTTGAAAGATATTAATATTTGAAACAAAATGATGGAAGTGTGTTTTTAAAATTGTTGTGATTAATCTCATTTATTAGATAAAAAAATGAAGTAAAGATGAAAGGTCGAGATTAATCCCTTGTTATGTAAAGAATGTTTTGTCCTCAAATGATCTTAGATCAACTGTTTCTGTAACACCCCAACCCGACAAGGGTAAAGATATCACAAATACAGTTTCATATCAGAACTTTAAGTACTATACAAAAGCGGAAGTCTTTACAAAATTTCAAAAGAAAACATAAATAACTATATAACCAAAATAATTCTAAGATCTCTATGGTCAAATCTTTGCTCTCAGCTCTACTCTCAAACCCAGATCAGCCATCCCATAAGCTCATCTTGAATGCCTAATACCTGCCGCAGGAAAAGAAATGCGGCTGAGCTTACAAAGCCCAGTGAACAGATATAACGAAACAAAAGCTAAACAAAACAAATATACAAATAACGAAATCAGAATGAAAAGATGATGAGGGATCTTTTAGGATTCTGCGGAAGCACAAATATACAGAAATCCAAACAACCATGTGATGAGTGTCTAAATACTCATCATTTTTGTACAAAATAAACTGCAAAATCATCTGAAAACACTCAGAAACACATCAAAATGATCAAAATATCACAAATCAATGTTTTATGTGTTTTAAATGCAAAAATATCAAAATCAGATGAAAAACATATCAAATTTACAAAATTGCAGTTTTAGTCCCCCAAGTTTCAAAAGTTGTCAAAAACAGTCCCTGAGCACATAATTTCAAAAGAAAAATCACCAAAGGTCCTTTTAAAATCATAACTTGTCAAATTTAGTCCTTTGGTGAAAAATATCAAAAGTTTGAGAAAAGTACAAAAATGGTCCTCCAAGTTTGAAATTTGGCAGATTCGGTCCCCTGGAAAATTGGAAATGGCGTCTTGGTCCTTGAACTATGAAACTTGTCAAATTCAGCCCCTGAAACATCTTTGCAGATTTGCAGTTTATGGCCCCTCAATTTTCAGAATTGACAAATGAGGCCCTTGATAGTTATTAAACCCTTTTGCCTTGGTCCCTTGTCAATACCCCATTTGGCCCCCTGCCATAAGCCTTGTGGCCCCCTGTCAAAACCATTTTGGACCTCCCCTTTATATTAAATCCCCAGTCAAACACCCTTTGACCCTGTCCTCTTCCCTCCCTCACGTGCAACCACCTCCATCATCACCTCCCTGCACACGCAGGCCGCAAGCCTCCCCCCTCCTCCACCATCATACACCTAAACCTACCCTCCACCTCACACTCAAAGCCAAGGTGCATTTAATGCACCCTTGTACCTAACACTCAAGCCCCAGCTGGCTTAAACCGATTTGGCGCCAAAAGGTTTAACGGCCAAGATCAATTGCAGGCATCCAAGGGTCTCAATTGTTGGTGGAACTATTCAGAAGAGGAGATAAGACACTTTGGGTGTATAAAAAGTGAAGAGAAGCAACTAGATAGAGTTAGTTTTATTTTTCTTAAATATATGTCGTTTTTAGCTTATTATGCTTTAAAATAGCTTTCAGTTGTAATTTTTCAAGTCTTTTGTATCAAATTAACTTGTGTAAGCATATTGCAACTCTGTTTAATCATTAATTCCAAGTTTAGTTCAAATTCCATTTTAGGTGTCAACTGTTGAAATTTTAAGTTTCAAACCCATTTGTTAAAGCTTTAAGCATTTCCAATCCTATCCCTCATCTAACTTATATAAGCTCTCAATAGCTTTTTGTAAGCTTAGAATCAATTTTCAAGCATATTAGAAATTTTGTCAAAGGAAGTCAATATGGAGCAGATTTGGTGCAGGGATGTATAGGTTGATGCATACAATGGTTTGGATTGATCTTTGGTTATATGGGTTGGTTAGAATAGAAAATGGTCCTTGGGTTCACTGGTTTGCATGCCATAGTGGCTATTGGACAAGTTGTAAGTCATTTCAAAATTTCTTAGCATAATCAGTAGTTGTAGTTTTAATCTGTTAGAACCTGTTCAAATAGATGTATTTAGGTCTGGTTAAGCAGGTTTGATCACAATATATGTTGGTTAAGTGTATGGAGTAGTTTTCAAGTACAAATCAATAGTTAAAGGAGTGTTTGTTTTACTGTCATAACTGATCTTAAGGTGCATTCATTAGTTGAAATCTGTTGGATAGTGTTTGGATAGCTCATTTGTGTTAATATCTGTCTCACTTTGTGCCTGTTAAGTTCAAAAGTCAAAAATCACTTAAATCACTCTTAACTGCTTACGTTGAATTTTGGGATTGCAGACCATTGTTTTGTGTCAAGAATCATTAAACACTGTTTGCATTGGCTTTAGTTTATCATATAACATTAATATCAGTCCAAAAAATTGGTTCCAAAGTTCAGTTTAGTCAAAATTCATCATTTTGTCAAAAGTCAAAAAGTTAGAAAATCTGTTTTGAGCTCACATAGGAGGATTTTTCTTGAGCTCACCTTGGGGTCTTATCAAATGAGGTTTGGCATTTCATAAACTTCAACTGGTTCTCTATCTTATTAGCATTTTAGTTCAATTTTACAAATTTTATAAAAGCTCCAATCAGTTCTTTTCTTTTTAGCAAATTGCCCTGCCCACTGTCTCATAATGCACTACTTTTTCCATTCTTTCAGCAGGTACACAGAGCTCATAAGAGCTTATTATAATCTGATCTTTGGAACACTTGATCTCACACAGGTCTACTTTAGGTTGCAATTGATAGTTCTCAGTTTGAGCTTATTTATAAGCCCTGTGCTTGTGCTTAAAAGTAAGCACTGCAAATCGTAAATCTTTTTTGAGCCAAAATCTCATAACATCAAATCTGTGCAAATCTGTGATTCCGTGGTTAAAATAGTTAGGGATCTGTTGCATTTTTGTCATTTTTAGTAGTATAGAACATCTGTAAATCGGGAGGTTGGTTTTGTTGTCATTTGGCTTATTTTAGTGCTTATTGATAAGCACTTGTTTAAGCAGCTTCATATTTCCTCCACATAAGTGCCTGTTTTTCTATTTTTCTTATATTCCTAGTATTATTTTAGAGTTTTCTTGAAATTTTCAGATTTTTCCAAGTTGTTTTGCTATTTTTCCTAATTTAAAGTAGTTTTTAAGCATTTTTAATTAGCTTTTTATATAAAAAATTCAGAAAAGGTTCAAAAAAATAATTTTTCAATTTTATTAGGTTTAGATAAATATAAAAAGTGAAAAAAGTAATTTTCCAGATTTTTCATAGTTTATTTGGTAATTTTTTAGTAATTTAATTAGTTTGTAATAGTTTAAAATTTATAAAAAATAGAAAAATAATCAAAAAAATACAAAAATAGTTTTGAAAATTCTAGTTTGATATTTTAGACTTTTCCATTTCATAATTTTATTTTTCTAGCTTTACTTCCCAATTTCTTGTATTTTAGGTAATTATTAAATAGTTAAAAATAGTTTTTAATTAATAATAATTAGATAATTAGTTATAAAAATAATTTTATTTTTATAAAACTTTCTTTATCATTAGGATTGTAGAAATATCATTTTCATATTTTTAGGGTTAATATTGCTTTAGTTTCATTTTTTTATTTTGTACGTCACGTAGATTTTAATTTCAATTTTATAAAAACATAAAAACAAAAAACATCATTTTAAATTATTGATAGCGTTTTTTTAATAGATTTTATCTTTTTAACTTTCTTTAATTTGCATTTAAGCCGTTTAATTTGTGGGCTTTTTCTGAAGTTATAATCATAACCAAATCCTTTTTTCCGTTCAAACTCCTCGATCACTAAACGTTTGATAATTCATCGCATAGCTCGATGGGACATAACGACCGGGGAGACCCTTACTCCTCATCTTCATTGCATTCCGTGCTTAGGCAGTTTTAAGCTGTTACGGTCCGCCATTCACAAGTGGCCGGCTTGTGTGATTTAGCTTGACTGTTTGGCACGCATCAAATTTTTGGCGCCGCTGCCGGGGAGTACTCTCAAGAAGTTTTTTGGTTATCTTCATAATTCTGTGAGTGGGAATCCAATCCCACCCACATCTTCTCAACCTATCATTGCCCGACTCTCCCCTCTCTCACCCCGTTTAGGGAGGTGACTTCCTTCTGAAGAGATCGATGAATTCGGCTATCGATGAATCAATTCCGCCTGGAATTGATGGTTTTATGATTCGGAGGATATCCTTTATCTTGAGCAATTGCTTAATGAAGACATTACCTTCACTCCCTCCGAAAGAGATCACAATTGAGGAAATCAAATCAGTACAATCATCTACTGAAGAATTTCCCGAGGTTGAACTTAAGGACCTACCTACCTCCCATCTAGAGTATGCATTCTTGGAGGGTGATGATAAATTACCCGTCATAATTGCTAAAGACTTAACTGAGGAGGAGAAAACTGCTCCCATAAAGGTCTTGAAGTCACACAAGCAAGCAATTGCTTGGAAACTCCCCGACATTAAGGTATCAACCCTGAATTTTGTACTCACAAAATCTTAATGGAGGATGACTTCAAGCCAGCAGTCCAACATCGAAGGAGGGTGAATCCTAAGATTCACGAGGTTATCAAACAAGAGGTTCTCAAACTTCTTGATGCCGGTTTAGTTTACCCGATCTCTGAGTCCTTGGGTTAGCCCAATTCATTGCCTTCCAAAAAAGGTGGCATTACTGTTGTCACAAATGAAGAAAATGAGTTAATTCCAACTCGATTGGTTACGGGATGGCGTGTGTGTATTGACTATCGTAGTTAAACGAAGCCACCCGTAAAGACCATTTTCCTCTACCCTTCATGGACCAGATGCTTGAGAGATTAGCAGGGAACGAGTACTATTGTTTCCTTGATGGTTTCTCGGGTTACTTTCAGATCCCCATTGATCCGCTGATCAAGAGAAAACCACATTCACCGCCCATACGCGGACGTTTGCCTACAGACGTATGCCTTTTGGCTTATGCAATGCTCCTGGCATGTTCCAAAGATGTATGATGGCAATTTTCCACGACATGATCGGGGAAACTATGGAGGTTTTATGGATGACTTCTCGTCCATCGGGGACTCATTTTCAGACATGTCTCTCCCACTTAGACAAAATGCTTCAAAGGTGTGAAGACACCAATCTATGTCTAAACTGGGAAAAGAGCCACTTTATGGTCAAAGAAGGCATAGTCCTTGGCCATAAGTTTTCCAGAATGGATTGAGGTAGATAGAGCAAAAGTTGATGTCATGCTAAACTACCTCATCCTACTACCTCAAAGGTATTAGGAGTTTTTTGGTCTTGGTCATCGCGGGTTTTATCGTAGATTCATTCAAGATTTCTCTAAATCGCCGCCAATGACCCATCTTCTCGAAAAAGATGCTCCCTTTTATCTTTTTCTCCTGAGTGCATCGCAGCTTTTGAAACACTAAAGAAAAAGCTTACGGAAGCACCCATTCTAGTTGCCCCCGACTGGGATTTACCCTTTGAGCTCATGTGCGATGCAAGTGATTTTGCTATCAGTGCAGTCTTGGGGCAACGCAAAACCAAGCATTTTCAGCCAATCCACTACGCAAGCAAAACTATGACGGAAGCTCAACCCCTTACACCACTACGAAAAGAATTATTAGCTGTGGTGTATGCGTTTGAGAAATTTTGGCCATACCTTATCTTGACCAAATGCGTAGTGTATACGGATCACTTCTCTCTCAAATATCTCTTGCAAAACAAGAATGCAAAGCCGAGATTGCTCCTTTGGGTTCTCCCTCCTACAAGAATTTGATATCATTATACGTGATAAAAAGGAGCCGAGAACCTGGCTGCGATCATTCTTCCCGATTAAGAACCCTCCACCAGATGTGTTTGAGAAAAAGGAAATTAACGAACATTTCCTCTCGAACACTCAATGTGGTTCTTTTCGTGGAGACTCTTCTACCCCATGGTTTGCTGACTTTGCAAATTACCATGCGCGTAACTTTGTGGTGAAAGGGATGTCGTCCCAACAGAAAAACAAATTCTTTAAGGATGTGAAACATTATTTCTGGGACGACCCCTACTTGTTTAAAATTTGCGTGGATCAAGTCATCCGCGTGTGTACATGGTCGAGAGCTATTGACATTCTCAAGCTTGCCATTCTGGACCTACTGGGGGACATCATAGCCCCAACTACACCGCCAAGAAGGTGTTTGATTCCGGTTCTATTGGCCCACAATCTACAAGGATGCCCATGAATTCGTCAAAACCTGTGACGCTGTCAACGTCCACGGAATATCTCACAAAGGAATGAAATGCCGCAAAAACGCCATTCAAGTGTGTAGATTTTTGACATCCTGGGCATTGACTTTATGGGGCCATTTCCTTCTTCCCGTGGTAACAAATACATACTCGTGGTCGTTGACTACTTATCAAAATGGGTTGAAGCTAAGGCTTTACCCACCAACGATGCCCGAGTTGTTGTGAAATTCTTGAAATCTCTCTTTGCTAGGTTTGGAACTCCACGAGCCATCCTCAGTGATCGTGGTACGCATTTTTGCAATGACCAATTTGAAAGAGTCATGCAGAAGTATGGTGTAACTAACCTACCTCCTATGCGTACCACCCACAAACAAGTGGGCAAGTGGAAGTTTCTAACCGGGGATAAAAAAATTCTGGAGAGGACGGTTGGTGAAAACCATGCCTCTTGGTCGGATAGGTTAGATGACGCACTCTGGGCCTTCCGCACAGCTTACAAAACACCCATCGGTGCACTCCATACAAGCCGGTGTACGGGAAGGCGTGTCATCTACCGCTTGAGCTCGGCACAAGGCATACTGGCCTTGAAGCATGCTAACTTTTATATTCAGACAGCTGGTGATCACCGGAAAGTTCAAATGAATGAATTAAATGAACTCCGTGATCAAGCTTACGAGAACTCTTTGATCTATAAACAAAAGACAAAGAAGATTCATGACTCCAAAATCAAAAACCGCGTTTTCAACGTCTGATCGAGTCCTTCTTTTCAATTCAAGATTGAAGATTTTCGGGAAAGCTCAAGTCCCGCTTGGTCCGGGTCCATTTACTATCGCTAAGGTTTATCCTTATGGTACCATTGAGTTATCTCAACCCGATGGTCCTAATTTTCAAGTGAATGGTCATCGGAGTAAGCATTCTTTTGGAGAGGACATTCCATCCATGGTTGTCCCGGATCTTCAAACTTTCCCCATGAACCAATGACGCGGGGATCGCGTCAGCTAGCGACTCTGAATCAAAACAGTAGCATGCCATATGGGTTTTCACCCATATTTCTGACTTCTTTCTATCTTTCTACCACCCTCATGTGGGGGGGTTGCCCCACATGTTGTGTATATAAGCAATTTCAAAAAAAAAAAAAAAATCTTCTTTCTAAATAATGGCCCGTATATTTTTTCCCTTTCACGTTCTTTGTTTCGGCATAACCGCCGCATGGTACTTTGAATATTGAGGGCAATATTCATTTCTAAGTGTGGGGGGGAATTCTCGCGAATTTTATCATGTAATTATATCGCCTATTTCCCCCGTTTTGGCCAAATTTTTTTTTGAGTAAGTGTTCTACACTTACCAATTGTTTATCATCCACTTGTCTAATAAACAAAAGGATTGGCTAATCCAGAGCAAACGGCTCTTGGTAAAGATTTCAAATCCGTTATATGGCTTTGCAATTTGCCCAAAATGTATGTTCTCACTCACCATGTCCTAAAAAGTGGAGAGTTGGCTAGCCCGCAAGGTTATGGCTTGTGGTAAAGGCAGTGGAAAAACCATAATTGGTATACAGCTCACCAAAGATAATTCTGATAATTTATCTAAGAGTTGGCTAGTCCAGAGCAAACGGCTTCTGGTAAAGACACATCCAATCCGTTATATGGTTTATGATTTGCCAATAAATCAGATGGTTATCGGTGTACCATGGTTCTTGCTTGAACTGAAACATTTGGCTACTCCCGAAGTAATGGCTTTTGGTAAAGAGATGAAATCCATTAGTTTTTCTCAATAGATTGCTAGGGACTAGCAATAGTTTAGTGTGGGGGATTGATGGTGTCTAAATACTCATCATTTTTGTACAAAATAAAACTAGCAAAATCATCTGAAAACACTCAGAAACACATCAAAATGATCAAAATATCACAAATCAGTGTTTTATGTGTTTTAAATGCAAAAATATCAAAATCAGATGAAAAACATATCAAATTTGCAAAATTGCAGTTTTTTAGTCCCCCCAAGTTTCAAAAGTTGTCAAAAACTCCCTCGAGCACATAATTTCAAAAGAAAAATCACCAAAGGTCCTTTTAAAATCATAACTTGTCAAATTTAGTCCTTTGGTGAAAAATTGTCAAAAGTTTGAGAAAAAGTACAAAAATGGTCCTCCAAGTTTGAAATTTGGCGATTCGTCCCCTGGAAAATTGAAAATGGCAGTCCTTGGTCCTTGAACTATGAAAACTTGTCAAATTCAGCCCCTGAAACATCTTTGCAGATTTGGCAGTTATGGCCCCTCAATTTTCGAATTGGACAAATGAGGCCCTTGATAGTTATTAAACCCCTTTTGCCTTGTCCCTTGTCAATACCCCATTTGGCCCCCTGCCATAAGCCTTGTGGCCCCCTGTCAAAACCATTTTGGACCTCCCCTTTATATTAAATCCCCAGTCAAACACCCTTTGACCCTGTCCTCTCCCTCCCCTCACGCGCAACCACCTCCATCATCACCTCCTGCCACGATGCCTGCAAGCCTCCCCCTCCTCCACCATCATACACCTAAACCTACCCTCCACCTCACTCAAAGCCAGGTGCATTTAATGCACCCTTGTACCTAACACTCAAGCCCCCACTGCTTAACCGATTTGGCCCAAAAGGTTTAAACGCCAAGATCAATGCGACATCCAAGGGTCTCAATTGTTTGGTGGAACTATTCGAAAGAGGAGAGACACTTTGGGTGTAAAAGGTGAAGGAAGCAACTAGGAGAGGAGTTAGTTTTATTTTTCTTAAATATATGTCGTTTTTAGCTTATTATGCTTTAAAATAGCTTTCGTTTTAATTTTTCAAGTCTTTTGTATCAAATTAACTTGTGTAAGCATATTGCACTCCTGTTTATCATTAATTCCAAGTTTAGTTCAAATTCCATTTTAGGTGTCAACTGTTGAAATTTTAAGTTTCAAACCCATTTGTTAAAGCTTTAAGCAGCTCAATCTCTATCTCATCTAAGCTTATATAAGCTCTCAATAGCTTTTTGTAAGCTTAGAATCAATTTTCAAGCATATTAGAAATTTTGTCAAAGGAAGTCAATATGGAGCGATTTTGGTGCATGGATGTATTGGGTGATGCAGACAATGGTTTGGATTGATCTTTGGTTATATGGGTTGGTTAGAATAGAAAATGGTCCTTGGGTTCACTGGTTTGCATGCCATAGTGGCTATTGGACAAGTTGTAAGTCATTTCAAAATTTCTTAGCATAATCAGTAGTTGTAGTTTTAATCTGTTAGAACCTGTTCAAATAGATGTATTTAGGTCTTTTTAAGCAGGTTTGATCACAATATATGTTGGTTAAGTGTATGGAGTAGTTTCAGTGTGCAAATCAATAGTTAAAGGAGTGTTTGTTTTACTGTCATAACTGATCTTAAGGTGCATTCATTAGTTGAAATCTGTTGGATAGTGTTTGGATAGCTCATTTGTGTTAATATCTGTCTCACTTGTGCTGTTAAGTTCAAAAAGTCAAAAA
This sequence comes from Chrysanthemum makinoi, assembly GCA_910596185.1. NCBI lineage: Eukaryota > Viridiplantae > Streptophyta > Magnoliopsida > Asterales > Asteraceae > Chrysanthemum > Chrysanthemum makinoi. The sequence goes on along the minus strand of OU343222.1, from coordinate 289,656,917 downwards.
ATCACTTAAATCACTCTTAACTGCTTACTGTTGGAATTTTGGGATTGCAGACCATTGTTTTGTGTCAAGAATCATTAAACACTGTTTGCATTGGCTTTAGTTTATCATATAACATTAATCTCAGTCACAAAAATTGGTTCCAAAGTTCAGTTTAGTCAAAATTCATCATTTTGTCAAAAGTCAAAAGTTAGAAAATCTGTTTTGAGCTCACATAGGAGGATTTTTCTTGAGCTCACCTTGGGGTCTTATCAAATGAGGTTTGGCATTTCATAAACTTCAACTGGTTCTCTATCTTATTAGCATTTTAGTACAATTTTACAAATTTTATAAGCTCCAAATCGTTCTTCTTTTTAGCAAAGTGCCCTGCACCACTGTCCTCGAATGCACTGAGCTTTTTCCAGTTCTTGCAGCAGGTACACAGAGCTCATAAGAGCTTATTATAATCTGATCTTTGGAACACTTGATCTCACACAGGTCTACTTTTAGTTGCAATTGATAGTTCTCATTTGAGCTTATTTATAAGCCGTGCTTGTGCTTAAAGTAAGCACTCAGAAATCTTTTTTGAGCAAAATCTCATAGACATCAAATCTGTGCAAATTGTGATTCCGTGGTTAAAAAGTTAGGATCTTTTGCATTTTTGTCATTTTTAGTAGTATAGAACATCTGTAATCAGTGGTGGCTTGTTTGTGTCATTTGGCTTATTTTAGTGCTTATTGATAAGCACTTGTTTACTCAGTTCATATTTCTCCACATAAGTGCCTGTTTTTCTATTTTTCTTATATTCCTAGTATTATTTTAGAGTTTTCTTGAAATTTTCAGATTTTTCCAAGTTGTTTTGCTATTTTTCCTAATTTAAAGTAGTTTTAAGCATTTTTAATTAGCTTTTTATATAAAAAATTCAGAAAAGGTTCAAAAAATAATTTTTCAATTTTATTAAGTTTAGATAAATATAAAGGCAAAAAGTAATTTTCCAGATTTTTCATAGTTTATTTGGTAATTTTTTAGTAATTTAATTAGTTTGTAATAGTTTAAAATTTATAAAAATAAAAAATAATCAAAAAAATACAAAAATAGTTTTGAAAATTTTAGTTTGATATTTTAGACTTTTCCATTTCATAATTTTATTTTTCTAGCTTTACTCCCCAATTTCTTGTATTTTAGGTAATTATTAAATAGTTAAAATAGTTTTAATTAATAATAATTATATAATAGTTATAAAAATAATTTTCTTTTTCTAAAACTTTTCTTTTATCATTAGGATTGTAGAAATATCATTTTCATATTTTTAGGGTTAATATTGCTTTAGTTTCATTTTTTATTTTGTACGTCACGTAGATTTTAATTTCAATTTTATAAAAACATAAAAACAAAAACATCATTTTAAATATAGTGATAGCGTTTATTTAATAGATTTTATCTTTTTAACTTTCTTTAATTTGCATTTAAGCCGTTTTAATTTGTTGGCTTTTTCTGTAGTTATAATCATAACCAAATCCTTTTTCCGTTCAAACTCCTCGATCACTAAACGTTTGATAATTCATCGCATAGCTCGCTGGGACATAACGACCCGGGGAGACCCTATACTCCTCAGATCTTCCTTGCATTCGTGCTTAGGCCCATTTTAAGCTGGTTACGGTCCGCCATTCACAAGTGGCGGGCTTGTGTGATTTAGCTTGACTGTTTGGCACGCATCACCATGTAACAATTTAAAACATCTCATAGCACATTAATGACACAAACACAACCACATCAGAACAGCCAAAACTTAACATATAACAA
>OU343222.1:289489541-289655038 GCA_910596185.1 Chrysanthemum makinoi | reverse complement strand
TGGGCTTCAGCGAAGCAATTTTCTCATCCTTGAAGCGCCTTGGTCGCTTTCCCCGCATTTGCACCTTTAGCTTCAACTATTGAAGCTTGATGCAGGACACCTGCACCAACTCTTCAACCAATTGCTCCAATCGATGCAACAGCCAAGTCCTCATCGTTTTGGCTGCGCGGCTCGAACTGCGTGAATGCATGTGGACCCGCCCTGGGGGCGACTCCGCGCCTTGTTCAAACTCACACACAAATGTGAGAATTAGCCGTTTCCTATATAAAAACAGTTGGTGCACACAAAATATATGGACAACGTTGTACTTACTGAGGACCGAGATATTATGCGGATGACGCAACATCACTGGAGGATGATTCTCCACAGGAATGACCAGGGAGTTTTTCCTCGATGAGCTAGCGCCATCCTCCCCAAACGATCTTTTGGCGTTTTAGCCCGGATTCCTGGCTCCTCTCTCTTCTTCTTCCATAGGCCGCCACTGCGACGGGGTGGTAAAGGTTGCTATGGGGATGGCATTCATGGTTTGCACGCTTTGCCGAGCGCGTCGCTTCCACTCGCTGACTGAAGAGCTGGTCCTCGTTTCCTAAATTCTTGCCTGGTGCGCCCTGCGGTGGCATCCAATAGGGGATCTTCTCCTTCTTCGCAGCCGCGGCGTCCTACACTCACTTGAATCGGCTTCGCTAGTTGCACAACTGTAACGATCCATCTCTCGCGAACAGGAAGACAACAAGTACACAGTTACATAATGTGCAAAAAGGAAAAGAAACCTCTTACATTAATTGGGGATGGCGGGATGAGCACCCACCCTGGCCATCAGCGCCTAAGAAGATTGGCATCTCATCCGACATACCAAAGTAATTCTGCTAATGCCCATATGCACCAGAAATTCCTCGATAGGAACTAATAGGGATGCGTTGGTGTTTATCAATTCCGCATCCTACGACATATGATCCAGGTAGGGGGCGCTCATCCTTCGGCAATGTCCCCTGGGTATAAAATTCAAAACGCGGTGGGAAGCACACGTCATCTACCCGAAGAAACTCCCTCTCCCAGTTGGCCCGGGGCTTCCAGTATAATCGTTAACGTTGCCAGCGCTTAGCGCTTAATGAGACCCACCGCGGCGACCACGTTGTGTGGTAGAACGCACGGAATAGTGGATCGTCGGGTAATCGCCGTAATCGGCAATTAACCTCACCAGGATCTCGCCGCACCGATGCAGTGCACTGGGATAGGTGCAGCTGGGTAATAATTCAATACCGCACAGCAATTGATATGGGCACACGTTGATTCGCGAACTCGAAAAACGCGTGTACACCCCTATTTTCCCCGGGAAATCTGCAATAGATGCCGCCGCATCCGGAACAACCGGATGCACGTCAAGTGGTATAAAATAATCTGAGGTGAACTCTAGAAGTTCACCCTCAGTTATATCGGAGGTAAAATCAGATAATTGCTTGACCATGGTGTTATGTTTATTTTTAAGGCGCATACGCTGTTACCTTTGGATTAGGTAGTTTTTGTTTTGCAAATGAAAGGTTTCTTAACAATGGCGGATTGAGTTTTTACTATGAAAAACACGGTCAAATGAGGTAGCCGGTTATATAAGTGTCCTCCTCCACGCGATGAGTGACACATGGATCCCACTATCACCACCATGTGGTTCACTATTTGATGTGATTTTGCCGCAGCTACTTTCCCCCGATTTACAGGGCGTCCATTTTAAAATACTATGTCTAGATACAATGTGGTAGGTGGGTATCTTTTTGGCTTTGCTAGCGTTTTATTGTGCCGTTATTAGTTCTAGCATCCGCAGTCCTTCACTGCGCATACTAGACTGGGGGACATGATGACGTATAGTCTATATTCGGGTCACGAACCCGACCAAAGCCCAATACTAATAAGCCTAGCACGAACTGGGCTACGCTGATAAGTGTTTAAGCCCACGAAGGCCCAAACCCAATGTTATTTACGTAACACGATATCGGATATATCCTAATTATGGAGATAATCTTTCCCCAACCGACTTAGGCGGGATACGCCGAATATTGGGGAACACGGAATCAACAAGGTTTCGTGTATATAAGGGAATCCCATCCCTCGTTAAATGTACGATCTACAAAACCCTAACTCTCCTTTAACCCTAAACCGATTACTTACTCACGAGGAGGATAATCGTGTGAAACAATCCCACGTATATGCCTAACGGTGTTTTCTGTCCTCTTAGTGCGCAGGTCTCAAGCAACAATCATCAATTGGTACGAGAGCCGGAGCTCAAACAAGGAACGCCCAACTTTTGTATCAAAAAACACTAACCCATACAAAAATGATTAATTTAACCCAAGCCTATTTGACCTACAAGATTATAAGAATTGCCCATTTTTACATCCTTAATTATTTGGACCCCTATTATTTAATTTAATAGATTCGTCGTTCTGGGGATTAAAGATTTCCTCGTGGTTAAGAAACTTTTTAGATTTGAAAATAAGTAAAATCTCACTTCAAAGGGGTTTTTAGGATTGCATGCTAAAATTGTTTGTCTATACTCATTTCTTTAATACTAAGTTTCTTAAAAGAAGCAATTTGAGTATGCTTACTTAAGTAAGCTTATTACAATCAACTACTAATAAATTCGGGTTTAATAAACTTATTTCCTTACACTAATTATAATAGAGTATAAGATACGAGGATCCTTTGTATGTTTATATTGTCATGGAGGTCAATTGTCTGACATAATCATCCAAAGGGGACATTATGATGTTGTTTTAGTATAGATTTTTAAGCGATCAAAAATTTCATTTTTGGACACTCAACTAAATTTTGTGATCATTTGGGGTCAAAATAATTAGATAGGTAAAGATTAGCCGTGAGAAACCGATTGTTGAGATAGATGTAACATTGTTTAATGGTTTAACCATCTTTAGCTTTAAGTAACTTGATTATAATGAGATTTCTCAAGTTGTGATAATCACTTTGAAAATGACATCCCTATGCATTTCAATCACTGTGATTGCTGTATAATTTGTAAGATATGATTTGCTTAATGTTGGCATATTCTTTCGTTGTGAGTAATCACATTGTTACAATAGGGATCTATATAGATACTACTTGATCCCCGCATTAAATTCACTTCTAAGAGATGGAAACATATCATGGTTTTTATGACAGTTTAATAAAGCAAAGAGCTTAAATCTTGGTGATGGCACTTTAGATATGGATTGGAAGTTTGGTAGCTGTAGGATGCATTTTGACATTGACACCATGGAGGCAGGTACTTTCACCAATGAATAGTCAAAAGGAAATTGTTGTACGACCTCTGAAGCTGAGGGGTTTGAGTCTGAGAAGATGGAGTTTTGTGTATGACCATAGTATTTTTAAATTTATTTAACAAAAAATGGTACTTTAAAATCTATTTAACAAAAGATAGTACTTTTACATAAACCATGATTTTTTGGCTCTCGTTATCAACAAATGGTGGACTATGGATCTCTCAAAAACAATGGGAGAAGGGATGAAAAATGCGTTAAGGGGGTTATCGGCCACATCTTTACCAACAAAAGGTTGCTCAAGGACACAACTGATATTAAAGGAATCAAGCTGCTCTTTTGGACCGATACCACTTAACACCAAAAGTTGTGGGCTTCTTAGTGCACCAACAGACGATATGATTTCATTATTATATCTTCATCATTCAGAAATGCTCTATGCATTTTTCCTAATGAATCTTTAAACGCTACCCCATAAGCAGTTGGCGTTGTTCCTGTACAAGTTTAACATGGTGTTAAAAATTGAAATGTTATCATAGGTACTACAAGACAAACGTATTCACTAAAAATGTCACACAATCCAAAGATTAGTTAGTAAAGATATCACCAAATATCCTTATCAAAAAAATAATTATTCCGTGGAGCATATGGTAACGTGCCTTTGGTGTTAAATAAGATTGTGTGAACACTTGAATATAGTAAAACAGACAGCGCTTTAGGTTTGCAAATTGTAGCAAATCAGCAGCCGAGTGTAGCTTTCCTCTAGTAAAAAAAACCATGATTTATGTAAAAGTACTATTTTTTGTTAATTAAATTCTAAAGTACTATCTTTTGTTAAATAAATTTTAAAAGTATTATGGTCAAACAAAAAACTCTAGAAGATGTATACATATGAAGATGTTGATAAGTTATTATGGAGAGATTCACAGAAAAAAGTTTAATTCAAATGTTCTCTTAACCCGTTTTCACCTGTTAAAATCTACAACAAATGCATTTAAAACTTGACCAATTATAAACTAATTAAAAGTATACTTATACGAACATAGAAAAACAAAAGCCATGTACAAGTAACTTTCAAAGTATGTAAATTATAACAAAAACATATCAACCCATAAAACATCATTAGGCAAAAGTTGCAACTACAAAGTTAAAAAACAATAAATTTTAAGAAATATATTCAGTATTAATGCAACAAAATAAGGTATTTGATTCGTGAACAATCTTAAGGCAATACATATTTGGTATTAAGGTAGTGGATCTATTAGAAAGTGAACAAAGTTTAAAAAGTATAAAAGGTATTATCAACCGTTGATTGTCAAAATCTGAAATCCACCCAAAAAACAAAGACACTCATCATCAGGGGTATTCTCGTAACTTATTACCCTCTTTCTATTTTTCATCATATCTTCTCACAACCATCCAAAAAACACATACACTCACCAGATCTATTAACACTGTTTCAACCAACACCACCATCAGACCACCGTTCACCGACACCACCCTAGTATACGGAAACCACCATCGCGTTCATATCTCATACTACCGGAAGATATGAATTGGTCGGATTAATGGTAAAATAACGTTTTTCTTTTTGGGATTGTGTGCAATGGAGGAAATTGAAGTTATTGAACATGAATTGGTGGGATCTGATTGGAATTAGTGTGGATCAAGAAAACCTAAAAATGAAACTGTAAAAAGGTATGGCACGTGAAGAGAGGTGGTGATGGTGGTGGAAGGAGAAGGGGTAGTTGTTGCTTTGGTTATTGGCTTTGCTTTTTGGTTTTTTGTGTTTGTGTCCCCAGTTCAGCAACTAGCTTTTCTTTGCTGTGAATATTTTTTTGTTATTTAAAGTGGGTTTTTTTTAAGAGAGAAACTTTGAAAGAAATTGAGTGTGTAGGTGAATTATGAAAGTGAAAAATGTGGGATAATTGTGTATTGCTTGGTTGTGTTCATCAATTGGTAATTAGAGTGATTTTTAGAAGAAATATCAATGTTCATCAATTTTGTAACAAAAAAGTATCGTTCATCAGTTTTATTGTTTATCAGTTTTATTTCATCAATAAAACGAGTTGTTCATCAGTTTTATTGTTCATCAGTTCTATTTAACTTTGTTCATCAGTTTTATTTCATTAATAAAATGAGTTGTTCATCAGTTTTATTTCATCAATAAACCAAGTTATTCATCAGTTTTATTGTTCATCAGTTATATTTAACTTTGTTCATCGGTTTTATTTCATCAATAAAAGGAGTTGTTCATCAGTTTTATTTCATCAATAAAACAAGTTGTTCATCAGTTTTATTGTTCATCAATAAAAGTATTGTTCATCAATAAAAAATTTGTTCATCAGTTGTTTAAAAGAAATCGTAATGTTCATCTATTTGAGTCACATTGTTCATTAATTAGTTTCTGTTAATGTTACATTATAATGTTCATCAGTTTTCTTTGATGTTACATTATAATGTTCATCAATTACATCATTTGTTCATCGGTTTTTATAAACAAATAGTGTTGTTCATCAGTTTTCCACAAAAATTACATTGTTCCTCGCTTAGGTACAATCAGTCTTGTTCATCCGTTAGTCTTTTTTTATCAGTATTCAAAATATATATATATATATATATATATATATATATATATATATATATATATATATATATATATATATATATATATATATATATATATATATATATATATTTATATATATATATATATATATATATATATATCAGAAACAAAACCGTCCGATGGACGGTATGACTTGTGATTTTTTTTAGGATTTAGTAGAACAAATATATACTAAAAAGTTAAAGTAAAACAAAACGGTTAAGATCTATAATTGATGTTACCATAATCCATTAAATGACTAAATGCGTGTAAGTACTTTAATTTGTGGTTTTTATTTTTAGGATTTAAAAGAACAATTATATACTAAAAAGTTATTAAAAGTTAAATTAAACGGTTAAGAACTATCATTGATGTTACCATAATCTATAAAACGGCTACAAGAATTTAACTACTTTCTAACATTTTGTTATAAACAATATTAATCATGAACATCTTTTACATTTGATAATATTATTAACATTGATTGTTATTTTTTTTTTGTTAATTATGTTTATTTAGTTATTGTATATAGGTGCTTTCAAGGACGGACCTTAATAAAGACCGGGGAGGGCCCCGCCCCCCCAAAATTGCGGTTCCTAGTGTAAATATTATAGGTTTTAGGGGTAATTTAATTGAGGTTACAAACAAATCTCCGATTCGGCCCTCCCCAAAAAAATGTTCAAGTTCCGTCTATGGGTGCTTTCAATTGTTATTTTACCAAATTTAGATAATGTTGACGAATTTGAATTATCTTTGAATAGATTTATGGTTATGTTTGATGTTTGTTGTGATGAGAATATGTATGTATAGACCATCAATTTAACTCATATTGACATATGTCAAGTGACCATACAACCATACATGGAATCGACATACATGTAAGCATTTCTGATTACTTATATAAGTAGAAGTAACATTGAGTAAAAATAGTTTTATATACTTGAATATGTGTTACAATACCACTTGACTACCTAGTTTTGGTTAATGCTAAATACACCATCATATTAGTCACTAAATGGTTTTATCAATGGATGAACTATTATAAGGTGCACAATTTGCATATACATGGTGGCCCTGCCACCAATTAGTCAATAAATAAGTACGTAGTTAAAACGAAAGCTGAAATAAATAAACTTTAAGAACCTTCATGGTAACTTTTGTGCCTACTTGGTCTCACTGATAACCACCATCATCCTCAACGGTGTTGTAACACAGATTTGATTGTTATACATGACATGTGATGACTTAACAACTTCCTTTTGTGTGAATATATGCATATGTAGCATCGCCTTGATGTACCTGAACATCGTCACCAGATGTCTTTTATATCACTTTTATTTGATACGCATTAAAAGATATGTGTACATAAGACAAAAAAAGAGAAAATTAATACCTTTAACCTGCAAAATATAGTGGTATAACTTCCTTAGAACCACAATATTTAGTTGGAAAATCTATGGAGCGGAAAGCGTTTGTGGCACAAAGATTGCATCTATGAAAAGTGAAGCCAGATACATTGACACAACCGAAAACTATGTGTTTTGAGTACTTCATTATTAATTAATAAAGAAAATGATACATTGATAACTATAAAATTAATGTTAACGATCAACACATATTTGACAAAAACTCAAGAAATATTCATAGAGGTCTGTTTTATCATGTTGTCGAAAGAGATTACTTGACATATGTTCAGATGTTTATAACATTAAGATTTAAATTAAACAATTAGGTTTATCAAAACCTTTTTTTTCCTGGGCAAATCAAAACCCAGTTAATACATTTAAGTACTAATCTATATTAACAAATGGTGATAAAAGCGTTGGTAAGTCAAACTAATCTGATATCAGTTGAGGCACTTGTACAACATGATATAAATAAGGTTTGCATGATTTTCAATAGGTTATTCTAATTGTAAAATTTGCATGATTTTCAGATAAGGCCCAAACATAAATATAAAAGCACATGATCGCTATTTCGATAGAAGGTGTAAGGATCTGTTCACAGGAGGCAGATGTAGGTACTTGTAGTTGTGACGGTAAAGTGAGATAACTTAATACCGGATAAGAGACTAAGCCAAAAACCAAAAGAAGCTAAATCTTAAAAGAAAACTAATCTACTATTATCAAGCTACCCTAAGTATAAATGAGTGAATAGGTTCCTAAAACTATTCTATTAAGAAGTTGCAATCCAATTAAACAAGTTAATAGGCAGAGATAGACTTTTAGAACTAAAGAACATTGAGTAAAACTAATTTTACACTTTCAGGCACAAGCTCATTTGAACTACACAAATCCTATAAGTTAACTACACAAATCCTACTCGTCTTAGCTCTTAAGCACTTAAAGGCAGATCTAAAAGTTAACTTTAAACTTAATTAAGCAAATCCTATAAGCAATATAAGCTAAAAAGGCAACAAAAAAGGCAAAAGGGTTGATGTCTTACTGCAGGCCTAAAACAGTCCTAAGGACAGATTTAAGCTCACAAATAAGCCATCATATAAGCTCTAACTTCCAAATTAAGCAAAACATATGAAACCATATTATAAAGAACTGAAAATGAGCTATATTGAGCTTAACATGAGCTTCTAATGGACTTGTTAAACCAATGGGTCTACTACCCCTAATTGAAAACAACTTGAACTAAGCAACTTTGAAGTTAAATAAAAGCAAAATTAAAACCATTAGAATGTAAAAGTCTAAATCAGTAGAGAGTGGCTTCTAAAGAAATGGAAAAAACACTTTGTAGCTAAAAGTATCCTCAAATAAGCTAGATCTTGAGTGTGAAACATGTTATTCAAAGAACTGAAATGGTTGTTTGGAATTTATTAGGTAAGCTTGTAAAACGACTAAGGAACTATGAATCAAGTTAAAAAACAGCTAAACTACTTTACTAACAACTATTTTTAGAATATTCATACCTACAAAGTTAATCAAACAACAAATAATATACAAAAAGTTAATCAAAGCAAACGGTCATTAAAACAAAGTTAAATTCGAAATAGAAACATACCTACAAAGTTAATCATTTTACTTTACTTTAATTCGGCAACGGGTCATTCATACCTACAAAGTTAATCAAATCTTAAAGGTTACTGCGATATAAATAGTCTTCTAAATAATACACAAAGCAAAAACATATTTACTTCTCGAAAAGTAATACTCTTTGTGTAATTATTCTTTTGGTGATCTTAATCATATTAGACACTTGATGAAACTGAAAGACACTTGATGAAACTGAAAAAATTACCAAGCATACACTAATTAAGTAACCCACTAACCGTTAATCATAGAGATTTCCCTCGCAATGTGACACTTTTCAAACCGAGGCCTCTTTTATCAAGATATGCGTGTTCTTATTGCAGCCTCAGTTCTTAGTCTAAAAATAGAGTTTCCACCGTTAGCCCGGTCCGATTATTACACAATTGATTCTCACATTCAGTTAAAATACTTACAGCAAGCTTTACTCCTAGCAATATACACAAGTTTTATTTAAGTGTGAACGGTACAATTTTTCAGGAGGATGAAAGTTATACATGTGTGTAAAATGAAAGGATGTGTAAGGAGGAAGAAGAGGTTAAAGAAATAAGTAGGGAAAAAAATCAACCTAAGACCTGATGCCTGATATAATAAGATGACACTACATATGAAGGTAAAGAAATCTTGGGCAGAGAATGAAGGTAAAGATGTTGGGGCTAAACTGGAGCAGGGAAGAGCTGGAACGCCTTTATTCACCATATCGTGAGCTGTTATAACCTTACTGATATACTTATTTCATACACGAAAACTGCTACATTTCAACTTTGGGTTGTGTAAATTTTCTATTGTTGATAAAATAAAATATTGATAAAATAGTACGCATGTTTCTGCAACCCTGCGCTTTATACTTTTCAAGGTTGTAGAATATTTTGAACAACTACCAATTGGAGAAGGTTTATGTCAACACGTATTTTTGTGAATATTTGCATATACAGAATAGCCTTGCAGATATATGTTGTAACATATACTATAGGAAATAGCAACACTATTTTTCAAGTAGATATAAAATGGGACATACATAAACAACAAAATTGTTGCGATAGAGTTTATTGCGAGAATATAAATGGCATCCTAATATCACTTTAATGTTATAATGGCTGATAACTATCCAAAGTAAACATTCAAAGAACTAAGGTTATGCATAACAAATTAGAATTTTTTTATGCCAGTGTTATTCATAAAGTTTGACCATACAGAATAGTGGCGCCTATCTATGGCAAGGTTAATGACATATAGAGTGTGTGTTGGCTCCTAACAAAGCAAAGGTCACTGCTCATGCGGCTCGGGTTAAACGTTTCCTATGGGCATATGTAGGACCTAAATATATTGCTACAAAAAATAAGGTCAGTGGGAAAAAAAATAACATGTCTCTTTAATTTTGGTTAGAAAATATTTATAAACTATATTTTTTGTGCTGTTAAGGGGTGGTTGTTATGATTTTTAATGAGGATCTTTAGCCCCTCGGGTGATGTCGCCCTTGAAAGTGCCATGATACTGCATGCAACTTCATGATCGAATTTGATTCTTTTATGAGAACCCATGTGCTCTATCTCTTGAACCATTTCAAAGTCAGCCTGTCACTGATAAGCATGGAATCTGTAGTATAATAAGAGAAGCTATGGAATACTTTGTCCTTAAAGTCAGAAAGAATTGACAACATGCTAAAACATTGATAGTAATTAATATGACATCGTTGAAGAATAAAGATACATATTTGGCTATTATTTGAGCTTGTTTATATATGTTGTTACTCACCAAATGAATATCTCATGACCCTTGCAATCACGCACACCTGTCAAATGGCAGCATAGGTAGCTAAAACATTAGCTTACTCCAAAGGAGGTGTCTATACTATCAAAAAGCCTAGGTTTGTGATATAACTCGTAAATTATGTGGGCATTCCAGATTCTAAGTAAGTTTTGATGCTGAAAGCTGCCTTTATTTTTCTATTGCTAAACTAAATACATGTCTTTTATAGTCAGAATTAGTTAGCAAAATTATGATTTATTATATTCTAAACGCATTAGAAAGTATATTAACAAAAGTGTATGTTTGGACAGTAAACCACAACATACCAATAATTCCAACAGTACTTCGCTCCTGTACTCCCATCAATTAAACCCTTCCATGATTCAGGTAAGGTTGGATCAGGTGGGGCGTCACGAATCCTTGTCCTCTGCAAAAGATGTTCAAATTTACCTGAGATATTACGTCATAACCCACGTTAAGTAAGCGTCAAGAATGAAAAGATTCCAATTTGTGAAAAGAGACTCTTTCATACCTCAATTATGTCTTCAGGTAGCAAAAATATTGAACCGATTTTCTTGGCGATACTAATGATGTATGTAGCGTTCATTTTTTTCTCCTCCTCTGGAAGCCTTAGTCAGATGGTTAAAACCAATAACTGTTTGAAGAGTTCTATAGATCCATTTATTTTTCTATCAAATTCTAATATCTCAATATATAAATAGATATTTAAGCAGAGACATTACGATATATGTATAGTAAAAACCTAACAATAACTCGAAAACAATTATTTGTATCCTTTGAACAGCCTAACACGATCACAATTACACAAATAAAAGTTATCTACAATTTACTATTACTAAATAAAAAGTTATCTACACATTCAAACAACCCTCAAAATATAGACAAGGAAAAAAATGTGTGTAATATCTTTTAAATGAAGGTGATCTAAACTAAAACAAGATATATAGTTTTGCTATAAAGTCATTATTGAATAAAGCAACTAAAAATAGCAGCTGTAGAGTTTAATTTCCTTGTATGAAGAACTCAAGAGAATTGCAATTCAAGTCTCGCGCTCCTCATCTTTCTTATCTACTATTTCTGTGATATGCATGCCTTCGTTAATCCTAAAAAAATTTACCACAACTCATCATATGAGCTGTTGAGCATGACAACTTACAACAAATATATGTTCTAGCACATCTAAAAACGATTCCATATTAATGTATCAACACACGCCCACATTGGTAAATATGATAACTAAATGCTATGAGGCTTATATACCTCTAATGTAAAATAATATAATAGAAGATATTTGTTAACTAAATGCTATGAGGCATTAACCATGTGCAACACACCTCAAATCTTCCATTATAAAATTGAAATCTAGAATAAAATTGAAGAAAATAAGCAATTTTAACAGGCACTCATATGCACCTGTTTAAGTATTATGTGAAACACACCTCAAATAATCACACTAAACTTTATACTTACAAAGAAGTCTGCCTTCGAGAGATTCGAGCTCGTTGGTACTCAGTGAGTCAATATCCTCACCATAGTAATCCTAAATTTAAAGCAACCAAGTTCACAATATACTAAACATGGATCATAAATGCGCTCACATAACTTTTCGAGTAAGAAGTGTTGTTAATAATACCCTCACAGGTGGTTCCGCTAGAAACATGATGTCCACAACAGACTCTGTCCGTCTCATCTTCCCTAAAGGGGTGATAGAAATCTTCAAGGATATAAACAATCATTCCAACTTAATCTACCCCAGGCCACAAAAACTAACACACACCATATGACTACACCTAGAAGTTAGTGGCAACATATGTTGTTCAGTGAATCAAGAATCAAGGCGAAACCAGGTTTGACCAAGTAGACCTTATGTGGAATAAAAATTTCAATGGTGAAGGAAGCAATGAGTAATAACAGAAAACTCCAACCATCCCTTTAATAACAAAACCTGGCGCACCACGCCTCCTTGGCTTTGCAAGAGTTAGGAAGAAAGCTTTTTGTATGATAGTTTTCTTTGACTCAAAAACTTTACTATTTGCTTTATGCCAAAGTGGATTATTCTGGCCATAGACTAATTTCTAGAATCACACGATATGACATATTTTAGTGTCTTTCTGCCTTTTAGAGAGTATAAACATGATATTCAAGGATGATTTGGTATTAAACTAAATCAATCCAAATGAATATAAATCAAAGGACGGAAAATGAAAATACTCACATGGTAAGATATCAAACTTCTTGTTATGATCCACCTTCGGATGTTTTAAAGTAGTCCTGAGTGAAACAATCAAATGAGGAATTGATCTTATAAATTGATTGATGGTTTTTCAATCAGAGCTAACAAAAACAGGATGATAAAACATCGGATAATCATAACAACGATAATCTATAACCAGTTAATAGAACATCAGATACAAAGTAGAGCAATTGGGCAAAGTTTATGAACTTACAAAAACAGAGCAATCGGTTTTTTAATCAACATGCAGAACAGAGATACCGTAATTCCCATGGATTAGTTAGTCAGTGATGATTGAGGCGAGTTTTCAATTGTGTGTAATTCCCATGTATGTGTGGAATAAAAAATTTCAATGGTGAAGGAAGTAATGAGTAATAACAGAAAACTCCAACCATCCCTTTAATAACAAAACCTGGCGCACCACGCCTCCTTGGCTTTGCAAGAGTTAGGAAGAAAGCTTTTTGTATGATAGTTTTCTTGCGACTCAAAAACATTACTATTTGCTTTATGCCAAAGTGGATTATTCTGGCCATAGACTAATTTCTAGAATCACACGGACGGACATATTTTAGATCTTTTAGAGAGTATATAAACATGATATTTAAGGATGATTTGGTATTAAACTAAATCAATCCAGTCAAAATATAAATCAAAGGACGGAAACTGAAAATACTCACATGGTAAGCAGTATCAAACTTCTTGTTATGATCCACCTTCTGATGTTTTAAAGTAACCCTGAGTGTGAACAATCAAATGAGTAATTGATCTTATAAATTGATTGATGGTTTTTCAATCAGAGCTAACAAAAACAGGATGATAAAACATCGGATAATCATAACAACGATAATCTATAACCGGTTAATAGAACATCAGATACAAAGTAGAAAAATAGGGCAAAGTTTATGAACTTACAAAAACAGAGCAATCGGTTTTTAATCAACATGCAGAACAGAGATACCGTAATTCCCATGGATTAGTTAGTCAGTGATGATTGAGGCGAGTTTTCAATTGTTTTGTATTTGTTTGTGTAGGCGGAGTAGGGTTTGGTTGATTGACAGAACAAATTGTATATAAGGGACAATCAAAATAAAAGCATGCCTAATATTCAGGAACGGATTTGGTTTATAGATTTAGTGTTGCAAAATATAATTCAAAAATCATGTTGGTCCAATGGTTAAGACTTAAGTTAATGTTACAAACCACTCAAGTTCAAACCTTATCAATTCTATTTTTAATGGCCATTAATTCCGAATTTAAAAAAAATGAGCTCAAATTGCTTAGGTGGCATGTGTTGATGACATGGAAATATGACTTAGCTTTATGGGATGCCAAGTGGCATTATGACGTGGCATGCCTCCTCTTATATATAATGTATAGATATATATATTAATGTTCATTAGTTCATCAATTATTTTTGATATTGTTCATCAGCTATTTTTTATAACGTTCATCAGTTGTTTATTATATTGTTCAACAGTTTCAAAAAATAACGCTTCATCGTTTTCTTTTGATATTGTTCAATTGTCTAAAAGAAACGCAATGTTCATCTCTCTAGTTGTTCATCAGTTCACGATTAGTCTTATTCATCATTAGTATTGTTCACCAATAAAAAAAGATATTCATCAATTCTTTTAAATTTTGTTCATCAGTTTATCGGTATTCAAAAAAAGTCATAATGTTTATCAATTGTCTAAAAATCATAATTTTCATCGTTTATCATTTGGTTGTTCATCAATTAAAATAAACAAAAATAATGAAATAACAAAAAAGTATACCAATTAGTGCATTTGAATGTACTTTTATAAGAAAATATCTTTTAGGCATTTTATCAAACACTTTGTATGCACTAAATATGAGTAAGACGCCATCATTAACGTGCAATATCTCACTCATATCATATCGGATTTGAGTGATTCAAATTTCTGATTAAAGAATGGTCAAAAGCCTACAACTTTCATGTTTTAAGTTTTGTAAAATTCGGCTTTTAAACTAGTCAAAATTAGAGCCGAAAATACCAAAAATTTTAAGAAAATCAACACCCGCTTAAAAAGTTGAAAAAAAAAAGTTACGATTTATATATCAAAATGCATACCAAATTAAAGAGAATCAAATTTAAAAAATTATGGTGAAATCGGTTTTTTATAAAAGTTTGTCGTTTGAAAGTTATTTACGTTTGAAGTTTTGGGGTGAAATAAAAAAACATGTTAAAGGACCAAAATGCCCCCTAACCAAATTTAATAAGAAAAAATGGATGGATTGGATGGAGGACACATGTCAATCAATGATAGGTTTTCTAATCTTTTTATTTTTTTTCACTTTGCAAGGGATCTCAACTCTTGGTATTAAAGATAAAAAAATTATGTAAAAATCTCATGCGTGCACGGGCATTATAACTAGTTCCTCAAAGAAAAAGAAATCCGATTGGTATATGCGGAGATGATTTGATAACATTATATTCGGTTACTTTTAGTATCAATCGAACTATCGAAGTATCATTAAAATCAAGGTTGTCAAGATCGGGATCTTACCCAGGATCGTTTTCGTCTTTGCAAGATCGTGATCGTAAGATCGGATCGGGATCGTAAGATCCTAATCGAATGTTAATTCTTAAGCTTTTTGTAATTTTATACAAATTTACAAATTCTAATACATTATAACAATAAAATACTATGAATATTTCATATAAATGTTGTCATAAATTATAAATATAAAATGTTTAAAAAGATTAATATGTTGTTTTTTGAATTCTACAAACAAACAACCCATAAATTTGTAGTTTTTTAGTTTGTAATCTGAGAAAAGTAAGATCGGGTCGGATTAGATCGTAAGATCGTATGGTAAAGATCGGGATCCTATAAGATCTTAAGCCTGCAAAGATCCTATGTAGGATTCGGATCGTTTTTTCTTTGCAGTATCGTAAAATCGTAAGATCTTAAGATCAGGATCGGGATCCTGACAACTATGATTAAAATAATTCACGTATTAGCAATGACACTTTTTACTCAAATACACATTTAATGCTGAATAAGGTTTAATTAGTAGTCGTGGCACAAGGCTTTAAAAGTTCTTGGGACGGCCCTAAGTTAAATCTCATGAGTTTGGGTCTAAGGTTGTGGTTTGAGTTTTGGTTTGAGATAGTGGTTCAGGGAGGTGATGGTCGTGGTGGTCTTGGTTTGGGCTCGTAGTTCGGAGTTCCATTGTTGGCACGTTATGTGATCGAGTCATGGTGGTCGGTTTGTTTTCCTGAGAACATCCATCATTTATGATGATGTAAGATTCTCCAGTCCATTTTTCAAATTAGGCTGAATGTTCTTTAGAATAACTCGAGCAATATTATTTGCTCTTGATAGTTTCTTGACACATACTAAAACACTCCTCGGGTGTTCAACCCTTAGATTAGGCTTATGAGGCCAAGGTCCATTAATAAATTCAAGTTCATTTTTAGCGCCTAACCAAGTTCTCAACTTGCTTTCCCAATTGAGGAAGTTAACCTCATTTAGACTCTCAGTCCGGAATATTTTCATGAAACATTCGGCAGCCATCATCAAAGATTAATCAAAAGAAATAAAACATAGAATAACCAAATAGTTAGCATCATCGATTTTAAATTCTTTAACAAGTAACCAACAAAAAAACATGCATTAAAATACATCAATAATTAATTCGTTAAAGACTAAGATCAAAGAAATTCTCAACACCGCACGATTGATCATGAAGACAGTGCAAAGAATCAAAAGGCAAGTAACGTTTACAAATTGTATCTACTATACAACTCTTAGATAGGTCTATAGGAGTAGATATAAACTTTCCATTAACAATTAGATATTAAAACATCAATGTCATGTTTCCATATATCATGTACCCGACTCAGGTCAGACAATTCACACCCCCCAAAATGTCACAGCGGAATGGTAACTAGGGGCGTGACTTTCATGGAAACAAAGTTACAGTTACATCAAATGATCTATATATGTCGTTGAAAATAAACGTTTGATTAAAGAAATAATGTTCTACAAAGTCATAATCCAAGAGTTTACAAAATGTAAAGAAGATTTTGGTTCACAATCGAACGTAAGTTATGCAATAAGTCTTTAAAATGACGAGACCGCAAAATGTGACTCAATCAATGATGCTCCAGATGCAATCCAAGTATAAGCAATTAAGAACATGGGAAATACATGCTAAAACGGTCAACAATAATGTTGGTGAGTTCATAAGTTTAAGTAATAACAAGTCATGTATGGAACACAAGATTTCATAGAAAAAGTAATGCTATTTTTTTTTGAACGTACTGAAAGTTGAATAAATAAACTAGCAAGAAGCTAGAAAATTACAGAAAAGGATTACAAAGCCATTGAGACCAGTTATGGACTTTCCTACGTCTAAATTTATGCCAAGTAAAAGAAACTAAACGAATAGAATCGAAAATATCACATTTCCTCATGGGACATGAATGAAATGTGATGGAGTTTCTATACTTCCATAGAATCCAAAACGTAGAAGCAACTATAACAAACATACAGTCCTTCTTGGCATTTGAACCCGGCAAGGCGTTAACCCACGAAGTATAATCTTCAAAGGAATGCAGCGCTTGATCCTATAAGTTGCACCAAATACGAATTAAACGCCAAACATTTGAGGCCACATCACAAGAAAAGAAAACATGCTCATTCGACTCAACATGCTGATTGCATATCGGGCAAAGGATCAAAGCAATGTCTAAACTACGTTTGG
The DNA here is from genome assembly GCA_910596185.1 of Chrysanthemum makinoi. Taxonomy (NCBI): domain Eukaryota; kingdom Viridiplantae; phylum Streptophyta; class Magnoliopsida; order Asterales; family Asteraceae; genus Chrysanthemum; species Chrysanthemum makinoi. The sequence goes on along the minus strand of OU343222.1, from coordinate 289,637,389 downwards.
AAAGGTTAAGACGATGTGGTAAACAATCCAAGCGAAATCTCCATATAAAGATGTTAACTTTTCTTGGGAGGCAATTATTCCATCTAGTTTCCATGTTTAAAGAAGGAAGAAGATGATGATCTATGTAGGAGCGTGTGGAGCTCACCATGAATAAACCATCAGAACCAGTAGACCGCGTCCACCTATCCGGGTGAGCATAGTATGTTGAACCTCTGAAATAAGAGAGTGCAACATCGATTCAGTTCTTCATGGAAAAATGGGTCTTCTTCATTGCCAAGACCAGACATCATCGATAAGCCTATCACTGAGAAGGCAATCTTCATTTAAGTCTAAACGGAATAATCTGTTATACCTGTCTTTCAGTGGCTCATCTCCAATCCAAAGATCCTTCCAAAAACGAATAGTCGATCCATTACCTATATTGCATTTCATTACGCTCTTTGGGATGAGGTTGCGTGAATGTAAATAGTTGGAAGAACCTACAATATCAGCCCATAAACCTTGCATGTAGCAGCCATTTCCATCGAAACCAGCTTCAAGGCCATGAATTGATTTTATAAGCTTGACCCATAATAGGTTTGGTTGATCACAAGGCGCCAGGCCATTTCTCAAGCGCCAAGGTTGAAAGAGTGCAAGCTTCCTATTCCCAGGCCACCATATTCCATTAGAGCCAAGACATTATCCCATTTAATCCAAGCCATCTTTTTGATGTCATCGCTTCCTCCCTAAAAGAATATGGAACGGAGTCATTCAAGAGTGTGATTGACGACTTGTGGAGCTTTGAAAAGGGACAAGTAGTAGATTCCGAGGCTTCCTAAAACCGACTTTATCAAAGTATATCTCCCACCAATGGACAATATGTTCGATTTCCAGGTGGAAAGTTTAGCTTTGAACTTGTCGATCATCGTGTACCAACTAGATTTCCGGCTCATGTTCTTACCAATTGGAAGACCAAGGTACGTAAACGGGAAAGAACCAGCTTGACATCCAGTAATTTGGGCCATTTCTTGTAAGTCGTCTTCAGAAACACCAACCCCATATAAGTTTGATTTAGAAATATTAATCTTTAAACCCGAGGCCAGATAAAATGAATGCAAGGAATTGGTAATGCTCTCTAAATCATTCCGTTCCCATTCTGTAAGAATAACCACGTCATCAGCAAAGAAAAAATGTGAAAATTTAGTCTCACCTATTGTTACCCCTCGAATGTTTTGATAATGAGTAGCAGCATCTAAGGTAAGGTGGAGACCCTCCATGATTAAGATAAAGAGAAACGGAGACAACGGGTCTCCTTGCCTTAGACCGCACCCTAGAGAAAATTTAGGCGTAGGAGAACCATTAATGAGGACTGAAGTACGTGCCGAATATAAACAAGCTCGAATCCAAGATCTCCATTTGTCACCAAAACCCATTTTTGCTAGAACAAAGTCGAGATACTTCCAACTTACCGAGTCAAAGGCTTTCTCGAAATTAACCTTAAAGATCATGAGATTTTTGCTTCTCTTTTTATACCAATCTATTATTTCACTAACCATAAGAGGCCCATCAAGAATCTGTCGACCAGATATAAACACTGATTGGACAGGGCTAACTATAGAATCGAGCACATAAGCTAACCGGTTAGCAAGGAGTTTCGCTAAGATTTTATATTGCATACCAATAAGGGAAATGGGACGATAATCCTTGATGAGAAGAGGGTTTGGAACTTTCGGAATCAATGTAATGAATGCAGAATTTGAACCTCTCGGCATGACAGCTGATTCCATAAAGTTTGTTATGCAATTCACAGCATCATCTTTAAAGAATTCCCAATACGATTTGAGGAATGAAAAAGAGAACCCGTTGGGACCCAGGGATTTACCACTACCACAATCCCACACCGCTTTTCTAATTTCCTCATAAGAAGCAGGCCTTTGAAGATCTAAGGCAACATTTTGGCAAAGGGTAGCAAACCCGGGGTTATAATTGGTGTCAAAAACAGAATCGGTAGGTTGAAATTTATCATGGAAGAAATTGAAGAATGCTTCTTTTACCTGAATATGGTTAGACAACCATTCTCCATCCACCATAATACCTTGCACCAATTGATGACGACGTTTCTGAATTAAAATACCATGAAAAAATTTTGTGTTCTCGTCGCCTTCAATGTCCCATTGAATTTTTGATTTTTGAGCAATATCCATAGACGAATATCGATCAAGGTCCTCTTGTTCTTGCATCAATTGTAGACGAGTGTTTCTTTCTTCCTCCGAGACTGTCGAGTTATCAATCATCACCTCAATTGCATTTAACAAAGTTTGAATCTCCACTGATCGCTCTAAGTCTTTAGTCTTAGAATCGTTGTGCCATTCTTTAATTTTCAGCTTCATAAACTTAAGTTTCTGTTGAAAGGAAGAAGTAGAATGGAAACTCAAGTAATGCTATTGCCCTAAGCTCATGACCCCGAAGCCTTAACATAATCAGTATGCAATCAAGCACATGTAAAACTATTCTCTTGTAGGTTTCTTGCCAAACACCAGTAAATCCTCAAATATAATGCGTCCGTTTGACCGGTACTATGGACAAGTAAGCGCGACTTACCCGAACAGGGGTGTCAAGCCAATAGATCTATTCACAACACTTACGCTTACTACATAATTAACGTTCCATGATTGTGGTGACTTCTTGGCAAATGTGGTAACTTAGGCAACCAGCAAATGTTTAATGTACTTGTGTCCGAGAAAGTAGTTGCAAGTAATTGCAAATGACTGAAAGTAATTGTAAGTAATTAAAAGTAATTGAGCATTATTCTCACCCCAAAGTAGTTCAAAAATAAGTGTTGAAACATGTAATGTAGGGGATATGAAACTCATCTTGAGTAAGTAATACAAGGGGAAAGCAATACGTAGAATAATGACAAGGTATTCCTAAACACGACCTAGAATAATAAGTCGTTTTAGAAACGATGCAACAAGTACTATATGTGTACAAGTTTTATGATGTTTTATCACCCATATATACTTGTAGTGAGGTTTTACGACTCAAAACGTAGTAAAACGTAAATTTCCCTTTTAATATTTATTTTTCAAAAAGTGTCCAAAAACGAGTTCGGCTTCATGTCTTATTGGTTTGGTCCAATTCAGATTCTGGTGTTAAGTATGTTGTAAGGGCTAAAAAAAGTCCAATTACCGCTCTTAATGAGGCTAAGTCTATGATCCTCATAAACGGGCACGAAAGTGGTCATTTGTGTTTTCATTCAATACGTAAAATGAAACCTTAAAATGACTTATAAACATTTAAGTTTAACTCGATTTCATTTGAGTGTATCTAGTTTGTTTTAAGTCCGTTTTTCCTCGTTAAACGTATATGAACGTATCTATTTTTATTATTACAAGGTTCCGGTTTGATAAAATATGTTCTAAGTGTCGTTTTTAAATAAAAAATCTTAAGCCGGTGGATGATGTTGATGACAATACCAGTGACATGGCAGAAAAGTTTGAAGAAGGGCCGGCAAAAGAGAAGGCTACACAGCACGAGTTTATTTATTATCAAATTCTGACCAGTGGCAGCAGATAAGAAGGATTAAGGCTACAGTGTGTTTGAAGGAATTTGTGTTGAATAGGTTCAGTTACAAGATGAAACAAATGATGTTGTTACCTAATTTCATGGAATATGGGCCTCATATTAGGCATGTTTTAGATCAAAGACATAGGACTATAAGAAAACATAAGTTACAAAGAAGAGAAGACCAAATATATTTTATTTGACAAAGCTTAATTAATTCATTCATAATGACACGGTATAAATACAGAATAAACCCTAACTTGTATCACAAGTCGAATACAAGATAAATTCCAAAACAATGACACTTTCCTAATACGACTCCAACACTTATCCTAAACATAATAAACTATGACACATATCCTAACCATGGGCGTAACACTCCCCACTCCTTCAAAAATCACCTTGTCCTCAAGGTGTTGTCTCAAAGAAAAATCTTGATTCTGGGATCCCGAATTTTGAGACGTTTCCTAAACATTTGTGTTCTATCTTTCAACTTGTTCTTAAGCTCGATTAGTAACAATGGCAGCACTTGAATTCTTGTTCTACATTCTTTCCATTCGGATGGTGCAAACCACAACTCATTGTCTCGTTTATTCACCCACAACACTCCCACAAACACAACTAAATGTGTATCTCCATAAGCTAACTCAATTAGTGCAGGTGAGTAATACACGTTAACAACCTCTTTAATCTTTGTAACTGTGACAACGGCGGTAGTAGCTTTCGGTACAGCTTTTGGTGCAACTTCAGTTGCAATTTCGGGTGCAACTTCTGGTGCAACTTATGATGTTGCAGAAGAATCGAATGCTTTCTTTTGATATCCACTGAGTGTAGCGCTGGTTGTAGCCGGCCATTGGTTATCGAAACGTGCTTCCATTAAGCGAGCTAATGAAAAAGCTTCGTCTAAAGTTGTAGGGTTTGATCTTAAGTGTAACACCCCGCCTTATCTGACCACAATATTGTCCGCTTTGCCCGTAGGCTCACGGCTTTGTTTTTGTGGCCTCATTTGAAGACTTCCCGGCAGGTCACCCAAGCCAGTACTACTCTCAAATGAGCACGCTTAACTGCCAGTTCTTAAGAACTCCACCCGCATGAGACCACAAAACGCGTTGTGTCATTGTAAGGCGAATGTTATCTTATGAGCCCAGCATCTCTCCAGGCCACGGCCGATGTAGGATTTGCCTAGGGTGTCACATTAAGAGTGCACATTGTAGAGTCGGTTTTAGTCTAGTGATATAAAACGATTTAAGTAAATTAAAAGCATATCTACCAAATTAAAACATCCTTTACTAAAAGTACAATAAAATTTTCATAATGTATAATTTAAACATGCTACAACATAATACAAAATATAAAATAATTAAATACACTAAATAATGTTATTTTTAAAACACCCTAAAATGAAAAGTACATATTATTATACACATTATACAAATTAATAAAACACACAAAGTTTCATACAAACTAACAAGTTGATGGTACATATAGTTTTGAAAATCGGACCGGACCAACGAGTTCAACCAGGAACCGGTGTCCCCACCGACTCGGCTAACCAATAAAAGCCATTCGAAAATGAACAAGAGAGGACCCGTTGAAACCGATACAAACTGGTGAATCAGGTCTATTCGAGATCTATATATAACGGAAAAACCAAAAAGTAAAAAGTGAAAAGTTGAAACTAAAAAAATAAATGTTGAAAACATATATTTAAAAAAAAAAAAAGCCTATTAATACATATCGAAAACCGGGTTGACCTGGGACGCTTCAAACCCTGTAGGTTGACCCGGTTTAATGTGACCCAACCCGTCGGGTTGACTCGGTTTAAATCGACCCGTGTTTCAACCGGAACGGTTGAACTGGTTGAACCACCCGGGTTGAACCCGGTTTCAAAACATTATGTTTAATCCTCAAATCTTCAAACTTTTATTATTTTTCGTTTATAACCCATAAACTTTTTTTTAACACAAAACGATTTGTCGCTAAATTCCATTACTATACACGAATACTCGTCTGGTATACCTAAAAGCACAGAGGTTTATTGTCAACGATTTTAGAATGTTTGTCTTTGAATGTTCTATTATATGCATAACTTTGGCCTTGACTTTTGTAGTTTTTTTCAAGATTGTTGAAAGTTAGAGACCGAATTACTACAACACGTATATTCAAGGAAAAGGTCATTGTGATACAAATATAGTGAAATACGCTTATGAAAGTTGGCCAAGCTTTGGGTCGTGTTTCATCTTTTCAAGGTTAGCATGAATGAACTTTGTTATAATCGCTATAAACATCTTCAATGCTAGCATGTCATAATCCATCTTTTTTGATGTTTGTGGGACAAATAATAAGAGTTAACTTTTATTGTAACTAATACGTTTCAAGTGGACTTTTTAGATAAGAAAACAAAGTTTAGTGCGTCCCACGTATGCTAACCGTAAATTCTTTAATGTACATAGATGGGTTAAAAATGCAAGCATATCGACTTGCATCACTAATCCGAAGTTTAGTTTTATACCAAACTAGAAGACATACTAATTTGAAGACTTGTTTCATTAGCATTCATGTGATAATTTTAACGAGTATTGCGACCATCCGCCGCGTTGCGGCGGAGCTTTTTTTTTGACATTTTTATCTGGTAATTTATGTAACGAAAAAAAATGTTAAAAGTATGTAAACTTCAACTTAGATGTTAGGCACAACAATTTAGATAAAAACAGACCTGGGAAAAATTAAAATTCCAATGATAGATAACCATATAAAACCCAAATTAAAAAGCTTAAACTTGATAAATTTCAAATGTATGATATCAGAAGTTTGTCTTTAACAATCAAAAAAACAATGCTGTTTGACACCGTCAGGATAGCATGGAAAAAGTCATCGCAAACATTTATTCAACACATTAAAGTTAACTATATGCTCTTACCAGAGAAGTCATCATATGTGACACGTGACAGCAGCCCATTGAAGCCGCTCCTAGCTCCAACCTGTTAGACGCTGTACATGAGGCAAACACCAATTTCGTGTGCTGCTGAGTGTATGTTCCAGCCTACACTGGAATATTCGTTATCAACCTCTACACCGTCTTTTCATTCCACGCTACTGATACCTGAGACACAGAAATAGAGTTGTTAAAGTTCAAATTTTCAAAAACTTTTATGGTTTTTTTTTCAAAAAGCTTGGATAAGCATCTAATACCATTATCTATTTTAGTGAGTACTTCCACCAAGACATACTTCAATGCAAAAATAGTTTCTTTATACTGGCAATCGGAAGGAAAAATGGAGTGAATCAAAGGCACTATAAATCTCTGAACCAATTTTGTTACTTCACCAATCAAAGCTGGTATATAGTGGAGTGTTCGAGCTATTTTAGAAAACGCGGATTGCGTATAACTATTCAAAAATGATAGACAAAGTGGTACCTTGTTAGCCGGCGGGTTTTTTATTTTTGACCTTAATTTCGTTCTGTATGGTATACGTATGACAGCTGAACATCCTTTCATGCACACAGAAAAAGGAGCAGATATTCTGGTAAACGACCTGAAATTAATTAATTATTTTCAATCAATTATGCAGTTGGCAAACAAACGATGAAAAAAATCCAAGCACCAAAACGAAGCAATTTCAACTTGCCATTGATTTATTCAATTAAAATTTAACACAGCGAGTATTCTTTGAACATACCGCCTATGCACCGTCAAACACCGAGTAGACTCACCACGTACCATGGATAACGACAATGAATAGTTCAGCCGCATCGAAACACAATCTTGTCCTGTTCACGTCCCTATGAAAACCTGGAATAACACAAAGTAAAAAAAATACGTAAAGTATGGCTCAGATCTGGCATGGCTGCAACCACAGGTACGCTGTGGTTACCTCGCCAAGTTGCTTTCCAGAGAACATTCATCATCGCCTTTACAAATAAACCACGGCCAGAATCCGAATGCCAATGAAAAACAGGCTCAGAAAAGCATCCGGGAAAACAGGGTACATCCGGCATGGCTGCAAACCGACTAGGTTGCCGTGCCAAGTTCCCGGCAACCTCAGTTTTTCCGGAGCCCGTATAAACTCATCATCGCCCCATTTATATATATACTAATAGCACGGAGCATTCTCACAAACTATGTTATTTTATTTCCTGCTTCTTTGTTAGTATTGATAACGTGAGTCATTCAAGTAACCAATGTTAGTATTGATAACGTGAGATTTGTCAAAATACTCTCTTGAAAACCTGCAAAATCAAAATACTAAAAGTCAATCTGAAAACAATAACCTTATCAGAAGAAAAACCAAAAAAATTCAACGGTAAGTTAACTGTAATGAAAACCGACGCTGCAAGCTTCACCGGAAAAAGTGGATTCGTTTCGCGTGTTACTTTGGTGCGATGACATTCGAGACGATGTGTATATGATTCCGGAATTTGTTAGTTTCTGTTATACTTATGTACCGACAACTCGTCATTATTAGGATTATAAATCTCTGATTTGTACAACCTCAATTCATATCCGAAAATACTACCTTTGTTCTTAATAACAAATGAGAGATTGTAATAAAAAAACAAAGTTGGTATTTTCGAACATCAAAACCAAACACTACCCAATTCAAATTTCAACAAAATATGCAATCTTGCTCAAACACAAACCTAAACTAACCAAAAGTCTAATCTTGAATAATGAAAAACAATACCGAATAACCACCAAACATCAAAACCAAAGACTACCCTTTTCATATAACAACAAATAATCCAATCTTGCTCAAACAGACACCCACAACAATCAATTAGTTAACTTAAAAAAAAATCTTTAAAACTGAAAAAAAAAAATAAAAAATAAAAAAAATACCTTGAAGCTGGAATAAATTTGTGTTGGCTTTAGTAGCGTCCAAGAAAGAGGTGACCCTGATTTCTAAAGAGGAAAGAGTATTCACGGACCCAAATAAATTTTTGATTCATGAGGCGGTGAATTGAGAGAGAAGGTTTAAGTTATATCTGGAAAATTTCGGATATGTATGCGTAGACAGCGTAGTGGAGGAAAAAATAACGGGCCAAAGTACACACAAAGATCACGGGCCAAAATAAGCCCAAAAAAAACACGGAATGCGTAAGGTGAAGTGACATCGTTTAAAATGTGGTGAAGTGACGTCGTTTCAAATGTCTTTTAATATATATAGTAATGTACAAACATTTAGGTAGATGTGCTTTCATGACTCCTTTACAGACTACGAAATTCAACCCTGATAGGTGAGTAATAATCCGCGGTCACATTATATATATATATTAATGTGAGGATACAAAACGGCACCAAAACATGCCGTTTAGGCTCCTCTTTTTTTTCTTAAGCCCAACTGCAATATCCATCTTCCTTCTTGGCCTGCTACCGACTTCTTCTGCCGACATAGTCGCTTTCCAGCTAACATCGTTATCTTATTCAATCATCAACGACAAAAACTCACCACACTTTTCGACGCTTGGTTTCTTTCGCTGGTGGGTTTCCGATTTTTCTGTAGGTATGGTGTGTTTGAAGATTACAGGTACTCCGATCTGAAGATTGGAAGGAAAACCCTTCGAGTTACAGGTATGTGTTTAGAAAACTTTTACACAAGCTTTTATAATATTGAAGTTATTTCGTTATTACATTTGCTAATGAAAGAGGAAAGCAGCAGTGGATGTGGAGTTTCTTTGGGTTTTTGTTAATGGGTTTAGTGGGGTTTGGTTAGTTGAGTTGAGGTGCATACCAAGTGTTTGATGATATGTGTTAGTGAATAGTGGTGTGAATTTGTTGTGTTGGAGAGACCCATTTAAGTTTTTGTTGGTTAGATTGTTTTTGTGAAGCGGATTCGGATAAATTGGTAGCATTAGATGTTATGATAATTGGAAATTTTGTCTTAGAGTTTGCGGTTTAGGATATTAGTAGTGATTAAGAAGCTGCTAATTCTTTAATGGTGACATAGTTGAAGGTTTGTGTGTGTTGTTAAGGTGCCTACATATCAGCAAAATGTATCATACAAGGACGGAATTGAAAGGTTGTTGTTCATAACAGTCATGAAAAAATAAGTATTTCTCTTTGATACAGATTTGGACGTAAATTGCTAACCCTTGATGAAGCGTCTGATTGAAAAAAATGGTGTAAATTGGTTATGTAAGTGCGACCCATTTGAGTTTTTGTTGGTTACATTATTTTTATGAAGCGACATTGGATAAATTAGTAGGATTAAATGTTATGATGATTGGGACTTTTTTAGACCATTTATGTATTGGGAATAGAAACTTTCTACCCACTACTCACTTTCAGAACAGATATCGCGCCTGGTAAGCCAACATAATATATCTGTTTCTTTTTACAATTAAGCATACATGCTGTCGTGCTACACCCTCTTATTTGTGTGGTCAAGACTTTCATATTTTCTCATCTTTGCAGGCATAAATGAACCAAAGCAAAATATATGCAGCAGTTCACACGGGGTCAAAGATTTGGAAAGTGTTTGTCGCGCTTTGCATGCCCATAATTGTCGTGCAACGCCTTTGGCCGTAGGTAAGTGAACCTCCAATTTCACTAACCATTCAACTAATTGATGTATCGTCTGCGGTTGTATTAGTCCTGTTACCGTTTGCTAATTTAAAAAATTGTTCGTCATTTTAGATGCAACATCGCATGGGGAAGCAGGTCCCAGCACATTACATGAAAATAATAGACGAAGCGCCGTCGGCAGACGAATCTGATTGCTTGCTTTATTTCCCGTTTATTCAAATTCCTGAATACCATATACTAATTTCATGATTGATTTTCGTTTTTTAGGTATGCCTACACAAAGAGCAACCGTTTCGACCACTCTACAGGAAAATGATTGGCGTGCACCTTCAGTACTCGAGGTGATTCGATACTTCATTCTCAGTAACATTTATTGTCCGTCATATGTAATTTTTCTCTTATGTGTTCTTCTTTGTTTTTTAATACATGTATAGGGCCTACTTCAAAGTATATTTGCCTGACCAATTGCGAGCAGGTTTCCCAGCTTCGTTACGCTTTATTTTGGTACGACAAATGGCTGAAAACGTTCTACTTTTGCTTCATGACAGCATGCATAATATCAGAAGCTATCGACGGGAACCACGGGTAGACTAAAATAAATATGGTATCATTCGTGACACTCAAAGTAATGCGTTTTATTTATCTATACACATTAAAATTGTGAAGTATGTGGTATGCGTAGTTGTTCATTGTTGTCTAATACTTTATCGTTTCTTGATTTGGAAGGTATTTGTATAACATCGACAAATGTATCACTCATACAATTTCAGCGCTGAAGTTTCCTTTGGCTGATACAGCTACTATCCATGCTCGAATGAATATGCACATGTCGAAAAGACCTTATCTGTCAATGATTCTGGCTATAGAAACGTGGAATGCGTTACTCAAGGTAACATATTTAATTCATTTGTTAACCGTCTATACGTGTAACTATTCATTGGAGCCTAATGCTTCATCGTATGTTAATCTGGCAGGAAAGTATACCATAGACAAACACATGTCACATAAATTGACGTTGTCGTAGTGAATACATATAACCATTAATTTCAGGCAAGTAGATGCGAAATTTGAATTCATATTTATTTTGGATATCCACGGTGCAGATCTTTTTTCTTTGCTTGAAATATTCAGAATTTCGGGATGTCTAATGATAAGTCACTAATTGTTGTTACCATTGTAGGTGTTAGCTATCATGCACAGGTAAATTAGTCCGGTTCATCCGCAGATAATAGTCAGATACATGGCAGTCAACAAGGTTATTCGATAACTCATTTCTTCCTTCAAAGGATCGCCGGTGTGTTGGATATCTAATACTAACTTAACCGTACCCGTTACTATGCAGCTATGAGCTACCAGTCTCGGGTAAATTTCTCCGATTCACATAGAAATAACATTTCTTTTATGTTTTGCGTACCATAGTTCAACTGCATCTATTCAACACCATTTACTTCTGCATTTTATACTCAACTACGCATTTTTTTCTTTTTCTCATCTGCACAGGCCCTCCAAAAAATATATGTACATGCGAAACTGTGACCAACTTTGTCAGCATTACCAACCGTTTTTGGGTTATGACGAAGAAGTGAAAACAGTTCCTAGAAGAAGAGCTCCAAAGCTAATCTCCGCACATGCAGTGTCAAGAATCCGGCTCACAACAAATACCCAATAACAGGTTTTAGAACATACAGTTTTATTAAATAGGAAACAACTATCGTGCTATTACTAACCCACGTATTTCTAACAACATGGTAACTATTTGCTTATTTCCTCTAGGCTCGGTCAAACAAGATCCAACTCACTGACCCGTGCGCCACTGATCCGTGACCCATCAACATTACCCAATAACATCAGCTGTCGTCACGAAATAATATCACTATGTTACACTAAAAAGCCCTGTTGCAACGCGGCAATTCATGGTTTCTATGCAACAGTTACATTGAAACAAGAAGAGTCAAAGAAAAGAGGAACAAGCCAAAAACATATGGAGCAAGTTGAGACGCGTTGGTCTAGCCGCCGGACTCCTGCATCTGCAACTAATATTTTTACCTGAGATACGGGGATAATCAGTTGAGAGGGTAAACTTATTTTTCGACCTCTTTTGTTGATCCTTAATTATTTATATCTGATAGTTTAGTTTATTAGTTACTTTTTCAGTTTGTTAGTATAAAAGGCATTAATCCCATCATGAGGATTCAGATATAAAAGTGTCTCAATGTTGTAGCGGAAGTGCATACAACCAGCTTTACATCGACTTAGTCTCTACCAACAAACCACCTCCGTCACGAGGTAATAGTTCGATGTCACTTTCATTATGCGTGTGAGGTGTTTGCCTTATAATTGTGTGTTCACATACCCCTTTTCCTGCTTCTTAGGTTTTCACCTCTCCATTGATGAAGCTAAAAGAGAAGCTGAAACGACATTATTCCCAAAATCATTCAACGTGAAACAGGCCAGCGCAGCAAGAAAAAGACATGAAAAAATGTCATCGGAATAACGGTATGTTGTAGCATGTATGGTCACAAAAGTAGTTGGTAATGGTATATGTCATTAGTTAGGGTAAGTTTACCTGAGAGATGAGAGACTTATGAGGATTTAAGTGCTTTGCTTATTCTATCTCATTGCATATTTAAGTATATTGTTTCGTATGCTTTAATGAGGAAATTGGTGAATGAAGATGAAACCGTTATTTGTAAACTCGGTTGAAGTTTGTTAAAAATTATCAACGCTACCAAGTCCTTTCATACAGTCATCATGTTTTGCTATTTCTTAGAATGGATACAGTACAGAGCTGTTAGAAACTTGAATATTACAATTCTTCAAGGTGCAAATGTTGTTGTTTGTGATATTATATCAAGTGATACTTATGCCGTCGTTTCACTAAGAGAGCAGGTTAGTTTCTTTTCTGTCTTCCCATTAATGGACAGTTTAACCGGAGAACACACTACTATTATGAAACAGAATTTAGATACACTGAGGTTGTTCTCCTAAAACAGCAACTTGAATCCGATTTGGAATGAGGATCTAATGCTTTCCTTTCAGTGTTTTTTTGTTATTTCAAATAATTGAAAACTTTTAAATTTCAATAAAAGCGGACAAATGTGTTTCTGTGTCAACCAGGATGCTTTCTCCCGTACTAAGACTACCAGTTTAAAGAGTTAACTTTTAACAAACTTCAACCGAGTTAGGGTAACTACCAGTTTATTTCAATGTCTTGCTGCAAAAAAATCCGATTTCTGTGTTGCTATGCCTAATTCTCCTGCTGTAAAGTTGGTTCTTCCAAATATCATGTTTCGTGGTTCTTTGAAATATCAGTTCGTTTCATAATTTAATATTACTACCACTATTGGCTGCTCATAAACTTTTTGCTTATCTTAGAAAATATGAATTCACTGTTATAGTGTCATGATGATTAAAATTTAATATTGATTGTCATAATGATTAAAATACAATATATGAGCAATCTGTTTGTCGACATGATTCAAAAGACTAATTTCATGATTAGGATCAACCTGCTTGGTACAATTGTGTACCATTTTGACTCGGGCGACATTTTTACCCGAGTTGCTCATGATGCCACCTCTATTTCTAATGAATTTTTTACGTGCAGGGTAATGTTCAGAACCATCTTATACAATTTCAGTTCCTACTCACAACAGTTACGTTTGTTGCCATCTTTCGAGTTGCAGCGTTGATAATTGACATGAATTTTTAATTATCGTTGTTTCAAAACGCATTGACTGCTTATCGGTGTTTCTGTAATCATTTTGGTATGTACATTTTTTTTGGTTTTTAAGATATTTTGATGTCAAGCTTATTTTGTGTGGCAAACTATATATATCACATGCCGCTATATTTAACTAACAAATACAAAAACCAACTAACAATCCAAATTAGAAATCCGATATAAAACCATACAACGCGAAGTGCATACAACCAGCTTTACATCGACTTAGTCGCTACCTACAAACCACCTTCCTTAGTCGCTACCAATTGTATAGTATTGATGGAGTCTATATGTATACATTCAATTAAGCAAAATAAATATCAGAAAAACACGGACAAAAACAAGTATATTGATAAATATAAAATGCCCCGCCGCAACGCGGCGGCACCGTAGCATTCCTTGTTTATATAATCGATGTATGTTTTTAAGATCGTTTAACATGTACGACCTATTCAGGATGTTGGTTTAAAACATGCACAATGTATTGCTTATTATTTGCTATCAGTGTAATTATCAGCCATTTTCTAGCACAGAATAATAAAATTTAAAACAAATTCAATCTTATTCCATTTATTAAACAGTATTTCATTTAATGTTGTTCTAGATATGAATGTTTGGTTGCAGAGGCAAGGACACGTGATAATAAAGAAATAAGAACTTGTATGGGTCATATGGACGTTACAGTTTTCAGGGACCAATATGTTCTTGAGCATCTATCTGGAGCAGATGAATATCTTTATGTCTTAGGAATGACGATTTTGCGTAAATGTCAGGTTTGAATTTTCTAAGTCTTTTCTTTCTTAACTTTGACTATAAATATTTTTGGTTGTGTTATATAATATTTGATGCAAATATATGAATATATTGAGTTTTAAATGTAATTCCACTACGTATTATTTTTATCTAATACTATATAACGCAAACAAAGATATTTAAAGTCAAAGTTGTAAAAAAAAAACTTGAAAAGTCAAACCTGAACATTTAATATGGGACGGAAAAAGTAGTATTTTCATGATAAAAGAAAATTATAATAACATAACATGTTACGTTTATCTTTTTTTTTGAAAGTTGAACTTTTATAGACACTCAAACCCCACTACCAATTAGCAGCGGAGCAAAACAAAAACAAGCAGAAAACTATCAAAACTATACAAAGTCGAAGTTTTGCCACTTCTCCCAAGTTATCGAACGACTACCTCCTCTACTAGTATAACAAAGAAAACTAAACGAAACAATGTCATGTAAAATCTTTTGCGCCGTCTCCTTGCTTTCACCGAATTTCTTGGAGTTTCTAGCCTTCCAAATAATCCAACACGTGAAATATAATTGCTGTCACATTAACTAGAGGCACACAAAGGGCAAAAATCGAGGCAATGGGCATGTCTAAAAGGGGTCATCTAAATACACCAATATAATTTGACTTTAATCATTGACTTTTAAGGACCCATAAATAATACAAGGGACATGATTACTCCAATGTACATTAATGAGGCATTAATTAAAGAGGGAAGAGGCATTCAATATTAATTAAAGTGATTAAGTGATTTGTGCGTATGATGCTTTCTCATTTTATTTATTTATTTATTTATTCTTTTTTTTTTAAATTATTGCTTTTGTCATATACATATACATATAATTATTTTTTACTTTTGTGTACTTATATAAAAATGAACAAATAATACAAATTTTATTGAAAATGAATAATTAAAAATACAATATAAATAACGTTACATAATTACTTTGTTAGGTCAATATTTTTCGGAATACGATAATTGCTTTTGTCATATACATATACATATAATTATTTTTTACTTTTGTGTACTTATATAAAAGTGAACAAATAATACAAATTTTATTGAAAATGAATAATTAAAAATACAATATAAATAACGTTACATAATTACTTTGTTAGGTCAATATTTTCCGGAATACGATAATATTCGCGAAACACATTTTGACGACTAACATATGTGTCCTCCCATCCTGATGCATTTTCACTTCTATATGTAATCCAAAGTGGATGAGTTAACGGTAATGGTGAACCTTCGCGTAGTGTCGCTTTAATATAATGGTTACGATTCACATGAGCAATCACAATTGTCTCGTGTGGTTCCGATTGTGGTGGTGGCGCGACCAAAGCGGAAAACTCGTGGTGCAGCCTCCAACATTTCCTCCATCAGTTAGACTTATAACAAATCTTTTATATGCTGAGGCAATAACCAAACCCGTGTTTGGCATTTCCATCCATTTTTCCAGCTTTTTTTACGGTCTCATAAATTGTTTTATAACCTCTCGTTCGAAACATATACTTGTATTTTTGTTGGTTAAAATCTAACTCCGCACCAAATCGGACGAATACTGGCCGCCACGATCTTGAGGGAGACCGAGAGCGAGAGCGACAACGACAGATCAAAATCCGTAATTACCATCGCCTATGACATCTTGTAAATCTGTAACATAAGGATGAAAAATATGTGGAAGTTGATTCAAAAATCTTTCCGGGACGTGTTTTGTGGACGATTGGTTTAAGTCCAGGAAAACGTCACGTTCACGTGTTTCATAGTTCGAGTTTTGAACACCTAAAAATTAATTTGTTATTGTGAATGAAAATATCCACTTCTAAAAGAATAACATAAATTTATTAACACCTAAAAATTAAATTTGTTATTGTGAATGAAAATATCCACTTCTAAAAGAATAACATAAATTTATTAATTATCGTCTATGATATAAAATAATTATACCTCATTAGTGAAAAATGGCGACGTATGCATATTTTGATCAAAAAAAGATATTTTCTTGTATTAACTTAAATAAGCTCCTGCAAAAAAAAATAATAATAAAAAAAAAATCAGAATATACAATAATATTACTAAAGTAGTATTAAATCAATAATATTAATAGAATTAAGTAAAATATAAAAAATAAGAAAAACCCCAAAAGCCCACCAAACAACAAAAACCCATCTACTTAAAACCCTAAAATCCTCCGGCCTCCACAGTCCGAGCCTCCACCTTATATCCTCTCATCTACCACTAAAAAACCCATCTACTGTAAAAAAAAACCACAACCACCGTTCACCACTGGACCGAAAAAACCACAATCAAACCGTTCCACCAAGAACCCCCATCTACTATAAAAAAAACCACAACCACCGTTCCACGAAAAAAGATGAAAGGTGGATGTTTGTTTTTGGCTTAGACGACAAACATACCATCACCATGATGTCGTATCAGATCCAAACGAAAAAAGATGAAAGGTGGATGTTTGTTTTTGGCTGAGACGACAAACTTCCCGTCACCATGATGTCATATCATATCCAAACAAAAAAAGATGAAAGGTTTGTTTGTTTGTTTTTGTTTCGGCTCTGAGATGAAGGGTTTGTTATAACAAAGATGAAGGTTTGTTATACGTATATAAAAAGGATAACAAATCCTTATGTATAATAGAAGGTGTTTGTACGCAAGCGAAGATCTGTTGGAGACACTTCAGACGAAGGTGGAGCATGAAAGGAACAAAAATAATGGTTAATGTTTTGAAATGGACGATTACTACCAGTTAATACTCTCTTCAGTTTTCCCTGCAACAAATTCACCCATTCCCGTACATACATTCTACGAAGTGGTTGAAAGTAAAGCTAAATGATAGAGTGAAATAGATTAGAAATACAGTAATATTTTTTTTCTTTTGTTTACCCAAAAGTGGCTAGTTTAAAGTGTATATTTGCTTTACTTTCGTGAAAGTTGTACCTATATGAATTGATGTTGAAATTTCAGATTAGTAAAGTTAAGTAAATTTGAAATCACAATTAGTCATTATATACATGAATAAATCTGATATGAACTATTTAATTTAGTTAGTTAGTTAGTTAGGAGAGTGATTAATTAAGATTTGTATTTTCCAAAATAAAATTGTGAAAACCTAACAATTTTTTAGAAATCAGTTATCTTTATATTAAAAGTTGAAAATAATACAGTTTCAAAAAAATAGTACTGTACAATTCGATGTAGGGTCCCCTTCAATGTATGATTCTCTTGGAAAATAAGTTGACCATTTTTCACTTTTCGATGTATGCTTTTGTTGGGTAAAAGAAGCTGACAAATACATAAGGACCCATAAATAATACAAATTCCAATCTATTGATACTTTGACCATATAAAATATTGGTGAGGTTAGTAGTACCCGTTTAAAAAAGCAAATTACCTAAATAATCCTTATAGAAAGTAGTTTTACCGAAGTGAACTGTTTTCAAATGCTTTACGAAAATGATCAAAATATGTCACTATCATACTTTTCATTTTCTATTCGCCTGGCATTACTCTCGCCCAAAAAGAATTACTCGCCCACTTAACTTTGTACATTTACGTTCACAAAAGATGCATAATAAAAGTGATCTAGTTGTATGACACCTCTACCCCTACCCTTAACCACCCTACCTTCAATCTACTCTTATCTATATCATCCAAAAGAAATCTCAGGAATATCTACTTCATCCATTCATATCTCACCACCTCATCCATTCTCTTTCTTTATTGGGATCATTTAAAGGTACAAGGAATTCACGTAACCTTTGAGAACCATTTTATAGTTCATGATATTCCTCATCATATGATGAAAATCATCATTTGAACATACAGATATAAGTGCGTCAAGATCTTCATCAGGAAGCTGGTACACATATCATCATTTGAACATACAGATATAAGTGCGTCAAGATCTTCATCAGGAAGCTGGTACTTCACGCCCAGATAGCCCGCATGCCCATACGCCCACTCCAGCCCAAGTAGCCCATCGTCCACCGTCACGCCCATAATACGCCCTCACTTCTTACTGGTTTGTATCACGCCCAAACTCACGCCCAGGAAATTAGTTATACACGTGTACGGTTTAAAACCTATTGCGGTAGAAATCTAACGTATAACATTGAAAAGTTCATTTTCGAAAAATATATAGGCGAGGTTCATTTTCGAAATCTAACGCAGAAAGTGTTCGTTTTATAAATTTTCTCCGTTTAAAATTATGCACATTGATCCAATAAGAGCACTAGGTGTCACGACAAGCCTTAGGATCGTCGTCGTGCCACCTCAGCGCCACATCAGCATCTCATTTTTCCACAACTAACTACAACAAACCTCCTCCTCACTCATAACAAACCTGAACCTCTTCATTTGGGCCCACCACTACCACTTTATTTTTTTATTCAATTTTCATTTTCAAATAAACTAAATTCATTTTATTCAAATTAAAAATACAATACATAACACAATAATGATAAAAAAAACCGCGATCTGAAAAACCACGGTAAAAAATACAACACATACTACTGGATTTAATCTTCGACATCCCACGGGCAATTTTTCAAATCTCCCAATGAACATCTTGAACTCCTCCACCAAATTGTTTGGAAGTTTAGATGTGAAAAAATGGTGGTTATAAATTGTTATTTATAAGGGTGGTTTTCAAATTCAAATTCTAAAATTCAGATTCAAAATTCAAATTCAAATTTTAAATTCAAATTCAAAAACAGGTATCTTTGTTGAGCGGGCTAATTCAAATTCAAATAGGAGCGGGCTAATTCAAATTCAAATAGGATCGGGTACTTAAAATTCAAATTCAAATTTTAAATTCAAACGGTTTAGTTTTGGTAGGGATTATATGAGCCTATATATACTATCCTACCAGTCATATTACACACACAACTAACACACCACCCAAAAATGCCATGAAGATTTTTCCAATGATTACCCAGGAGAGTTTAGAAACCCATTTCCAACTCCAATCACTTGAGGCAAACTTCCAACTCTACGAGTTTGAAGTTTACTCAACACCGGCGGAAAATGTCTTTCGGTGGGTTTTGAAAACATCTCATACCTCCCAATTGTTCCAACTCCACCTATGAGCAGTCCACGGATGGATTTTCAAAACCACCTTGCGGGTTAAGTGAGCTTCCTCCGGCAACTAGAACAAGATGAAGAAAGCGTTAGGAGATTATGGAAGAAGCAGTGCATTGAAGAGGTGCTCGCATGGCAAGAAGCAGGCTTCTCGGTACCTCAAGACAACTATTTCGACATAATGGAGCGTCGATACTTTAATGGGGAGTTTAATCTCCGGAACAGGTTACGAGGTTGGGACTCAAATGATTCGTTTTTTAAGTTTTAGTAGTTTTATTATGTATTTCATGTTTTATGTTGTTTTATTAGGGAGATTATGTAGTTTTTTTTATGTTTAAGCGTATTATGTATTTCATGTTTTTAGTTAATTGTTCAAGTTTCAGTTTAAAGGTTTCATCATTATGCGTTTATGTTTGCATTTTTCCCTCACGAACCTTTCATATCACTATCTATAAAACACTTCACCTTATTAAAAACCTCCACAATATCACCTTATTAAAAACCTCCACAATATCACTATCTAAAAAAAAACAAGCTTCCTCTTCGTCGATGCGGGGCGACGACACTTCCCACGACGACGGACGGCGAGGGGATTGTCAAAACGAAGGACGGCGAGCTGCCACGGTGGACGGCAAGCTCACACCGTGTGCTCTAATGGGTATATTCTTAGGTAAACTAGTCGAAAATTGATGGGATAATAATTTTAAAAAACATCATATTTGTCTAAAAATATTCTTTAGGGTATCGAACAATTTTTTTTGTGTATATGGGTGCTTGAACTTTCAGATTTTTTTGATACTTTGTGACATTTGCTTGCCCATTATAAAAATTCAGGGGTAAAAATGTCACAAAAGTACCTTAAAAAGTCCGAAATTGAAAGTTTAGTACCTCAAAAAGTTCAAAATTGAAAGTTCGATACATGTATAAGCAAAAAAATTTGTTCAACACCCAAAAAAGTATTTTTAAACAAGTATGATAATTTTTAAAGTTATTACCCAAAATAGATCTATAAAACTAGTGTTGCACCTATTTTCATTAGTTTTATTGTACGTCATAGTAATGCATGCTCATATAACAACCTCTTTGATGGATCTGTAGACGGAAAAAAGTTGCAGGTGTGTTGCTCAATGCATGTGAAACCAGTGTTGGGGTTGAGGTTCGGATTTAGGTGATGTAAACGAGCTAAAAATGTGCGATATAGAACTATAATAAGTGAGCATAAAGGCATTTAAAACAAAAGCTTAAAGTATGGAATGCTCAAATGAGTTTTGTTTTTCCTCCAAATGAACAAACATAAGGGCAATATATAAGTAAAATAAGGTTTATGGATATTGAATGGTCAATCGTAAGCCTCTTCAACGCACAAGAATTTTTTATTTTTTTATTATTTTTTATTATTTTTTTTTTAATCTTGAGACAAAACATTTTTTTTTTCTTTTGCAAATTGCTCATAGTTGACCGAATTACTTCACCACATACATTCAACGAAAACCTCACTATGATACATATATAATGAAATACGCTTATGAAAGTTGGCCAAGGTTTGGGTTGTCATTTAATTTTTCCATGTTTAGCTTGAACGATCTTTGTTATAAACCTCTTCAAAGTTTGCGTGTATATCCATCTTTTCGATCTTTGTGGGACAAAACATAAACCTTGCTTTTTATGGCTTTTTAAATCTATTAAGGGTAACGAACTAAACACTACACCACACATATGATGAGATACGAAGGTTTAACCCGTAATTCATTAATTTGGGCTCGACTTTGATTGGTTCACTACACATTGAAGAATACTCACAATTGGAATTCATATGATCAAACAATGTGACATAACTGATTAATAATACGTTAGAAAACAAATTAATCTATAATACTTTAGACGGTGCGCACTATCATTTTATGTGAGTGTTATACTAAAAATGCAAATATGAAAACTTGAAAGATGTAGGAATTCAGTTTTAGCAATGTTAATGGTTTTCTCGAATAGAGCCTTCTCTGATATTTTTGGAGCCCTGTGTAGATGTGCACAAATTAACCAGTTTTTGAATCGAATTGAAAAAAAACCGAAACCGGTTTTTACAAAAATCAGTTTTTGAATTAC
Organism: Chrysanthemum makinoi; assembly: GCA_910596185.1. Classification (NCBI taxonomy): domain Eukaryota; kingdom Viridiplantae; phylum Streptophyta; class Magnoliopsida; order Asterales; family Asteraceae; genus Chrysanthemum; species Chrysanthemum makinoi. The sequence goes on along the minus strand of OU343222.1, from coordinate 289,615,602 downwards.
TGGTTTTAGTATAACTAAACCGACGGTTTGAAAACCGGTTTCTCAAACCGATTTAAACCGAATCGTTTCAGGGTCATGGACAAAGTTAAATAGATGAAAAATATGTTCTTTATTATCGTGTCTTAAAGATTAAATACCCTATTTAACTGTATACAAGAAAGAAAATGATGTTGTAAAATAGTTAGGACTTATCATAGCATCCATAACATGATGTTTAAAATATGTGTGACTTAAAGTCGTTTGCGTATTTTAGATCAAAAAATGAATCGAGTATATTTTGAAATTGAGAAGCAAGTGTTGGGGTTGAGGTTCGGTCGTTCGGACTTAGGTGTAGTTAACAAGCTAAACATTACACAGCTATATAAGTGAGCACCATGACAACTGAAACAAAAGCCTAAAATAGGAAATTGATTTTGATTTTGTCTCACGTGATATTTAAGTAAAAGCACATAGGTGTTTAACAAAAATAGACGTCCTATCACTGAAATGGTTATTATAAGCCTCTTAATGGTACGAATGTAATTTTTTAATCGTGGAACACAATTAAGTCTTAACTTTTTATTCTTTTTCTCAAATTGTTGAAAGTTGTCTGAATTACTATGTGATAACAATCAAAGGGAAAAAAGTTGCGAGTGTGTTGCGAAAGTAGGGCCGAGCACAGTTTGAAAATCGGACTTGATCAAAAACCGATTTGGCCTAAACACCGGACTGAGGACTGGACCGAAATGTTTGGTCTATGTCTGGGACGGTCTGGTCCGGTCCATCGGTTGGTCCGGTCAGGCTGGTTCGTTGATCGGTCTGGTTCAACAAAGCATAATATCCGGTTGTGCATAAAACCGAACCAGACCGAGGATCGAAAATGGTTAAAAAGAGTGGACCAATGACTGGATCAAAATACATTCGGTTTGATCGGGTCGATCTATTCTCGCTATAATTTGGTCCACGATCTATAATGCTCAGCTATACGATCATTGTGAAAATTATATAACTAACAAACAGCCGTTAGAAACAAAATTTTCATCCGCTTGAAAGGAAAACGAAAAGTTGTTACTCGAGAAATATAATATTTTTTCACTGTTGTGTAGATTTCGAGTGCAACTTTAAGTATATATGAAATTTTATAATGCTATTCAAAGACTTAACGCCCAAATATAATAATACATTTTCCCTGCAATTAAGCTCTCGATCACTGCCCTCTAAAAGGTTTTAGTTTCTATGTAAGAAAGAGCTAAAATTTTAATGTACATATAACATATTCGAATAGATGAAAACTATATTCTCTATTATCAGGTCTTAAAAATTCGAATCCCCTATTAAACCCTTTACAAATAATTTTTTATTTTTGATATTCTGAAATAGTATCATAACACCAAAACATGGTATGTAAAACACGTGTGACTTTATAGTCGTTTGTGTATTTTAGACCCATCGAGTGTAATTTGAAATTGACAAGTAGGTGTTGCGGTTGAGGCTTCGACTTAGCTGTAGTTAATGAGCGAAAAATGTGTGATATGAAGCTATTATGAGTGAGCATCAAGTCATTTGAAACAAAATGTTAAAGTAAGAATGAGTTTTTGTTTTATCCCACATAGGTAAATGAACAAATTTAAAAGCAATATATAACTAAAAGCATGGAAGTATTTATAATGAATTGTCATTGTTTTTTGAACGATCAATTAAAAGGTTCTTCAAAAGGCGTAATCAATTTCATTTTTTGATCATGGGACAAAACGTGAGCCTTAGGTTTGTTGATTTTTTATCTTCAAATTGTTGAAGGTTGACCGAACTACTTCACCACGTATATTCAAAGAAAAGCTCACTATGATATAGACATAATGAAAAACGCTTATGCATGTGTTGGCCAAGCTTTGGGCTGTAATTCAATTTTTTCAAGGTTTGGATGTATGAATCCATCTTTTTGGTCTTTGTGGGACAAAACTTAAACCATAAGTTTTATTGCTTTTTAAATATGTTAAAGGTAATGAACTGAACACTACACCACACATATGATGAGATATGAAGATTTGGCCGTAAGTCACTAATTTGGGCTCGAAATTGACTAGTTCACTGCATATATTGAAGACTACTCACAATAGGAATTCATATAATCAAAGAAATGTGACATAACTGAAGAATACGTTAGAAAAAAAATCAATCTATAAGACTTTAGAAGTTTAGATGGTACACACTATCAATCATTCTTTACGGAACTTGTTTAACAAACTTATCTTTTTCTTCAAGACATCAATGTAAATGCGTGTCATACGAAAAGTGCATATGAAAACCTCAAAACTGTAGGAATGCGATTTTAATAATGTTGATCGTCTCTAAATTTTTTGGATCCCTGTACAAAAATTATATAACTAACAAAAATAAGGTGTTATAAATAGAAATTTCCGTCCCCTTGAAAGAAAAACAAATTTATTACTCATGAAATATAACATTTTTCATCGTTGTGTAGACTTTGAGAGAAAATTTAAGTATATATAAAATTTTATAGTGCGGGTGTACATATAACAAATTCGAATAGATGAAAAATATGTTCTCTATTATTGTGTCTTAAAAATCAAATACCCTATTTAACTCTATACGGATAGAAAATGATGTTGTCAAATAGTTAGCATCCAAAACATGATGTGTAAAAATGTGTGATTTTATAGCGGTTTGCGTATTTTAGACCCAAAAATGAATCTACTGTGTTTTGAAATTGAGAAGCAAGTGTTGGGGTTGATGTTCGGACTTGGGTGTAGTTAACGAGCTAAAAATGTGCGATATGGAGCCATTATGAGGGATGGTGATTTGCACACTTTAAAAAATGATTGGACACTCACATTTTGAGTGCTTGGACATTTATACCCTTACAGGATAAACATAACTAAAAATAATGTGAGGGTATAAATGTCCAAACACTCAAATGTGAATGCTCAATCATTTTTGAGAGTGTGCAAATCACCTCCCTATTATGAGTGAACATCAAGGCATATAAAACAAAATCTTAAAATAGGAAATTAATTGTTGTTTAATCCCACATGGATAAATAAACAAATTTAAGGGATTTACATACATCCTCACATACACACCAATGGACATCCTATCAATGAAATGGTACGAATGTATTTTTTTAATCGTGAAACAAAATTAAGTCTTAACTTTTTATTGTTTTTCTCAAACTGTTGAAAGTTGTCTGAATTACTACAGCATGCATATTGAAAGACTAGTTGGATACCCGTGCACAGCGGCGACGATAAATATAGTAAATGAATTGCTAATCCAACTCTCCTCGCAATTCTCTACCCGCTTAGTGAATTTAATTTCACAACACTCCAAATGTGTATGTGTTAGTTGTATGTGTTTGTTTGGGTTTTCCGTATCTTTCCCGTGACATCATTATTCCCGTATATAAAAAGACCTTCACAATCTCTTACCTATCAAACACTTTCCCAAAAGTAAATTATTTTGATAAATAAAGTTTGTATTAATTGAAATAAATGTTAAAGTTATAAAATTTTGAATCAAAATAAAATAAACCTACTAAAATGTAAAAACTAAAAACTCACAAAAATATATCAAAATGAATGTTGAATTAAAGAGCACAAAATTTTAAAAAATATGGTGAAATTAGATCATAGAAAAATTAAACGAATTAAAAGATATTTAAATTTAAAAATAAAGGTGATTAATTAGTTAAGAAGTGACATGTGTCTCCTCATTATTGAAGCTTCTTATTTTAGTTTGTTAGAGCTCCTCCATTTTTGTTACTTTTTTAGTTAGAGAAGTGACACATGTCACTCAATGATTGGAGTTTCTTATCTTAATTTTTTGTGTAGCACACACCTTAAATGCTTTATATAGTAGTATAGAAAAGCTCACTATGTGATAACAATCAAAGGGAAAAAAGTTGCGAGTGTGTTGCTGAAGGCATGTGAATATTGGCTCGTGTTTGGGGTTACAAGTATTTGGTGTTGCGAGCTCATAAAGACGATTTTGGTGCTCGTAAATTGTACACGAATGCAGAGTATAAACTTGTGTCGGGAGATCTTGTATGGAAATCAACTTGGATAGGAAGGAGACGTCGAATTCTTATGATCACATAGAAAACAAATCAATTTATTGGACATTAGATGGTGCGCATTTAAACAATTCTTGTACAGAACTTGTTCGACAAACATATTTTTTGCTTCAAGACATCAATGTCTGTGATTGTTCTACAAAAAGTGCATATATGAAAACTAGAAATCTGTAGGAATGTAACTTTAGTAATGTTAATGGTTTTTCCGAAGAGAACTGTCTCAGAATTTTTTTGGAGACCCTGTGCAAAGATTGTATAACTAACAAATATTTTATATAATAAAAAAATTACATCATTTCGGAGTGTTTTTGAAAAATCTTTCTCATTGAAAAAAAAAATTGGGCCAATAGGAGAGTTCAATTTCGCCACGTAAGCAAAATCATGTGATGTGATTGGTTAATAAAAGTCAAAATTAAATTAATTTTGGTCAAACTTTAATAAATTTGGTGGAGAAATTTGGTTGATAAAAAAAACACATAAAAATATAGGTGTCAAATTTGTGAAAACAAAAACTTAAAAAAAGAGGAGGTGATTAATAAAACTTTAGTGGTTGATTTTTAAAAAATTATATAGAGTTAAGTGTAATATTATAAACATCCATATTTTTTAATAACTTTGGATTATAAACAAATACCCCCTTATACTTTATACACTTTAAACTTTATATCTTAAAAAATACAAGGTATATGTTGTTTTAAAATAACAACATATAAATTTACATAAGATTATAAGTATCAATTTTTTTACTATATACGTTCAATAAAAACTCATTTATTTCATTTTTAAAATAACCCACGTGGACCACGAGTTTACATTTTAAATACGGCTAAATTAAGTAAAACGGAATATAACTATCAAATTGTAAGCATGGTTTACTTTAATATAAAATTAAATATAATGTGATTGTACTTATAACAATGATTCATGTAATTATTATTTATTTATATAAGGCTATTTAGAAAAAACATTTTTATAAAACATCAACATAATATCAACGCTCATTATAAAATAAGTATACTTTAACTTTATCAACACTCATTATATGTTATTAAACTTGCATATGTGTACAACATAATATCAGTAGTGAAATTTAAATAACAATATCAACATCTTTGTAAGCTAAATAAAATTAAATCGTGAGTTACCTAACAGAAATTTTTATGTGTAAACTTAGTGCGTGCCGCGAAACTTATAACTATATAATTATATGCAATTACCTTTTAAAGACACGATATTGATATTAATCTGAGAATAATTTTTTTTTGTAAAACCTGTGACGCGTGCCTTAACAGTATTATAACTAGTATAACTATATATGACATTTAATAGTGCTAAAGTATTAATCAAGACTTAAGGCCCAAATATAACAAAGGAGCTAAACTATAATGTACACATAACAAATTCGAATAGATGAAAATTATGCTCATTTATTATAGTGTGTTAAAAAATGAAATCCCCTTTTTAACCTATTAAGAAAAGAAAAGGATATTGTGAAATACTTAGTTAGGACCTATCATAGCACCCAAAACATGATGTGTAAAAAATGTGGGATTTTATAGTCATTTGCCTATTTTAGAATGAGTGTATTTTCAAAATGAGAAACAAGTGTTGGGGTTGAGGTTCGGACTTAGGTGTTGTAAACGAGCTAAAATGTGCAATATAAAGCTATAATAAGTTAGCATAAAGGCATTTGAAACAAAAGCTTAAAGTAGTAATGATCAAATGAGGTTTTGTTTATTCCCACATAGATAAATGAACAAACTTTTAAGCGATATATAACTAGAAGCATGAAGAATATTAACTAAAGTGCTTTTGCTTGTCTTGAATAGTCAATCATAACTCTCTTCGGTACACGCAAACCACTTTTTTCTTTTTTTCTTTTTTTTTTCTTCTTCGGATTCGCATATGAAAGTTGGCTTTGGGATGTAATTCAATTTTTTCAAGGTTAGCTAGATTGATCTTTGTTATAAACCTCTTCAAGGTTTGGATGTATGAATCCATATTTTCAATCTTTATGGGACAAAACTAAAACTTTAAGTTATATAGCTTCTTAAATCTGTTACTTAAGGGTAATGAACTGAACACTACACCACGCATATAACGAGATACGAAGGTTTGGCCCATAATTCATTAATTTGGGCTCGAATTTGATTAGTATGTTACATATATTGAAGACTACTCACAATAGAAATTCATATGATCAAACAATGTGACATAACTGAAGAGTAATACGTTCGAAAACATATTAATCTATAAGACTTTAGACGATGCTCACTATCAATGATTCTTGTACAGAACTTGTTCGACAAACTCATTTTTTTTGCTTCAAGACATCAATGTATGTGACTGTGATACAAAAATTGCATATATGAAAACTTGAAAACTGTAGGAGTGCGATTTTAGTATTGTTGATGGTTTTTCCGAAGAGAGACGTTTCCGAATTTTTTGGTGTCCAGCACAAAAATTATATTACTAACAAAAATAAGGCATTAGAAATAACATTTCTATCCCCTTGGAAAGGAAAACAAAAAATTGTTACTCAAGAAATATATTTCATTGCTGTGTAGACTTTGACTGAAACATTGAGTATATTACTACATGTGAAATATTAGTCATGGTAAAAGGGTCACAAGTGAAATAGTCGTTGGACATTCACACACAACCGGTTCTGCACGTTGGTTATATTCTGTTGAATGCACTTAACAGGTGGCTCGCATTTGATTTTTGGAGAACTGCAGCTTCGAATATGGTCAGTTAGACCCTTTGTTATTGGGCTTATCTCTATAAAACGAAGTGATGCTGTATCTTGTGACAAGACCAGTTAATGCAGGTGATCATATGTATGACATTACCGTTACTAACCTCCATATTCACACTTATACACCCTTTATCTGTTGGCAACTTAAATAAACAAGCTTGTTGCTTTGTGAGTCTTACATGGATGTTTCAATGAATAGGAGTCTTAGACTTCTTCTTTGACATGCTACTGGTTTGAAGCTAATGGGAATCAGATAAGCATTTATGTAGTTCTCTTTGGTGTTATCCAATTTTGGGTGCTGTCTATTTTTCCTGTGCTTTTGGCTGTTGTTTTGTGTCTGATATAGCTGCGCCTGCTCCAAGATTTTCACTTGGCCTGATAGCAGCTGTATATTCATTTGCCGAAATAGGAAGTTTGACGAAGCATAAGAGTAGTTAGTGAAAATGAGGGGAGTGATTTCAGTCGTGTGGACAATAAGGACACTAAACAAAGTGTTTGGCTTTTTTTTCTCCAATACCGTTACAGTGGGAAATATTGAATACTGTGTTTCATAACTTGTAGAAAATTAATGACAGAAGCAAGGCTGAAACTGTCATTTTGGCCGCAATATATTGGTGAAAGTTAATACCAAGGTCGCACATAGGATATAGAGAATCGGTTCATATGTAAATAGGTTACATTACTTGCCTGTAGCCTTGTACTTAACAATTCAGCCCAAACAACTAAAGTGTTTGGGTTTCTTGAAGCAGTGTATGGGTAGCAGGTCTATGTTTTCTCATAATTGTTGTCGCATGAACATATTTAGAAGTTTCTCACTTTGTAAGTTAAAACGACTTTTTGACTCATTAGTAGAAGGTACAATATGGGTGGGACGAGTAGCAGGTTCAAATGTGTTTTTTGTTGGTAAGGGTCAAAATGGGTCGGGTTGGTTGGGTGTCATTTTGTCTTTTTTTTTTTTAAATAGATAGTGAATCAAACTCGATTATAGAGGCTGTATTACTTTAACCTATGATTTTAAAACCTCTGCGAATAGTATGACCATTATAACCACAGTTTTCACAAACAAGAGAATTTGAATTCCCAATTTCCTTCTAACATTATTTGAGTCTATTATAATTAACAAAATTTGCTCTATATTGACCTCTAACAACCTAATCCTTATCAACAAACTTAGACACAAATGCAGAAGACCGAGACCTGTGAGAAGACCACATGGATTCTATGAGATTCTTCTCTAGAAATAAGAGCATAAGCATATTTCACATCAAGCAATGGATTTCTAGAAATAAGAGCATAAGCATATTCAAAGTGTGAAAGAGTGGCTTGAAACTATTGATCATCGCTATTCAGATATGAGGGATTCAAATTCGAAGGGATCATATATGATCATAAAAACCATTTTAATGCTATAAACAAGCATTGTCTATCACCATGCCAGTCATCATCCAAAGACCCATTGTCAGTTTGCAAGTCAGACTACCCTTTTAAGGATACTCATGATGTGCAACAACAATCAATTAGTATCACAAGTTATTTACTTCTATTCTGCAGCAGCAGAAGAAAAAAAAGAATGATTATAATCGAGCAAAATCAGGCCTACCTAATATATACTCGTATCTATTTTATTTGAACGGCAAACTCACACACCCTTCAACGTTGTCTCAATTGAGGCTTGAATTTATGACCACTTGGTTAATACCCACCTTAAATACACATTGGATGCTGCTACGCCAAAGGGTAAACCTTTCTAATATAATGAAATGCAACAATAAAAACAAAAAAGAAACCACGCAGCACCCATTTGTTTTTATATAAATCATTCATTATAAGTTAAGTTACAGAACAGGAGTTTTTTTGCTCTCAGAGCATGTTCAGTTACAATTAAATGAATTACATCCTGACAAATTTAAATAACGTGTGCAATTACATGTAAAAATTTATAAGCGGCCCAATTCCAAGCCTTCTTAATGTATCTTGAAGCAATAGTTCTCTCGCCAAAACGATATTGGGCAGTCATATATGACCAAAGGGGATATCCCACCGTTACTAAAACTGAAACTAACAGCAACATATTTGCTTTTGTCCCTATAAATATCTTAAACTGCCAAAGAATGTATAGCACTATGGTGCTGCAATGAATGACGATCCCTTTTGCATCCTTCTCATAGATTGACTGCATTAAAAGAGCAAAATTCCCAATCACCACAGTGCTAGCGCAAAGTGGTCCCTAAGATATCATTATCGAAATAAGCACAAATTAGAAATAATCAGGGGGGTGTAGTTCTACCGTAAACAGATTTGGAATTACTTGTTTAGAGCTTTTAGAAAACTTTTGTTCATTCTATAAGCATTTACTACTGGTGAGTTTGACCCCTAGTAGTCACAGATCAGTTAGATTCTGTCGTATATCATGCAATTCCTGCTTGGCTGATTTCTATATGAGAAATGTGCATCTATTAGCTGAATCTATACATATTTAGGCTCCAAAATTGAGCAATAATGTGATGAAACACTACGGTAATGAAATTGTCGTATATCATACATACCTGACTAGACGCACATTTCAATCTCGAGTCCTTATTCGCAGCAAAAGCTTTCCTCTTCGTGGGTCTTCTCCAAATCTTCTCAATAACTCCGCTGACTCTACATTTCAACGATCTTCGCCTATTGGCTGTCCCATTATCCGAACTCACTTGTATAAACAAATGTGAAATGTTTATAAAAAATGAGAAGTGTAAGAAATTGCAGAAAGTGGGTGGTAAGTATTTAGTTGCTTTGACTCTTAGTTCAAAGTTTTTGGCTTTTGCTTCAAGGTGGATTGTCGATGGCTGCTGCTGCTCTGCTTTCATTTGACCGGATCAAGAGGTGGAACTAAACACAGCGTGTGTCACATAGGCCATAGCCGGAGTAAAGTAGGCCCAAATTAAGGGGCTTAAGGTGCTTAATCCAATATATGTAAAAAGCTAGCCCATTTTCAGTTTACTTTTCTAAAACAAATAAGATATACTTACTCCCTCCATCATAAAATAATACTCCCTCCGTCCCACTAGGAGTGTCTTGGTTTGAAAAACACAAAGTTTAAGGTAGATTAAATTATTGCTTTCTTTCCTTACCAAATGACAATAATACCCATGTCATACTCAAAATATCAATTGTATATGTAAAAAATGTAAATGTAAATAGATGTTTGTTGGCCCACTTGACTTATACACTGACAACTTTTGAACAAGCATTCAGATTTTTTTTTTAGCCACTTCTCATTTCATTACCGCCAAAACAATTTTTGTGAGATTAGCCATACAAATTTTAGGAGCCAAACCCATTTTTATTTTGATACTCCATATTACCGCCAAATAATTTCATTATACTCATAAGTAGCCATTTTAATTTGTACAGTACATACCGCCAAATTGACTTTAACTTTGAGAGTACTCCATATTTACCGCCAAATTGCCTATTCTACCATTAAAGTTAGACTACTTCACTAAGCTAGATTTTGTAATCAATTTCAATGAATGGATAACCATACAAACTCAAACACTAAACCCAACTTGACTGATTCCCAACGTCGAACCATATACGAAGCCTTATTGCAGAAAAGTATCGACGGGAAACTAAAATATGGATCTATAAGCGATGTGGCATCACATTTCTCCGTATCTACCCGCACCGTAAGTCGCATTTGGCATCTAGCTAGACTTCAAGTCCTCCATGGATATGTGGTCGGCGTGTCTTCAGGAAACCATTTGTAGTTAAACAAAAAAGGATACATATCGATTTCGATCAAGTTGCACAAATACCACTACGTCGCCGAACCAATATCCGATCAATTGCAAAAGCAATCAATGTTTCAAAAACAACGGTGCATAGAAGAATAAAAGAAGGTGAACCACGACCACACACTGAATGCTATTAAGCCGACTTTGACAAACGAGAATAAAAAAGCAAGGTTGGAATTTTGTTTATCTATGATTGTTCCATCTTTGTCCACTCCTTCATTTTATGATATGTTTAACGTCGTTCACATTGATGAAAATGGTTTTACATGTCAAAACCATCAAAACGTTACTACCTCGTACCCGGTGAGGATGAACCATTAAGAACATGTAAATCCAAAAAGTTTATCACGAAGGTCATGTTTCTTGCCGCGGTTGCACGACCAAGATTTGATATGTCTGGTAATGAAATGTTTTCGGGAAAGATAGGTATTGCTTATTCACCACTGTTGGGACAGATAAGCAAGCAAACACCTTGTATAGGCAGTTTTGATCATAAAAAGGCATAGAAAAGCAGTTTAAAGAAATGAACTAAACTGAGAAATGAATTCAAATGTCCAAAATAAGCTTGAATAATCAAAAAGCAAACAGGAATTAAGGGAAATAAGCAGTTGGCTCATAAGCTAAACTAAGAGGGTCCTTAAGCTAGAACTAGACTGAATCAACAAAGCATCAACTTAAACAGGCTTCTAATAAGCACAAAGGGTGTAAAATAAGCACTGATAAGCACTTAATAAATGATATCTAGACTAACTACACTAGGCTATACCATCTAAACACAAAAATTAACAACCAATAAGCAGTTAACAGTCTGTGATAAGCTAAAATGAAAAAAACTTGAGTGACCTGTGGGATTGATGTGTAGGCTGCAGTTGAGAACAGACCACCAAGGGTGGCTTGATTTCACTTATTTTGAATAAGCTTCAGGGGAATAAGCTCCGAGCTTATTGGGATGTGGAGTCCACCAACCCGACTACCAAATGCCCCTTGGTTGGATTAAGAGGGCTCATTACGCTTATGAAAAGGCGAGAAATATGGTGCTTGAGCTTCTTTGTGAGTCTCATGAAACACTAAACAGTCCTAAGGGATGATGTTGTGGCTTGTGCACAAGCTTGTGGTTAACAAGCTAGGAGCGATATTCCGGAACTAGCAAACAAGGCTGGCAAGACATTAGAATACAAAAACTCAGTCAAGATTAGCTTATCGAGCTTATTTTGGGCTTGTGAACACAGTGGGTCGACTTGCATATTCCCTTTTTTTTTGGCGGACAAAGAAAAAGAAAAATGCAACTTTACTTTTAAAACTTGTTTTGTAAAGAAATCCAGTGAGCAAACTAATGACAACTTCTAACTTGCCTAGTGCAAGTCCCAAAGTGGGTCAAATTGGTATTTTTGACCCACAACCAATTCTATTCCAAACGCCCTTTACAAAGTGAAATAGTTTTATCATTGATTTGTTAACTTGAAGTTGTAAGGACAAACTCATACACTTTCCTAACAGAACTAAGCGAGCTTAATAAGACTTCTAACAAGCTTTCCAACCCAGAACATGCACAAGTATTCAAGACAGAAAAACATATTAAAGAAAATTGAGACTGCATAAAATTTGGAAATGAAACGAATGTAAATTGCATTAATTGAGAATGAAAATTACATGAAAAGGAAAATGACAATGAAATTAAAGATGAGCCAGAAACATAAAGTCTAGACTAAAAACTGAAAGACTAAATTAAAACTAAAAGAAAACTCACTAACTACAAAACTAACTAACTCCTTTCCTTTTCTCCTTTTGCTTCCTTTTATACACCAACATGCCTCTCTCCTCTTTCTGAGCAAATCCCACCTGTCTTCTTGGCCCTTGGATCATTAGAATGATTTTTGGCCATTGATGAGTTTTGGCGGGAAAACTCTTTTCAGATTGGTTCCATAGCTTGGACAGGAGAGGGGTGCATTAAATGCTGCTTTGGAGGGTTGTGGTTGGAGGGGACGAGTGGGAGTAGGGTGAGCTAGGGTGGAGGAGTTGCAGAAAAAGTGGGAGAGGAGAAGGTGGTTTGGCGGTTTTTATTTTAAACCGTGGGTAGTTTTGGTTTCGGGTTGGGGATTTGGATAACAGGGTTAGACCGGGTAAAGGGTATTGGGCTTGGGTTTAGTTATAGGTTTTGGGCTTAGGATTAGTTTTAAAACCAATGGTGTGGTTAAGGGACCATTTGTGTATATTCTGAAAATCCAAGGACCATACATGTAGATTCTGAAAAGTAATCCAAGGGCCTGTTTTGCCATTCCCAATAATCCAAGGACCATTTTTGCCAATTGTGAAATTCCAAGGACTAAACATGAACATTTTAAAATCTAGGGACCAAAACTGTAATTTCTCAAAACTTTTGATATTTTTCACCAAAGGACTAATTTTGACAACTTATGATTTTAAAAGGACCTTTGGTGATTTTTCTTTTGAAATTATCTGCTCAGGGACTGTTTTTGACAACTTTTGAAACTTGGGGGACTAAAACTGCCAAATCTGCAAACTTTGCTCATTTTTCATCTGATTTTAAACATTTTGCATCTGAAACATATAAAATGTTATTTTGAGATATTTTGATATTTTGATGCATTTCTGAGCATTTTAAACGTTTTGCAGTTCAGATTTGACCAAAAATGATGAGTATTTACACACTCATCAGGTATCTTTCCTTTCACAAAATTAGAACCCGCAAAACGTTCAAGTAAGAACCGTGTTGCGGGAACTTTGGATACTAAGCCCATCTTATCGGTGACTAAAGAAGTAACGAGGTCATGGTTAATTGATAAAGTGCTACCCGCTATTAGGGATAAATGGCCACAAGGTCACACGGGTCCAATTTTTATTCAACAAGATAATGCGAAGCCACATATTGATATTGACGATGAACAGTTTATTCAAGAAGCATCTCAAGGTGGGTTTGATATTCGACTTCGTTTTCAACCTCCAAATAGCCCAGATTTAAATGTGTTAGATCTCGGGTTTTTTCGAGCGATTCATCACTTCAAGAGCAAGGTTTTGGGATCAATTGATGAATTGGTTCATGCAGTCCAAACTTCTTTTGAAAAAATGTCATCACATGAGCTTAACAATGTCTTTTTAACTCTACAAACATGAATGAAAGAAATCATAAAGGTGCATGGTAGTAACCATTATCAAACACCACATATCGGAAAAGTAAATTGGACGTCAAGGAAAGTTACCGTTGCAAATCGAGTGTGATAGCGGATTTGATTGATGAAGTATTTTCGCATTTGGCTCAATAGAAAAACAAAAAAAGAAAAGGACGAAGGAAAAGTAGTCTTGTATGTGTGCATGCATGTCTAAAAAATTGAAGAAGGAAAATCTTTTGATCTTTTGTCATGTTCTCTTTATGTCTAGGTAGTCAATTTACATTTTGTATGAACTGTAAATTTCTTTGTAATGTATGTACTCGTATTTCAAGGAAAAAAATGTGGAATATTTTGTCTTGTTTTCTTTTACTATGTGGGTCCATTAATAAATATTGTCTATTTATGCAAGATGTTTGTGTTTAAGGGTAAACTTGGAAATTGGCTATTAAACTTTAAAAGTAGACACTTGAAGTGGGACAAATAAAAAAGGGAATGTGGACACTTATAATGGGACGGAGGGAGTAACAAGCAAGGGGCAGCCCGCCGCGTTGCGGCGGGTCTTAGGTGGGTTGTTCTTTAGTGCTTTTTCTTGTTGTCACTGTGTTGTATAACGTGTCTAAAGTCATTTTTTTGGTCGTTGTTGTCATTATATTAGTCGGTGTTGTAGTTTAACATGGATTATCTATTAGTAGTCTCTTGTGTACTTATAGTCATCAGTATTGATTTGGTATTTTCTAACACATGAAATAATTGTGTACTATATTTTGATGAGGGACTTTATTTTAGAAACCAACAATCCCCTACTTACCAAGGGACAAGTATCAGCCGTTGGATCAAAAAACATTTTTTAATGATAAAAAACACGGAGGGACTATTATTGCCAAAACGTGAAACTTCCCCAACCACACAAAAACAACACACGCATTTCATTGTCATCAACAAAACAAAACGTCCCTTTCTCTCTCTAAAGTCTCTCACTAAAAACAAATCCTAACTATCAAAATCAACAAACAATTAACCGTCAAAATCAAAAAAAAAACACCAAAACACATCAATCTTCACGAAAAGAAAAAGCACAAAAAAAATGGATCAAAACAAACCTACCAACTCAAAACGAAGGTACTAAGCTTCAAACTAATTATTTATATGTTATTTGCTGTATTAATGACATGCAATTGATGATTATGTATTTATTTGAGATTTTGCTTTGTCATCTTGTAAAGAAGAAGAAATTTATGAAGATTTTGCTGATATTAGATGTTTTTAGGTGTTTTAGGTGTCATCTGTAAAAGCAGTTGTGGTAGATGTGGTAGTGATTTGGTAGTCTTAGTGGTTTAGTTTTGATACTGGTAGTGGTGGTGGTAGTGGTAGTGGTGGTAGTGGTAGTGGTGGTGGTGGTGGTGATGCTTCAGTATAGTGGTAGTGATAGTAATAGTGGTAGCGAACGTCGATTTGACTTTTAGCGTTCTTCGTGATAATGCATATGTTTTTAGCTTGTTACGAGTATAATTTTGATGTAACTTATGATGCGTTTTTGAGTGTGACAGAAATATTTTATGGTATATCACTAGTGATAAAAACAGATGTAGCGAAAATTGATTACTTGTCACACGATTAGAGATCATGTAGCGATAAGCTGATACATTTTAGTGTTTTTGTGGTAGAGGTGGTGGTTTAGTTATGACTTTTCGTAGTCGTAGTGTTACTAGTAGTGGTAGAAGGTCTGATGGTACGATGACGATGAAGAGCGACACGAGATAACTTGTATATTTAA
Source organism: Chrysanthemum makinoi (assembly GCA_910596185.1). Classification (NCBI taxonomy): domain Eukaryota; kingdom Viridiplantae; phylum Streptophyta; class Magnoliopsida; order Asterales; family Asteraceae; genus Chrysanthemum; species Chrysanthemum makinoi. Next base: position 289,600,094 of record OU343222.1, on the reverse strand, counting down.
TAGTATATCACCAGTGATAGAAACAGATATAGTGATTTTTTTTATTTATTTATTTATTTATTTTATTTTTTTTTTGATAGTATAACAACTGTGATGATAAGCCGTTATACGTGAAATAGCTATATTTCAAATACATTTTTGATTAGAATTTATAGTGTCTTTTTGTTTTACATAACATAAGACATTAAAATTTTGATTTTGAAAAAAATGTAGAAGATGATATTTACAAGCATCTGGAGACAATACAAGCTTTAAACGGTCAGTTTTTGTCTGCTAAATAAAACTTTAAACATAAAAATTGCAGACATTCTGTTTGTTTCTTAAAAAAATTTGTAAATGCAGTTTTGTCGACAAGCAAATTTTTGAGCGTATCTCCAGAGATTCAAAAGGAAAAAGGTAAATTCCAACATATAAGCATGTCTCCTATAGAAAAATATCAACTATGATAAACCACGTATGTATGCGGCATACTTGTTTTTGACATTTAGCTTATGTGTTATATCACCTGTGATACAAATTGATATGACATACTTGCGGTAGAATGTTATAAAATTGTATGACGCATAAACATTCAGAGTTTATATTTATCAGCAATAAATATTCATGAAAACTTACTTGGGATTTCTTTTGTGCAAATTTGAATACAAGTCTAAAAGAAATGAAAAAGAAAAGAAGCAAGAAACAAACTCCAATTCAAAAAAGCACCATATCAAGAAAAAAACAACCACCAACAACAGAAACACCAACACCACAAACAACACTACCACAACAAGAAACACAACAGCAAACATCTACACCCTCACCCCAGAAAACAACCACAAAATACACGAAGTCATCGATAAAAACTACCTATATAGAAAAGACACCCACAAATCAGATAACAACCATTACACGATCAAGGCTTGTCACACCATTAAATCAAGCATCACCCGAAATGACATCACTAGAAAACACACCAATAACAACTCTAGCAATCATAGAAACCACACCAACACCACCAACAGCCCCACCAAAAACACCCGAGCGACACCATCATACCAACACCAGAAAAAACAACCAAAACAACACCCGAAGCGACACCCCAAGAAACAGTCATACCCAAAGAAGCAAAACCAAAGTTGAAACCCAAGCAAACAAAGAAAAGAAAAGAACAAGCAACAGATTCACCAGTTGCTGTAACAAGATCAACATCAAAAACAACAAACCGAAAAACAAAAGCATGAACAAAAAGGAAAGAGAAGAGAGGGAAGAAAAAGTCAAGATGCAAGAAAGAAAAAGAAGGAAGAAACAAAGAAAAAGAAGGAAGAAGAAGAAAAGAAAAAGGAAGGAAAGGCAACAAATAAAAAAAAATGAAAGAAACGAAGAAGAAGAAGAAAGAAGAAGAAACAAAAAAGAAAGAACAAAGGAAGAAGGAAGAAGCAAAGAAGAAGAAAGAACAGACGAAGAAAGGCAAGGAAAAAATGGAGGTGGAAGATGAGGAAGAAGAAGAAGAACATGTCATTCCATTCAAGTCGTTGAGAGCTAAAACAACTGTCCAACCGTTTTACGATGCAACACATTCGCTGAGCCCAGAAAGAAGGAAAATGGTCATGGCAATGGGATTTGGAACACTGATTGATTTCCCGTTGCCAAAAATCCCTGGAAAGCTGCCCTACTTCATATTGACACATATGGATATGGAAAAGATGCAAATAAACTTGCCAAATGAGGGTGTAATAAAAATCAAACCGAAAACGATTAGGGAAGTTCTAGGGATACCAATGGGTCCGAGAACACTTTGCTCGAGGACGAAAGGGATTCGATGACGTGTTTGTGAAACAGTTTATGGCACAATTCCCAGAAAGAAAAAGGATAACAACAATAGCATTATCAAAGGTGATTCAGAGTCTTGAAGAAACAGACTTCACCTTCCGGATGAATTTCCTAATGCTTGTTTGCAAACTGTCTGGAACACCGCTATAACAGTTCGATGCTGAAGTATCACGTCCTCCAATTTCTGAAGACACCAGAGGAAATACCGACAATTGACTGGTGCACATACATTTGGAACTGTATGAAATTAAGCAAGGAAGGCTGGGATGACTCAACAATGGAAAATTGGTACTATGGACCTCATGCAGCATTCACGGTAAGTCAAAGGTTATCTTTAAAACAAATATGATGTAGGGTATCACAAGTGATACTTTAACTTAATGACATATAAAATGTATTCTATCACCAGTGATATTACAAGTTGTTTTTTAAAAAATAGATGCCATGTACAATATCACTTGGGATACTAAAAAAGATTAATCTACCACTTCTTTTAATAAGTAAACGTTTTAATGATTGTTTTTTTTCTTGAAAAAAGCTTATCTACTTGCATTTCACAAAGTTCGATCTAATGGATGTGTCAAGAAAATGGCCAGCCATCAGAAATTGGAACACAAAGCTGATTGAGAAAAGGCAAGACATGGAGATGGAGATCGGAGGGTTTGGTCATGTCATGGTAATTGAGGAAGAGGATGAGAGTGAAGAAGGAGATATCAGGAAACAGAAAGAGGTAAATACTTGTAATTAATATGAAAAATTTGAATATATCACTAGTGATAAAAAGATAATAATTGATTTATTTAATTAAAAACACAGCAACTATATGAAGTTGTCGAAGAAAAGTTTGAAAGAGTATTGAATGAGAAGAAAGAGTTAGAAAATTTTATAAGGGTAAGCATGAAGATATACCCGGGAGATGAAACAATAAGGTTATATGTAGAAAAATACAACACACAATTCCAGGGGAATCTTCAAATAGATGAAAATGGTAGAGTGATTGATAATCAAGAAGGAACGAGCAGAAGAGATGGAGGAGATGATGAAGGCAGGAATACTGAAGGAGGAGGAGATGATGAAAGTGATGATGAAAGTGATGATGAAAGTGATCCTTTCTTCCTCAGTAATGAGGATGATGATGATATCGAAGGAGGAAATGGAGAAGAAGGAAACAACGATAAAGAAAAAACCACAAAAGAGACTCCTGCAGAAACAGATAAACAACAGGTTAGATAATTATAATCTAAAGTATTTTTCTGTATACAAAATCACAAGTGATAAATTTTTACATAACAAAATGGTAAAAATACAGTGAAGAAGAAGCAATTGCAAAAAAGAAGCGGTGAGAAAGAAGCAGCCGAAAAAGAAGCTCAGAAAAAAGCAGCTGAGAAAAAGACAGAATCTGAAAAGAAGAAGATAGAAGAAGCGGAAAAGGTAATATCACAAGTGATAAACTCTAAATATAACAAAGTCATACAATACAACACTTTTTTTTTTAGTTTTTATTTATTTATTTATTCTTTAATTTTTTATTAATGCAGGCTGCAAAAGAAGCTGCAGCAAAACAAGCAGCCGAAAAGAAGCTGCAATCCAAAAACAAGAAGAGGCTAAAAAGCAATTTGAAAAGGAAGCGGTGAAAAGAAGCTGAAAAAGAAGCAGCTCAGAAGAAAGAAGAAGCCGAAAAGGTAATATCACAAGTGATAAATTCTAAATATAACAAAGTCATACAATACGATAGTTTTTTTTTTTAATTTATTTATTCGTTAATTTTTCATTAATGCAGGTTGAAAAAGAAGCTGCAGCAAAACAAGCTGCCAAAGAAGAGGCTACAAAACTGAAAGAAGCAGAAAAGAAAAGAAAAGAAGCTTCAAAAGAACTTGCTAAGAAAAGAAGAGAAAATGTTAGATAGTTGCTCTGCTTAAAATAGGCAAGAAAAGGCGATGTATCTTGGTGCCTTTGATGAAGAGCCATTTTCAGTCACTTCTAGTTGAACTACTATTAGTACCCATTCATTCCTACGCATTTGCATGCTTTTTGTTCACGTGCATGCTTTTGCGAAAAAGCTTATGATCTATGGTTTGTAATAACTAGTATTGCATAGTTTAGAAATAGGGAACTCCAAACTTTAAGAATGAATGGTGAATGTATGCTTTCTTCTGATTTGCATAAATCCCAATTCATTCTTATGCATTGCATAGTTTTTCTTCACATGAATGGGTTTGAAAATTGTCTTAAAATATCACCAGTGATATTTCAAATAATTTCAAATAATGTATAGTATCACCACTGATATTTTAAGACAATTATAGTATCACTCATTTCTTGTCTTATTTTCAGAATTATAGGCTTATATGACTCAAAAATAAAACAAAAATAAGCAACCGTAACATAAGCGAAACAAAAATAAAGCTCGTTAGACATATAAACTTAAACAAAACACCATGCAGAACTTTTTCATATCTAAACCTTATTAGATACTTAAAAAAACAATTTGAAAAAGACGGCTATGACCAAAGTTGCACAAGAAGAAGAAAGGGCTAAAGTTGCAGAATTTCAAAGCCCAGAAATTCAACACAAGGCATTCAGGACTCTGAAAGATGTTGCTGAACAAAGCAACAAAGAAAATGAAAAGAGGGAAGGAAAAAGGATTGCTAAACCATCAGTGTACTTGAAATCACCTTATATGAACAAGAAGGTAGACACGATGGAACCGTTATGAGTCCTGAAACAATGCTAGCTAACAGCTTATTTTCGATGGAAGGAGATATCATGTAAGATTTAAATTTGCTGTTAGTATTAAGGTTATGTTATTTATCACAAGTGATATGCTATATTTAAGAACTTAAAATTTATCAACTGTGATATTAAAAAACAGAGAAGAGGTGTTCAATGATGGCAAGAGCACACCATTACCAAGAATAGTAATGCAATCAATTGCCTCGGGCTTGCTAATAGAAAGTCAGGTGATCGATGCATTCACTTCGGTATTGAATCATGAAGAGAGAAAAAACAAAGTTGGAAAAATGAAGACAAGATACTACTTTCCAACAGATGCAGTGGTAAGATATAAAAACTTCCAAAAAATGCAATAATATATCCATGCGTTTCAAAATTATATAACATGTATTTTAAATTATCTTGAATCTATTGTTATCATACAGCTGCCAGAGATTCTGAAGAAAGTAAAAGATGAAAAAAAGCAGTGTGACAATTTTGAAATACTCATGAAAAAACTCATGACTGAGGAAGAAGCAAAACGGAAATTGAAAGATGTGAAACTTGTCTTCTTTCCGATAATTTCTCACGACCATTACTATGTCATAGTTTTCAATCTGGAGAAGAGCGTGTAATACTTGGACAACAGCATTTCAGATGCGCCCTACAAGGATAAATACAAACCCAACTTCGATTTTGTGGTAAGCAATGTCTGAACCGAACTCTGTTTAAAATACTTATATCACTAGAGATAAATTGTAGCAAGTAATATTTTGTTAATTTGCAGAAAGCAATTCTTGTTAATTACCTGATCAAGGCTTCACACCCAATCCTCAATACGATGTTGAAAGAGAAGCCAGCAACTGTGTTAAAGATGAAATGGAGGACAAAGGATAACAAGATTGATTGTGGCTTATACATGATGATGCATATGGAAACATTTGAAGGTGAAGCAGGACCAAGTTGGAAGCCAAACATCATTGATGAAAGGAATCACAGATATGCTGAACAAATGACAAGAATGAGGATGAGGTATGCAGCTAAGATCTTTGTTACATGAAGTGAATCAAAAGAGTGAACTCATGTCGAATATGCAATCAAGTTGCTGAAAAACACAACTATGATGAGAAGAAGATTCAAAAGGTGGTTGAAGACGCTATCAGGAAGAAGATAGCTGAAGAAAACAAGCATTAAATCTATTTAATGCTATTACAAAACAATTTACATTTCTGTTTTTAGTATTTATATTTCTAAACAACGTAGATGGATTAAAGTAGGTTTAAGAATCTGATATGCAAAAAACAATAGTAGGGCTGCTGGGCCACGAAATGTGACGGACAATGTCCAAGTTTGGGAAATACCTAAGTAGATGGGTGGATCTATTAGGTACCTGAATTACATTCCCTGGTGCCGGAGATTGAACTACATTTTGTTTTGGATTTTGCATATTTTAGTTGCATTTTACATTTTGTTCTGCATTTTAGATGCAAGTAGGACTGCCGGGCCACGAAATGTGACGGACAGTGTCCAAGTTTGGGAAATACCTAAGTAGATGGGTGGATCTATTAGGTACCTGAATCACATTCCCTGGTGCCGGAGATTGTACTACATTTTGCTCTGAAATTTGCATCTTTTTGTTGGAAATGCAGACGTATGATTTTAGATGTATTTTACGCTTTGTTCTTGATTTTAGATGGAAGTAAACACTTTTGGGTAATATGAATATAACATTGCTTATGTTCTTCTGCTGACATATGCATGTATCTATCACTATATATATTTATGTTGTTGGATAATTCATAGAAGATTTCGCTACTCAATTACCTTTAGTTTAAATAAATTGAATTGGTGAACAAAAGATCAGTAAATTTAGGATTATGATGAATTTTTGTAAATGATACTTTGGTAAATGATAAGATGACTGCCAAGACGCACTGTCCTTAACGTGTATATCAAATAAAGAGATTGATTATTTTTGCAATGACATACTCTGTGAAAAACATGTTAAAACGGTAAACAAAACTAGCCTACCAACAAAATTTAGATCTTGAGTCACCACAAAACTAGCCTACCAACAAAATTTTCTCTTTTTTAAATGTATCACTTGTGATATTAGAACATATCACCAGTGATATAACTAAAAGTTTATTATATAACCCTTTTATGAAATGTCATCTAACAAAAAAAGAAAAAGCAAAAACAAGTAAGGATTAATTACTTCCAAAATGTATTTTGAGATGTGAGCTTGTATGTCATTGCTGTGAAAATTTTCAGGTTGACTCATATATACAAACTTTTCAAAAAATGTATTTAATTGTTTATCACAAGTGATATAAATTAAAAAAGCAAAAAGATTACATAAAGTAAAAATATAAGGACTGAAAATGTAAAGTTCAATAAAATAAAACCCAGATCTGGAAAAACACACACACAAATAAAAAAAACACACACCAAGAATCAAATCCTTCAAAAAATAAACGACGAACCGTTGAACCAAAATCAAAAATACATAAAAATGAAGGAATCGCAACCTCAACAAGAAAAGGGAAAACAATCTGTTGAAAATATGGATAACGGTACGACACTCATTTCGATATTATTTAAAAATTAATTGAATTTTATTTCTTGTATCGTATTTTATTTGAGATTTATATGCATATTTTATATATGTTTTGCTTATTTTAAGATGTCTTGAAACAATAATAAATTACAGAATATATTTAAAAAAAAAAAGAATGAAATGATTGTTCAAGATATATGTAATATACCAATTTATCTTCTGTGATTTAAAAAAATATGTTGAAGACAAAATTTTATGCTATTGAATTAGAAGTTACAATAGTGACAGCTCATGTCATTGATTGTTAGATGTTTACAATTTGTAGAAACTAAGATAGTTGTAGTTTTGGGATATTTATAAATTGAGGCACATTGAAGTTTGATTGTAGTTTGATTGAAGCTCAGCTAACTGTTTTGGGCTTACACCTTCATTCAAAATGCATACTGAAAAGAACTTAGTTTATACATTTTGAAGTTGTAACTACTTTAAGTGAACTTGTAAACTAAGGGACATAAATGTGACTGTTTTGGGATCGTTGAAACTTTTTTTGGGCTCATTATAAAACAAGGTGATTTGGTTGTTAACATGTAGAAAAAGAAACGAAAAGGTAGTTTGGTTGTTAAAAACGTCTACCCAAATTTGGTTAATTTGAAGATTCAATGACTGTGAAATTGGCAAACAATGTATAACTGGATTTGCTATTATACAGATGAACAGAAACCAAAAAGAAGAAAACAATTAGCAAGTAAGAAAAAATGTTTTAGAGATTTGCATAAAAAAATGGAAGAAAAAGAAAAAGGGTTGGAGGAAAAAAAGAAGATGATGAAGGAAGAAGCAACAAAATTAAAGCCTGAGCAAGAAAAAGAAGCATCGGAAAAAGCTACAGAACAGGTATATGAAAAAGTGTTTTGCGATAGTTATGTGAATGCTAAATCACAAGTGATAAATGCTAAAATATCACAAGTGATAAATAACAAAAAAATTTATTTTATTATTTTATTTTTACTACAGGATGCAAAAGAAGCTGAAAAAGAAAATTACACGAAATGAAACAGCTGAAAAAGAAAATCTGACGAAAAAACAGAAAAATCTGAAAAAGAAACTGCTGCAAAAAATGATAATAAAGAAGAGAATCGTGAAAGAGAAAAGGAAAAGGAAAAAGAAAAATTGGTGAAATGGAAGATGATGTAAACGAAGATATTGAAAAAGATTCAAAAAGAAACAAAGGTGTACACAATAGTCAAGGGAAGGGCATCAGTTAAGCCACTTTTTGAGGCAATGCGTGGGTTAAGTGTAGAAAGAAAGAAGGTTATAACACAAATGGGTTTTGGAGACTTGATAGAATTCCCAATAAATGAAATACCGACAAAGCTTGCCTTCTTTGTGGTAGACAGCCTTGACACAGAATCAATGAACCTTAGACTTCCAACAGGGAATTTAAAAATATCTCCACAAACTGTGCATGAAGTTCTCAGACTACCAAATGGATCAAGGACGCTAGAAAGAGTTGAAGGCCAAAGACAATACAACGATAAATTTATTGAAGAATGGAAAGATCAATTCAAACACGAAAACAGTTTGACAACAAATGCCATATCAAAGGAGATAACAAAAACAACAAACACAGATTTCATGTTCAGAATGAACATTTTAATGCTTATTGCAAATACATTGGGAGGATGCGATAAAAGCTCTGTTGTCACAAAAACGGTGTTGGAAAACGTGTTTGAAGGAGATAACGTGAAAGATATAGACTGGTGCAGATATATTTTTGATTGTGCAAGCTCAACAAAACATGATTGGTCTTCAAGAAAGAATAATAGGACAGAGGTTGAGTATTACGGCCCAGTTACATTCTTGATGGTAAGTAATAAATTTTAAATTAATTTTTCTTCCTAACATAAAATGTTATAAAAATATACATTCATTGAATTGATAAAATTGTTGATGAAACAGCTTGCATATTTACATTACACAAAGTTTGATCAAATGAATGTGCCGAGAAGAATACCAACTCTAAAAAGTTGGAACACAAGTCTGTTAAAAAGTAGGGAGATTATGGAAATTGATTTCAACAAGTACTTTGGAATGGTGGAAATTATAGGAGACATGAATAAAAACGAAGAAGATATTCAAAAGCAGGTCAGTATAAAAAAATTAAGTTATTTGTTATGTCCTATCACAAGTGATAAAATAAATTATGCAAGATATCACTTGTGATAATACAATAAAATATATATAAAAAAAGAAAACAATAATATCACTGTTGATGATGCATAACTAATATGATCTTAAATTTGAAATTCAATCACAGAAGTGTATCGATGCTAGAATATAAGATAGAAAGCATTTTGAGTGAGAAAGAAATGCTAGAAGAAACAATTAAAGAATACATATGTAAATTCAAAAGGGATGAAAAGCTTCGGCAATTTAGAGAAAGAATAAAAAAGATTTTCAGTGAACCGGATGATTGTTTCAAAGGAAAAAGTCCATTCTTATCATCAAGATCTAAATCAACACCAACAGAGTCAAGCTCCATCAAATTTGGCACAAGTGATGATGAAGATGGAAATAATGAAGTACAAAATCCATTTGCCGGACAATATACAGAACACGGAGATGAAAATGACGAATCAATGATAATTAATGATGCTTTGTCAAAACGATGAAGCAAACGACCAAAATGGAGAATCAGTCTATAATGAGAATGAAGTTGCGCAAGGTAGTGGAAACAAAGACGCAAGTAATACCAAAAATGATGAAACTGATGAAAACAACAACAAGAATAGACAAGAAAAGGATGAAGCTGTGGGAAACATCGATGGGAACAGTAACAAAAAGGGTGTAGCGAAGAAAAAAATGAAGGGAAAAAGATGAAACAAACAAGGTTACAAGTCAAAAAAGTAATGAAGAAGCTAAATATCAAAGAAAACCTTTTGATATTGATGATGATATTTTTGGAGATTTACTAAACAAAACTGATGAAGAATTTAGAAATGAATTGAGAGAAATACAAAGGCAACAAGCCACCATGGATGCAAAACGAAATGAAGAAGTGAACAGATATGCACAAAGTGAGAACCGTGACAACCTTAAGAAACAGAAAAGTGTTGAAGAAAAGAACAAACAGTCCATCTTCACAGAGCCCTAGTTCCGTCTTTATACCAGGGTCTCAGCCAAGCTTTGATCTAGGATTTGATAGCCCAAGAGTACAGTCAAAATCAAGTGATGAAGAAAAACAATATCAGTGCCTGAAATCTCCATACATGAACAAGAAGGTAAGCACGACAAAAAATCTAACAGAGGTGGAAAAACTAATGGCAAGAAGCATCTTCTCTATGCAAGGAAACGAAGCGTAAGTTTATATTTAAAATTTCAATATCTAATTTATTATGCTTATCACTTCTGATAACAAAACATATATAAGTTTCTTATATTTATCACCTGTGATACAAAAAACATTTACCTATATACACAGTTCCTTATACTTATCACTTGTGATATTGTGAACAGAGAACAAGTTTTCGTAGACGATAAAGGTTTAGGATTAATGAGAATGAATGTTCAATCACTAGCGCCAACCTTGAAAATTGAAATTCCTGTGATAGATACCTTTGCTGATATCCTAAACTACGAGGAATTGTTCTCAGATAGAAAGATCAAACGGCATTACTTTTATACATCAATGATGGTAAGATAAATTTTTATATAAAATGAATGTATTTCTGTATTTACTTTTATTTATTAATAATAATAATAATAATATATTTTTTTTTAATTGTCAATTAGCTACTAGGAGTATTACAAGATAAGCCAAATTGTTCATGACAAAGTAGATAAACAATATGATATGTTTGAACACTTGATTGCTATTCAGATGGAAGAAGACACAAGCAGACTCAAATTTGATGATATTAACTTGGTATATTACATTACTTATATAAATTAATCAAGAAACTTAGTATATAATTTTAAATTTAATACCTTTTTCATGATAACAGGTATTCTTCCCAATAATAGCACATGGACATTACTATCTAATAGTTTTTGACATCGTTAAAGGAACATCTGTCATAATTGACAACAGCGATTCAGATGCAACATACGAAGAAAAGTACAAAGAAAATTATGAGTTAGTGGTAAGAAAAATTATTTGATTATTTATGTTTTACCAGTATAATATCACAAGGGATACTAGTCTATAATTGACATTTTATGTTATAAATTTCAGAGGGCGGTTTTTGTAAGACACTTGTCAACATATGAACATCCAGCAGGATATGAAATGATGCATCAAACACAAGAACCAGAAATATTAAAGATGGATTGGCAAACAAAAGCGAGAAAAAGATAGATTGCGGTTTGTACATGATGATACACATGGAACTCTACGAAGGAAAAATTGGATCAAGATGGCAAACAAGCATTCTAAAGGAAACACACAAACAACATCGAATTCAGATAGAAAATATAAGATCAAGATACGTAACAAAGATGTTGCTTCATGAAATGAACGAAAAATGGAAGATGATGTCAGACTATGCATTAAATTTTCTTGCAGAAAACAAGGACGAAAAAGAAGTAAAGAAGCTTGTCAAGGAGGCAATAAAGAGAAAGTATGCAGAACTAAACAACAATTGACCGAGTGCATAATGTTTTATGTTTGGTTTCATGTAACAACAATTAGTAATCCTCTTCACTACTTATTAATCCGATGGCGACTATCGTTTTGTAAAAACAATTATCTTTATCGTTGTCAAAGTTGTAAACAATGATGATTTCTATTCAGTTGAAAGATTTTGGAAAATCATAATTCAACCTTGCTTTTGTTAACTTTATTAAAGTATCCAAATGTCAATAAATAACATGCCATAACAATATAATAGAACTAGATTAACAAAAAAACTTACATCAATTATTCAGTAAAGTCACAAAAAGTAAACTCATAAAAAGCTATAAGCATTTCATCAATTTTGTATGCTTTATCACAAGTGATAAAAATGAAAAAATGGAAGAAAAGTAAAAACAAATAAAAAATAATCACAAGTGATAAAATTGGATAAGACATAACAGATAGAATGCACCTCAACCTCAACCTCAACCTCCATGTCCTCTATTGCAGTGGCTGCGCCGATGACTCCACCTCAACCTGTACAAGTACTCCTTCAGCAGAGCTGCCGCCTACTTCAGCATTATTAGTCAAATATTTACCTTTGTCTGGACAAGTAGCCCTGTTATGCTCCGTCGACCCACAAATACTGCACGACTTCTTTTGCTTCTTGCTTTTATCAAATGCTTTCTCACGTCCACCCTTGATACGCTCCCTCATAAACCCCTTATTGCTCGCTTTCGATGGATTTTTAACATAAATTTTAGTAGGCTTCTTTATACCCATAAACTCTTCAACAATTTCAGAAACATTACGGGAAGGAACATTTGGCAAATCAGCCTCAACGGTTTTCAACTTCTTCACTTGTCTACAAAAGAAGTCAACTTTCCTTTATTGTTACTCATCATATGAACACACGACTCAACTAACCCAGTTGCCTCAATTGCAAGCCTCTCTATTTCTTCATTGTTCTGACCATAACGAGCCTTTTGCCTCCTCAAATCAGCAGGATTCAAATCCCTTGACCAACGCCTACGTAAATACGATCTGGATAGAAACAACCTTGGAATTCTTGAACACACAAAAGATGTGACGACACAAAATACCACATCGAACAAACAATGACAACGACAAGCAAGCTGAACCATCTACTTTGTTATACAACACCTTCATCAAAAAAAATATATATAAACTTTTATGAACTTTAATTGAATATATCACAGGTGATACCTCATATAAAACATAAAAAAAACATAATATCATAGGTGATATTAAAAAAAAAATATCACAATATCACAAGTGATACTAAAACAATAACAACTTTTATGAACTTTACATGCATAATATCACCTGTGATACCAGATATAGACTTATAAACAAAGAAAGTAATAGATAATATCACCTGTGATACTTAAAAAAAAAAACTTGTAAAACAAAAAGAAATGTACCTTGTACTCTCCAATGTCTTTTTGATACAAATTAAGCTCTTCCTCGGTATTGTCTGAAGTAATTTCATCATCAACCACTCTTGGTACAATATCAGCATCCGGTTTTTCCTCGGATATGAAACATCACAACCTTCACCACAACTTTTAGACTTGATAGAACATAACCATGAGCCAACAATTATCTCTTTCTGAACAAGAACAAACATCTTACGAGTATAAAACCTTGCTGCATGAATTTCAATTGCCAATGGCGTCAACAAACCAGGAAATGAGTCAATCGACTGATGATCTAATCTTTCTTGTATGTATCTCTGTTTCTCCATTGCAGACTCATAACATACCATGAATTTAACAAGAGTAGAAGTAGGAGACGTGAAATATGAAAAAACGAGTTCTCACTCTCTGACCTAGATGTGGTCCTCATCAGTCCACATACAGGAGAATCAACAAAAAGCGAGGAATCCATGACGCCCTGATCCTATACATCTTATTCAACCACTTATGATTTAAAAGACCAAATTCAACCATCAACTCATTCCATCTCAACTCAAACTCTTCAGGGCCAATATACATGTTCCAAACAATCTTGTGAAATTTATTCTTAAAATCAGTATCATCATAAATTCTCGATACAATCACGAAAAATAAAAAGATAATCATTATAGACAGCAAATGAAAAAAAGTATCACAAGGGATACAATCCAAAAAGTGACACAAGGGATACAATCCAAAAAGATGCAAATATCACAGGAGATAAAAGATGCAAAATATCACAGATAGATACCTTAGACGGAAGCTTTTGCATGATATGCCACATACAAAGCCTGTGCTTTGAATCAGGAAGAACTTCAGCTATAGCCTTACGCATTGCACCATCTTGATCAGTAACAATGATATTTGGAGAACGAACAAACGCTTTCTTAAATGCTTGCAGTAACCAAACATAAGATTCAGTAGTTTCATTCTTAAGAAGACCATAACCAACAGTCACAGATCTCCTATGATTATCTATTGCAGTAAAAGGCACGAAAACCATCCGTATCGAGAAATAAAAAAGTATCTCAGGTGATAATATATACAAAATGTAGAAAAAGCAAATGCAAATATCGCAAGAGATACTAAAACAGTTCAAAAACATACTTGTTAGTTTTGTATGTGGCATCAAATGAGACGATATCGCCAAACTCTTTGTAATTCAATTTAGCAACTTGATCAGCCCAAAAGAGTCCAATAAGCTCGGCGTTCTCAACAAGATAATCAAAAGAGAAGTCTGATGTAAATTTCATCCGATCTTCCATACGGTTAATAAGCATTTGTGCATCGCTATCTCCTATGAAACAGTTTATACCACGAACTAGATTGTTAAACTCGGTCTCTGTACCATGAACAAGTGCTAAGGACCCTTTCAACCCGGTATACAAACTATGAGCTCTAGTCGCCCCAATATTATAATTTGAAGCTTTAATTATAAACAATGCTTTCGGTGTATGTTAGCTTCCTCTCACTCTTGGACAAATGCTTATACTCAACACGATCTAGCTCATGATTATGTTCCACATCGAACGTAGTAAGCCTATATTTTCTATTACCAGGCATCATATGAAAAACTGCACGTGCTTTGCAACCAGTAATTCTAAAGTTTGAAGTCCTCACTTGTTTGTCACCTTTCTTAGGAGCTAACGTATTCAAACGAATTTTCTTTGGGCACCCTTCCCTATTGCAAACTAAATACTTCTCTTTTACAAATCCATCCCTTAATCTTTTATGAGTAGACTTTCTAATACCAAATCCTGCCTCTGAAGCATATCTTATGTACATACTAATGCAATCCTCAACAGAATCATAAACACTAAACAAAACTGGCAGCACACTAGCAGAAACTCTAGGAACCCAAAAAACCGATCCACCAGGAGTATCAATAAAATCATGATGAATAAAAGACGAAGGAGTTTTCAAACCAATAGAAGCTGTAAAGAAGGTAATAAAACACAAAGTCAAAAAGCATAACACAATAACTTCAAAAATTGTCTTAAAATATCATTGGTGATAATATACATTATTTGAAATATCACTGGTGATACTATAACAGATGATTGTACAAAAATACTAAACAGAAACAAACAACACATCCAATCAAAACTAACAGACTTATTTAAAAGTAATATAACATCTACATTAATATACTTAAGCACTATCATAACAAAAAGCACAAAACCTATAACTTCAGAATTAAATAAACATAAAATTGACAACAACTATAACTCAATTTCAGTCAATATATGCAACAACTGCAAAAACGACTACTCTTCTTAAACATACAACATCTGCTTTAACAAATCACTTCCAAAACACTAGATTTACGACTACTTTGACTACACAACAAAACGCTTCCAAGACAAAAAACACTAACAGATTACAACTATCGGCACCAACACTATCACTCTTCTTCATTCGAATAACTATGCAACAACTGTAGCAATAACGACCTACTCATAGAAATATCAGAACATCGAAGTAAAAATCAAGTACACTACATTTACGATTATTTTCAGTAAAAAGCTTAAAATTAGAAGCAAATTACTCTAAAACCTTAATTAGAAAACAAACTATAATCAACTTCAGATATCACTGCTGAAACTACACAAATTAAAGCGAACAAAAACAAATCAAACTAACAGCTTATATAAAAGCAAAATCAAACTAACAGCTTCATGAATAAGCAAAAAACCTAATAACACCAGCTAAATATCACAGGTGATACAAAACAGAGTAAACTAACAGCTGAATAAAAAGCTAAAACACCTTAATTAAACACTTAATTAACAAAACAGCTTAATTAATAAACAGATTAACATAAAAAAAAAGCTGAATTAAAACGAAAACTCACATGATGCATTATCATCAACGTTAGAAGCACAAATTGAACTCGTAACATCTAAATCAATTGAATATTCTCCAACAGGAACTTCATTAAGATCAATGATCTCCATTCTGCAAAATTAAAGAAGATAATTACGAAACTGAAGAAGATAATGAAGAATTGAAGAAAATAATGAAGAATTGAAGAATTACCGGTGGGATAAAGTGCAAGACGTGACGGAGATGACGGTGGTTGTACGGTGATGACGGTGGATGATGTGGTGGTTGACCTGGTTGTTATGATTGACGGTAACCGTTTATGGAGGGAAATCCACACAGAGAGAAGTGTGTGAAAAGTGTGTGAAAGCAGTGATGAATGAGGAAAAAAAAGCGGTATATATATTGGGGGTAAAAAATAGGTTAAAAGTATTTAATCTTAGATTAATTACAGCCATTAGATCAATCCAAATAGAAGGTGGGGATTTGTCTCTTGGTAAGCACCAAAATAAGAGTATGCAAATGAAAATTCCTCATATTTTGATATGGTGAATTGTTTTTTTCTATATTTTTTTTCTATGTACTTTTTTCTTTTTTGTTTTTTAAGAGGGGCTCTTTGTAAGTCATCATGAACATGTTTGTTTCTATTGTGATATGCACGTGAAAGTATTATCCATTTATCTATTTGATTTTTGTGCAATAGAGGTGCATTACTTTTGTTTGAGAATGAAAATTAAGCGAAACGATTTTTTGTTCATGTGTATAAGAACTTGTAGTTATGGATTGTCATGTGGTAGTTTAATGCTTATTTATTACAGGATAAAAAGGGATTACATCATATAAAAAATAAAAGTAAGCTAAAAAAGTACATATACTGAGAATATTAAAGGTAATCCGGATGATCTCAAGTTTGAGAATTGTTTGAGTCGTAACCGTCATCATAGATGGACGAAGACGAACCATTGTATTCGTTTTCAACCCAGTTCGCATACAGCATATTGTATTCTTTATCTTGACGTTTTTTCTCTTCCGCTTCTGCTGCTTTTTTGCGAATAGTTTCTTCCATCTCTCTCAAGACTTCTTCATCCTCAAGCATGAGCCTTTCTCTTTCGGCTTCTTATATTTTACGCTTGCGCTTTTTCTGCCTCTTCCGTTTCTTTTTGTTCTTTAAGAGCCGCGTTAGCTATCTCTGATAAAAACTCGTCTTCATAACTATGCTCGCTAGTCTTTCTTTTTAGAAAATTCTTCACCAGCTTCTTTTTTCGACATTACTGATAGTATTGGATGGATGTTTTTGTTTATGTGTATTGATATATGTGCGTGTAATATGCTCTTGTTGGTATATATAGTCAAACAAATTTTTATGGGAGGATAGATAAGGATAAGTAAATGTCGGTGTAATAGGTGGAGTAGATAAAGGTTTTGAAGTATTTATGTTTAGAGTATTTTAGTGTTTGACTTATTTTATATATATCTCTACTATCTTAAATGGAAAAAGGGTCAAAAGTAAATGTGAAAAGTTGAAAATTGAGTATTGAAAGTCAATGTTTTTTAAACCTTTTCAAATGTTAAATTACTCAAACTTATTACTCAAACTCAAAATGCAAAATAGGAAAGGATGCAAAAAAAGTTTAGCTTTTTCATACACGGCTGAAACTAATTATGGTAACACAGCTGTGAAACTTATTAACCATGTGCAACACAAATAGCACATTCACAACTAAAAAATTACACACACAAACACTCTCATCTCTTCCATCCCACCGCCGGATCTCACCACCACTCGATCTCATCCCATTGCTTGTCTCTGCCGTAGAACAAGACCAACATGCTCACCACCGCCGGACCTCATCTACTACAAGTTTTGAGGTTTTTTTTTTTCGGTTTTTGATAAATCTATTCCTATTTATCATTTTTGAAGATCTTTTCTAGAGATCTATATATATCTTTTGTTGATCTATATTTTGTGACCACTTCTATAGTTGTCATCAGTCACTATTGCCGAGAATCTTTCCGTAGTTCTTGCGGGCCCATCGTATGATGCCACCGGGAGCTGCATTTATTGCGGAAATTGATGGTTTCTTTTTAAGTTTGTTTATAAATTACTGTTATAATGTTTATGTAAATATTAGTGTGTATATTATTCGATGATAAATTTATATCGTTTTTTAATTGTGATTATTCAGGCTTTTTTTGGATGTCTCGAGATCTATGCGTTTTGATACCAGATCTTTGATTTGAAAGATATTGGTACAAGCTCATTGTTTTATTTCAAACTTTAATTTTGTTTTGCTATAATATTGATAAAAAAGATTTTTTTAGATACTAAGTTTAAAAAAATATATTGGTACAATTAAAGGTCTTTGGTTCAAGTTGATTTTAAAGTAAAACAAGATCATATTTTTATATTTTTGACTTTTTAATTCATTCTCTTTTGGATATTATCTTCATCTGTTTTTGAACATAATGCATCGACAAATAGAGGATGTTCATCAATGACTTGTGTCACATTAATATTTGATATTAGAATTATTGACATTGTTTTTAAAATATTACTGTAGCCCTTTTATACTTAAAAAATGTATTTACTTGACGTTTTGTTGTACAATTTTTACAATACTTTTTAAATAAGTTTTGGAATTGTAAAAAAATGTAATTTAAATGTGGGTTATGTTATTGGTATATTTGATTTACGAAAATTACATATGTTTTGTATCTTCTACCCTTTTTGATACATTATTTGCAATATTACACAGTTTTTTCTATTAGTTTATGTATCGTATTTTTTCTCAGTTTAATAATTTGACTTATTAAATTTTATATTTTTTATTCCGCATTTTTCGTTTCACGGTTTTATAATATGCAGGGTATTTTTTGTTCCGCACTTTTCGACGCAACTGTATTTTATAGAATTTTACAGAAATTTAGCCATCGTCATTGCTATGTGTGTACATAACCAAACAATTCTTGTGTCTAAACCTCACACACGGATACGCAAATTAAATTTAACAATAAACACACTAAAAGATTGACACAATCGGATTTTATCAAAACTATACGCTTGCCGGTAGCTCCAACGCTACAAATAAAGATAGTTATATGTTCTTTGATAAATGTTGCTCCCTCCGTCCCAAAATTATTGTTCCCATTTTGGCTTTTTGGTTTTTCTTTTTACAACTTTGACCTTAATTATTTTTGTTTGTGTTATATAATACTTGATGAAAAGTATATGAATGGATTGGGTTTTAAATGTATTTTCATTCGTATAATTTTCATCTCCTATTGTATAACACAAAATATTTAAGGTCAAAGTTGAAAAATAAAGACCGAAAAAGTCAAATGGGATAATTAGAGACGGGGCGTAGTAAGTATTTTTTCTTGAGTTCAATTATCGCATTTTACAACCGTTTGCAATTACATTTTTATTTTTTCACGTTCTATTTTGAATGTTATACAAAACACTTACCACAATTTCGCATATCGTTAATTGTCTGCCGCTAGGAACCGCTGCCGCCAGGCGCGGGTACTCGCCTAGTATATATATATATATATATATATATATATATATGAATATAGGATCTATTAAAGAGAATAAAAATAAAAGGTGTGCCAAAGCCATTCATTTCGTGCCACGTGTCCGCCACACTCCTCCTTTTTTTCTTATTAAATTTGGTTAGAAGGGTATTTTTGTCATTTAACCCGTTTTTCATATTCCACCCCAAATTTCAAACCAAATAACTTTCAAACGACAAACTTTTACGAAAAACCGATTTCACCATAATTTTTTAAAATTGAGTTCTCTTTAATTTGGTATAAATCTTGATAAATATTTCGAACTTTTTTTTTTACATATCAAATGGTTCTTGATTTTCTTGATTTTTTTGGCATTTTTGGCCCTATTTTTTACGCTCATAAATGTCGAATCTTGAAAAACTTAAAACATGAAAGTTATAGATTTTTGTTCACTCTTTACCCAGAAATTCAAATCACTCAAATTCGATGTCATATGGGTAAGATATAACACGTTAAAGATGGTGTTTTACTCATATTTGTTGCATACAAGGTGTTTGATGAAATGTCTAACTTAGATTTTTAGTGTTAAAGTTGAGCTAAATGCACTAATTTTTGTTCCACAACGCATCATTAATCATTTTATTAATGTAAGATTCAAAAAGTGATGTTTTTAATAGTTAATTTTTTTAACTATTAAAAGCTGATGAACCAAAGTCTTTGAGCCGGCGAACCAATCAAAGCTTGTTAAAAAAACATAAAAGCAAAAGCGATGAACCTAACTAAGTGATGAACCAAACCAATAACTGATGAACCAAACCAAAACTGAAACTATGATTGATGAACCTAACTAAACTGATGAACCAAACCAAAACTGAAACTATGATTGATGAACCTAACTAAAGCGATGAACCAAACCAATAAGCGTGAACCAAACCAAAACTGAAACTATGATTGATGAACCAAACCAAACTGATGAACCAAACCAAAAACTGATAAACCAAAACCAAAATTGATGAACCAAACCAAAACTGAAACTATGATTCATGAACCAAGAGAACCAAACTGTCAAACCAAACCAAAAGCTGATGAACCAAACTAAAAGCTGGCTTGTGATTGATGAACCAAAATAAAGCTGATGAACAAAACAAAACAAACACCAACATGTTAAAATTTGAAATTATGATTGATGAACCAAAATAAGCCCTGATGAACTATGTTTTGATTTGGTTCATCGGTTTAATTTAGTTCATCGATTCATCGATTTGGTTTAGTTCATCGGTTGAATTGATTCATCGATTCATCAGATTGATGAACCAAGATTAACGATGAACAAAGCGTGCATTTTATTTTAAATTAACGACTAAAAACATCACTTTTAAATCTTACATTAATAAAATGATTAATGATGTGTTGTGATACAAAATTTAGAGCATTTAACGCAATTTTAACACTAAAAATCTAAGCTAGACATTTCATCAAACATCTTGTGTGCAACAAATATTAATAAAAGCATTTTAGCGTCGCGATATCTCACTTATTTCATATCGGATTTGAGTGATTCAAAAACTTGTGTAAAGAGTGAACTAAAATCTACAACTTTCGTGTTTTAAATTTTGCGTAAATCAACCTTTAAATTAGAAAAAAGTAGGGTCGAATATCATAGAAAATTTCGAAAATCATAACAGCTTAAAATCTTAAAAAATTTCCGATTTATATATCAAAATGTATATCAAATTAAAGAGGATTAAATTTTAAATATTATGGTGAAATCGGTTTTTAAGTAAAGTTTGTGCGTTTGAAAGTTATTTGCGTTTG
Organism: Chrysanthemum makinoi; assembly: GCA_910596185.1. NCBI lineage: Eukaryota > Viridiplantae > Streptophyta > Magnoliopsida > Asterales > Asteraceae > Chrysanthemum > Chrysanthemum makinoi. Next base: position 289,578,769 of record OU343222.1, on the reverse strand, counting down.
AAGTTAGTGGTGGAATTAAAAAGCGAGTCAAATGTCCAAAATCTCTTTGAAAAATTACGTTTGAAAATTAGGTGGGCGTATGCACGTCGTGGATGAGCTTTCAGAAACAGGCTTTGAAATTATTACACTTTTTAGAGGATCATTTTCGTATATATATATATATATATATATATATATATATATATATATATGAGTTGAGATCCCAAGTGAAAAAAAAAAAAAAATTTGAAAGCATTATCATTGATTGACATGTGTCTCCATTCAATCCTCCCTTTTTCTTATTAAATTTGGTTAGGGGCATTTTGGTAAACTTAACATGTTTTTATTTCACCCCTTACGAAAACGTAAATAAACTTTGACAACTTTTATAAAAAATCATTTCCCACAAATTTGATTCTCTTTAATTTGGTATGCATTTTAATATATAAATCGTAACTTTCAACTTTAAGTGGGTGTTGATTTTCTTGAAATTTTTGGTACAAACTCTAATTTTGACTAGTTTAAAAGCCGAATTTTACAAAACTTAAAACATGAAAATTGTAGGCTTTTGACCATTCTTTACTCAGAAATTTGAATCACTCAAATCCGATATGATATGAGTGAGATATTTCACGTTAATGATGAATGTCTTAGTCATATTTATGCATCAAAGTGTTTGATAAAATACCTAAAAGATATTTTCTTATAAAAGTACATTCAAATGCACTAATTGGTATACCAAAATACATTTTTGTTATTTTTGTTATTTTTGGTTTATTTTTAGCGATGAACAACCGAATGATAAAGCTGATGAACATTATAATTTTTTCAAACAATTGATGAACATTATGACTTTTTTATCTTAGATAAAGCTGATGAACAAAATTTAAAAGAATTGATGAATATCTTTTTTTATTGGTGAACAATACTAGCGATGAAAACAAGACTATCGATGAAGCTGATGAACAATAAGATGAGCGTTGCGATTTCTTTTAGACAACTAATGAACAATATCAAAAAATGATGAACGTTATTTTTAGAAAAGCTGTTGAACAATATAAAAAACAATGATGAGCGTTATAAAAATAGGTGATGAAACAATATCAAAAATAGCGATGAACTAATGAACATTAATATATATTTTTTATTTTTTTTGAATCTTGATAAAAAAGACTAACGGATGAACAAGGCTGATTGTACCTAACGAGGAACAATGTAATTTTTTATTCGGAAGCGATGAACAACACTATTTGTTTAAAAAACCGATGAACAAATGATGTAATTGATGAACATTATAATGTAACATCAAAGAAAACTGATGAACATTATAATGTAACATTAAAAAAAACTAATTGATGAACAATTTGTGACTCAAATAGATGAACATTACGATTTCTTTTGAACAATTGATGAACAAATTTTTTATTGATGAAATTTTTTATTGATGAACAATACTTTATTGATGAACAATAAACGATGAAACAACTCGTTTTATTGATGAAATAAAAGCGATGAACAACTAATTTTATTGATGAAATAAAAGCCGATAAAAAAAGTTAAATAGAAGTGATGAACAATAAAAGCGATAAACAACTCGTTTTATTGATGAAATAAAACTGATGAACAAAGTTAAATAGAATTGATGAACAATAAAAGCGATGAACAACATTTTATTGATGAAATAAAAGCTGATGAACAAAGTTAAATAGGCCGATGAACAATAAAAGCCCGAACAATCGTTTATTGATGAAAATAAAAGCGATGAATAACTATTGCTACAAAGTCTTAACATCAAATATGTAACCCATATAAAGACGTACAACAAACTCTAAAGAATATTACAGTATGTAACCCACCATATAGAATTATAGCTAAGAAAGTAAAAATATTTATTAAAGTAAGTTATTAAAATATCATTCAACTACTTGTCCAGTCTCAACTCACATGTGACTACCATCTACACCATTTTCTTGTTCTCTCTCTCCTAAAATGCATCATCATCTCTGACTTTCTTTAATTTATAAAAGGCACAATCTTTTATATGTCAGATGACACAACCATCAAAATCTCATAAAACAAACCATATGAAAATTGGACTATCGAAGAGATTAGGGGCAAGTGACCTCCCTACCAAGAACGTGCCTCCACCCCTAAAGATAGCCCTTTCAATTTTACAAGTTATTGTTTCTCAAATACGGAGTAATATCTTCGAACCGAGCTTTGAGGCTTCACTTTCATCGGCAACAGTAGGGCGCATTTCTCGATCCAGATATGAAATTGGGTAATGTACTGGTTTTTCAAAATTTGTGTCATCTTCAAAATGAAGAGGATAAATTGACTTGTTAGAGAAAATGATAAAGGGAATTGGGAAATAAGATAGCAGTAATAAGTATATGATAACTGATTGTGGAAATGACGAGGATACCCCTGTGACCTGACGCCAGTCTGATTTTTGTTTCCGTGTTGATCTGACAATTTTTGGTTCAGTTATTGATCTAACGGCTCATATTACTTTTTAGCCTTTGTAAAAAATTCACACTTTTTAAAGGATCCGCTACCATATATATATATATATATATATTTGTAATTGTGGTTGAGTTTTTAAATTTAGTTTGTGGTCTCATAATTATTTTTGAATATTTGGTCAGCATGTGTAGATATGATGAGATATAAATAGAGTTTCGATGGTGATTGTTTGCGGGTGTGTATTATTTAAAATTGTACGCGTTTTTTACTTGAAACATCGGTGTCGCTATATCAGCTGCACGTTATAAATTTTTTTAATAGGTTTGTAATCGTTATATTGCGTTGTATAATTTTAGCCGTATTTTTCTTTGTTTCTAAAACCAAAACAATCCTTTTTTTTTTTTTTTTTTTTTTTTTTAAATCAATGCATATAACCTTTGTACCTAATCGTTATCATCCTTTCTTTTTTATTCGCTTGCGCCTTTTATATATCTGACATTAAAGTTAGTTTTTTTGATAAGTCGTTGTTTCTTTGGAATATTATGTATTTTAAATTAAATGTATATACATATATATATATATATATACATATTTTTTTTTCCTTTCCTTTTTTTTTGTTGGTTATTTGTGATAAACTTTATTTTAACACGGAGGTACTATAATTGCCTGATAGTGTTTTAATTGTCGTACGTTAAAAAAGGTGTAAACATCATGTGTTATGTTTATTGTTTCTAATTTAGAATTTATTGTATTGTTTTTCGATTGATGAAAAATATGTATTTCTTTGTGCTCGTTTAGTATTTTTTGAGTTACTAAATGTTTATCGGACAAAAAATCGCGAAAGATGTGGTGACATAATTTAGAGTTTTATGTAATGTTTTTCCCATAATTTTTTTGGGAACAACTATTTAGGGGTATTTATGATACTTAGAAGCATGTGTGGCATTTTTTTTTAAACAAAGGTACACGGTTAGTTTATGGGGGTATTTTATAACCTTGTTGGTATTTTTTTTTCTTATATTACAATTTTCAATAATTAGCAATCATGAGGATACTTTCCCCTTCACAACTTGCTATGATGATTTGGGGGCTAAATGCCTGCGTTAATGGGATTCTATATATCTCATATTTATTCGTGATAGTTATCTTCTCAGTGGCAAATATTCTCTCTCTTTTAACAATACATATCCTCTCTTTGGTGGAAACCGGCGGTGGATATATCTTCTCAAGAGGGTTTGTTGCTATAATGGCTGATCGTTTCCCTGTTTCTGAAAGGCTAGCTCGGATTGCGCATTCTGATAACACATCAAGGCAAAGCTTCGTGTTTGTGGAAAGGTATAGGCTCGTCAATTTATGGTATGAGAGGCGTTGTAGGAGACGCGCCTCACATGCAAGAGAGAGGATTAGGCAAGTAGCTGCTTATCTAGAGGAAGCGGAACGTCGTCCGGCAACGCCGTCTACTGCGCATTTACTTGAGGTTATGAGGTTGTCGATTGCAGTGGATGAACAGCGGGTTCGCAATAGTAACCGCGAAGCCGTTGAAGCTGCTCGGACTGCTGACATGATCCTAGACTATCTCGGAACCTCGTTGCAACCTTAGCTTGTTATCAGAGTTGTTTAAGTATGTTAGCTTTTGGTCTTGTGCTGGTATGATTGTCTTTTGGGTAGTTACGGGGGTATGTTGTGGTAGGTAGGTATGTTTTACAACTTGTTAACTGGTTCTCTAAGCATGTAGTCTAGATATAGAATAGTAACACAACAATTAGCAGTTGTGTAAGCATGTTGGTGTGTCCAATATGCAAGTTCAGGTTAGTATAAGTCTAGGAATGTACATATGTTTGTATATATTGGTATTGTAAGGCTAAAGCCTATATTTTGGTAATGAAAGTCCTTAGGTTTTAATCATTTTCATGGTGTTGTTTGTTTATGATTTACTATGTTTCTGATTTATATAGTTCTCACTTGTGCATAAACTCTTGAACTGTGATTATTGTGTGTGAGAATGGTAATGCCTTTGTTGTCTGGTGCGCACGGATTATTGGCGAGCATTTATGAGCCGAGAAAGTATTAATTTAGATGGAACCCGTGCGTATATGTATGCGGCAGTTGTTATAGGGTAGAAAGTTTATGTTGGGATATGAAAGTGCTGAAGACATGAAAGTACTGAAGATATGAAAATCTTGTAAGTACATAGCAAAATCTTGGGAAAAGTCAAAGAGTCAAAATCTTGCTAAAACAAAGTCAAAATCTTGCACCTAAAAGTCAAAATCTTGCAAAGAACTAAGAAGCATTATTCGTTTATGGAAAGTATTGTATTCTATGTTTAGATTACTTGTCGTACAAGGTTATCAATTGTAAACAGACTAGGATATCCTTGAGCCTATAAAAGGACTCCTAGATTGGCATTAGATGTACGATTGTTTATGAGTTTTAGAGTTTACCAATTCACAAGTTAATTAGTGTTTTAGAAAGAAGTTCGATTATCTTAGAGTTGTATTAGAGTATCGCATAATGCGATTTAGAATTTATAATAAAGGTTATTCTTCTTAGCTTTGTTAAGTAAATTCCGCGTACTTAATAAAGATTGCTCAGTGTTTCTTTGTTAATAACTTTGGATTTATCCGAGGTTATTAAACCTTAACAAGCTAGTTAAGATAGTTTGATTAAAGTATATCGATCCAACAGTTTATATATGTATATTGTGTCTATTTTATACGGTTTGCTCTTTTTAGGCTTTGTATTGTGTGGAGTATCATGGAAGATGAACATTTGGCAATCGTTGTGGGTGTTATTATATGGTAGTTTCTAAACTTAACTGTTTCTATACACGTACCGATTTCCTTTATATTATAGGTATAATACATCTCATGTTGTCCGTTGCCGGTTTTGGTTGTCAGTTTTATAATCTGTAGGTATTTAGTCGATCGCATATTTTGCTGTTGCCCTGCGACATGGTTGGTTGATGGTTAGTAAAACGTGTGATCTAAATTGAACGCGCATTGTTGGTTTCTTATAGTGCTCAATTTTTTGCCTACATGTTTAGTTGTTGACCGGTAATTTTGTTAGGCGGTGTTTAGCGAAATGGTTGATGTGAAGTAAGTGCGTATTATTTTAGTCAGTAACCATTCCCGTGTGTTGTTATATGTGTTAGTCGAATATTTGTAAGTAGTGACTGTTGGTGGTGTTTTCTGTTGTGTTGTGGTTTCAAAGAGTGTTTTTGATTATTTAGGGATCAATAACCTTTTTTTGAGCAATGCCATTAATGGTATTTCGATTCGAGTGGTATAAAACAGGATTGCAAACGCGAGCATACATAGACACACAAACGTCGGTTAGGTAGTCTAGAGCAGCAACGTATTTACTTGTCTATTAATATACATTACAAAAGCATGCGTAGTCATTTTTTCCAACCACCTAGTAAGCAAACCTGATATTATACATATTACACACATATTGTTCACAACATTTTAAACCTAATAGACTATGGATTTGGAAGGGCGCTAGTCTTTTTTAGCCTTTTTGGTGTTGGCTGCAGTAGTTTCTGACTCGGACATTCCAAAGAGCTCTCTCTTGACGGTTGACGGTGCCTTCTCGCTCGTTGTATCAAGTTTCTCGAGTGGCTCAGGTGTTATTGGTGGTGGAGTTGTAGACTCCTGGGTTATTTCTGATGCGCACGTGTCTTGGACAACGGGTGACATGATTGTTGATGGTTCATCACCTGAAGTGTTGAAAGGGGGTGCTGGAAGTGCTAATGGAGATATGATCGTTGCCTTGTCCACTACAAATTTTGGGAAATTTTTCTTGCTCCTGGAACCGAAGTGAATTGTAAACAGCCGCCTCGTGTTTTCTAAGAGACGCAGCTTCTCAGGTATTATTCTTGGGTTCTTATCTTCCACCTCCTTTAATAAGTCAACGCAACTTATCATCCATTTATCCGTTTCTGGGCTAAAACAACTCGCTGTAATCGTGCCACTTGAATATTCAAGTACAGCTTTGAAACAATACCTATGAATGTTTGAAATGGAATTAGAAAAAACTGACGCATGAATATTGATCAAATCATATTGGATGTTTTTTCTTGGGGTGGCTATTTTATAGTGTGTACCTATAATCCGGAATTTGCTGCGTACCATACTCATGGCACTGCCAATGTGGGTTTTTAGCGTCTAAACCCCTACCACATACACCACACTTGTTAAAATACCACGTAGCCGCTGTATCAATTCTTGCTAATGTAGCTTCAACAGTAAAGCGGACACCGTGTGTTACGCAGTCAATGATCAACGCCTACGTTAGTTGCATTAAATTTTTGATTAATATTATTGTTACCTTGTGCGCTCTGGGTTAACTGCCAGCAATTTTTTCAAATCCACTTTGTTGTTTAGTATTTCTGTCTTGCTTGAGCCTTCTGTATGTGGCTGATACTCCAACAGAGGTGCACTCCCTAACAACTCGTTGTACCTGTGCATTAATATTTGTGTTAGAAGTTATAATGGGTTTTCTATATGTTGCTGCACGAAAGTCAATCTGAAGCTTACACATCCAATATATGTGTTGTCTCCGGCACGGGATTAAGGTAAACATGCGTGGCAGGAGTTGATGAAAGCTGTAAAGCGCCCGTAGCTAAAAAGACATTGATGGATTACAAAAATAGGTATGTGACAATTTATAATACAACATGAGCAATTTTATATACTTTCATATCTTTTAAAATAGCAGGAGGTTGCTGCCAGAACAACTGGATGTTGTAATTCCATGTACGTCTGCATTGGGAAATATGTCCCAAGCTCATTCCACAAAGTTAACGGGACACTTTGGCCGTTGACATGAAAACAATGTTGGTAGTTATAAATGCTTAGCAATGGTTACGTCATGCAGGTTTGTTTTTTCTTACTTGAGGTTTTGAAGTTCCACTTTCAATCTACGTGTTCTGTTTGTAGTAGCATCCCCTGCTCCCTTAACCTTTCCTAGAGCACGTATATATCCAATGCAGTCTACAAATGTACTTATGGGTTAGAATAAAATATAGATGTATAAAGGACGTATTAAAATATAACGTACCTGTTAATGTGGGATCTTTTGTATCAACCTTTTTTCCCAACTCATTAAAGGCAAAAAATTCAAAATAGTGTTCCGAAAAACGTTAATCAGAGATAGCAGTGATCTGCGTCAATTTTCCAAATAGAAGCGTGTAGTTATTGTTGACAGTTTGCTGCCATCTGTCAGTATTTTAAGATCCAAAACCTTGGATCCGGTACACTGAATTAACTTGAAGCGCGTTATACTTTTCAACATCTTTCAATTCAATATTAGCTTGGATAGCACGACCCTATTATTATAATGATGCCATAAATATTGATGAATGGATATGCAAATATAGTATTGTGATAAAGTGTGGTGGTGTATTTTGGATTATCGATCCGCACCTGTCTATCTAGAAGGATGCAGCAATACTTGGTTGGAGTGAGATCTGGGATAGTTTTCGAGATCCATTTGCGATACACTTTAACTTCGATAGCCTTATTTAGCGTTGTTGGTTTAATATCTGCAAGGCTAACGACGTCAGACTCTACAACGATGTCTTTGCCTTTTTCCATTTGAGGTGACACTGCGGGATGGTCGACATTAGCCTGCATACAGGTAACACACTAAACAAAGTAGCGTAGATATTTATTATAGTACTGAAAAAACGTGAGGCGCAAACTAATAGTGTGCTTACACTACGATAGTTCTATAATTATATGTAAATTAATTGGCCAATATGTATCTGCATCAGATCAGTGTGCGAATAAAGAATATGCAGAGTAAATATTATAGAAAACATGACTTTTTTTACACGCCTGCCAGAATAAGGATGCCAAACATAATGAGGCACAACAATCGATATTATCAGCTACTTAACGTATGCAGAAATGATAAAATGAGGAAATAAATTATATTTATGTATATATCTGTGAGTATATCTGGGTGAGTATATATATAGGATTCGTAGATGTACAGATACCATCTGCAATAAATAATGTTATCAGGAATAGATCGGGTTTGTAAGATACAATATTTTAGATACGGTATATAATAAAGCGTATAACTAATGTTATGAGCTAACATGTATGTTGGATGGTCAAATAAAACCAGGCATCTTTTTTGGGGTATAAGGTCAAATTTGAGTAATGTGCGCCTGTATAGAAATACGTAACACCAAAGTATGAAAAAAGAAAATAGCCAATATTTATTGCCAACGAAGACCATATATGATTAAAGTAAACGGTGTCAGCCTATAGATGGTGCGAAAAGGTTCAGAATCGGAAAGAACCTGTGCACCCATAACTTTGGTGAGGAAGTCCTTATAAACTACTAGTATATTTTTTGTAGTGTTAGGTGCCTGGTCGTCGTATTGTTTGATCAGTATCTTCAACCCTTCTGGAGATGTTGCTCTTGAGAGTGCTACATATAACTGGCCATGCCCAAAAATAGGATCCGGGAGGTAAACACCTATCCGTTTAATGATTGTCCCTCACTTTTGTTAATCGTCATCGCATAACAAATCTTAATTGTAAACTGCTTGCGTTTAAATAAGAAGGGGGTCTTTACTTGTAAGCGTTATTCTTGGAAGAAAAACTTTTTGAGCAATCCTTGTTCCAGTAATAATTTTTGCTTCTACGATTTTAGTTAGTAGCTGCGTTACGATCATTCTAGTTCCGTTACAAAGCCCCCCCCCCCCCCAGCAACGTTTAGGTTTCGTAATGACATAATCGGTGTTCCGATCTTGACATGGAGCTTGTGAGGTGGCAAACCTGGGAACGTAAGTGTATTTAGGTAGTCTGTAGGGTAGAGCAATTCTGCAGTGCCACCATCATCTCCATGCGGTACAACTTCATCGTGGCTTGTGTAAACGGTACTCTCTCCATGTAGCATATGTAAAACTTTTCCATTTTTAGCATCGACCATCTCGTTCTTTGGATAGACTATCGCTTTTTTTTGCAATTTTTTTGCCGTTGGTCTCTGTAGAGTATCGTCATTATATATGAATCTCACCAACTCCATCTGTGCTTCGTCCGAATCCCTTATACAATGCTTTTCAGGTATGGTCACCCACGAAGCATTTTCAGGATCCAGAAAGTCTGCAGTTCCAATATCGCCATCTCCTATAGCCAACAACCATTTTGAGAAGGACTCCACCTTCGTATATTGCTGGGTGTCTAAACCTGAACGTTTAAGACGCATATTTTGCATGAGAACAAACAGTTTGAAATATTACCAAAGGTACAATTCAGAAATCGAAGATGCAATAATATCATTTTTGGAGCCCCTTTTTTTCACGGGAAGGGTCTGCCTAAAATCACCACCTAAAAGGATTGGTTTCCTGCCAAAGACGGTATCTGGCTCATCCAGCACGTCACGCATTGTCCTATCTAAGGCTTCAAAACATCTACGATCGTTCATGGGAGCCTCATCCCATATAATAAGATCTGTTTGCTTCTGTAGTTCGGCGATCTATGTTTTCTTCCGAACGTTGCACGCAGATTGATCTGTTAATTCAAAAGGTAATTTGAACCTCGAATGGGCTGTTCTCCCAGATGTCAATAATAACAATGCTATACCCGAAGAAGCGACCGCTAGAATAATGTTACCCTCAGCCCGCAACGTACATATTATGGCTTTCCATAAGAAAGTCTTCTCGGTGCCACCATGGCCATACACGAACATTAATTCCTGCCTTTTATTTACCGTGGCGTTAACAGTTATTTCAAATATCTCTCTTTGTTCGGCATTCAACTGTGGAATCAATACATCTCTTTCAGCTGCTAGCAACGTCCTGTCGTAACATTTTTCTTCCATAACCAAACGGTTTTGCAACATATCCAACGGTCCTTGAGGTGGCATCGGTAATCCAAAATCCACCAACCATTTATCGTAAAACCTAAAGTCGCCTCAAGTTCATAAAGAACACCACCCCGCAACTCTGGCTCATTCATGTGTCTCAGCGGAATAGATAATATTTGCGAAAGCCTCAGGGGAATATCGTGTGACATATGTTCCCAGAAAGTATTCCATAAAACCTCCGGTTCGGCTACGTCACAGAAAATCAGTAACTGAACAAATAATGTATGCAGCACCTTTGACGTCGCTGATATGGCCGCCTCTTCTTGTGCAGTCAGCCATTCATGGTCATCGCCTAACAAACCCAACGCTTCACAGGCAGATCTATTTGTCGGATATACGTGCCCATTAACTGTACGTATGGCCGGAAATGATTGACATCCTTTCTGATGGAAAAGTAACATCCACTGGTAATAAAGGTATCCTAAACCTGGGTGTATATACGTCAACCTTCCAATAGACGGGAGCTGCTTGTTGACTCTTGGTGCCCATTCACGATCTGTTTTCTTCCACACAAATTCTTTTGGGAAGTTTAAATATGTTAGGTGGCGGCCAAAACTAAAATGCTTATTGAATTCCAACCATTCAGTAAGAGTTGTTTTTTTATAGTGGGGATTCTTCACAATGGACTGAAGACGCTGACCAGCTTTGAATGTTAACCGTTGCATATTTTCCAGATGGACAGCTAGTATCTGAACGGCAGGCTGCCTATGATGGATATCGAAATTGAAGATCCTCCAGCAAGCCTCATGAGGACCTATGAACCTCGCATCTATAAAATTCTTAATTTCATCGACACAGATGTTTTGGCAGCGCGACGACGTCCCCTGTTGACCTTCTGAAGTGGATGCAACACGTGGTTCCCCGATTAGTCTCACAACACGGGCAATGATTCTATCTGTCCCCTTTGAAATATACTTAAACAGATACTTAATAATCATCGTCCACCCGCAGTACTCTACGTTGATATGCGCATAAAACACCAGGCATAATTGAAGATTATAAGGGACAACGTTAGAGTTGTCTAACTGAACACCCTGTCTCACTGTAGTGGCACCTGTATCTCTGCGTCTATAGTATACGTAACCGTTTTTGTCTACATACGTACTTGAGCAGTAATATTTAGGAAAGTGCTTTTTACAGGCACCGTTAGGTTTTGCGCATGGAGCATTAGGAAACGCGGCCCCACATGGAACATGCATCATGAATTCAGAAACAACTCTATACGCCTCTGGATTTGTGGCTGGATCAGGTAAATCAGCACATATATACCGATCAACATCACAATCTCTCGTAACCTTATGCTGCTCTTTAACCCATAGAAGTAAATGGCAGTGTGGTAACCCCCCGCTTCTGAAACTCTACTGTATATAGGACTGCAAACATAAATAAGAATACCGGTTACATGTATGTACCCCAGTGTAAACATAAGCTACCAAACACCTAACAATCGAATAGAATTTAAGCATACAATTATTAGTGTAAAAGGGTAAAGTGATCTGACCAGCAGAAATCTCTCCAAAAGGTTCTTGATCCCGAACATATTTTATTAAAGAATGAATCTTGCGCTCAAATACTCGATCTACAATGTCCGGCATGTCGCCAACATTTAGTTGTGGAAATTCTTCCATATTGTTAATACAAATAAGCCGTAAAAACGTTTATTTATATTTTACGATTCTCTAATGTTTTGTCGATAACAAACGTAAAATTATTTTAACGAAACAAATAAAATACGTAAATAGTTTGAGTCAATAGTTTTCTAACACACTTACGTTTTCACATAAAACACTAAAACAAGTATAAGTGATTTTATGATTTAGTATTACATATGTACAACAACTAGTGTTTACATATTTGGGTAAAATATACACATAACTAGTATGTAGTATATTGGGTAATATAAATGGGTAGAAACTTAAGTATCATAACTCATTGACCAAATACATTGAATGTAGTTGGGTACAACCCAAAGTCCATGACCCATATCCATGGAGCTTGACCCATAACCCATTGCATATATGGATAATATCCATGACCCATGGTTTTAATCCATGGCCCATAGTTTCAATCCATGAACCATGGACTAGATGTATTTCATCTTGAAGGTACATTGAACCTACTTGATATCCATGACCCATAACCCATGACCCATGACCCAAAACCCATGGGCAAAAGGGAGCGTCCCACGGATCCCGGTGATTACACTGGACGAATCCCTTAAGGGTGGGATCCGTGGAACAATAGACATTTTCTCTCTATAAATAGTGAGTCATTTCTTCATTGTTTCTCACCCCTTTCTCACATACTTTCTCCTTGAGTTAAAAACTCTCTAACCCCAGATCCAAGTGATCTATGTATGTAGTTTTGTTTTTGTGTGATTCTCTAGGATCCTCTTAAAGGCGAGATCACCACCTTTGAAGTCAAGCAAGCTCAAGTCCATGAGTTGTCATGCTTCCTCATCATCAAGACTACTGAAGTCCTCTTGTTGATGGTTCTTTTCTTTCTCTAAGAAGTGTAGTGTTGAAGACATTAGTGAAAGATGTCTCAAGTGTCAAGACGAAGAAATTAGTGAAAGGTGTCGATCGTCCGTATTGTAGGCATTAGTGAAGGGTGCCTAAAAGTCAAGTCACAAAACATTAGTGAAGGGTGTCTTGAAGATCTACTCAAAGGCATTAGTGAAAGGTGCCTAAAATGTACATTCGATATGGTGTGATTCGATGTACAAGATACAGTAGTATTGTGTCAAAGGATATTTTTATCCTTGTTGATATTGTAAGGAGTAGATCTCCGTTGGGGTTAGGTGATTGGTGTAGTGTTAGGTATTAGTTCCTCCATTGTAATGGAACTCGGTATCTAGCCTAGTACCGGATAAAGGGTAGGCGACGTTGTGATAGGATTGGTTCTCCTTGGTGTAAAGGACCCGATGGTTAGCCTAGTACCGGAAAAAGAGTAGGCAACGTTGTGAAGGTTTCTCCACCATAAGGATTCGGTGTTGTGTAGTGATTACGAACTCTCGAGTAGGTGACTCGAGGAGTGGAGTAGGGCAAGGAAGGTGTCCTTGTAGCCGAACCACTATAAATACTCCCGTTGTGGTTTTGTGCTTCTTACTCTTTATCTTTTCATTACATATTTATATTTCTATATGTTTGTTTATCAACATCCAACACACATCCAAATAGATTAACATAAGTCGATCTAAATATTTTAAAAGGAAGTTTAATTGGTAAAACTATTCAACCCCCCCCCCTTCTAGTTTTCCACACATATATTCTACGATTTACGGCCATCTGACATTGCATGTAAAAGTGACAAAGAATGAAGGGTTCCCGTGAACTCGAAAAATAGCAAGTGCGTCGAGGTAGTGACTGTACATGTATAAGGGCCCCCGGTAAATGAAGTTGGCAGAATAATTCGTGATCCCACATCTGATCCATCGCGATCACCCCTCGTTATGGCATCGTATAGACCCGACAGATACTCTCCTCTAATATCATCTTGATGGTTCCTTTGAAAATCGGTACGTGATTGTTCTATACTACAATAGGCGGTAACAACGTACTACTGAAACAACCTCGCACCGCGAGTTAGCAAATTGTAACGTCCATAGCGATCATGAATCTGATAAGCGTAATAAGCATTCATGGACATGTTTCTTTCGGGGTCTGCAATCTCGTCGTTAATGTTATTGAGCTTAAGATTGACATGATAGCCCTGCTCTCCGTACACAAACAATAAGGGGAATTGAAAAGCCATATAACACGCGTGCAATTTATTAATGCGTTGAAGATCTCCTGGACGTTTTTCAATAATGACATCAAAGTCTGTGCCTGTTTCTGGCCCGCCATCATAAACAATTGCTCCAATTGAGTCCGATGTAGGAAGCTCGTACTAATTCCTACCAATAACGCCAAAGACACGGACCTTAAACTCAGGAATATCATGAGTCAACATTTTATTGTGCGCGGTCCTGAATAGTTGAACCAACGCATTATGCGCATCCAAAAAATGAATCAACCCGTCAACTATTTGCAGATCCAGTTCTCTTCGAGCCTCACCCGTGAAATGACATAAATATACAACTGCAAGAACCTTGGTGTCTTATTCTCCGGCGGACACAAACCCACAATCCAGTGTTATATTTGGCCGGAAACTTTGAATACGTACGGCCCAAAACCATTGTTAATAGACTCGTCAACAGTAGCACCCAAAGATGTCATGGCGAACATTTGATTGTAAGCCCTGATATTCTCCATAAAACGACGGTCTAAAAAAAGATTCCTGATATACGGAGGATATTGAGAATGCATATATAGTTTCACCCGTCCACCAAGACATCAACAATGACATACGGGGCTTGTTTTTGTGGAATGACTAACAATGTGTTCTTCCAGCCAAAACAATGCTTGACAGTCACTGCACCTATAGTCGTAACTACCAAATGATTTATATTGCATGGGAGGGCCTGATTGAACAGACACAAATATCAAATACAAAGCCGAAAAATGACATCACACCTAAAAGAGGTGGACAAACCTTGAGTACGTATACTGATGTGGCTAGGGTGATCATCTTCGCAAGCAGCAAACAGGCGAGTTGTCCTGGTACGTACTCAGCAAACGACAGTACGCAATGAGTAAGAAAGTATATAAGAACCCAAAAATACATATACAGGTTACATAAAACTGCAACCGAAGATAGCAGCACCCAATAAAGACACACATATATAAACATACCACCTCTTGAGGCTGGGTGTGTGCGTGCAACAGATGGCGAGGCACGTTATTCAGGCTCAGGTATGACAGGTGTATATATGGGAGGTTCTGAAACCTAACTTTTTTTTCTTCACATTAATTTTCTTGTATGCCATTTATTTTAAGTTACATTTGCCATCCATGTTGTAACCAAACCATTGTTATGTTAGTGAACCAATACCGTAGGCCACCAAATAAATAGAGCAGATGCCATTTAAAATGATTGGTAAAATAGCAGCACCCAATAAACACACACATATATAGAGACAACACCTGCTGACGGTGTACGTGTATGTGCAGCAAATAGTGAGCACCGTTCTTCAAGCTCGGGGGCAGCAGATGTGTATATAGGAGGGGCTGCAACACATTCAACATAATGCATCTAATGTTAGAAAATCGAAATGAATATGAGAAGAAATGGATGATATTTATAGAAGACTTCTGATATTTCCGTTTCATAAACTCATATTGTCAACTTTTTTAATGATTGGCATGCAGTCTGAAACATAAGTGTTGTTCGTTCACATTAATTTTCTTTTATGCGATTTATTTTATGTCGCATTCACCATCCATGTTTTAATAGGACCATTATTACGTTAGTGAATGGACATCGTGTCCCACCCAAAAAACAGGCGCAAAAAAACCAACAGAGTTTAAAATGCTTGGTCTTTAACGAGCATATATATGTAATCAGTCGGTAAGCAAGCATAAAGAAAGTCATCGTATAGGATAAAAGCATTTAAGGAAATTGTGATTCAAACCTTCATTATATCACGGCCTCTGAGATGGACCCTGGGACAATCTAAAGCTGGCTGGCGCATGTGCACCACCTACACCCACATGTGGATCTGCAACATTTAGATAAAGAACATGGCTTCTATTACCAAACGATAGAGACACGAAAAAAGAATGACACCAATGTAAACACAACCACGTAACAATATACCTATATGATGAGAAATCATTGTTGATTCACACTTCATCTGAGAAAACGCCGGTGAAAATGACATGGCAGGTTTACGCCCAACAGCATCTAACGCATACTCCAACATATCTTCATCAATGGGTGCAGTCGCCGTATCAAAATGCAGCACACCTTCATCTAATAGAGACATTCAAAACATAAGATGGAGATACTTAAAATGCATAACGTGGTCATAAATAGAAGCGATCAACAGTCAGCAGCATACAAAGGTTGTGTAAACGAAGAACCATAAGACCAACCTGCTACACGAAGCTGCGATGGTTCCACATCCATTAATGCGCATTTTCAGGTAGATTGAACCTCCATGCCAGAGACATAATCAACCTTAGCTTTTCACTTGCCTTTAAAGTCACAGACGGTTGTTGTACGTGACTGTGCGTGACCAGACTTTAACGAACACTCGGATTCTCTAATCACTATACCCGCAGATGAGCAAATATTTCTTCGTGGATGAACCGCATAACAGGGTTGCGAAACATGATCCCCCAGTAACTGCAACCCGACAGAGGAAAGAGGATGATGCTCTGAGCAAACAACACCAGCCTTAAAATCAAGTACTGTTGAAAACTAGAAGGGGGGTTGAATAGTTTTACCAATGTAAAACTTCCTTTTTAAATATTTAGATCGACTTATGTCAATCTATTTGGTTGTTTATGTTGGACGTTGATAGATAGATATATAAACGTGTAATGAAAGGTAAAGAGTAAGAAGCACATCACCACGACACAAGTATTTATAGTGGTTCGGCTACAAGGACACCTTCCTTGCCCTACTCCACTCCCGAGTCACCTACTCGAGAGTTCGTAAACACTACACCAATCTCCTTATGGCGGAGAAGCCTTCACAACGCTTACACCTTTTTCCGGTACAAAGCTAAATACCGAGTTCTTTCACACCAAGGCGAACCACACCTAACACAACGTCGCCTACCCTTTATACAGTGCTAGGCTAACCACCGAGTTCTTTCATACCAAGGAGAACTAATCCTATCACAACGTCGCCTACCCTTTATTAGGTACTAGGCTAAGCACCTAGTTCCATTACTATGGAGGAACTACTACCCATCACAACACAACACCCAATCTTTAGGAGATCCACTCCTTATTACAACACCATTAAGGATATCACCATCCTTGGAATAAGCTAATACTTATATGTATAACGATACACCTCATCGATTATACGACGTAGGAATTCTTCCCTAATGCCACTTGATTTGATTCCTAGGCATCCTTCACTAATGCCTTTGACTTGACACCTTTAGCATTCTTCACCAATGCTTTTGACATAGACGTTAAGCACATTTCACTAATGCTTTCGTCTTGACTCTTTCGGCATCCTTCACTAATGCCTTCAACACAACATCTACGGAGGAAGAAAGAACTATCAACAAGAGAACCTCAGTTGTCTTGATGATGACGAAGCATGGCAACTCATGGACTTGAGCTTGCTCGACTTTAAGAAGTGGTGATCTCGCCTTTAAGAGGAACCTAGAGAATCACACAAAAACAAAGAACAAACTACATAGAAAGATCCATTAGGATCAGTGGTTAGAGAGGTACAATACTTGGAGAAAGTATGTGTGAAAGTAGTGAGCCAAAAGGAAGAAATGGTTCACTATTTATAAAGGAGAAAGTTCACTATTCCCCGGATCCCACGGATCCCTCCCACAAGGGATCCGACTAGCGTAAAGCTAGGGATCCGTGGGACGCTTTGCCCATGGGTATTTTTGGTTATGGGTCATGGGTCATGGGTTATGGGTTGATCCATGGGTTTCTTTCTGGATACAATGTATCTCTAGAATACAATGAATCTAGTTAAGTGGTTTGGACAAAACCATGGGTTGTGGATCAATACCATTTGTTAGTTTTTACCCATTTTAGTATATACTTGTTTTTACCCATTTTAGTATATACTTAGTTAAGTATGTGTTAGCCCAATATGTAAACACTAGTTGTTGTACATATGTATATCTAAATCATAAAATCACTTATACTTGTTTTAGTGTTTTATGTGAAAACGTAAGTGTGTTAGAAAACTATTGCCTCAAACAGTTTACGTATTTTATTTGTTTCGTTAAAATGATTTTACGTTTGTTATCGACAAAACATTAAATGATTGTAAAATATAAATAAACGTTTTTACGACGTATTTGTATTAACAATCTCCCCCCTTTTTGTTGATGACAAAACATAAAATTATTTTAAGGAAAAATTAAAATTCGTAAAAGTTCGAATTGGAGTTTTTACTCCTCTTCTCCCCCTTTTTGTCGAAACAAAAAGAGCGTCGAAAAGAAACTAACACAAAATTTTAAGAAAAACATGTAAAAAGAAAATATGTAAAGTGAGTAAGTGACGGGAATGGTTCTCGTCTTAACTCCCCTTGACGAGTCCATCCCTTTGTGAGGGCGTCAAGTACATAAAGATAAGTAAGCTAATATTTTGCAATTATGTTTGCAAATGGTTCGTTCTTGTGACGAAAAATGCTCCCTCTTGAAGATTGCAATTTTGCAATGGGGTGTCATGAAGAGTAATCCAACTAAGGATCAAGTTGCAAATGGATTTGCAATGTATGGTTTGACACAAAGCTCCCCCTAGCTTTATGGTGTCAAAATCTTCATGTATATTTTGAAAATCTACAAAGAAAAGGTTAGAAAACAAGAGTATAGTGCATAATTTCCTGCAAATAAAACTCAAGTTAGTAGTAATTTGTGCTTCTGAACTACGGATCCCACGGTTCCCTTTATTGAGGGATCCGTCTAGGCCATTTCTAGGGATCCGGCATGCGGTGACAGTTTCTTCAGCAATGAAGATATGCCAAACAATGCTAATGAAGAGGTGAAATATGTAATTTAGCAAGCACAAAACAATCATGGCATATAGATATTCATTCAATAAAAACAAGAGATAATCAAGCAAATCTCTAAAACTAAGAGAATGAACTAGCCATACAAATACTACTAATACTAACTAGTTACTAGACTTAAAACGCGACAATATGCTTGAGTCTAGGGATGAGTGGACTTGTTGATTTGATCCAATTTTGCAAGAAGATGATTAAACATGAAATGTATCTCATTTCGTGCTTCTTGAACAAGTCCTTGAGTGATTAGACAATTTCGACAATTATTGTCTTGGTT
This sequence comes from Chrysanthemum makinoi, assembly GCA_910596185.1. NCBI lineage: Eukaryota > Viridiplantae > Streptophyta > Magnoliopsida > Asterales > Asteraceae > Chrysanthemum > Chrysanthemum makinoi. The sequence continues at coordinate 289,559,565 of OU343222.1, read as the reverse complement.
TGAAACCGGAGGGAAATGGATATTTTGAGGAGGATCTATGCGTGATTGTGGGTCTTCATTTTGAGAAGTGGGACGAGGTTCTAAAAATGAGGGTGGTAATGGAAATTATTCCATATGATCAAGGTTGTTCCTTGTCTCCCATGATGGACTAGTTGGGGTTGTCGGTGGTTCCTTATTCAATGAAAAGGTTGGTGAGCAAGTGGCTCTTGGTGGTGAATGATCCAATGAGTAACTAGCCATGTTTGGTTTTGAACTAGATGATCCTTTTTCTAGTCCGAAAGGTTTGATGCTAATCCTTGAGGTTCTCTTAGCACTTGTTGGATGAGTTTGATGAGGTGGGATTCTAACATTATTATCTCTAATGGGAGATGTTTCGGTGGATGAGATTTCATGGATCATTTGACCCTTTCTTTTGGATGATCCTATGGTTGAGGAGTTGTTGCTAAGAGCCTTAGTCATAGTGATGATGATGCTAATATAAACTTCTAGTTGCTGATTTTTGAGAGGTAAGTGAGAGTGGTGCCTTAACCCTAAGGTTGTTTGGTTTATAAAGGATAATTTGAATTAGGAAATTAAGTTCTTGGCCACTTAGAAGATTAAGCATGCACTTAGGATATTGATCATCTCTAGGAGGATAATAAATGAAGGCTAAAAGTGGTTAGATAACCAAAAGGTGACTTAAAATTGAATATGGAAGCTGATTTAGGCTTTCTGCAGCTACGGAACCCGCGGATCCCTCTCGGCCGGATCCGTCTGCGGTTATAGACCAGAATCCATTTTGTCAGGCAGGTTCTAGGTGAAATAATTATGCTTTTATAAGGTTTATTATCTATGGATTTTGAGGTTTTGACTTAATTTTGAAGTCTTTAGCTGATGGGTATCTTAAATGCTTAACCATAAGAAGTGAGGATGCTTAATGATGGTTTTGGGTAAGAAAATTGACTTTAGGTAGTCTAACTATGTGTTTGACAAGAATAACATTTAATTTGATATGGAGAAATGGTGGTAATTAGTCCTAGAAGTCAGATGATGACTTAAGAAAAATTTACTAAAATCTTTAAAAATAAAGAAGAAATGAAAAACTAGTTTTGAGCCTAATTTTAAGTCAAAAGGTGATTAAGATCAATTTGCTAAAATTGATGGATATACCTAACTAAGTGCTATGAGATGTGATAAATAATCTGTGAGCATTGGAGCAGAATTATGGTGGGTTTTGATGAGTTGATAAATCAAAAACACTTCGAAATATATCCTAGGTAAGCCATGGATGAGTGAGAGGTTTTCAACTATTTGAGGAAGAGTTAGTTGGCTCTAGTATCTTATGTTTGACTAGTGTGAGGTGATCTAGTAAGCTATTTTGATGCAAGCAAGTCTGTATTGCTCATCAGTGGTCACAGATCCCGCGGTTCCCTTCGGGAGGATCAGGCTAGTTCAAATGCTAGGATCCGCCTACTGCGGATCGAAGGCTTTCAGCAAATGTGCAACTTTGCACTTTTTAGTAAATGCTTCTCCTAGTTGTTTCTATAGGGACTAAATGCAAGAACTCAACAAATATAAGGCATAGCAAAGTAAGGAGACCTAACATTTCCGAAAATGAGTGACAACGACCACTTGAATGTTTTTCAAGGAGTCGTAAAATCTCATTCTACAAGTTCCTAAGTCAAGATTGTTTAGTGCCAAGATATGACAAGATCTACATACTACACTATCCTACATAAGTATTGTTTAAGTGTTACAACCCATTGTTTGAAATTGTTCATCACAAATTTAGGTCCTATGACCTTACCTCATTTCTCCTCCCCATCCCGTCTTCACCCGTCCTCCACTCTTTATCATACCATTTCTACCTCTTTTTCTTCAAGAAGTTGGCAAAGCACTTGAAGATTCCCTTGGTTTGTTGCCATTCGGGTGATGCACCAGGAACGTCCGGCAATTGGTTGATATACTCCAAGGGGTCGAGTTCGGTATTTCCAAGTTGGTTGCTACTTCCTTCACCTTCTCTTTGCCTCTCCCTTTCTTTCGAGGAATCCGTGGGTGGGTGAGGCCTTTTGCCATCTACCATAAACCTCGTGGTTCTTCCCTCGGTCAATGATACCATAACCTTGTTGCAAAAGCTATGGTCATAGGTTTGTGGAGAAGGATCTAATGCAAAGATGAATTTAGCAAGACGGGTTAGGAGCATTGCATACGGGAGCACCATCTTGTCCATGCTTCTTACACTTGCCATTCTCTTGATCATGTAGTAGGCAATGTTAAAGCGAGTCTCGGTCACTAGGCAATAGATCATGAAGCTTAGATATGCGTTGGGGTGATCCTTTTTTCCTACTAGGCACACCACATTCTCCCTTATCACATCTTCCCATTTCCTATACAACCCGTACATCTCCGAGAGCTCCATTTGGAAAGGATCCCTATAGATCACTTTCGACTTCCTAGTAACCCTTGATGAGGATGCACTTGGCATAAACATGGTGTCCCTCACCGTGGTTGCTTCCGGGATTATCGTGTGATAAATTTCGTGATGATCAACCATAGAGTGTATCTCCTCCAACGACCACTCATTAGAATACATGCAAACACCATCATATGGAACCCCTATTATTCTTCCAAACTTCTCAAGCGAAAGAGTGTACTCATGTCCATTTATGGTGAATTCAATTGAGATGGACCCATCATCATTTCTAATTATCCCCATTGTCTTGTAGAACTCAAGCACAAAGACCGGGCAAATTTGTTTGTTTATATCCAATAAACAATCAAACCCAATAGTTCCAAAAACTTCCCTGATGTGTTACGCGTAGTGCAAGTTTTAAAATTTTATAAACACGATTTAACCGTCTGATTTTATTAATACATACGAGCAAGTATACTCGTTCGCGATAGCAAAGTTGGGTAAGTCGAGATCGTCCCAAGGGATTTTGTGTTCGAAATTGTTTCTTGAAAAGATTGCAACAAGAAAGCTTTGTCAAGGCTTCCTCAAATTTAAAAGTGATGTTTTATAGTGAAATTCAATAATAAGAAATATATATACTTGTGTGTAGTCTATAGTCAATAATAAATAGTGTTCATGAAGGCTTGGTGTAAACTCTTGATGTGATGCACAAATCATAAGCAAATGATCTCCAACCATGGTATATGTTTGTAAAAATCATTCAAAGAACAAAAACATATAGGTAATCATTTCGGTCCTTATCCTAATGATTATCCTTTAGAAAATTCATTTGTTCGCAACATGTTCTTATTAAACTTGTTCTTACGAATCTTTCGACCCTTTCGTGATGAAAATGTTTCTAGTCTTGTTTTAATAAGTAAACATGGTGGTTGTCAATCACCATATCCCCATACTAGTTTGTCACTCAACTTTTTGGAATAAAACACAAGAGAAATCATTTCGGTCCATTTTCTTAAAAATGTTTTACCAACACATCAAACCAAGAATAGTATTTTTCCAACAAACTCATTTAAACAAGATCATATATACATGCATCACATATGAGAACACTAGTATGATTATCTACATCCCAACACACAAGTATATCCCAAAACTACTCCATGATAATAATAACAAAACACAAGAAATAACAAAGTAATTCCAATAACTCAAGAAAATAGAAATCCATAACAAAGTTCATAGAATACATAAACTTTTGCGATTACAAGAACTAGATTTCGTGGCTTGTAGCAACCACGCGCCTCCAATCACCTAGATTCACCGTATAACTCCAAATTACCAAAACTATGGATGAGAATTGTTCCCTCCTTGCTCCTGGACGTTTTACAGTAAGAACTAAACTTTTGGGATGAATAAAATGGTTGGTATTAGTTATGATGTAAACTAATACACTTTTGGTTGTGTCACACCTAGTAAACTAAGACTAGGTTCAATATATAGCCAAATAAACTTGCTCAACTGGCCAAAAATGTTCCCAACAAGTTAATATCAAGAAATGATCGGCCTCCAATGATTATGGGGAGTTAAGGCAACAATAAATGCAACTTTGTGTAACTGCAGCTCCTGCAACCGGATCGGTTTCCGTTTGACCATTTGCCCAGCCGGATCGGTTACGGGTTACGACCGACCGGCTGGATTGTTGTTGATTTGACTTTTGATGACTTTCTTCTTATACGCCTCATTCTTTGCTCTCGCTGATGATTTCCAAGGCAAAACTTGATCTCTCCTTGCTGTAGATACTTAGAAATCATTGTGCTTCCCAATCATTGAGTCCAAAAGCTTCCTTGCTCGACTTCCTTGCTCGGGAATCTTCCAAATGTGCATAAAAACTTCATTTCTTCATCATTCGTGATACCTGGCTACATATACATACACAATACGCATCTTTTGCACTTATGCAACAGTTATGAGTAAATATAGCCGATTATTATGCACAAAACCAACAATAACGCTACTAAAAACATGTTCATTTTAGGCCTTATCAAATTCCCCCACACTTAAGTTCTACTCGCCCTCGAGTAGGTCTAACATTTGCAAAGATTGATTTCAATGGTCTTGACACCGTGGTTCCAAAAAATGTAACAATCATCCCAAAAGAGATAATCATTGGTTTGCTTCTAATATGTGAAAAACTTTTAAAAATGAACCAAACACTTTAGATAACATAACTAGAACACCTCACGAATGATTTTAAGAATTCACTCAACACTCATATATTGTTGGGTATATGTAAATCACTCAATGCCTAGTCATGATCAATGCTTTTTACCATAAGCTTGTACAAGTATCAAAACAAAGAAAATAAATTCATCAAAGAGGGCTTTTATTCGGGTTATATCGTTAAGGCTATGGGTTTATAAAAGGTATGGATAAGGCATGGGATGGTTTATGAAATTGGTGTTAAAAGAAAATAAATTCAAGTCTAAACCTCCATGTTGCTAGCCATCATACAAACCACAACCCCGTAAATGATTATTTCTCCTCTTCCAATATCGATCTCCGCAAATATGTATAACTCAATTTAGCTCATTGGCTAATCAATATCCTTCATATAGCTCATTGGCTATAACCATTTTTTTTTTGTTTTTGAACAAAGTTCCCCCACACTTAGTGTAAGAATACACCACAAAAAGAAAATTGAGAAAGACGTCTCCTTCATCTTTGTTGGAGAATGGTACACACTATAAACAAAGTGTAGCTTCTTCATAATCATCAAAAACAATCCAACATTCCAAACAACTAGCAACAAACCAATAGACATGACAAGGGTTGGCTAAAGTTTAAAGTGTAAAATCTTTTTGTATTTTTCTGGATTTAACAAATGAAATGATTGGCTCAGAGGGTGTAACTAAGGGTATCTAGTGCTAAAGATGAGCACTAACAAATGGGTCCATATAAGGGTGGTTAACTAACCAATGTGGTTAGCTAATATAACATTAGATGTAAAATGGAAGGCCATTTGGGTTAAATCCTACGATGCCTCTTATCACTTGAACATATTTTATCACTTTCGAGTGATTTTAACCGTAATGCATAACTAGTACAAGTTCTAGAATAGACATTATCACCAGCACACTCATAGCATATATAAAACAAAAGATGTGTTTTATACAAAAAGAAACCTCACAATTAAGTGGAAAAAGGCTATAATGCGCGCTAGAAAATGCTATCAAATCCAAAATGAATTACTTCCGTAATTTGGTTCAAATCCAAAAAATTTTCAAAAACCTTATTTTACCATTGAAATACCCTAGTTGTTATATATATATATATATCAATAATGTGTGAAAACAACTAGACCATCAACGGAGAATTCCTTCTAATTACTTGCATCCAAAAGTTATCTAAGAAAATTAAAATAAAAAATAAAAAATGCGTATCATTTTTCCTATTTTCTTCCCTCCCCCATACTTAAGTTTTGCATTGTCCTCAATGTAATAAAAATGAACTTCAAAGTAAAGAAAATGGGAAAAATAAATAGTCAAAAGATACCATGGGATAGAATATACAATACGCATATTGGGTCATAAGAAAGCATGTGAGTTATCCAACTCCAAATATTTGACCATCAATAAGCTTCCGACACATCCATCCTGCAAACAAAACTGCAATACACAATACACAAACAAAACAAAACAAAACAAAACAAAACAACTGCTACTAAAAACAAAATAAAACCAAGTATGATAATCATCCTAAAGAAATAGTTAAAGAGATAGAAATAATATTGTTAAACACATCATAACCATTGTCTTTGAAACCACAAATCACGAATGATCCACGATCACTCGTCGTCCTCGCTCATGTCGTCACCTTCTTCATCATCATACTCATCATCATCATCACTCTCAGTTACATAGTTTTCGTCCACAATCTCTGAACGAACTCTCCTCTTCTTCTTCTTTCCTCCAACTCGATGGCGATCCTCCAACATCATAGCTTGCTCCACCAACCTCGTAATTGTCGACCATACTGCGGGCTGGATGGAAATGGTGCGTATCTAGGATATGGATATGGATAGGGTCCGGGATAAGAAGTGTAGGGGAAAGGATATGGTGGAACATTGGGTGGATTGTAGGGTGGTAACTCGTAATTGGCTTCTCGAGCCATGTGTTGAAAGATAGGCATTGAATAATCATTGATGTAGTTGTTTCTCAACATCATCGAGTCTCTCCACACATCCCTACACTGAATCTCATCTAAATGTTGGTTCCACTCTCCCAACCTAAATCAAAAGCTAGCTGGACGGCTTACGTTCCCCCAGTGGTATATTTCCCTATTTGTTGTGGTGGTTGTTGTTGTTGTTGTGGTTCAATCCATAACCCCAAGGTTTTCAATTTCCTATTCAAAGCATTTCCAAAACCATTTGCACTCCACATCTCACTAAACTTTGGCTCTCCACACTTAGCCAACTCACTATCATCATAATACCCAAGATTCTTTGCCAACCTTGTCACGAAATGTCCTCCACAAATGTTGCTATTGCTTTTGATTCCCGGGGCCCTCCTAGACAAATACTCGGCTATCTGCCAAACCGCATTACCGTCCTTAGTTTCTTCCATTAACATCATAACCCATAAGTCCGGTTTCTGACATTTTTCCCTGCTTCCATACCTATTAAACGGCCCAGTCACTATCAATTTGTGAAGTATCCTCATTAACAGTTCACGATGGTGGCGGCATTCCTCCTAGTGCAAGAAGGATCTCCCACTTGATTCCAATAGGTGGGTACACTAGGAAAGTCTTTTTCAAACCTCCGAAGCCTCGAAAAGTGAGCTTCAAATAATCGATGCTTAACCTCATGTGGTTCATACAGGCCAAGAGCCACAGCCAAATCCGACAAAGTGTAAGCATGATCCCGTCCACAAAGCCTAAACCAAACACAAACTTCCTCCATCAAGTTCCTAACATTCACCTTTCTCTCAAAATACATGGTTGAAAAGAACTCCATACACCACTCTCGATAGACCTCTTCATTGATGCTAAATGCTCTTTCCCATGACAAATCATCGAACGAATCCCCATCCGCTAGATACAAATAAGATGTCCGCATCATTCTTCTCAACTCCTCTTCACATTCATACTCCGCAAACAAATCCCAATCAATCACTCTCGGAACCAAACATGCCCTATTTTGCAATTTCGATAACCGTTCCCGGAAAGCATGCTTCTCTCCGTCGGTGAGATCTTTGAACTTTAAGTTGGCGTTTGCTTCCGTCTTCAAGCTATACTTGACTTTCTTCCTCTCGTTCCTTTGGCAAAACTTTGTAAGAATCGGGTTAATAGGAACCGGTCCCGAGCTTGAGCTACCTACAACAATTCTCTGTAGAAATCATAAATATAAGACAATATAAGAGTGTTAGAACAAATGGGAAGGTCCATGGAACCCTCTAAGGTCCACTTCAAAATTTCAAAAATATCCAACACAAAACCTGGAACCGGATTCGGATTTGGAAGCGAATCGGTTACTCCCTTTGACCCAATCCAACCGGTCGGTTGCGTTGCGCAACCGGATCGGTTATGCAATCTGCATAAGGCTTTTGCCTTCTAATCCATTGCCCACTCAAATTTTCTAAGTCCAATCCACTCCTAGACTGCATTCTAACATCCTAAATGATTTCTACATCCTTGAATTACTCTAAATTCGCTTTCCAAACCTCAAATCATCACACATTCATCATCTTAGAACTTCAACAAATAAGACCTATACTATTCAATCACTAGTTCTAATCAACAATGTGGCATCTATTACTCACAAAAACTCATCATCTACAACTAGGAATCACCAATTGCAACTTAACTTGATTCACTGGCATAACCTAATTAAATCCGAAAATTCAATCATCTAATACTCATTCCATGTTAAATCAATCACTACAATTCTTTTTGCAATGCATTCCTATATCAATTACCTACTTAATCCAAAAATATTACAACTTAATTCGAATTATATCAAAAACCCCCAAATTAGTGACCTAATATGCAATTCGAATCAAATGCTCTAATTAAGCCGTAATTGAGTTAATTGAATGTAGATGCTTACTTGTTTGGGTGCCATGATGATTTCCTACAACTCAAACAATCTTCAACTAGCTTTTCTTGGACAAATTTTGCAAAACCCAGTTGGAGAATTAGTGTGTGTGTGTGTTTTTCTGGAAAAGTGAATTTTTGGTATATATACTTGTATGCAACCGGTTCAGTCATGGACACAACCGTTTCGGTTTGCATTCTGCCAAATTTTGCATTTTTTCACGTTACTTAGGCATTTACCTTCCAAGCAACAATTTTTTACTCAAAAATCCTGTTAAAGATGCACACAACATTCATCCACCATTTGGAATTTTCAACAATCTTCCAATCTCAAAACTCAAATCATCATACTTATAAACTAAAACCAAAACTCAACTAAAACTCATAATCATAATGCATTAACCAAATTACCTCAACATAAAAATAAAAGTGAAACTGAAAAACAAGAAATCCTAAATGCATAAAATTAAAAAGAAATAGTTCATGAAATTCAAGCAAACAATTGCTTGTTTTTTATGGTGCCTTGTCTTCTCCTTAGAATTCCTCGAAATACTCTTGTCTTAGGATGTCCTCACTTAGAAATTTCTCGGTCAACTCACGGTATGTTTCATAAGTTTTGAACTTCCTTATGAATCTTCTTCCATCCGGAAATAGTATATCGAATTTGACGTGCCATTCTCCATCTCCATTTTTTCTCTTGTAAATGCCCGACCCCTCGGGTCTCCATTCCAAATTCTTGAGTTGCACCGGTAAATTTCCTAAGAAATCGGTCAACTTCTTGTAGACTAGGATGTTTTTGAATGGGTTATAAAATGCTTCCACCGCTAATGCACATTCCATCTCATCCTCTATATCAAAATAAGGTGGAGCTAATGGTCCATACATCGGGTTTCCTTGGATATCACATCCTACTTCGAAACAAGTCAAGTCCTCGTCCGCTTCCATCAAATCTAACTCCTCCATAAATTCCAAAGTTGGTCCCCTTGGTTTGGGATAATATGTTTGCTTTGAAATCCCATCATCAATAGTCATCGTGCCTCTTCCCATGTCTATAATTGCACCACATGTTCGTAGGAATGGTCTTCCTAATAAAAGTGGTAAACTCTTGTCAACCGGAATGTCTAGGACAAGAAAATCAGCCAAGTACGGTTGATAACCAATTTGAACTCTCACGTTCTTCACCTCTCCCATTGCTTTCGCTTGAGAATTATCCGCCATGGTAAGCTTCGAATGATTTGGTTGCGGATTACTAAGACCCAACGTCTTAAACAATGGATAGGGCATAACATTAACACTTGACCCCGTATCGGCTAAGGCATAAACTGGTGTAGTCCCATTCACTTTAATAGGCTAAACAAAATTCCCCGGATCTTTCTCCTTACGTGGCATACCTCTAAAAAATTCTATCTCTCTCCTCCTCCGATAGATTCCTATCTTCCAATCTAGCCCTTGCTAGCATCACCGCATCTAATTTCTTCGGTAGAGAAGCGTAATCTTGTAGTACCTCAATCAGCGGCTTCTTCTCATTTAGCTCAAGAAACTTGTGTTCAAGGTTTTCCAAAATAGCTTCTTTTTTGTTCGGTTAAAGGTTTGAAAGTAGGTGATGAAGGTGTGTAATCATTTTTGTTGGTGGATGTGGTTGGGGTTAGTTTGTTGGATGAAGTTTTCTTCCTATTTGCCTTCCCCATCTTAACTACTTCCACATCTTCTTTTTCCATATTGGCACACAATTCCACTAGCATCTCGTTCACTCCTTTTCCTTCTTCCAAATCGGTGATATTAATCCTCATTTCCCCTAAAGCAAAATCAACTTGGCACTTGGTAGTTACAAGAAAGTCGACAAAACATACATTGGGTTCATCCGCATTCCCCTCTTCTAAGACAACAAAATCTGTTTCAAAAATGTGACCATGAATGTTAACATTAAGATTTTTAACCATCCTTCTTCCGTATGCCTCGTAATCCAAACATACATGACCAATTTCGTCAAGAACCTTCTCCAAAATGTTGTTTTCTCCATAAGCCATATTAAGTTGCGCGTCCCAAGCACTTACTCCTTCTACACTACAAGGTGTACCGAACCTCATTAGTGGCGAATCATACTCCGTTAAAGGTGCTTGTGTGAATACAACAACTCTTCCCTTCTTAGGAAGTTGAACTTTGTTTTCACCCGTTTCTTCCATACTAACCGTATCAATTCCCAATTCTTTTTTACTTCCTTCTAAGATACCTCCAATCTTTTTCAATGAACTTCCGGTGTCTTTGAACATTTCATCCAAGTTACGAAGGTATTCCGAAATTCCGCTCAAACTATCCATACTAACTAGCTAAACTTGACAAAACAAAACAAAAACAAAAAATCCGAATCATTAGCGTTAGAGTTAGCAAAAACAAAAAACAAACTATAGAAACATATACTAAGCAAGTAAATATACTTAACAAAACTAAAAACATAAGTTAAAACTCAAAATCTAAAAATTAGAAATTTTTTTTTACCGAGAGCACCAACCGGATCGGTTGGTGGTAATCACTTGACCAAATAATCTAACCGGATCCGGTTGCGGGTTGCAACCGATCGGTTAGATCGACACAAAAAATTAAAAAAAACTGAATATTAATTTAAATTAAAAACTATTAAGTGTACTAAAACTCTTAATTAATTAAGACTCGTCATTACCCTATAATTAATTACTTAATAATTAAGCCATTAAACTAAAACTATATTAACTACTCCATTAAATTACTCATAAAGATCACTAAACCATAAAAACTGAAAATTTAATTATCTTAATCATTAGAATTAAAACATGAATTAATATAAAATTAATAAACTAAGGATAACAAAAATAAAGAAAAATTAAAAATCTAAGAAAACATTAAAACAAAAAGATATAATCTATAAAAAATCTAAAATGACAAGAATTAATCTAGGAACTATAACACAAATCACTAAATAAACTTAAACTATGAAATCAAAGTACAAAAAATAATTCCGTAGCTCTAACCGGATTCGGTTGCAGAAGCAAACGAATCGGTTAGCTTTTAACCAAGACTTTTTTTTACTTTTCACCAAATTCAATTCCAAAACTACCAATTTTACAGAAAATCAAAAATTGAAATAAAATCCCCCGGCCGCATAAAAAACTTGATGTGTTACGCGTAGTGCAAGTTTTAAAATTTTATAAACACGATTTAACGCGATTCTATTAACACATACGAGCAAGTATACTCGTTCGCGATAGCAAAGTTGGGTAAGTCGAGATCGTCCCAAGGGATTTTGTGTTCGAAATTGTTTCTTGAAAAGATTGCAACAAAAAAGCTTTGTCAAGGCTTCCTCAAATTTAAAAGTGATGTTTTATAGTGAAATTCAATAATAAGAAATATATATACTTGTGTGTAGTCTATAGTCAATCATAAATAGTGTTCATGAAGGCTTGGTGTAAACTCTTGATGTGATGCACAAATCATAAGTAAATGATCTCCAACCATGGTATATGTTTGTAAAAATCATTCTAAGAACAAAAACATATAGGTAATCCTTTCGGTCCTTATCCTAATGATTATCCTTTAGAAAATTCATTTGTTCGCAACATGTTCTTATTAAACTTGTTCTTACGAATCTTTCGACCCTTTCGTGATGAAAATGTTTCTAGTCTTGTTTTAATAAGTAAACATGGTGGTTGTCAATCACCATATCCCCATACTAGTTTGTCACTCAACTTTTTGGAATAAAACACAAGAGAAATCCTTTCGGTCATTTTTCTTAAAAATGTTTTACCAACACATCAAACCAAGACTAGTATTTTTCCAACAAACTCATTTAAACAAGATCATATATACATGCATCACATATGAGAACACTAGTATGATTATCTACATCCCAACACACAAGTATATCCCAAAACTACTCCATGATAATAATAACAAAACACAAGAAATAACAAAGTAATTCCAATAACTCAAGAGAATAGAAATCCATAACAAAGTTCATAGAATACCTAAACTTTTGAGATTACAAGAACTAGATTTTGGTGGCTTGTAGCAACCACGGCGCCTCAATCACCTAGATTCACCGTACAACTCAAATTACCAAAACTATGGATGAGAATTGTTCCTCCTTGCTCACTGGACGTTTTCACGGTTAGAACTAAACTTTTGGGATGAATAAAATGGTTGGTATTAGTTTTGATGTAAACTAATACACTTTTGGTTGTGTCACACCTAGTAAACTAAGACTAGGTTCAATATATAGCCAAATAAACTTGCTCAACTGGCCAAAAACGTTCCCAACAAGTTAATATCAAGAAATGATCGGCCTCCAATGATTATGGGGAGTTAAGGCAATAATAAATGCAACTTTGTTATGCTGCAGCTCCTGCAACCGGATGGGTTCTTGGCAACGGATCGGTTCCGTTTGACCATTTGCCCAGCCGGATCGGTTACGGGTTACGACCGACCGGCCGGATTGTTGTTGATTTGACTTTTGTTGACTTTCTTGTTATACGCCTCATTCTTTGCTCTCGCTGATGATTTCCAAGGCAAACTTGATCTCTCTTCTGTAGATACTTAGAAATCATTGTGCTTCCCAATCATTGAGTCCAAAAGCTTCCTTGCTTGACTTCCTTCCTCAGGAATCTTCCAAATGTGCATAAAAACTTCATTTCTTCATCATTCGTGATATGCACGGCTACATATACATACAATACGCATCTTTTGCACTTTTACAATAGTTATGAGTAAATATAGCCGATTATTATGCACAAAACCAACAATAACGCTACTAAAAACATGTTCATTTTAGGCGTTATCATTCCCTTATGTTGGTATTTGCAAGAAATGATGGATCAACAACTCTACCTTCGTGAAAGAGTCTCTTTTCAAGCAGCTTAAAGGCTTTCCTATCGTCCGGACTTAGTCCATCTTTCCTATGGTACATGGGTATGTAGTGAGCGGTGTCTTGGTAATCTTGTTGCTGGGCATGATTGTTCCTAAACAATACAACCACAATGTGGTGTTTAATTTGTGAATAGTAACCTAGAGGGTTTGATCACAATTTTGCTCTCATCATCTTTGTTGAATTCAAGAAATGTGTTTAAGTTGTATTAACAATGTTAATTCTTTGATTTAGATTATCTTAGAAAACAATGTGGTGACAAATTATGATAAACCCATTTGAACCCAACTCTTAAAGATTAAGAAATTGTAATCCTAGAAATCAAGGAATTAAATTAACAATGTAGTGAAGATTATACTTACACAGGTGATTGTTAAGCTTGAGAGGAATGATCAAATTGCTCCTTTGAAGCGATGCTGAGTTCTTGTTGTGAGTCTTTGAGGTGAATATAATTGTGGAACATCCACGGTGATCATTCTTTAACTTATCTTGTCTTACATTTGCACGGATCCTACGGATCCCTCTCATTTGGGATCCGGCTAGTGTAAACGCAGGGATCCGGCATGACAGCAAAAATCAGCTCAAACATTCCTTGATAAATTTGGTTTGGGAGTTCTAAAACGCCTATTGTTTTGATGTTAAGGCTCTAAAACTTGTGATTTGAGGTTTTGAAGATTTAATGCTATTCCTATTATACGTGGTTCCCTTTTTAAGAATTAGTCATAATTCTTGGGAATAAAATCCCATTTTATCATAATATAAGAAGTTTTACATGGATATTTATTTGACATAGATGAAGTGTCAATAAGCCCTTTGTGATAAATAATGATTGAGGCTATCGAATAACCAAGATATCATTATGCAATTAGTAGTGTAGTCTATACAAATTAGTTGAGGAATACTATTCTTGATGATGACTTTAATATAGATAACTACTTAAGTGCAGTAGTAATTACTAATGAATCATGCAACTAAGATTTTAACAATAATAAAATTGAAATTAAATTATTAGCGATCATACATTTGCTAAATATTCTTTTTAAGAAAAGAAGTATTTAGATGAAATGTCTTGTGATCTTCTTAGAATCTCCAGATTCATGTTGTGAGAAGGACAATACTAAACATTCTTTTTGCGAAAAGAAATATTTAGAGAGATTCTTCATGATCTTCTTGGTGACCCCAAATCCAAGTATGGATAATACTTAACAAGGAAAATGTTAGAACAATCTATCATTGTCCAACAATAAACATTATAATGATTTTTAAAACATGAAAAAAAAATCCTTCTTTGTAGTTTTCAAACATACACGGATCGTATCAAGTTTTTAAAGTACAACATACTCTAAGAAACTTGGTAACGAAGCTCTGATGCCAATTGTGGAAAACTAGAAGGGGGGTTGAATAGTTTACCAATTTAAAACTTCCTTTTAAATATTTAGATGGACTTATGTCAATCTATTTGGTTGTTTATGTTGGACGTTGATAGATAGATATATAAGCGTATGTAATGAAGGTAAAGAGTAAGAAGCACATCACCACGACACAAGTATTTATAGTGGTTCGGCTACAAGAAAACCTTCCTTGCCCTTACTCCCCGAGTAAGCCTACTCGAGAGTTAGTAAACACTACACCTATCTCCTTATGGCGAAGAAGCCTTCACACCGTCAACACACCTTTTTCGGTACAAAGCTAAATACGAGTTCTTGCACACAAAGCGAACCACACCTAACACAGCGTCGCCTACCCTTTATACGGTGATTATCGCTAACCATAGAGTTCTTTCACACCAAGGAGAACTAATCCTATCACAACGCGCCTACCCTTTATTAGGTACTAGGCTAAGCACCTAGTTCCATTACTATGGAGGAACTACTACCCATCACAACACAACACCTAATCTTAAGGAGATCCACTCCTTATTACAACACCATCAAGGATATCACCATCCTTGAAAATAAGCTAACACTTATACGTATAACGATACACCACATCGATTATACGACCTAGGCATTCTTCCCTAATGCCACTTGATTTGATTCCTAGGCATCCTTCACTAATGCCTTTGACTTGACACCTTTAGCATTCTTCACCAATGCTTTTGATATAGACGTTAAGCACCTTTCACTAATGCTTTCGTCTTGACTCTTCGGCATCCTTCACTAATGCCTTCAACACAACATCTATGGAGGAAGAAAGAACTATCAACAAGAGAACCTCAGTTGTCTTGATGATGACGAAGCATGGCAACTCATGGACTTGAGCTTGCTCGACTTCAAGAAGTGGTGATCTCGCCTTTAAGAGGAACCTATAGAATCACACAAAAACAAAGAACAAACTACATAGAAAGATCCATTAGGATCAGTGGTTAGAGAGGTACAAAACTTGGAGAAAGTATGTGTGAAAGTGGTGATCGAAAAGGAAGAAATGGCTCACTATTTATAGAGGAGAAAGTTAACTGTTCCCCGGATCCCACGGATCCCTCCCACAAGGGATCCGGCTAGCGTAAAGCTAGGGATCCGTGGGACGCTCCTCTTTGCCCATGGGTATTTTTGGTTATGGGTCATGGGTTGATCCATGAGTTTCTTTCTAGATATAATGTATCTCTAGAATACAATGAATCTAGTTAAGTGGTTTGGACAAAACCATGGGTTGTGGATCAATACCATTTGTTAGTTTTTACCCATTTTAGTATATACTTGTTTTTACCCATTTTAATATATACTTAGTTAAGTATGTGTTAGCCCAATATGTAAACACTAGTTGTTGTACATATGTATATCTAAATCATAAAATCACTTATACTTGTTTTAGTGTTTTATGTGAAAACGTAAGTGTGTTAGTAAACTATTGGCTCAAGCAGGTTTACATATTTTATTTGTTTTTTTTTAAAATGATTTTACGTTTGTTATCGACAAAACATTAGAAGATCGTAAAATATAAATAAACGTTTTTACGACTTATTTGTATTAACAAGTACAACAGAATTGAACCCTGAACCCATAGATTCAAACAGAGGAGGGTGCGAGACAGATGCGACAGCGGGCGAGGAAAGGGACAAAACCGGGTATTGAGTAATAGGTAATTCGAAATGCGATGCTCCTATCCACGTCGTAGAGCCTGGGGCAACATAACAAACATAGTAAAAACACCGAAGGTTATGCAAGTACGTACGCATACATTGCTAGCACCCAAACAAAAGTATCCATTGGATACAAATAAAATATACATGTAGATGACATGGCGGGTAAATCATGAGACACAAAATTCGTTGACGATGGAGTGAATGCGGCACGGACGGATGCCATTCTATGAGGCAAGGCTATAGTTATATGAGACTTCTCATTTTTTAAACCTTGTATGCAGTCATTTGTCTGACAAAATGGAGATGCGTTGGCAATATTGGCAGCCGAAACATTATGTACTGAATCCGATACAGTTTCCAACAAACCGACCGTGTATGCGTGCTGCAAAGGTGATATGTGACAACCTAACGGTGAAGAGTTGACTACCAGCATATGATCATCAGGAGGGTCGAGATACCGATCATCAATACCGACAACCCGGCACACTTATTATTAGGACACGCCTTTGATGTGGTCCTCATACTTATGACAACATAATCCAATAAAGAACAAAAGAGAAAGGTCAACCCATAACAGGCCTAGATAAGTAACAACAGGATTCTCACACATCTTAAACACGATCAGATACCCAAAAAAAGCGGTAACAAAACCGAAACCAAATTCAACCCAAAATCATAACATGAAAAAGCTAATAACAACCAATCCAGTATATCTAAGTAAACACAGAATACCAAACCTTGTGCCTGGAAATCGTTGATGGGTAGAAAGTACGTTGAAGCCAGAAGTCGGTTAGAGTGTATCGCGAAGTAACGCAAACGTGATATCTTTGGATATGAATGTGGGTCGAGGTAACAAAACAGGCTCATTATCAGGCAGCCCACATTACAGAAGGGAAATAGTATTTAATAGGGGGGGGGAATTTTTAATGTGCACTTTCTCCCTTCCATAATATATAGATGTAATGATCTCAAACAAAAATACACAGTTTAAGAAAAACATAGTTATTACTATTTTATCTCTTTTACTTTTTACAAAATGACAATTTTACCTTACTAACTAATGAATGTCTTCTTTAAAGTTTGTAACTATTACGGTTTTGAGATATATTATTTTCAAAAAAAAATGGTGGGCGTAGATTTTAATTAAAAACGAGGGGGTGGTGGGGGATGCAAGTGGGTTTTAATATTTTAGTTAAAATTAAGTAGCTAGTATTTGTCCCTCGGTCTTCATGTGATATAACATTAATCTATAAATTCGAACACTCAACATGCTTTTACATTCGTAAAATGGGCATACAGATTAGTGTAGAACACCTGTACCGTTTTTTGCATTTAACAATACGAATCATTAGCTTTCTAGCCATATATCACACAAAATTCTTGAACTTCCAAGTCAATACAGTTTATTCACAGAAGATAGAAGCCCTCACTATCCAAACACACAAAACACCTAACCACACAAGAAAAATCACTTGGTAGAAACTAAAAAGTGTGAAAACAAGTGAAAACCCGACCATGGTCCTAATAGCTAAGACCAAACTTGGCAAAACTTAAAACTAGACAATTTCGATCATACAACCAAACCGAGTGGTGGTGCAGCAATCGTAGAGTTTTGGAAACTTCTTACCAAGTTGGGTAACATTGATTAATTTTTTTTTTATTATTTGTAAATATATCATTGGTTGTAATCAATATTTTGTTAGTCGAGTTTGTTGATTGACAACGGATAGCCGCTTGAACGGTTTTCTAGAAAAAATTACAATAGTTTAGCTAACAAAACAAACATATGAAATCCGTAAAATTAAACTTATGTTTTGGATAATTATGTTTACCAAATTAAAATAATTGTACATGTGCACAAAAAAACTTATGTTTTGGATAATTATGTAATTTTGATATTTAAGCTATGTAAATATAGAATCATCCGCTAAAGTTAGTGGTAAGATCGGGAAAGAGAAAAGAAAAGATAAAAAAAAATATCGGGCGGGTAAAAGTGTTGAAGTTGGACCGGGGTACCAAAACCTCAAAAGTCCAGGCCCGTTGTTATAAGCAGTGAAATCTTGTACAAAATTAAAGGGAATATGTCACCTAATAGTAATCAAGTTTATGAGTGTTCTAATTTGATACCTCAAACTTTTTACTAATCACAAAAACTATTAAAGCTTTAAAAATGTTTCATTCTTATGTAATTTTCTAAAATTACTATGCTTAAAGTACCAATTTATGCATTAACATGTTGTACATTCATTTTAAACACCCCACTGAATTCAACTAAGTTCAACCAACTTTATGTACAACCCATTAATGCATGACTAAACATAAACAATAACCACAAAATAATAACCAAGTTTGAGAAGTGTTCCATTCAGGTAACTCTAATATAAAAATTACATAAGAATGGAACAATTTTAAAACTTTGATGGTTTTTATGGTTGATATGAAGTTTGAGGAACCAAATTAGAAGGATCTCAAACTTGGTTACTATTTGATGATTTTCACCCAAAATTAAACTAGTCAAGAGGGATTTAAAAGGTTTTGTTTTTCCAACGATTAAACATCACGCGGTGATTTTGTTATCTTTCGGCCAAAGCTTCTAAGTCTTGTTTTCCAGTGAACTGTTGGGTCAAAACGGACTTGCTTTTCCAAAATTGAACTTTCTTTGCAGTGGCCACTTCTTCTTACAGGTAATAACAACTTTGCTAATCCAAATCACCTGAAGAAATCTTACATTGAACAAATAATGAGTTTGAATAAGCAACTTGTATCCTTATTTCACTTTTAAATAATGGGCAAATTGCATAAAAAGGTACCCATCTTATGTTCAATTTCAATTAAAGGTACTGCTTTTTTTTTTTCTTAATTTAAGGTATCCGACATTTTTTTTCGGCCGATTTATGTTTTTTTTTCGAACTTCCGTTAACTATTTCGTTAGTAAATTACATGTTTGGTCCTTAAGTTTGTATAAGCATTTCATATTTGGTCTATTTTCGTCCGTTTTCATACGCTTGCATATGTTTTCATCCGTTTTTACACGTTTTTTCCATTTTTACACGTTTTAGTCCGTTTTTGCACATTTTCGTTTGTTTTTGCATGTTTTCGTCTGTTTTTACACGTTTTCGTCTATTTTTGCACGTTTTCGTCTATTTTTGCACGTTTTCGTCTGTTTATGTCTGTTTTTACACGTTTTCGTCTGTTTTTACACGTTTCCGTCTCTTTTACACGTTTTTCGTTCATTTTTGCACGATTTCTTCTGTTTTTCCACGTTTTCGTTCGCTTTTTGCACGCTTCGGTCCGTTTTGCACGTTTCGTCCGTTTTTACACGTTTTCGTCCATTTTTAAACGTTCTCGTCTGTTTTTGCATGTTTTCGTCTGTTTTTACACGTTTTCGTCTGTTTTTACACGTTTTCATCCGTTTTTGCACGTTTTCGTCCGTTTTTAGACGTTTCCGTATGTTTTTCCACATTCCTGTCTGTTTTTGTCATTTTTAACACGTTTTCATCTGTTTTTGCATGTTTGCGTATGATTTTGCACGTTTTCGTCCGTTTTTACACGTTTCCGTCAATTTTTACACATTCTTTTACATTTTAGTCAGCTTTATACACGTTTTCGTCCGTTTTTGTCTGTTTTTGACGTTTCGTCAGTTTTTACACGTTTTTATACACACATTTATACATATTTTTATACATGAGTATAAAAACTGTAAAAATGAACAAAAAACGTGTAAAAACGAACGAAAATGTGCAAAAACGGACGAAAACGTGGAAAATAAAGATGGAAACGTGCAAAAATGGATGAAACGTCGAAAACAGATGAAAACGTGTAAAAACGGAAGAAAATGTGCAACAACGTCTAAAAATGGACGGAAACGTGTAAAAACGGGCGAAAACGTGCAAAAACTGAAGTAAATGTGCAAAAGCGAACAAAACGCGGCAAAAACGGATGAAACGTGTTAAAAAGACGAAACGGCGTGTAAAACGGACAAAAGCGTGTAAAACGGAACATAAGCGTGCAAAACATACTGAAGGGTAAAACGGACGAAAACATTAGAAACAGATGAAACGTGTAAAATGGTCGTAAAACGTGTAAAAGCGGGACGAAAATGTGCAAAATGGACGAAAGCGCGTGCAAAACGGCAAAAGCGAAGTACGTGGAAAAAGCGGGAAGAAAACGCGTGCAAAAGCGGACGCGAAAGCGTAAAAGCGACGAAAACGTGCAAAAGCGCATTTAAAAAGCGTGCAAAAACGATACGTGCAAAAACGGACGAAAACGTGTAAAAATGGACGAAAACGTATGCAAGCGTAGAAAAACGGAAGAAAATAGACCAAACATGAAATGCCTATACAAACTCAAGGACCAAACATGTAATTTGCTAACGAAATGGTTAACGAAAGTTAGAAAAAAACCTAAATCGGCAAAAAAAAAAAAAAAAAGTCAGGTATCTTAAATTGAAAATAAAATAAAATAGTACATTTAATTGAACTTGAACATAAAATGAGTACTTTTTTCTTACGGTAAAGAACGTAATCTTGTAGTACCTCAATCACTGGCTTCTTCTCATTTAGCTCAAAAAACTTGTGTTCAAGGTTTTCCAAAATAGCTTCTTTTTGTTCGTCGGTTAAAGGTTTGAAAGTAGGTGATGAAGGTGTGTAATCATTTTTGTTGGTGGATGTGGTTGGGGTTAGTTTGTTGGATGAAGTTTTCTTCCTATTTGCCTTCCCCATCTTAACTACTTCCACATCTTCCTTTTCCATATTGGCACACAATTCCACTAGCATCTCGTTCACTCCTTTTCCTTCTTCCAAATCGGTGATATTAATCCTCATTTCCCCCAAAGCAAAATCAACTTGGCACTTGGTAGTTACAAGAAAGTCTCGACAAAAACATACATTGGGTTCATCCGCATTCCCCTCTTCTAAGACAACAAAATCTGTTTCAAAAATGTGACCATGAATGTTAACATTAAGATTTTTAACCATCCTTCTTCCGTATGCCTCGTAATCCAAACATACATGACCAATTTCGTCAAGAACCTTCTCCAAAATGTTGTTTTCTCCATAAGCCATATTAAGTTGCGCGTCCCAAGCACTTACTCCTTCTACACTACAAGGTGTACCGAACCTCATTAGTGGCGAATCATACTCCGTTAAAGGTGCTTGTGTGAATACCACAACTCTTCCCTTCTTAGGAAGTTGAACTTTGTTTTCACCCGTTTCTTCCATACTAACCGTATCAATTCCCAATTCTTTCTTACTTCCTTCTAAGATACCTCCAATCTTTTCCAATGAACTTCCGGTGTCTTTGAACATTTCATCCAAGTTACGAAGGTATTCCGAAATTCCGCTCAAACTATCCATACTAACTAGCTAAACTTGACAAAACAAAACAAAAACAAAAAATCCGAATCATTAGCGTTAGAGTTAGCAAAAACAAAAACAAACTATAGAAACATATACTAAGCAAGTAAATATACTTAACAAAACTAAAAACATAAGTTAAAACTCAAAATCTAAAAATTAGAAATTTTTTTTTACCGAGAGCACCAACCGGATCGGTTGGTGGTAATCACTTGACCAAATAATCTAACCGGATCCGGTTGCGGGTTGCAACCGATCGGTTAGATCGACACAAAAAAGAATTAAAAAAAAAAAAAAAAACTGAATATTAATTGAAATTAAAAATTATTAAGTGTACTAAAACTCTTAATTAATTAAGACTCGTCATTACCCTATAATTAATTACTTAATAATTAAGCCATTAAACTAAAACTATATTAACTACTCCATTAAATTACTCATAAAGATCACTAAACCATAAAAACTGAAAATTTAATTATCTTAATCATTAGAATTAAAACATGAATTAATATAAAATTAATAAACTAAGGATAACAAAAATAAAGAAAAATTAAAAATCTAAGAAAACATTAAAACAAAAAGATATAATCTATAAAAAATCTAAAATGACAAGAATTAATCTAGGAACTATAACACAAATCACTAAATAAACTTAAACTATGAAATCAAAGTACAAAAATAATTCCAGAGCTCTAACGGATTAGGTTGGAAGCAAACGAATCGGTTAGCTTTAACAAGACTTTTTTTTTACTTTTCACCAAATTCAATTCCAAAACTACCAATTTTACAGAAAATCAAAATTGAAATAAAAAAAATCCCCGGCAGCGGCGCCAAAAACTTGATGTGTTACGCGTAGTGCAAGTTTTAAAATTTTATAAACACGATTTAACCGTCTGATTCTATTAACACATACGAGCAAGTATACTCGTTCGCGATAGCAAAGTTGGGTAAGTCGAGATCGTCCCAAGGGATTTTGTGTTCGAAATTGTTTCTTGAAAAGATTGCAACAAAAAAGCTTTGTCAAGGCTTCCTCAAATTTAAAAGTGATGTTTTATAGTGAAATTCAATAATAAGAAATATATATACTTGTGTGTAGTCTATAGTCAATCATAAATAGTGTTCATGAAGGCTTGGTGTAAACTCTTGATGTGATGCACAAATCATAAGCAAATGATCTCCAACCATGGTATATGTTTGTAAAAATCATTCTAAGAACAAAAACATATAGGTAATCCTTTCGGTCCTTATCCTAATGATTATTCTTTAGAAAATTCATTTGTTCGCAACATGTTCTTATTAAACTTGTTCTTACGAATCTTTCGACCCTTTCGTGATGAAAATGTTTCTAGTCTTGTTTTAATAAGTAAACATGGTGGTTGTCAATCACCATATCCCCATACTAGTTTGTCACTCAACTTTTGGAATAAAACACAAGAGAAATCCTTTCTAGGTCATTTTTCTTAAAATGTTTTACCAACACATCAAACCAAGACTAGTATTTTTCCAACAAACTCATTTAAACAAGATCATATATACATGCATCACATATGAGAACACTGGTATGATTATCTACATCCCAACACACAAGTATATCCCAAAACTACTCCATGATAATAATAACAAAACACAAGAAATAACAAAGTAATTCCAATAACTCAAGAGAATAGAAATCCATAACAAAGTTCATAGAATACCTAAACTTTTGCGATTACAAGAACTAGATTTCGTGGCTTGTAGCACCCACGCGCCTCCAATCACCTAGATTCACCGCACAACCCAAATTACCAAAACTATGGATGAGAATTGTTCCCTCCTTGCTCTGGGCGTTTTACGGTTAGAACTAAACTTTTAGGATGAATAAAATGGTTGGTATTAGTTTTGATGTAAACTAATACACTTTTGGTTGTGTCACACCTAGTAAACTAAGACTAGGTTCAATATATAGCCAAATAAACTTGCTCAACTGGCCAAAAACGTTCCCAACAAGTTAATATCAAGAAATGATCGGCCTCCAATGATTATGGGGAGTTAAGGCAACAATAATTGCAACTTTGTGTAACCAGACTCCCGAACCGGATCGGTTCTTGGCAACCGGATCGGTTTCCGTTTGACCATTTGCCGGATCGGTTACGGGTTACGACCGACCGGATGGATTGTTGTTGATTTGACTTTTGTTGACTTTCTTGTTATACGCCTCATTCTTTGCTCTCGCTGATGATTTCCAAGGCAAAACTTGATCTCTCCTTGTTGTAGATACTTAGAAATCATTGTGCTTCCCAATCATTGAGTCCAAAAGCTTCCTTGCTCGACTTCCTTCCTCAGGAATCTTCCAAATGTGCAAAAAACTTCATTTCTTCATCATTCGTGATACCTGGCTACATATACATACACAATACGCATCTTTTGCACTTATGCAATAGTTATGAGTAAATATAGCCGATTATTATGCACAAAACCAACAATAACGCTACTAAAAACATGTTCATTTTAGGCGTTATCATTCCCTTATGTTGGTATTTGCAAGAAATGATGGATCAACAACTCTACCTTCGTGAAAGAGTCTCTTTTCAAGCAGCTTAAAGGCTTTCCTATCGTCCGGACTTAGTCCATCTTTCCTATGGTACATGGGTATGTAGTGAGCGGTGTCTTGGTAATCTTGTTGCTGGGCATGATTGTTCCTAAACAATACAACCACAATGTGGTGTTTAATTTGTGAATAGTAACCTAGAGGGTTTGATCACAATTTTGCTCTCATCATCTTTGTTGAATTCAAGAAATGTGTTTAAGTTGTATTAACAATGTTAATTCTTTGATTTAGATTATCTTAGAAAACAATGTGGTGACAAATTATGATAAACCCATTTGAACCCAACTCTTAAAGATTAAGAAATTGTAATCCTAGAAATCAAGGAATTAAATTAACAATGTAGTGAAGATTATACTTACACAAGTGATTGTTAAGCTTGAGAGAAATGACCAAATTGCTCCTTTGAACAAAGAGTGAGTTCTTATTCGTGAGTCTTTGAGGTGAATATAATTGTGGAACATCCACAGTGATCATTCTTTAACTTATATGTCTTTTTGCACGGATCCTACGGATCCCTCTCATTTGGGATCCGGCTAGTGTAAACTCAGGGATCCGGCATGACAAAGAAAAATCAGCTCAAACATTCCTTGATAAATTTGGTTTGGGAGTTCTAAAACGCCTATTGTTTTGATGTTAAGGCTCTAAAACTTGTGATTTGAGGTTTTGAAGATTTAATGCTATTCCTATTATACGTGGTTCCCTTTTTAAGAATTAGTCATAATTCTTGGGAATAAAATCCCATTTTATCATAATATAAGAAGTTTTACATGGATATTTATTTGACATAGATGAAGTGTCAATAAGCCCTTTGTGATAAATAATGATTGAGGCTATCGAATAACCAAGATATCATTATTACGAATTCGTAGTGTAGTCTATACAAATTAGTTGAGGAATACTATTCTTGATGATGACTTTAATATAGATAACTACTTAAGTACGTAGTAATTACTAATGAATCATGCAACTAAGATTTTAACAATAATAAAATTGAAATTAAATTATTAGCGATCATACATTTGCTAAATATTCTTTTTAAGAAAAGAAGTATTTAGATGAAATGTCTTGTGATCTTCTTAGAATCTCCAGATTCATGTTGTAAGAAGGACAATACTAAACATTCTTTTTGCGAAAAGAAATATTTAGAGAGATTCTTCATGATCTTCTTGGTGACCCCAAATCCAAGTATGGATAATACTTAACAAGGAAAATGTTAGAACAATCTATCATTGTCCAACAATAAACATTATAATGATTTTTAAAACATGAAAAAAAAAAAAATCCTTCTTTGTAGTTTTCAAACATACACGGATCGTATCAAGTTTTTAAAGTACAACATACTCTAAGAAACTTGGTAACGAAGCTCTGATGCCAATTGTGGAAAACTAGAAGGGGGGGTTGAATAGTTTTACCAATTTAAAACTTCCTTTTTAAATATTTAGATCGACTTATGTCAATCTATTTGGTTGTTTATGTTGGACGTTGATAGATAGATATATAAACGTGTAATGAAAGGTAAAGAGTAAGAAGCACATCACCACGACACAAGTATTTATAGTGGTTCGGCTACAAGGACACCTTCCTTGCCCTACTCCACTCCCCGAGTCGCCTACTCGAGAGTTCGTAAACACTACACCTATCTCCTTATGGCGAAGAAGCCTTCACAACGTCACTTACACCTTTTTCCGGTACAAAGCTAAATACCGAGTTCTTGCACACAAAGGCGAACCACACCTAACACAACGTCGCCTACCCTTTATACGGTGCTACGCTAACCACCGAGTTCTTTCACACCAAGGAGAACTAATCCTATCACAACGTCGCCTACCCTTTATTAGGTACTAGGCTAAGCACCTAGTTCCATTACTATGGAGGAACTACTACCCATCACAACACAACACCTAATCTTAAGGAGATCCACTCCTTATTACAACACCATCAAGGATATCACCATCCTTGAAAATAAGCTAACACTTATACGTATAACGATACACCACATCGATTATACGAACTAGGCATTCTTCCCTAATGCCACTTGATTTGATTCCTAGGCATCCTTCACTAATGCCTTTGACTTGACACCTTTAGCATTCTTCACCAATGCTTTTGATATAGACGTTAAGCACCTTTCACTAATGCTTTCGTCTTGACTCTTTCGGCATCCTTCACTAATGCCTTCAACACAACATCTATGGAGGAAGAAAGAACTATCAACAAGAGAACCTCAGTTGTCTTGATGATGACGAAGCATGGCAACTCATGGACTTGAGCTTGCTCGACTTCAAGAAGTGGTGATCTCGCCTTTAAGAGGAACCTATAGAATCACACAAAAACAAAGAACAAACTACATAGAAAGATCCATTAGGATCAGTGGTTAGAGAGGTACAAAACTTGGAGAAAGTATGTGTGAAAGTGGTGATCGAAAAGGAAGAAATGGCTCACTATTTATAGAGAGAAAGTTAAGCTGTTCCCGGATCCCACGGATCCCTCCCACAAGGGATCCGGCTAGCGTAAAGCTAGGGATCCGTGGGGACTCCCTCTTTGCCCATGGGTATTTTTGGTTATGGGTCATGGGTTGATCCATGAGTTTCTTTCTAGATATAATGTATCTCTAGAATACAATGAATCTAGTTAAGTGGTTTGGACAAAACCATGGGTTGTGGATCAATACCATTTGTTAGTTTTTACCCATTTTAGTATATACTTGTTTTTACCCATTTTAATATATACTTAGTTAAGTATGTGTTAGCCCAATATGTAAACACTAGTTGTTGTACATATGTATATCTAAATAATAAAATCACTTATACTTGTTTTAGTGTTTTATGTGAAAACGTAAGTGTGTTAGAAAACTATTGGCTCAAACAGTTTACATATTTTATTTGTTTCGTTAAAATGATTTTACGTTTGTTATCGACAAAACATTAGAAGATCGTAAAATATAAATAAACGTTTTTACGACTTATTTGTATTAACAAGTACAACAGAATTGAACCCTGAACCCATAGATTCAAACAGAGGAGGGTGCGAGACAGATGCGACAGCGGGCGAGGAAAGGGACAAAACCGGGTATTGAGTAATAGGTAATTCGAAATGCGATGCTCCTATCCACGTCGTAGAGCCTGGGGCAACATAACAAACATAGTAAAAACACCGAAGGTTATGCAAGTACGTACGCATACATTGCTAGCACCCAAACAAAAGTATCCATTGGATACAAATAAAATATACATGTAGATGACATGGCGGGTAAATCATGAGACACAAAATTCGTTGACGATGGAGCTGAATTTGGCACGACGGATGCCATTCTATGAGGCAAGGCTATAGTTATATGAGACTTCTCATTTTTTAAACCTTGTATGCAGTCATTTGTCTGACAAAATGGAGATGCGTTGGCAATATTGGCAGCCGAAACATTATGTACTGAATCCGATACAGTTTCCAACAAACCGACCGTGTATGCGTGCTGCAAAGGTGATATGTGACAACCTAACGGTGAAGAGTTGACTACCAGCATATGATCATCAGGAGGGTCGAGATACCGATCATCCAATACGTCAGACAACCCGGCACACTTATTATTAGGACACGCCTTTGATGTGGTCCTCATACTTATGACAACATAATCCAATAAAGAACAAAAGAGAAAGGTCAACCCATAACAGGCCTAGATAAGTAACAACAGGATTCTCACACATCTTAAACACGATCAGATACCCAAAAAAAGCGGTAACAAAACCGAAACCAAATTCAACCCAAAATCATAACATGAAAAAGCTAATAACAACCAATCTAGTATATCTAAGTAAACACAGAATACCAAACCTTGTGCCTGGAAATCGTTGATGGGTTGAAAGTACGTTGAAGCCAGAAGTCGGTTAGAGTGTATCGCGAAGTAACGCAAACGTGATATCTT
Source organism: Chrysanthemum makinoi (assembly GCA_910596185.1). Classification (NCBI taxonomy): domain Eukaryota; kingdom Viridiplantae; phylum Streptophyta; class Magnoliopsida; order Asterales; family Asteraceae; genus Chrysanthemum; species Chrysanthemum makinoi. The sequence continues at coordinate 289,531,247 of OU343222.1, read as the reverse complement.
TGGATATGAATGTGGGCCGAGGTAACAAAACAGGCTCATTATCAGGCAGCCCACATTACAGAAGGGAAATAGTATTTAATAGGGGGGGGGAATTTTTAATGTGCACTTTCTCCCTTCCATAATATATAGATGTAATGATCTCAAACAAAAATACACAGTTTAAGAAAAACATAGTTATTACTATTTTATCTCTTTTACTTTTTACAAAATGACAATTTTACCTTACTAACTAATGAATGTCTTCTTTAAAGTTTGTAACTATTAACGGTTTTTGAGATATATTATTTTCAAAAAAAAAATGGTGGACGTAGATTTTAATTAAAAACGAGGGGGTGGTGGGGGATGCAAGTGGGTTTTAATATTTTAGTTAAAATTAAGTAGCTAGTATTTGTCCCTCGGTCTTCATGTGATATAACATTAATCTATAAATTCGAACACTCAACATGCTGTCGTAAAATGGGCATACAGATTAGTGTAGAACACCTGTACCGTTTTTTGCATTTAACAATACGAATCATTAGCTTTCTAGCCATATATCACACAAAATTCTTGAACTTCCAAGTCAATACAGTTTATTCACAGAAGATAGAAGCCCTCACTATCCAAACACACAAAACACCTAACCACACAAGAAAAATCACTTGGTAGAAACTAAAAAGTGTGAAAACAAGTGAAAACCCGACCATGGTCCTAATAGCTAAGACCAAACTTGGCAAAACTTAAAACTAGACAATTTCGATCATACAACCAAACCGAGTGGTGGTGCAGCAATCGTAGAGTTTTGGAAACTTCTTACCAAGTTGGGTAACATTGATTAATTTTTTTTTTATTATTTGTAAATATATCATTGGTTGTAATCAATATTTTGTTAGTCGAGTTTGTTGATTGACAACGGATAGCCGCTTGAACGGTTTTCTAGAAAAAAAATTACAATAGTTTAGCTAACAAAACAAACATATGAAATCCGTAAAATTAAACTTATGTTTTGGATAATTATGTTTACCAAATTAAAATAATTGTACATGTGCACAAAAAAACTTATGTTTTGGATAATTATGTAATTTTGATATTTAAGCTATGTAAATATAGAATCATCCGCTAAAGTTAGTGGTAAGATCGGAAAGAGAAAAAGAAAAGATAAAAAAAAAATACGGGCGGGTAAAAGTGTTCTGAGTTGGACCGGGTCAGCCAAAACCTCAAAAGTCCAGGCCCGTTGTTATAAGCAGTGAAATCTTGTACAAAATTAAAGGGAATATGTCACCTAATAGTAATCAAGTTTATGAGTGTTCTAATTTGATACCTCAAACTTTTTACTAATCACAAAAACTATTAAAGCTTTAAAAATGTTTCATTCTTATGTAATTTTCTAAAATTACTATGCTTAAAGTACCAATTTATGCATTAACATGTTGTACATTCATTTTAAACACCCACCCCCTGAATTCAACTAAGTTCAACCAACTTTATGTACAACCCATTAATGCATGACTAAACATAAACAATAACCACAAAATAATAACCAAGTTTGAGAAGTGTTCCATTCAGGTAACTCTAATATAAAAATTACATAAGAATGGAACAATTTTAAAACTTTGATGGTTTTTATGGTTGATATGAAGTTTGAGGAACCAAATTAGAACAGATCTCAAACTTGGTTACTATTTGATGATTTTCACCCAAAATTAAACTAGTCAAGAGGGATTTAAAAGGTTTTGTTTTTCCAACGATTAAACATCGCCGGTGATTTTTGTTATCTTTCCGGCCAAAGCTTCTAAGTCTTGTTTTTCCAGTGAACCTGTTGGGTCAAAACGGACTTGCTTTTCCAAAAATTGAACTTTCTTTTGCAGTGGCCACTTCTTCTTACAGGTAATAACAACTTTGCTAATCCAAATCACCTGAAGAAATCTTACATTGAACAAATAATGAGTTTGAATAAGCAACTTGTATCCTTATTTCACTTTTAAATAATGGGCAAATTGCATATAAAGGTACTCATCTTTTGTTCAATTTCAATTAAAGGTACTGCTTTTTTTTTCTTAATTTAAGGTATCCGACATTTTTTTTCGGCCGATTTATGTTTTTTTTTCGAACTTCCGTTAACTATTTCGTTAGTAAATTACATGTTTGGTCCTTAAGTTTGTATAAGCATTTCATATTTGGTCTATTTTCGTCCGTTTTCATACGCTTGCATATGTTTTCATCCGTTTTTACACGTTTTTTCCATTTTTACACGTTTTAGTCCGTTTTTGCACATTTTCGTTTGTTTTTGCATGTTTTCGTCTGTTTTACATTTTGCGTTTTAGATCTATTTTTGCACGCTTTAGTCTATTTTTGCACGTTTTATGTTTATGTCTGTTTTACGTTTGTTTTTTTACACGTTTCGTCTTTTTTACACGTTTTCGTTCATTTTGCACGATTTCTTTTTTCGCGTTTTTTTCGCTTTTTGCACGCTTCGGTCCGTTTTGCACGTTTCGTCGTTTTACACGTTTTGTCCATTTTAAACGTTCTGCGTCTGTTTTGCATGTTTTCTGTTTTTACGTTTTAGATGTTTTTACGTTTTCATCCGTTTTGCGTTTTCGTCCGTTTTAGGCGTTCGTATGTTTTTCCACATTCTCGTTTTTGTCATTTTAACACGTTTTTGTCTTTTTTGCATGTTTGCATATGATTTTTGCGTTTTCGTCCGTTTTACGTTTCCGTCAATTTTACACATTCTTTTACATTTTAGTCGACTTTATACACGTTAGTCCGTTTTTGTCTGTTTTTGACGTTTCGTCAGTTTTTACACGTTTTTATACACACATTTATACATATTTTTATACATGAGTATAAAAACTGTAAAAATGAACGAAAAACGTGTAAAAACGAACGAAAATGTGCAAAAACGGACGAAAACGTGGAAAATAAAGATGGAAACGTGCAAAAATGGATGAAACGTCGAAAACAGATGAAAACGTGTAAAAACGGAAGAAAATGTGCAACAACGTGTAAAAATGGACGGAAACGTGTAAAAACGGGCGAAAACGTGCAAAAACTGAAGTAAATGTGCAAAAACGAACAAAAACGTGCAAAAACGGATGAAAACGTGTTAAACAGACGTAAACGTGTAAAACGGACAAAACGCGTGTAAAAGACATAAACGTGCAAAAACATACCACGGTAAAACGACGAAAACATTAGAAAACGATGAAACGTAAAATGGTCAGTAACGTGTAAAACGGACGAAAATGTGCAAAAACGGACCAAACGCAAAAGCGAAAACGGTAAAAAGGAAGAAAACGTGCAAAAACGGACGAAAACGTGTAAAAACTGACGAAAACGTGCAAAAGCAGACGAAAACGTGCAAAAACGAACGAAAACGTGCAAAAACGGACGAAAACGTGTAAAAATGGACGAAAACGTATGCAAGCGTAGAAAAACGGAAGAAAATAGACCAAACATGAAATGCCTATACAAACTCAAGGACCAAACATGTAATTTGCTAACGAAATGGTTAACGAAAGTTAGAAAAAGACCTAAATCGGCAAAAAAAAAAAAAAAAAAGTCAGGTATCTTAAATTGAAAATAAAATAAAATAGTACATTTAATTGAACTTGAACATAAAATGAGTACTTTTTTATGCAATTTATTCTTAAATAATCAATACCCTCAAAATTACTTGTATGCTGTATCCAAACACAATAAAGTCTTATAATTTCTACAGTAATAAGCAACCCCCAACACCTTCTTATAGTATTATACTGTGAATTAATGTATATTGAATAAACCTGCCCATTAGCTATAGTTAATTACTATCAGAATTTTCTTGTTCAAGTTGAAAGCGACCCAAATAACTTTTAAATTCTTAATTATAAGCATACATCAATTTCCTCTATATATATTTCGAAAAGTCGAAAAAACCTTACATTACGAAAAAATAACTTTGAGTTTAAAAAAATAAAGTTGACTACCTAAAATTCGATTTAACATAAAATGTGATATTTTTTTGTGCGATTTGCCTTTTTTTAATAAGCAAGTCTAGACACCCCTTATAGTCTTATACCGTTATATCCAGGTGATAATTGTAAAATATTAGTCCTATACTTTATCAGATGCGGAGCTACTATGAGTGAGCAACATGACAATAGAAACAAAAGCTTATACAATAGGAAATTGATTTTGGTTTTGTCCCACATAGATACATAAATAAATTTAAGAGAAATATATAAGTAAAACCACAAAGGAGTTTAAAAAAAAATGGACGTCTTATCCTTGAAATGGTTTATTATGCCTCTTAATGGCACGAATGTAATTTTTTTCATCGTGGAACAAAATTAAGTCTTAAAATTTTATTGTTTTCCTAAAATTGTTGAAAGTTGTCTGAATTACTACACCATGTTTATTTAAAGAAAAGCTCACTATGTGACAACAATCAGAGGGAAAAAAGTTGCGAGTGTGTTGCTCAAAGCATGTGAATATTGGCTCGTGTTTGGGGTTACAAGTATTTGGTGTTGCGAGCTTATAAAGACGATTTTGGTGATCGTAAATTGTACACGAATGCAGAGTATAGACTCGTGTCGGGAGATCCTGTATGGACAACAAGTTGGATGGGAAGGAGACTTCGAATTCTTATGATCAGATAGAAAACAAATCAAGTTACTGGACATTAGACGGTGCACATTATTCAATGATTCTTGTACAGAACTTGTTCGACAAACATACTTTTTGCTTCAAGGCATCAATGTATGTGATATTTATATGAAAAGTGCATATATGAAAAGCTGAATATAGGAATGTGATTTTAGTAATGTTAATGGTTATTTCAGAGAGAATTGTCTCGTGATTTTTTGGAGTCCCGATTCGTATAACTAACAAATATAAGGTGTTGGAAATATAATTTTCATCCCCTTGAAAGGAAAACGAAACTTGTTACTCAAGAAATCCATTTTATTGTTGTGTAGACTTTGAGTAAAACTTTGAGTAATATAACTATATATGAAATTTTATAGTGCTAAACTCTTAATCAAGACTTAAGGCCCAAATATAACAAAGGAACTAAATTGTAATGTACACATAACAAATTCGAATAGATGAAAATTATGCTCTTTTATTATCGTGTGTTAAAAAAGAAATCCCTAGTTAACCTATAAAGAAAAGAAAATGATATTGTCAAATACTTAGGACCTATCATAGCATCCAAAACATGATGTGTAAAAAATGTGGTATTTTATAGTCATTTGCCTAATTTAGATCCAAACATGAATTGGGTGTAATTTCAAAAGGAGAAACCATTGTTGGAGTTGAGGTTCAGATTTAGGTGTAGTAAACGAGCGAGAAACTTAAAATAGGACATGGGTTTGGTTTTGTCCCACATGGATAAATGAAGAAACATAAGAGCAATATATAACTAAAAGATGGAGGGTTGTTAATGAGATGATGGTATATGACCTAGAATGATTCTTGTTATAACTCATTTCTGGGTTAGCATGCCTTATCTTTTTTTAGATCGTGTGACATAATTCAAGCCTTAAATGTTATTGTTTTTTCGAATTGATGAGAGTTATACACCACATACAGTAAACCTTTATAAATTAATGATGTTACGACTGAGATATTTTATTAATTTAAAAAGATATTATTATATCGATAAATTAATAATTTATTAATTTTAAAAAGTTTTACATATAACATTTAAATTTTCAAGTCCAATATACTAGTTACAATGTATACTAGTTTGAGATAAAAAATAAATTAAAAAATAAGTCCCAATTAACATTTTATTAATTCAAGGCATTGAAGAAATTAATGAATGTTACGAAGTTCAGGCATTGAAGAAATTATGGAACTTTTTAGAAATTATCAATTTATAGTTTCGTTGGGACTAATATATGAGAAATGCTACACTCACATGATTTTTACAAAAATAAATCCACACATACATGTTTCACTTAATCATAGGTACTAGAAACAAGAAAGAGAAAATTTAATTCAATTCTATTTGTACAAGTCATTTGCCACATGTATGTGTGGATTTCTTTTTGTAAACATTATGTGAGTGTAACATTTCTCTTAATATATATACACTGGCGTTTCAAAAAAAAATTATCTTATTATTTTATCGATTGGTGTTCAAATTTTTATTGGTCCCAAGCTCAGACTAAACAAATTATTAATTTTATTAAGGTTATTAATTTATCAAATATTAATTTATAGATGTTTTACTGTATATTAAAAAAAAGCTCACTATAAGACATATATATTGAAATGCGCAGGTTGGCCAAGCTTTGGGCCGTATGCCGTAATTTTATTTTTATGTAGCTTTGAAAGATCATTGTCATAAACCTCTTTAGAAATAGTTCAAGTTTGAGATCAAAATTAAGTGTGAGTTCAATTCAAGCTTTTAAGTTTGTTAAGCTGAGTGGTCATTATTTGTAAGTTTGTAGTTAATTCCATGTTTAGTAGCAACTTCAGCATATCTTTCTTTTTTTTGAAACGTAACTGATTAATATGAAACTGCAAAGGTTTAGAACTATATCAGTACGTTAATTACACCATATTGTTTACTTATATGGGTTCATATGCTGTATACATATCCCTTGCACATTTGCATACTAGCAACCCAAAACACCTACAATTGAATGGTATAACATTTTGTGTTTGGTCTTTGGCTTATGGTCAAACTTGTTGGATGATGGAAAACTCCATGGGATATGAGGCCAAGCCTGGTATGTGGGCTCCATATTTATCTCTAATAAAACTTTGACTTATACTTGATTTTCGTTAACTTTTTCACTTGGTTCGCAAATTTCCTGCGCAGAGAATTGGCGAGACATATCCTTGCCAATTGTTGGATGAAAAATTTGACCACAATTAGTGTTATAATAACTGGGTTGTTAATAATTATAAAATTTGGTGTATTGTCTTTGGCGAGAACATGTCCTCGCCAAGCCGAAGTCAAAGTTTGACTTTTTAAGTTTTTCATGTTGATCTTGTTAGCGTTTGGTTAGCTGTAATTACCTATGATTGTATCCCGCTAGTGTTAAACCATAGAGATGCGTAGATAAAGTAACCAAAATAAATGCTATATCGTCTAACCGAACGATGTTAAACCATAAAGCCACTTGTCAGTTTCGAACTTTCCAGGTGGTTCAGAAGCTTTCGAAATTGTCAAAATGGAGCTGAATTCGTCTGATATTGTTGCACTGCGTATCTTGCGCGGTGTTAAACCAACAAAGAAGTAAAATATACGAATTACATTACAAATCGAAAAACCTTCAAACATTACAGCATACGAATAACATTACAAATCGATAAATGTTTAAACATTAAAGCATATGAATTATATGCCAAATGCTACATTGTTTTGGCTGAATGAAAAACTAGTCTAAACAAAATTTTCGTATGTCATTATAAAGTTCCTGAACTAACGCAGTTGAATCACGTGTGTAGTTCTCAGGATGCATTTCCATTTTTAGTGTTGCCTCGAGTACCTTTATCTTTCCAATCAATAACTTGCAGTTCGTGCACTCATCATTTTCCGGACTCCGTGTTGAAGGTCCTGCAAAATAATTTGGAGGTGTTGAAGGTCTTGCAGAATAACTTGGAGGCGTTGAAGATCCAGGAGAACCGGTCAATAGACGGAGTCGTTCCTCCTTCCATAAAAAAAATCTATAATCGGTTGACCGAGGCTGTTAAAGAGTAAAGAAAATTAATTTTAACAATTAACCAAATTATTTATATATTACACAAATAAAAAACATGTACTTCTTCACCTTTGATAAAGGACATGCATATTATGGTTTACCACTGGTGTGGCGTTGATGCGATTCTCGCAGAACTACATTTCCTCATCCACAAGGGCACACAAAAGCTTCATATGACGCCATCTTCATGATAACAGTGTGTATGTTGGTGGGTTGTGATGATAAGAGTGAGTAATGTGTTGGTGGTTCTGAGGATAATAAAGTAATGTGTTTGTGAGGATAAGAGTTAACCAAATATGCTTTTATAGTAAAAAAGAGAGCTTTTGGTGCCAAATTTGTGAGGATAATAACTAACCAGGTTTTGGTGTCCATAAAGTGGTAGGAACTTGGCGCCAAATTAGTTTATAACCAGATTCGAGTTAACCAAGTTCTGGTGTCCATTAAGTGGTGGGAACTTTTGGCGCCAAATTAATTGTATATCAATATTATCTCGACACATCCATTTAACATCTTATGTATATCCATATCATCTCGACTCATCCGTTTAACATCTCATGTATATCCATATCATCTCGACTCATCCGTTTAACATCTCATGTATGTCAATATCATCTCGACTCATCTGTTTAACATATCATATATATCAATATCATCTCGATTCATTCGTTTAACATCTCATGTATATCCATATCATCTCGACTCATCCGTTTAACATGTATATCCATATCATCTCGACTCATCCGCTTAACATCTATTAATATCATCTCGACTCATCCATTTAACATCTCATGTGTGTCATGTTTAGCAAAAGTTTTTAGTTTAACGAAAGTTTTTAGTTTAGCTAATATCTATATCCAAATTAGTGCTAAACTATATATGAAATTTTATAGTGCTAACCATAGCTGTCAAGATCGCGAGTTTACACGTAAGATCGTACGATCTTACGTGCCCACCAGTCAAAATCGTGTAGGATCGTGGTAGGATCGCATCTGAGGTAGGATCGTAAGTAAGATCGTAGGATCGCACGTAGGATCGTAAGATCGACACGATCGAGTTCACTTTTTTTTTTTTAATCTTTTAAGTCCATCTCACTTGCTTAGGCAAAAAAAAAAATACATGTGTTTTACTAATGTCTAAGAAGTAAACCATTATTGTCTCATTTTCTAAATAGATTATAGTTTATACATAGTTTTTACTTTTCTAAATAGATTATAGTTTAAAAGTGTTCAATAGTTTAATTTATTTACTTTATTGTGATTAAACTAATCAAATGGTATGTTTTGAAATTCCACTTATGAAACGTTTGTTTTCTTGAAATCATGTAGATGGCTAGTATGTTTTGAGAAATTTAGGACTTATGTTATGTAATATTATTTCCACTAAAGCGTTAATGTAACGATGGAAACTTTACTTTTTTGTGTTTTACTATTACTTTAGTGTTTGAAATTTGAACTTTGTCATTTTCAAAAGGATATTATATAAATTTACCTTTGATGTTGAGTAGAAATGTAAAACAGTCTGACTTGGATATCATTTGTTTACAAAATATGACTAATTGGTAGGATCGTAGGATCGCGATCCGATCCTACGATCTCGATCTTGCAAAGACAAAAACGATCCTGCGCGGGATCGCGATCTTGACAGCCTTGGTGCTAACTATAATCTATACTTAAGGCCCAAATATAACAAATGAGATATTTTATTATCGTGCTTTAAAAATCAAATCCCCTATTTAACCTATAAAGAAAAGAAAATGATATTGTCAAATACTTAGTTAGGACCTATCATAGAATCCAAAACATGATGTGTAAAAAACGTGGAACTTTGTAGTCGTTTGCCTAATTTAGATCCAAACATGAATCGGGTGTATTTTTAAAATGAGAAACCAGTGTTGGGGTTGAGGTCTAAACTGAGGTGTAGTAAACAAGCAAGAAACTTAAAATAGGATATGGGTTTGGTTTTGTCCCACATGGATAAATGAACAAACTTAAGAGCAATATATAAGTAAAAGCACGGAGATGTTTAATGTTAATGGTTTTGAATCTTTGAATGTCCTATCATAAGCATCTTCAAGGCGTGCTTGTCTCTTACTTTTTTTGTTCGTGGGACAAAACCTTCAGCCTTGACTTTTGTAGTTTTTTTTAGATTGTTGAAAGTTATAGACCAAATTACTACAACCTCTTTGATAGATTTGTAGGCGGAAAAAAGTTGCGAGTGTGTTGCTCAAGGCATGTGAAACATTGGCTCGTGTTAGGGGTTGTTGCGAGCTTATGAAGACGATTTTGGTACCCGAAAACTGTACACGAATGCAGGGTATAGACTCGTGTCGGGAGATCCTGTATGGACAACAAGTTGGATGGGAAAGAGACGTCGAATTCTTATGATCAAACAATGTGACATAACTGACGAATAGTTGCAGAGAAAACAAATTAACATTATTGGACATTAGATGTTGTACATTATCAATGATTCTTGTACATAATTTGTTCCCCAAACATATTATTTGCTTCAAGGCATCAATGTATGTGATTCTTATACTGATAGTGCATTTATGAAGAGTTGAAAACTGTAGGAATGTAATTTTAGTAAAGTTAGTGGTTTTCCCGAGAAGTGCCAACTCTGAGTTTTCGGACGCCCTATGCATAAAATATATATAGCTAACAAATATAAGGCATTAGGAACTAACTTTCGTCCCTTTGAAAGGAAAACGAAAACGTGTTACTCAAGAAATATAAAATTTGTTATTCAAAGTATATATGAAACAAGGCATTTGAAACAAAAGCTTAATTGAGAAAATGAGTTTTGGTTTTGTCCCACATTGATGATGGAAAAACATAAGAGCAATATTTAACTAAAAGATGGATGGGTATTAGTGAGACAAGGTATGCAACTTGGAATGATCTATGTTGTGAACCTCTTCAAGGTTAGCAAGCCTTATCTTTTTTCAGATCGTGACTGTTTTTTCACATTGATGTGAGTTATACACCACGTACATTCAACGAAAAGCTCACTATGAGACATATATAATGAAATGCGCCTATGAGGGTTGGCCAAGCTTTGGGCCGTACGCCGTATTTCTTTTTTTTTGAAGTTAGCTTGAATTTGACCTCTTTGTTACATATATTGAATAGTACTCGCAATAGGAATTATGTGTTTTTCGAGCGCATATAACAAAACATAACATGAAAAGTGAAATTATGACTGATACATTTAAAACAAAAACAAGTTTACTAGTTAATTTAGTGAGTCACACTGCAATGTAAATTGGAAGTGTACTTGTATGGGGTAAAAATGCTAGACTTGTGTCATGCTAATTAATTAGAGAAATCGTTCAAGTTCGAAATCAAGATCAAGTGTGAGTTCAATTCAAGCTTTAATTTTTTAGTTTGTTAAGCTGAGTGGTCATCATTTGTAAGATTATAGTTAATTCCATGATTAGTAGCAACTTCAGCATATCTTAGGTAAACTGGTCGAAAATAGTCACTCTAAAGCTAGTGTTGCACCTATTTCATTAGTTTTATTGTACATCTTAGTAATGCATGCTCATATAACAACCTCTTTGATGGATCTATAGACGGAAAAATTTACGGGGTGTGTTGCTCAAGGCATGTGAAACCAGTGTATTTTCAAAATGAGAAACCAGTGTTGGAGTTGAGGTTTGGACATAGGTGTTGTAAACAAGCTAAAAAAGTGCGATATAGAACTATAATAAGTGAGCATCAAGGCATTAGAAACAAAAGCTTAAAGTAGGAAATGAGTTTTGGTTTTGTTCCACATAGATAAATGAACAAACTTAAAAGCTATATATAACTAAAAGCAAGAATTTGTTTAACAAAAACCAGATTGCATGATGTTGAATGGTCAATCATAAGCCTCTTCAAATCATATGATCTGTTTCTTTTTCCTTTTTTTTTTGATCTTTTTTTCCCTCCAAATTGTAGAAAGTTGACCGAATTAGTTCATAAGGTATATTCAACAAAAACCTCATTATGATACATATCTATTACTATTTATAAAATAAATATGGTCAAACTTGAAAAGTAAAAAAATTCAATCATGGTCAAACTTAAAAAGTTTAGTCATCTATCTAAGGAAACTTATGAAATAGACTAAAATACACTGTTGGTTCCTAAACTTGGCAAGGTGCATCGTTATGGGACAAAACTTGGCCTTTTCATCGCCATAGGTCCAAACCTTGGCCATTAAATGCCAGAATCGTCCCTTGACCAGGATTGGGATAGTCAAACCGATTTCCTTCGAGGGTATTATAGACCATTAACTTTTTTGACCCAACCTTCAACCCGTGGACCAATTGTGAGTATGGCTACTAGCGTTTCTTCCTGATACGCTTGCATTTAATTTCGCTGGAACCAATACACCCACCCAACAAACAACTTTACCAATCACATAAAACAACATTATCCAAAAACGATAAACTACAAATCGAAATCAAGAATATAAATCCTCATTTCCAGAACTCAAAAGACCAACCCAACTTCCAACAAAACCATGTCGATCGATAGTTTTACCAACATGCCAGATGAAGTGATCACTAAAATTTTGAATCTTTTGCCTTTGTTAGAAGCGGTGAGAACCTCTAGTTTAGCGCGAAACTAGAGGTCTAAGTGGACTTTGCTCACCGATGTTATACTTGATGAGGATTTCTTTCATTATTTAACATACGAGTTTGATGGGAGGCTTGTTACTAGATTCTTAAATCGGCTTATGGGTCCAATAAGAAAGTTTGTCTTCGCTGTAGAGCCAAGATCAATTATTGGAATAGACAACTTTCATTATGAACAGATTCATGAGTGGCTCTTGCTTTTGGGTGACAATGGAATTGAGGAGCTGATTATTACAAACTGGTATGGTGACCCAGTTATGTTCCCAACCCAACTTCACTCTCGTAGTGAGTTGAAAAATCTGGTACTTCATGTTTGTGCTATGGCTACCTTGGAATATTTTCATGGCTTTCCAAATCTATTGAGCTTAGAGTTGATTCATGTCAAATTTCTAAGCGGTACTGCTTGGGACTTTATTGTTGGTTGTCCCTCACTTGAGTCTCTTAAAATGAATCGTCCTAGAACAAACGAGATGAGACTATGGGATATTTCAAAACTTGGGAATTTGAAGAAGTTACATTTGTCATTAGGTCGTTATAATGTTGTGACGACAATCACAACATCCGATATCTTTCACTTGACAAGACTTCAAAATCTTGAGACCCTTACATTGGATTTTGGTGATTGCACGGTAAGAACAATTTCAGTTTTACAACTTATAATTTAACAATGTTATAGAGATATGTAACAGTAATGAAATTGAATCTTTAAAACTTCTTGTAGTTGATACATGAAGCTAATCCTAGGATGAAGGTGCCCTTGTTTCCACTGATTAACCTTGTCGTCCGATGTCGATTTTGGGAATAGTGTTATGGTAGCTTTCACCATTGTAATGATTAGGTCATCTCTAATTTGAAAATGTTGGATACCAGAGTGAGTGTAATGTTGTAATGCATATGTATCAAATAAAACATTCCTAAATTGCCATGTTTGTGTATCTCAACACTATTTGATTTTTCAAGCTGCAAACACGCTTAGTGATCTACCATTGCAAAATTTTTCCACTCACAGAATGTTGTAAAGAAACACATTGACCATGGCAACATGTGACGGTGGTGTTTCGAGCTTTTCCCGAGCGAGCATGAAATAACTTTAATAAAGTGTATACCTGCGTGTTCCCGGTCGCTAAAGACAATCAATATCGGGCAAAGCGATAGAGTCATAATGGGAATGAAAATACCGGGAACAACCTGGAGTTGGCTAGGAAGTCGCTTGAAACTCCACCGAGCTTCCCCACCAGTGGTAGATTTCTTTGATTGGTTGTAGTTTAAGTTTGGGTTGAATACCCTTGGACAATTAATGTTGCAAAATAGTTTTGGTAATTTTGCACAGTAATTGTTTATATGGTTTGCTTAAAATTAGATTGTTCATATGTTGTTGTTTGTGCGTATTGTAGGTAATGAAAGATTGACTTGAAAGTTTGACTTGAAAGTTTGACATTCGAAAGTCAAACTTTCATTTAGCATTTTAATTTGATTGTAGCAAGTAAAACTGCATTTCCAGTTTACTTTAGTTAGTCAATACTTGAAAATGGTGAATGGGTTAAGCGTGAGCGAGATTAATGTCGAAGGATTGAAAACCTTTGGAAGATTAAGTGCAAAAGGCAAAATGGTATTTGAAGTTTGATGATAAGGATGGCTAGTGGAATGTTCAATAATATATAGAATGGTATTTGACTTTGTAAAGTCAATATTGCAAAACCATTACTCAATATATGTTTTGGAGTGAATTGATAATTTGATATGTTTTAGAAGTTTGACTTAACAAAGTCAAACTTAATGGTTTTAAGTTGGCAACTTGAGGGACCATTTGTGTATTCTAAAGTGATTATCAAGGGAGTTTTAAGTATGACAACGGCAACCAAGACAAATTCGAGACCAAGTGTGAAAAAAAGTAACTATTAGACCCTTGCAGGTCTCTTACGGAGATGATATTAACTAGTGCACACGAAGCGATAAACTCATCAACCACTTTTCCACACACAAACAATTTTCCAATGGCAGATTTCCCCATTTTAAACGAACTCATGGAGGTTCTTGCCGCCAAATTTGAATGATGTTATGGCTATCTGGTTTGAAGAAGAGGTCCCAAGAAGGGATTCGAAGAAGCTAGTTCTTGTGCATTGCTATCGAAGACAGAATCATCAAGCGTAGGAGCTGATAGAAGAGAATCAAGCTCTGGGACCTCGTGGAATTGCGCTTGCCTGTGTGGATCGCTAACCAAAATCCGGTCCGAGGCACACAAAAGCAACTTGCCCAACTCATACAGATTGTTGGTCAAACAGATGAAGGTATTCGGTTCAACCAAGAGATTGTTAAGAAAGAACAGAACATAATGCGAATTTTGGTTTTCCATGGGGTAGATAAAGGCGGTCTTTTGGGTGATAGTTTTGGGAATATAGGTTGCTAAAAATGGTATGTAAATTAGATTTGATGTAGTTGGTTATTATGTTTATGAGACTTTATTAATGATAAAATATCATTTGGGTAATGTGTTGTTTAATTTGTTCTTGTATTGTGATATTGGGTGTATTTTAGTGTAATTAGTATCAACAAAACCAAACATCCCTTATATCAAAAACCAAACAGGCCCTTGTATCGGCAAAACTAAGCAAGGCCCTTGTATCGCAAAACTTTAATCAAGTAAAACCAAACACCCCTTTGTATCGGCCAAAAGCAAAGGCAATGGTTTTAAAAGATGTGGTGAAAATGCAAATACTTTAGCAATAAATCATAATGTATCAACAAACATCCGCTATCTAAACCAAACGACCAAATACTTTTATCGGCAAAAGTTGGTACAGCAAAACCAAACAACCTCAGATCAAAAAATTAGAGGCGTGTGGTTTAAAACACGGTTGAAAATGCAAGCGCTTTAGCAAGAACAACAATGTATTGACAATGGTGTATTGTAACATCTTGAATTTTGATTTACCAAAGTCAAACAAACTTATGAAAGCCAACAAATTGTAACTTACTATTGTGGTATGACTTGGGTAAGTCAAACCTATTAAAAATGCAAAGCGATTTCAAACACAATTACTTAAATAAGAACCAAATTTTAATTTCATCGATTTCATGTTCTCAAGAACTACAAATGTTTACTGTTATCTAAACATACACTTAGCTAGACCCACAACTCTCCCTATCATCGTTTTCCTTCTTTTCCTTCCTTTCCTTAAGATATTTAAACAAAATTTTCAGATTTTTAATTCTTTCTCCCAAATCGTTAAACTTTGATAACAAGATGTCATCCTCTTCCTTCTCCTTCTTAACACCAAAACCCTTTTCATTTTAGGCGGTCGCTTTCCTCAATGAACTCAACAAAGCCTTCCCCTTATCGTTTTGTGCCATTATTGTTTTTCTTTTTGCTTTGGGTAGAATGTGTGTTGATTGTATTTTAGAGTTCACTCTTGGTCGTAATGATACATATATGGTTGAAGGTTGGGTTACATTTTAACTAGGTTGGGTCAAAAAAGTGAATGGTCTATAATACCCTCGAAGGAAATCGGTTTGACTATCCCAATCCTGGTCAAGGGACGATTCTGGCATTTAATGGCCAAGGTTTGGACCTATGGCGATGAAAAGGCCGAGTTTTGTCCCATAACGATGCACCTTGCCAAGTTTAGGGACCAACGGTGTATTTTAGTCTATGAAATAATTTTAACTTAAAATGTATTTAAGATAAATACTAATTAGTCAAAGCTCATACCAGAATTTTCGGGAAAAATATACAAAACCAATTTTCGGGTCTAACCGAGTTTCGAAAATATAAAAACCAGTTTTATTTGATTCGTTTTTTATTCAAAATCGGTTCAACCAGTGGAACAGACAGGGTTGAACCGGGTTTCAAAACATTATGTTTAATCCCAAATGCTCAAACTTTTATTATTTTTCGTTTATAACCCATAAACTCTTTTTATAGCTACAAATATATGCCGCTATAAAATCCCGTTGCTATGCACGGGTACTCGTCTAGTATAATGAAATACGCTTATGAAAGTTTGCCAGGCTTTGGGCTGTAATTAAACTTTTTCAAGGTTAGCTTGAATGATCTTTGTTATAAATCTCTTCAAGGGTTGCGTGTATGAACCCATATTTTCGATCTTTGTGAGACAAAACTTAAACCTTAAGTTGTGTGGCTTTTTAATTCTGTTAAGGGTCACGAACTGAACACCATATTGAGATAGCAGGAGAATGAGATACTAAGGTTTGGCCCGTAATTCATTAATTTGCGCTCGAAATTGAGTAGTTCACTACATATATTGGAGACTACCCACAATAGGAATTCATATAACCAAACAATATGGCATAACTGAAGAATAATAAATACCAGCCTTTGTATAAAGAGGTCAAGGGTTTGAATTTAACCGGTAGAAACTTAATCCCTTCGTGGCCACGGAGGTTCACCTGCGTTGACTTCGGGCTATCAAAAAAGTTAGTCGCTCTTGGATTATTCGGCTCGGAATATCGAGTCGGAAACCAGTTAACCAAAAAAAAGAATAATACGTAAAAAACAAATTAATCTATAAGAGTTTAGAGTCTGCACATTATCAATAATTCTTGTACAGAACTTGTTCTACAAACTTATTTTGAGCTTCAAGAGATCAATGTATGTGACTCTCATAAGAAAAGTGCATATATGAAAACTTGAAAACTGTAGGAAGGCGACTTTAGTTATATTGATGGTTTTTCCGGAGAGAGCCGTCTCTAAATTTTTTGGAGCCCGTGCAAAAACTATATAACTAACAAAAATAAGGCGTTAGAAATAAAATTTCTGTCCCCTTGAAAAGAAAAGGAAATTTGTTACTCAAGAAATATAACATTTTTCATTGTTGTGTAGACTTTGAGTGAAACTTAAAGTATATATGAAATTTTATAGTGCTAATCAAGACTTAAGGCCCAAATATAATACTACTACCTTTGGTGTCTATGTGACAAGAAGCTAAAATTTAAATGTACATATAAGAAATTCGAACAGATGAAAAGTATGCTCTTTTTTATAGTGTCTTAAACATCAAATACCCTTTTTAACTCCTTACAGAAAAGAAAATGATGTTTAAAAAAATGTGTGATTTTATATTCATTTGTGTACTTTAGACCCAAAGATGAATCAAGTGTTTTTTGAAATTGATAAGCAAGTGTTGGATTGAGGTTTGGACTTAGGTTCAGTTAACGAGCCTAAAATGTGCGATACAAAGATAAGTGAGCATAACGACACTTGAAACAAAAGCTTAATGTATAGAATGCTCAAACGAGTTTTTTTTTGGTCCCACATATATCAATGAACAAACATAAGAGCAATATCTATACTACATTACTAGGCGAGTACACGCGCTTAGCGGCAGCGATTACTAGTGTCAGATAATTAATGATTTGTGATATTGTGATGAGTGTTTTGTGTAGCGTTTAAAATAGAACGTGAACCGATGAAAATGCAATTGCAAACAGTTGTACTATACGATAACTAAAGTTTAGACAAAATTTTAACATCTATCAAACAACATATAAAAGCATTTAATGAAAATAAAAGTAAACATTACATCAGTTATGAGATATGGGTTATGATAGAACTCGCTTCGATTGATGCCAAGGAGAACTTTATGCAACATATAGGGGTCGCTTCGTGGTTCAGCAATCTATGTGATGCTCATGATGATTTCGTTTCACGCGAAAGAATTGTTTGGGTCGATATCAAGGGAGTTCCTCTTAATGCTTGGCCTCACTCTACATACAAAAGAATTGGAGCCATATGGGGTGAGACGATGGATCTTGAGGAAAATAAAGAGGATATGTTTGCGCGCAAACGCATATGTGTTAAGACGAAACGTGAAGATAACATTTTGGAAAGATTCAAGATTATTGTGCGAGGTAAAGTATTTGTGGTAAGAGCCAAAGAATTATTCACGTGGTCGCCTATTTTTAAAGAGCTCTTGAATTCTGTGTTTTGTTCGGTTAATGTATCTGAGTTTCAATCTGTTCATGCGAATGATAAGGATCAAGAGGATTTGGAAGGGGAAAGTGACAAGGTTCCATACATTCTTTGGAGATTATAGTGGAAATAATAAAGAAGAGCAAGAAGTCAACAACGGATCTGCTGTTAAAGAGGGGTCCTATGATCCTTTTAATTTGTATGAACTTCTTAATAAACCGAAGGAAGGAGGTAACTTATCGACGCTTAGCATGACCCATCCACCGTGATTCACCGTGGATGGGGTAGTAAAGGATCGTTAATCATGAGGAGTCGGTTAATTCTAAGAATCGATCTACCTGCTTTTAGTTCTCGTGTGGTGGAAAAGGTTCGGCTACTCGCATCGCCGCTTCTTCTCCTACTAAGAGTGGGAGTATTAAAAACAGTAAGACAGGGGGCTCCATTTTGGGGTTACTGGAGGAGCTTCTCAAGATTGGTAATACTATGGGCTACAATTTAGATAGATGTGCAAAGGTGTTGGAATCACTCCTAAACCTTAATTCAAGTGTTAGTAATTCATATGTAATAGTTAGCTTAATATGGCCTTTATGTTAGTAATTAGCCTTAGGCTAATGTAGAAGGCCCATAAGCCTAGGCCTAGCCCAATAAGGAAAAGGATGGGAACTAGGAGTGTTGCCCTAGCTTCCCTCCTATAAATACTCTTGTAAACCTTCACTTGAAGGTTGATTGTTCAATTTATTCTCTCATTTCATACCTTACGCCTAACCATTCATATTAACGTGTGTGTGTGTGTGTTTGGATATTGTTCAACCGATCTCTTCTTCATCTTATTTCTACATATTGATGCTTGTGTTACATATATGGGAACCTAACAGTGGTATCAATCGCCAAATAGTTGGGTGAATCGTGTTTGTTGCTTATGTGAGTTTCGGTCTTACGTGTAACAACACATGATACTTTGGTTCGCTTAAAAACTCATTTTTTACACTTTTTAATCCAAGATTCTTGTACTTTCAACGTTTTAAGGTGTTAAAATAACGGTTTTTGGCAAAAAGTTTCAAACTTTATGCGTGGATCATTGTTTTCTTGCTTGATTTTGTACGTGGGTTTCTGTCTACGCGTAACATGGTTTTTAAGCTTTGGATCATCAAGTTTCACACTTTTGTGTTATTTTGGTGATATTGAAGCTATTTCATCACTAAAATCTGTATTTCATCACTAAAATCTGGTTTGGAAACATCGGTTGGAAGAAATCATTTTTGGCTAAATTTACGCTGCGTAAGTGAAACCCTAAACTTACGCGTAAGCGTGTCCTTGGTTTGATCTTCGTTTTGAGGTTTTACTCCGTGTTTTCTTGCTTGGATAAGCCTGAGAATACGTCGACTTTAGATATCTTTTGCACTGTGATAGTATAAAAGATCGTTTGGTTAAAAACCCTAAAATTACGCATAAGCTAAGATTCATCGTACGCCTAAAATTACACAAGATTATTGAGAATACGTCGACTTTGGATATCTTTTACGCATAAGATTCATCTTACGCCTAAGCTTTGTCTTACGCATAAGGTAATCCTACGCCTAAGGTTTCTACGCCTAATTTTTGTTTACGCATAACTTTAGCGTTTATCCTAACTTACGCGTAAGCTAATCCCTCTGCGTAACTCTTATTGTTACGCTTAACTTTGGTGTTTTTACGCATAAGTGGTACTTGGCTTTTCTGTGATTTCTACGCCTAAGGACTCTTCATCAACAAAGGTTCATTCGACTACAAATATCCATTTAACAACACAAGTTTTCAACATGTCACAACCACCATACTCTAACTATTTTCCTTACACTTATCATCAACAACAAATTTATCAACAACAATTTAATCAACAACATACTCCACAACTTGGTGCAATTCCAACACAAATGGTTCAACCCTCACTTAGTCTTCAAGTACAACCTTACACAAACTTCTACAATCAACATCCATCCAGGAATACTATGAAGGAACCGGCATGGTTTGGCAAGATGTGTGAAGCCTTGAGTAGCCAACAATCAATTCATGAAGCTGGCTCACTTGATAGACCTCCAATGCTCACTCCCCGTAATTATGATCAATGGGTGATTCGGTTCTTTAGGTTTTGTGATCTAAAGAAGCCACATGGAAAGTTTTAAAGAAGGTCATTATGGAAGGTCCATTTCGGGATGCCTCTGTCGTTACACAGGAGATCCCAATCTTTGTCCACCAGAGATGATGTCACCAACATTGCAATGCAGGATCTCACGGGTGATCAACTTCTACACTTTGAAGCCGGACGAACTTGTAATGCAATACATCCTTTAGGATTACCCAATCCAATCCTTCAAGTGTTGATGCTCAAAAGACCGCAAAAGCAATGTAGAACGATTCATCTTCTTATACAAGGCACAACACTCAATCCGGAAGACATGGAATCCAAAATCTACTTGGCTTATGAACACTTCATGATTGAACCAGGAGAGACATTATATTCATATCATCATCGTTTTCGACATCATTAATGATTTGGACAAACACAACATTATCATGCCACGCATTCTTTGTCAACACTAAATTCCTAAGTAGTCTTGGTCCAGAATGGGAGAAGTATGTCATTTTTCTCCGTCAAGCTAAGAATCTTCATCATGCTACATACGGATTGTTGTATGCGACTATTCAAGCCTCACCAAAAGAAGTTGATAAGGAAAGGATTCTCCGTGGTCAAACTGTTTCACCGAACTTCCAGGACAATCAACAACTTGCTTTGTGGGCTCAAACTAACATTCCTCCTCAACAAGCAACTCAACCCGCTCCTCAACAAATCGCGCAACCATCACACCTTATGATCCGTTACACGGCAACAACCTCAACAAAATCAATTGGTTCCATACAACAACAACACGCCAAGCTCTTTACATGTGAAGGCGATGAGGACTCGAGAGGCCTTCGATGAATTGCAACAAGGATTTGTTATGATTGCTAAAGCATTCGGCTGGTATACAAACAAATCCAACAATCGCATTCGTTCCTCATCTAATACAAGAAATCAGGTTGTTGTGAACAACGGACGAGTTGAAGTTCAATCGTGGCGGTCGTCCCGGATGGGAGGTGGTCAAGGGTTAAATGCTATGGGAAGGAATAACATGGTGCCCGCACTTGAAAGGGCTCAAGTGGTTGAACAGGGAATGCTCGAATGGGGTTAATGGTCTTCGTTGCTATAACCGTAATGAGAAGGGTCATCTGGCTAATGCATGTCCTAAACCGAGGACAAGAGGCATTGCTTATTTCAAAGAGGCTTTGCTCTTGGCTCTGGGATGAAGTGGTGGAACTCTTACCAACAAAGACGAGCTTTATGGCGGATCTGATCGATGATGATATGGAGGACTTGTAGGCTAATGCAACGATGTGATGTTGATGGCACAAATGCAAGCTCTACACATGAGTGACACGCCTAGTGTATGACACGATGATGGATTGTCTCGTGTACTGAACAAACAATGATCATTAATAATCGATATCTTCGCCATTTCTCCATCCAACAAGGATCAAAGTGTTCAACATGAGTCTTCCACATCTCATTCGATGATTATCAAATAGATCCCGTAGTTATATTTGATGATCAAGATAACCTTATGGTTAATATTGATAATCAAGTTGACTCGTTCATTATATTTGAGGATCTAAATAATGATCATGTTGAGAATCACGTTGAACAAAATGAGCTTTTGTCTGAGTATAAACCGAAGCTCTTGACCTTAATTAAAGACCAACATTCTAGTTTGGAAATCACACGAAATTAAAAGAAAAATGCACTTCAAGTTAACCAAGGATAATGAATGCTTAATTGACAACTCAACTTTTCAAAACTAAAGAAAACCATGAAAAAGGTTTTGAAGCCACTTTTGCCAAATCACACCAAAATGAAAAATCTTTAGAACGACAGATTCGTGATCTAGCCGCTTCGAAGAATGCTTTGTTGTCTCAAATAGAACAAATGAAACATGAACATAAACGACAAATTAACGCTCTTACTTTGGAAATTCAAAAGCCAAGGCACGAAGTTGTTAACTTGTCAAAAACAATTCTCTGAGTACAAAAAGCATTCAACGAAATGAATAGATGACTATCTTGAGGAAATTGTCGACTTACAAAACAAAATCAAAGAGTTTAAAACTGTTGTTTATAAACATGGTGAATCAATCACAACGATTCAAAAGTTTTCTTTCAAACCTAATACAAATGGATATGGACCCGAATCTTGCGATTATAAACCTAAGTTTTCACGTAGCATCTACAAACCAATCTCAAGTTTACAGCAGCGTAACATAGAATTGATGATTCAATTATGACATTGTTGAATATAATCGGATGGAGGAATTAGATGTCGATGACGAGAGTCGGTCAAAATGGAAAATGTCGTTTATAACAAACCATTTAACTATTCAAAAGCCGTAACTTTTGTCCCACAACAAGATACTTCTAACAAACCTTTGGTTATCACACCGTTCAAGTCAGCCCTCAACCAAATGGTGCACAAATTAATGGTCCTTTACCTTCACTTAGTGAAGTTAAAACTAAAGCCGAAAGTTGTCGTGTTATCAAATATTTTGACACTTTCTTATTTGACATCAAACTTTTGAACTTGCGATTGAATTTCATTCCGAAATAAAAGTTGAACATTTTACCTCGCCATGGGCACGAGAACAACGAGACATTTTTCAGAAAAGAATTTTACCCCATGTCAAAAATTTGAAAAACTCTGCACTATATTGGGAAAGGGATTTTCACAAGGAACTTGGTCTCATGAAAGCAGGTTTTGAAAACAGAAACATCGATTTCAAATACTACGCGAGAAATTATTGAGAAAGATGTTGATCGACTCTTGGAAAATGTTATGCGTCGATATCAATAATCTTGTGTTATTACAATCTTTGCATATGCATCCGATCATATCTCTCATGATTCATGTTAACAATTGATATTGTTGTGAATCGATAAGGTGCCTCAAATCGAGTCTTTAAAAGTTGAAAATGAACGATTGTTAAACGACCTTTCAAATGCAAAACGTCGTCTTAATTGGTGTCAAAAGATATTCACGATCAACAACTTGCTTATCAAAACAAAATCGCCGATTGTGTGCAAAATCTTCGATCCTAAAATTGAGCAACTGGATGATCAAACGTGTCTTTTAAGTGTCAAATCTCAAAATATGAACAAGAACTTGCAAAGTTAAAAAGGAATATGGTGTCATATTTGATTTACTCAAACACTCGTGATGAAGCATCAAACAAACTTGATCATTATCTTGCACACACTAACAAAGTCATGAATTTTCTTTGGAAATCTTACGCCTAAAATCTAGATTTGGTGCACACTATCACTAAGTTAAGGGAAATGTTAGGAAAGTATGAACAAGTTCAACCTAGCATCATTAAGAAAATTTCACCTGTAACACTTAGCAAACATGAACCCCGAATGCCTCTTGTCAAAACACAAGTTACTAATGTGCTTCCCTCATCAAACATGACTAGTTGCCTCTTTTCCAAACGTCCGCGACTTCACAGCCCTAGGAGCAATACAAGGAAGAATAGGAAGTTGCGACCTAAGAAAAGACAAATAAATAATGTTAAAGTAGAAGCACACCAGAGGACTTTGAATAAGACTCAGTTGCCCCACTTTAGATATTCGGTCTAGCAAATGTAATGGAAAAAGTGTTGTAACGATGTTGAACCTTAAGTACTTTTGATATTCACCGATGCTTCTTGTGTTATTTTAGTCGTAAAAGTATGCTCTGACTGTCATGATAAATGTGTTGCTAAGGCTATCTTGTCTCGCTTACTAATCCTAAGATTGGAATACCTCTAGGCCCACTCTTCTAAGTCCATGCTAGGTAGACCGCCTCCTTAGATTCACGAGAAAAGAATTGATGTCCCTCAGAAGTTCAGTATCACCTCCAAGGACTGTAGTACCACCTAGTACATTCACTAAGACTAAAGCTAACACTAGTTGGAGATGGCGTGAAATGGTTACATAACACACTAGGATTTAAATGGATGCCTAAAATTATTGATGTATGTGTCTCTACTATAAGCCGAGGAACCCTCTAACTCATCAGTTCCACATCTACTTCTATTCCATCTAGTCGCCTGCGTATTGTATGCGGTGTCTGAGATCATCCTTTGATTGTTGATAATGGATGTTCCGACACATGACAGTGCAACCTTAAATCCGTTATCAAACTTTGTTGCAAAGTTCATTGGCACTATCGATTCAGAATGATCACTTCGCATACTATCATGGGCTACTGAGATTACATCAATGGCAATATTGAAATTAGCGTGGTTTATTATGTGGAAGGCCTCTGTCACAATCTCTTTTCAGTCGGTCAATTTTGTGATGGAGAATTGGAAGTTGCTTTCGTGGAGAAAACTTGTTTCATTCTGATCTACAAGGAAATGATCTTATGTCCGCCAACACTCATCCGCCTCTACACTATCTCCATGCAAGACATGATTGCTTCATCTCCCATATGTCTACTCTCAAAGGCTACATCTACAAAATCTTGGCTATGGCACTGTCGTCTCTCACATCTAAACTTTCAAACCATCACCAACCTTGCTCGACACAAACTTGTTGAAGGTCTCCGCGATTCCAGATTCTAAAGATCACCTATGCTCACCGTGAACAAGGGAAAAGCACTCGTGCTCATTTTCCTTCAAAGGTGGAACACAACTCGCAGCATGTGCTTCATCTTCTTCACATGGATTTGTGTGGCCCGATGCGCATGCAGACGATAAATGGCAACGCTACATCTTGGTAATTGTTGATGACTACTCAAGATGGACTTGGGTTTATTTTATTCGAAGCAAAGACCAAGCTCCACAGATGATCATCACCTTTCACACGAAAATTCAAATTCACTCGAACAACTGTTAGACAAATTCGAGCAGACAAAGGAACTGAATTTGTGAATCAAACTCTTCGGGAATATTATGAGAAAGTGGAATTGAGCATCAAACATCCATTGCCCGCACACCAGAACAAAACGGAGTTGTTGAAAGACTTAAACCGTGCGTTAGTAGAAGTTGCCGAACGATGTTAATCAATGCTAAACTTCAGATTACTTGTGGGCTGAAGGCATCTCAACTGCATGCTACACTCAAAACCGTTCAATGATCACAAAACGCCACAACAAAACACCATTTGAGCTTCTCCACAACGTGCAGAACCTTAAACACTTTCATGTATTTGGATCCCTTTGCTATCCGAATAATGATCGTGATGACTTTGGAAAGCTCAAATCCAAAGCTGACATTGGAGTCTTCATTGGATATTGTGAGAATTCTAAAGGTTACGGATCGGAATCGTCGTACAAAACAAGTTATGGAAACGATTCATGCTAATTTTGATGAGCTTATCGAGATGGCTTATGAGTATAATGACTTGGAACCCCCCCGCCACAACCGCTTAAAACTTTCCCCAAACCCCATCATCAGGTGAAACAAGCCCTCGCCACTCCTCAACAAATGGAAAGGCTATTTGCTCCGTTTCAAAGGATGTGATATTGATGAACGTGCTCCGGTGTATCACTGTTTCAGCCAAGCCAACCCGATAATACTCATATACTGATACACTCTGCTACAACCATTGTAGAAGCAGCACCGATTGACTCAACAATAGTTGAACAAAAGCTGCTTTCAACGACGTAGAACCAAATGATGATGTTCGAATGATGTAACCCCACTGCAGATTTTGATCCAAATGCGTTCCTTAACCCGTTTGCTAATGAGCTGCTGCACGTGACCATGTCGAAATCATCTACAAGCCATTTGAATCCTCAAAATCTGCACAATGTATATCAACATCAACCCTCCACACATCGTTGGACAAAAGACCATCCTCTTGAGAATATTATTGGTAACCCGAACCTACCGATAACTAGACAACGTCTTCACAGATGGTGAACATTGCATTTATGCACTCAGCATGCCAATCGACCTAAAAACATTAAAGATGCAATGACAAAGGACAACTGGATTGAATCCATGCGGGAAGAACTCAACCAATTCAAACGTCTTGAAGTATGGGAGGCTGGTTGAAAGACCAATAGGGTCTTCGTCATTGGTCTAAAATGGATTTGGAAAAACAAATTGATGATCTTTGAAGGAACCGTAATTAGAAACAAGTCACGTCGTGGCTAAGGGTTATAGGCGAGGAATAGGTTATTGACTTTGAAGAATCATTTGCTCGGTTGCTCGTCTTGAAGTCGCTCGTTTTGCCGGTTTTCTTTGGCTTTGCGCTCACATGAACATCGTCGGTCTTTCGATGGATGTCAAAACTGCTTTTCTCAATGGACAATGAAAGAAAGCGGTCTATGTTAGCCAGCCGAAGGATTCGTTGATCCGAGTTCCCTAATCATGTCTACAAGCGAAGAAAGCTCTCTGGTCTCAAACAAGCTCCCTCAAGTGATGTACGATAAGTTATCATCCTTCCTTATTGCCAATAACTTTACCAAAGGTCTGGTCGACCTACACTCTTTTATACAATATCACGGGGCTCACATCTTAATCGTTCAAATTTATGTGGATGACATCATTTTGGGTCAACACATTTAAAATACTCAAATGCTTTTGCAAAACTTATGACAAAACATTTTGAAATGTCAATGATGGGTGAACTCGCATTCTTCCTAGGAATGCAAGTTCATCAATCACCCCGTGGTATTTTCTTGAGTCAGGTCAAATATGCCCTTGAATTGTTACACAAATTTGGAATGCAAAGCTGTGACACCTACGCCACACCAATGGCTCATACCAAGAAGCTAGATGCTGATTTACATGGGAATTGGTGGACCCTACCAAATACCGTAGTATCATTGGGTCTCTCATGTATCTAATAGCTAGCAGTTCGATATTGTTTTTGCCGTATCTTTGCTCCCATTATCGATCGAGACCAATGAAACCCACCTCGGAGGCTAAAAGAATCTCTCGATACATCAAGGAACCATTAATTTGGGAATCTGGTATCAAGAAGGATTCTCGGTTTTGAACTAATCGCTTTTGAGGCCGATCACGCAGGATGCTTAGATTCACGGAAAAGTACTTCAGGGGCATTACAATTTCTTGGTGATAAAGCGGTGTCATGGCAATCAAGAAGCGAGATTGTACATCTCTGTCCTCAACCAAGCGAGAATATGTAGCCATGTCTGCATGTTGTGCTCAAGTTATTTGGATGAGAACACAACTCAAGGACTATGGTTCGTATTTGTGGTAATCGATGCTATCTTGAAAATCGAGTGCTATTGCGATCTCATAACTCGGTTCAACACTAAATCAAAGCACATCGATCTTGATATCATTTCATCAAGGACCCGCGTGGAGTGAGTTGTTGAATTATATTTTGTGGTACGTGAATACCAATAAATGATCTTCTCACCAAAGCCTTAGCTCCTGCTAGGTTTAATGAGTTGGTCCACCGGGTTGGTATGCGGTGTTTGACTCAAGAGGAACTGGATGAACTCTTAAAACATTCTTAAAACTAGTCAAACACCAAAACCTCTTTAGTAAATATTTTTCAAAACCAAATACAAAAATATAAAATCGATAAAACTTCAAAAAATACTCTTCTATCTATATTTCTTTTAACATTGCAAGTACAAATCTTCCGTCAACACTCTAATCTTTCAAAATTCATTATTTTTTTCCGATCAAGTGTTGGGGAGAAAAGCAAATATTTTCGGTTTCATAAAACCTTGTACTTGCATGTTATCTTATCCCGATTGTTTCTTTGATAATGGTGGTCACATTTGGTTTCGACACCTCGGACTAAAATTTATAAACTTTCATTATTTCTTAAGTCGATGGGAATTAATGTCGTCAAGGATATTTCAAATATTCTTACGTTTGGTAACCAAAAGGGAAGTTAAAGGCTTTGGATGAAAATGGAAAAGGTGGAGGGACTATTGTTGTCAAAAGCTCAAAGTTATTTTTCATAAAACTCTCCACCTAACTAATCCATCACATTTATTACTCACACCAACCATAATCTACGCATAATAATCGATCTTCAAATCCGTGTTTTGGATCAACAATCTGTAAGTGTTTTTGTGTTCTTAACAAGATTATAAACAATGGTTTTGAATCGTTTTGAAAAACAACGGTTAGATCTTTAATTATGGACGATTTTGTGTTCTACGCGTATGCGTATGAACACATAATCTTGTTTATGTGTTTGAGGTTAAGATAAATGTGTCAAAACGTTTCTTTAACATCATTAATACCATTCTTATACTCAAAACGCACCCAGAAACATGAATTGATTGATTTTGAAAAACTAGGGTTTATGCGTGGGTTTGGGTATTTTCAGATGTGAATGTTTTTGGTCAAAAAGATAGTTGCGTGACGTGGTGATTATAGTGAATTGATGTTATCCAGGCTCTATAACAACCCATAAACACTAATTAATCGTTAATTAGAAGTTAGGGTTTAATGTTCTTGCTATTTGGGTACTTTTTATTCATTGCGAATTTGATGTTAAAACTTGGTCATATCACTAGACATGACTACTTAGAAGTACCGGAAAAACTTTGGTACAAATTCCATGGCTAGATTTATTACGCGTAATCTTTGAACTTTAGGGTTTAAGTCTACGCGTAAGTAATCTTTCGCGTAAACTGTTTGATGAGTATTTGTGGAAAACTAGAAGGGGGGGTTGAATAGTTTTACCAATTTAAAACTTCCTTTTAAATATTTAGATCGACTTATGTCAATCTATTTGGTTGTTTATGTTGGACGTTGATAGATAGATATATAAGCGTGTAATGAAAGATAAAGAGTAAGAAGCACATCACCACGACACAAGTTATTTATAGTGGTTGGCTACTGAGGACACCTTCCTTGCCCTACTCCACTCCCAGAGTCACCTACTCGAGAGTTTGTAATCACTACACCAACTCCTTATAGGGCCTTCACAGCGTCGCTTAACCTTTTTGGTTACAAAGCTAAATACGAGTTCTTCATGGCGAACTACACCTAACACAACATACCTACCCTTTTATACGGTTGCTAGGCTAACCAGGGTTCTTTCACTCAAGGTGAACCACACCCTACACAGCGTCGCCTACCCTTTATTAAGTACTAGGCTAAGCACCTAGTTCCATTACCATGGAGGAACTACTACCCATCACAACACAACACCTAATCTCAAGGAGATCTACTCCTTGTTACAACACCTTCAAGGATATCACCATCCTTGGATCTAGTACTAGTCTATCTTGTACATGAAACCACACATCGATTGTACATACAAGGCACCTTTCACTAATGCCTTTAGCTAGATCTTCAAGACACCTTTCACTAATGTCTTGTGGCTAGATATTCAAGACACCCTTCACTAATGTCTTGTAACAGCTTCTAGGCACCTCACTAATGCCTACAATATGGACGATCGACACCTTTCACTAATGTCTTCGTCTTGACCCTTGAGACATCTTTCACTAATGTCTTCAACACTACACTTCTTAAAAGTAAGAAAATAATCATCAACAAGAAGACTTGTTGATGATGAGGAAGCATGGCAACTCTTGGACTTGAGCTTGCTTTCGACTTCAAGGTGGTGATCTTGCCTTTAAGAGGAACCTAGAAGATCACACAAAAACAAAAGACAAACTACATAGATCACTTAGATCTGAGGTTAGAAGGTTAGAATACTTGGGGAAGTATGTGTGTAAAAGTGGTGAGTAGAAAGGAAGAAATGGCTCTCTATTTATAGAGGAAATTTTCTACTGTTCCTCGGATCCCACGGATCCCTCCCACAAGAGGATCCGGCTAGCACAAAGCAGGGATCCGTGGAGCTCCCTACCCATAGGTATTTGGTTCATGGGTCTTTGAGCTAGATACAATGTATCTCTTGGGTGCTCACCAGGGTTCAATGTATCTAGACATTCTGAGTGCTCACCAAGGGTTCAATGTATCAGTTGGGTATGGGTCATGGGTTATGGGTTGATACATGGTTTTCTTTCTAGATACAATGTACCTTAGGATACAATGAACTTGGTTAAGTGGTATATATAAAACCATGGGTTATGGGTCAATACCATTTGCTAGTTTTTACCTTAGTATATACTTGTTTTTACCCATTTTAGTATATACTTGTTTTTACCCATTTTAGTATACTTAGTTTAAGTATATGCTAACCCAATATATAAACACTAGTTGTTGTACATATATATCTAAATCATAAAACCACTTATACTTGTTTTAGTGTTTTATGTGAAAATGTGAATATGTTAAAACTATTAGTTCAAACCATTTCATTATTTTATTTGTTTCATTAAAATGATTTTTCGTTTGTTATCGACAAAACATTAGAAGATCGTAAAATATAAATAAAGCGTTTTTCACGGCTTATTTGTATTAACAATCTCCCCCTTTTTGTTGATGACAAAACATAAAATTATTTTAAGGAAAAAATAAAATTATTAAAGTTTAATTAGTTTTACTTTCTCCCCACTTTTGTGAAACAAAAGGCCTTGAAAGAAAGCAACACATTGTTTTTAAGAAAAACATGTGAAAGAAAAAAAAAAAGAGGTAGAAAGTAAATGCGGGAAAGGATCTCGTCTTTACTCCCCTTGCGAGTCCATCCACATGTGAAGCGTCAAGAAAGTATCTAAGCTAGTTTGTTTTAACTAAGTTTGCAAAAGATTTACGTCTAAGTGCGAATGTGCTCCCCTTGATGATTGCAATTATGCAAAGGGATGTGAAAGTAATCCTAATATTGCAGTAATTTGCAATGTATTGTTTTGACATCCCTAGCTTTAGGGTGTCAAAGGCTTCAAGTGTAGATTGAATAACTACAAAACAAAGGTTAGAAAACAAGTATAATGCACAATTTCATGCATATGTGATCCAAGTTAGTAGAAAAATAGTTTTACTGTCTCACGGATCCCACGGTTCCTTCTAGTAGGGATCCATCTAGGCAATTTTGAGGGATCCAGGTATAGGCTGATGATTAAATTCGGCAATGGTGATGTAACAAGTAATGTTAACATCAAAATGAGATATGTATTCAACCAACAAACATATACTCAATGCAATATGGCAAGTAAAGCATCATTCAATAAAACATAAGAGATGATCAACAAATCTCTAAAACTAAGAGAATGATTTAGCCATATTCTACTAAAACTAATAAGTGACCAAAGCTTAAGAAGCAACAATGTGCTTGAGTTTAGGGATGAGTAGACTTGTTGATTTGGTCCAATCTTTCAAGAAGATGATTAAACATGAAATGCAACTCATTTCGTACTTCTTGAACAAGTCCTGGGTGGTGAGACAATTAGAGCAATTATTGTCTTGATTAGGAGCGGATGTTTTAAAGAGGTTCTACAAATGATGGTGGAGGTACATTGAGTAATTTAGGATGAGGTTCTACTAGGAATGAGAGTGGTGGTAATGGAAATTCCTCCATATGATCAAGTCCTTGGTGGTTCCTTGTTTCCAATGATGGACTAGTTGGTGATGTAGGTGGTTCCCATTTTAACGAGAATGTTGGTGAATGGGAAGTTCTTGGTGGTGAATGCTCTAATAAATAGAGATTTGGGTGAGAGAGAGGCTCGGTGAAGGAATGTAATCCATGCTCTAGAATGAAGGTTTTAGACATTTTGCTAGAACTAGGTACGTTTGGTTTAGAGCTTCGATGATCCCACTTTCTAACCTAAAGGTTTAATACTAATTATTGCGGTTCTCTTGGCAATTGTTGATTGGGTTTATTGAGGTGAGATTCTAGCACTATTATCTCTTAGGATGATGATTGATTGGATGGGAAATCCTACCATTTGTAGGTTTAACTTAGGAGATGATTCGGTTGAAGAAATTTAAATGTACAACACAAACAAGTTTCTTAGGTGGTTCTTGGTTGGATGAGTTAGCACTAGGAGCTTTCCTCATGATGAAATGATTAAGGAAAAGGTTTCTAAATGTTGATAATTATGTTGTGTTTGATGACTAATGGATTCTAGCAAGATGACTTATAAAGGATTTGGCAAGTGCATTCAAGACTTAAGTCTCTAATATCCTTTGGAATGTGATGATTAGAATGCACAAGAGTCAACTTCGAGTTTTCTTGATCTAGGGATTTAATTAGGATGAGGTGGAGCGTTCAAGTTAGAAAGATGAGCTTGAAATGATTGTTCGAGCAAGAGTTGACATAAATCTATCACCGGGATCCTCACGGTTCCCACCAATGGGGATCCGTATAGGCTAATCCTAGGATCGACTCTCGTGACTAGGAAAGGATAGAAGTGATGTTTGAAAGGTCTAAATCCTATACCTTTGAGTGTTTGATTCTCCTAAGTGTCTTAAATGAAGGGGTGCTTAAGTACTTGAAGGTAATAGGTGATGTAAACTAATAATTGTCTTTTATGGAAGGATTTGGAACTTTCGTGGTGTACCAATAAATGAACAAAGATGACACTAAAATCTTGAGAGTGTCAAATGGAGCTAAATGATCCTAGTGATCAGATAGTGACTTAGGATAATGTCTTGGAGAAGATCCTAAAGGTTTTAAGGTGGAAGAACTAGAATTTGATCCATTTAGACCAATTTTGAGGTGAGGATGATTATGATCAATTTTGCCATAATCGAGAGATTTCTAAGTCTATATGTGAGGGATCATGTGAGAAAAAATGGTGATCTAGAGGCGGAAGAGTGATGAGTTTAGGTGAAATGATAGATCGAAAAGCACTTTGAGTGTGATCCTTAATGAGATATGAGTGGGTGTGAAGCTTACAAAGCTTTGAAGGACTTAAGTGATCCTAATGTATTAAGTTCAGCTATGTGAAGTAGTCTAGGAACATGAGTTGAGGTTTAAAGGATTGAAACTCACATCTATTTTGCTTTCGGATCCCTCGGATCCTTCACTTGAGGATCGGCTAGTTACAAACTAGGGATCCGACATCTGGAACCGTTTTACTTAAGGTGAGCATTTGTTCTAAGTACCGAACTTAGAAGCTAATGATCTCTCTGATAAGCATACATGTATACAAATTACTAAGAGCATGTAGAAATAGGACATAAGCAATTAAATGAGATCTAGCTCACAAGTAACACATAGGTTTATCAAACTCAACAACCGCTATTCAAGAAATCAAAATAGATTTACCGATCTATATTAGTAAATCATTTGTGTTAACATAGGTGCGTCTGAGTAGATGATGGTGTTCAAGACAATAGGGTTGTTTGGCGGGCTTAATGAACTATGTATAGTCATTACGGATGGTGATTAGCATACAATGAACTTTGTCCATGAAGTCATGTAGTTCTTCTCGATCAAAGCAAGATAATAAACTGATGAGGCAAGTGGTTGTGATTAATTAAAAGAAAATTTAATTTTACAACTTGTTTGATTAGTAATCTTAAGACAATGCAAAGTATTTCCATTGTAAACTTACTTTTAGGAAAACATAGGGTATATAAATTTCCCAGTGAGAGAATGAATATGAGACTATTACTAGCGGTGCTCAATTACGGCTAAACCGACCATTTTTCACAGGCGATTCTACATACCAACTTCTATCAAGGAAGAAATTCAACCGTTAGGTCAAATTGAGTTTCTAGTGCAATAAGTTCTCCAGTATTCATTCTCAAGTTAGGAAGATTTATATTCCTAATGGCTATCGAAGAGTGACAATGATGATACTTTGCTTCGTTTAATATTATACTTGAGACAACTAAGGTGATGAAGGTGTCATGTTAAAAATAAGTTTAAAAGTTGTCCATATGGTAATCAACAAAAAATGATTGAATGAGCTAGTTCAACATATGTTGTTGGAAAGCTTTGAGTTTGGACTTTCGGATATGACCAATTATATTTGCGTTGCAAAATAATTTACTTGAATATATCGGATGAAATAATCAAGTTGTCAATCCTACTATAAAGCTTGGAGAGCGATCATGAAAAGGAAAATGGAGGCATCATAACTTACTGTAGGTTATATGATGCATGGTTTTAGAAAATGATACAAGAACAAAAGAAATCATATAAGCACATAAAAACATTTATATTTGCACACAAACTCAATCAAAAAATCCATTTAGTGTGTTTATATGTTTTAAACATTTTTCAACCTATATGACTTATCTAAGTATCTAAACTAACATTTTCGACACAACTAGATGTTATCCCAAACACTCCTTCAAATAGCACATTGATTAGTAGAATATTACTGTTAATACAAATATCGTCATTAAACGTTATTTATATTTTTGATCTTTGCCTAAGTTTTGTTAACGACAAAAGTAAATTTAATTTATAAAAGCTTAAAGCTTGTCAAGTTTATTAGATATTAAAACAAGCTTTCTCAAACAATATATTCATCATTCAAGCATTTACACTTTTAATTAGTAACATCTTGATATGACTCTAATCATTATGTATGATAAGTAGTTTGTAGAATGTGTTAGGTTCTTAAAACCAAACACTACTTAAGCATTTGCATAATTCTATAAATAGTAATACAACATTTGACATCATGTATTACATCATGGAAATCATTAGAAGATTCCATTAGATATTTTGTGAAGATTTGTACTCTTCATATCTTGCACAATCTCTCTTAGATAGAGTTGACTTTAAGAAAGATTTGATATCTTGATTGTCGGTGGCGGTACCATTTTGGTACGGGCGGAACCTTTTAAGGGTCCGCCGTCCGTGGGCTCGCATCGTCATTTTGGCTATAAATAGCAATGCCAAGCCAAGTAGTTTTCATCCCTTTCTAACATACTCTCATACATATCTTCTAACCTTTAACTTCGGTTTATCATCATATTAGTGATCTCTTTTGTAGCAAAGAAGATCAAGTCATATTCAAGCTTCAACGCGAAGTTGGAAGTCTTGTTTGTTTAGTGTTGTATGATCTAGTGTTGATCCATACTTCATTGTTGTATCAAACCATCATAATCTTGTGAGTGTGAGTGGTTAGTATTTTAGTCCTCAAAATACATTGTGTGTGGAGTAGTTGTACCCTTGGAAAGAACTCGACATCTAGCTTAGTGTCGGAAATAGTGTAAGCAAGTGTAAAGGTTTTCTCCGCCGGTGAAAGGAGCTTGTTGACTAGTGAAGTTAAACTCTCGAGTGTGAGACTCGGGGAGTGGAGTAGGGCAAGGAAAAAGAGTCCTTGTAGGTGCGAACCACTATAAACAACTTGTTGTGGTTTGATCATTTCTTTCCTTATTTACTTATTACATATTGCTTAAATATTTCATTAACATACTAAGATCAATATCAATTGATCTTTCAATAAGTTTCAAAACAAAGTTTTAATCGGTAAACTATTCAACCCCCATTCTAGTTTTCTACAATGGTACGAGCCTCGTTGCTCAAGAATTTCTAAAATATATTGTATTTTATAAACTTGAAACGATCCATGGATTCGAAAACTTTAAAGAAGGGCAATCTATGCAAAGACCACCACTCTTTGAAACCAATGGATTTATCTATTGGAAAAACCGCTTTGAAACATATGTAAAATCAAAAGATATAGATCTTTGGTTTATTATTGTTAAAGGAGATTTTAGTTCTACAACAAAGGATATTTCCATTGATGAACAAAAGAAACTAGTTGCTAAAAATAATGAAGCTAAAATGATGCTTTATAATGCTTTACCTAGAAAAGAATATGAAAGAATTTTATGTGTGAAACCGCCAAAGATATTTGGGAATCTTTAATTGTTACACATCAAGGTAATTCACAAGTCAAGGATAACAAAATTGATCTTCTTGTTCAACAATATGAACAATTTGTTATCCCTGAAGATGAAACCATTGATTGTGGCTTTGCTCGGTTTAACACTATCATTACATCACTTAAAGCACTTGATGAATCT
Source organism: Chrysanthemum makinoi (assembly GCA_910596185.1). Classification (NCBI taxonomy): domain Eukaryota; kingdom Viridiplantae; phylum Streptophyta; class Magnoliopsida; order Asterales; family Asteraceae; genus Chrysanthemum; species Chrysanthemum makinoi. The sequence continues at coordinate 289,495,127 of OU343222.1, read as the reverse complement.
TTTCGTAGTAAGAACTTTGTCCGGAAATTTCTTAGAGCACTCCATCCCAAATGGAGAGCTAAAGTGACCGCTATTGAAGAATCAAAAGATCTCTCAATAATGTCACTAGACGAGCTAATTGGCAACCTCAAAGTTCACGAAATGGTAATGGAAAAGGATTCGGAGATCATCAAAGGAAGAAAGGAGAAGATCAAATCCTTGCTCTTAAACAAAGAATCAAGCGATGATGGTGAATCTTGTTCAGATAGTGAAGATGAGGAGTATGCCATGGCCGTTAGAGATTTCAAGAAGTTCTTTAGAAGAAGAGGAAAGTTTGTAAGACAACCTCAAGATGAAAAGAAGCCATTCGAAAGATCGGGATGATAAGAAGATTAAAGGTGAAAGAAAGTGTTTTAGATGTGGTGATGCAAGTCATCTCATAGGAGAATGTCCCAAGCCACCTAAAAGCAAAACTCAACGAGCTTTTGTAAGTGGTGCTTGGGGTGATAGTGAAGACGATGAAGAATCAAGCAAGGAAGAGATCGCCCTAATGGCACATGATTCAAATGAGGTACTTTCCACTCTTCTTATTCTATAGATGATGACACTTTGCAAAAACAATATAATCAATTGTGTGAGCTAAGTCTAAAAATCATAACTAAAATAAATTTCTAAAAACCAAAAAGGAGTTTTTGGAAAATGAGGTATATGAGTTAAAAGAAAAAGCAAAACGACTAGAAAAGGAAAAGCAAATGACGATGATTGTAAATCATGTCAAGAGCTTAATCTTGAAATAGAAAAACTAAAGCTCACACCAGAAGTTTTAATAGAAAATAATTCTAAGTTTAAAAGGTTTAACAAAACATCGCTCTTGCCGATGAAATAGTTAAAATCCATAAAACACCGGGAGACATGAATGGGCTAGGTTTTAATGAAGTATTAATTCCAAAGAGTCAAAACAAAGCGGCCGAAAAGGCGAACATTAAATCAAAACTGTGCCATGCAGCCACGGACGAGCGGAAACCAAAATAAGGGTTCCGTCTAGTTGTACAAAATGGTGCCGCGTGGGTACCTCAGTCGAGAAATTAATATTACATCGGACCTCTTGAATTTGTTAAAGTAACAAAGAAAACCAATAATGTTAAACTAAAACCAGCCATTATATCGAGTAGGACTTGTTAAAATGAATTTAGATCAAAAACTACTCAACAACGATATAAAACTTCTTTTGCCAAGCGCCCCTTTCCTAAGAGCAACCACAACGTTCAACCTAACTACCAACACAACGGTTGGAATCAAAACTTTCCTAGACCATATCAAACTTCCGATTACATGCCATGGAACCCTTACCCATCATTTCCATACATGAATCAAATAAATGGTATGTTTAACCCAAACGGACCCATGAGATATTGGGGACCAAATGTTTGAGTTATTTGCTTCTTAGGTATGCTTGAAAGTTGGATTGGAACATGATGAATGGATAAAAGATAGTGGATGCTCACGACACAATGAAACAAAGTCTCTTCTCATCATACCAAGAGTAGTATGCGGAGGTAATGTCACTTTGGTAGCAATCTCAAAAGCAAAATCATTGGCAAATGTACGATTGCTCATAACTCTCTAACTATTGAAAATGTTGCTCATGTGGATAGGTTAGGATTTAATCTACTTAGTATTAGCCAACTATGTGATAAAAGTATAAAGTACTATTTGATGAAAATGGTAGTAAAATACTAAAAGATGGTATCACCATAGCTAAAGGAGTTAGGAAAAATAACATATACGTCATGAAAATAGATAAAACATATAATGACAAACTTTGCCTAACAACATTAGGCGATAGCTCATCTCTTTGGCATAGGCGCTTAGTCAGCTAATATGAGACTTATACAAAACCTATCTTCAAAAGAGTTGGTTAGAAATTTACCAAAACTAAAATATGACCAACACTTTTGCGGCGCTTGCAAAATTGGTAAACAAACACATAGTAGTCACAAATCTAAAAATATGGTGTCCACATCTAAGTGTCTAGAATTATTACATATGGACTTGTTTGGACCATCCGCTATAAGAAGCTATGGAGGCAACTTATACACTTTGGTCATAGTAGATGATTACTCAAGGTTTACTTGGACGTTATTTTTGAAAACCAAAAATGAAGCTTTTGATAAATTTGAAATACTTAGCAAGAAAATTCAAAATCTTCTAGGTGTCAAAATTGTGTCGATCCGAACGGATCATGGTCGTGAATATGACAACGAAACTCAATTTGGAAACTTTTGTGATACAAATGGTATAACACATAACTTTTCGGCTCCACGAACACCTCAATCAAATGGAGTAGTAGAGCGTAAAAATAGAACAATTCAAGAAATGAGTAGAACAATGCTTAATGAACAAAACATTCCTCAAAGTTTTGGTTAACTTGCTGATTGATACTACATATATTTTAAATAGAGTCCTAATTCGTCCTTTCCTAAACAAAACACCATATGAACTTTATAAAGGTAAAAAGCCAACATTAGGATATTTTAAAGTCTTTGGTTGTAAATGTTTTATTCTTAATACTAAGGATTATCTCACCAAGTTTGACCCAAAGTCTTATGAAGGTGTATTTCTTGGTTACTCTCAAACTAGTAAAGCTTACATTATCCTAAACAAAGAAACAATGATAGTGGGAATCGTTGAACATAACATTTGTGAAAGTCCACCTCCCTCTAAGACATCACCTTTGGTAGATGATGACTTAGTTGAAAGTCAAATAATAGAAAGTCAAATTAATAATAACAAGGAAGATGAACCATTAAATAAGGAAATTGTCAACATCAAAGAATCTAAAAGTCATCCATTAGAAAAGGTCATAGGACAACTTAATCAAAGAACCTTAAGGTCACAAGCTCAAAATCAAAGTAATCTTTTTTGTTTTGTATCCACCATTGAACCAAAAACCATAAATGAAGCAATAAAAGATGAATCATGGGTAATTGCTATGCAAGAAGAATTAATTAATTAGAAATGATGTTTGGAAACTAGTTCCAAAACCCAAAGATCAAACTATAATTGGAACAAAATGGGTCTTTCAAAACAAAATGGATGAAAATGGTATAGTATCTAGAAACAAAGCTAGGCTTGTTGCACAAGGTTATAATCAACAAGAAGGAATTGACTATGATGAAACTTATGCACAGGTAGCTAGACTTGAATCTATTAGAATATTACTTGCTTATGCATGTGCTTATGACTTTAAATTATTTCAAATGGATGTTAAAAGTGCTTTCCTTAATGGGTTTATTAACGAAGAAGTGTATGTTGCTCAACCTCTCGGTTTTACCGACTTTGAGAAACCACATCATGTCTTCAAACTCAAGAAAGCATTATATGGCCTTAAACAAGCACCTAAAGCTTGGTATGACCGTCTTAAGACTTTTCTTATTGATAACAAATATACTATGGGATTAGTAGATAATACTCTTTTTACTAAGAAAAAGGAATCACAAATTATTATTGTTCAAATATACGTTGATGACATTATATTTGGATCAACTTGTCAAGAACTATGTAATGATTTCTCTAAAATCATGCATGGCGAGTTTGAAATGAGTATGATGGGTGAGTTAAACTTCTTTCTAGGACTTCAAATTAAACAAGTAGAAGATGGTATTTTAACCAATCTAAATATATAAAAGACATGCTTAAGAAATTTGGTCTTGAAGATTCCAAACCAACTAAAACACCCATGTCCTCGGACACTAAACTCACCAAGGGCGAAGAAGGTGAATCCGTAGATAACACTAAATATAGAGGAATGATTGGTAGCCTACTCTATCTACGGCTATAGACCAGACATTATGTTTAGTGTTTGTCTATGTGCTTCGCTTTCAAGAAAACCAAGGCATCACACTTAGAAGCATTAAAAGGATTTTTAGATATTATTGGGAACAACGTGTTTAGGATTATGGTATCCCAAAGGGACGGGTATAGAAACCATAGTGTATGCCGACTTTCGGATCATGCGGTGATTATGTCGATAGAAAAAGTACAAGTGGTATTTGCACTTTTGTTGGACATTGTCTCACCTCATGGTTTGCAAAGAAGCAAACGGTTTTAGCCATCTCTACTCTGAAGCTTTGAATCGTCTCGGAAAAGCATGTCAACAAGCTCTTTGGATGAAGCAAGCTCGTGAACTACGAATTCATCTCAACGACATTGTGATACTCTGCGACAACAAAGGAGCCATCGATCTCAGCAAGAATCCCGTTCAACATGCTCGTACAAAGCATATTGAAATCCGTCATCACTTTCTTTGCGACAATGTTCAAAAAGGAAACATTTCAATCGAGAAAGTATCCTCCGAAGACAACATTGCCGACATCTTAACTAAACCTCTTAAGCGAGAACCTTTTAATCTTCTTAGACTTGGTTTAGGGTTAATGGAACCAAACATGTAGGATAAACATAGCCTAAAACATTAGAATAGTCTAAACAAAACAATTTTGTCTTATATCACTCAGTAGCGGCACCAACGACAACCGGCGGAACCAATTATTTGGTGCCGTGCGGTTCGTGCCCTGAGAGCAAAAGCTGCTATATACATAACATCTTCTTCCTCACAACCCACTTTACCAAAACGTGTAAAACTTAAACCAAGCTCATTAGTGTCATCTTCCCACTCTTACTGAAGATAACATCATTGTAAGTATCCTAACTACATTTCATCTCTTAATTCCGAGTCTAGGATTCTTATTTATGCACAAAACTATCACAAATCATTACATGGGGTTTTATGTATGCTTTTATACCAAATATGAATTCAATTGGCAAATTGCATAACTAGTCATTCAAATTAGGTACTACATTATCATATTGCATAAACAAATCATGTTTCCCACTAATTGATAGATAATAAATATAAGGCCTTATTCAAACAACCAAACACCCCATGTCAAAAGTTTTGAAAAGCTTCTCACTTGTAGGAAAACAATTTTTTCATTGCTAATACAAATAGAAGCGTTAAATTTTCATCACTTGCATGCTCTTGAATACTAAAGGTATTGCATAACTAATATGCACTCCAGGGTATATTCAAATGTAGCCACATTGAATTAGGAGCATTTGGGTTATCTCATGGTATTTGCCAAACACCCCACTAAAACCATTTTGTGCATAAAATGAGTCGAGATAACCTTAACTCAAATTGTTTTCATATAGGCACACACTAGAATCAGCGTTAAAATTTATCTTAATTTTTTTAACATATTAATTCTTGTCCTTAGGAATAACCATGGTAGCCGCAAGATTCTATGATCACAAAGACACCCTTAACTACATTCCCAAACACCACAAAACCAAAGGGCTTACCAAGGAACAAGTAGAAATATTTAGGGGTCTAGATTCAAGGTATTTCCATGAGGTGGGAACCATTCACCCCATCCTTCGCCCAGGCATACTAATCTTACAGTGAAAAAGAACTAGCAGCCATTCAATTCGATTGTCTTCTTAACATTGATGAACCAATTTGTCCTAGGTTTGTGTTAGAATTCTATGCTAGTGTAGCAGGTTTTTAGTGATGAAGATGATGATGAATTTTGTGTCTTAGCTTTAGAA